>CM014278.1:84676496-84687705 GCA_004135705.1 Alloteropsis semialata | reverse complement strand
AGAGGATACATTCGACCAAGTTACTGCTGCAAAAGGTGTGATGTGATCTTTTCTATACATCATATTTTTCATTGACAATAATGATTTGCCATTTGAAATAAAGTGGACATGAACTGAACAGAATTTGTTATTCTTTTGTGTTGAAAAATGCAGAAGAGTTGAGGGCGAAGAGGAAAAAGGAGCTGAAGAAAGACAGTGCATCCAAAATAAAATCCCAAGTAGATGAGGTAAGACAAACTTATGGAAGGTGATGTGTAACTTCAAGCATCAGAATTTTTTTAATGGCATCTTGGAAGCATGTTTCGATGGAAGTACATTGCGGGAACTGCTTAGAATACACCTTAATTGGTCTAGTTAGGCTTAATTCACTGGTTTGAACAATTGTAATTCAGCAGTGACTCAGTGAGTGGCATGGCTATGCAACTGATATTTCCATTTCCTGCTGAAGGTTGCGAATCTTAATTTGCATGTTCGTTTTATCCCATATGGCACTATGGCAGTGATGGGACAAAATACCCTGAAGAAGTACTGGCTGCTTTGTGCACCATGCAAAAGGCCTGGGAATTTTTAGAACAGCTGTGCAGATTTGTGCTGCATTTTGGTCACTAAGGGACGATTCAATAACTAATACAATTATGTGGACATGTTGCAGAAATCATGACAGATTTTAGTTGGATTCTACAAACTTCAGAAAAAAAAAACTTTTCATTGCTGAAATCTCAGCAATGCACAGTACTGCAAGTCAGATGTTTCCTTTTGCATACATCGTCTGCATGGTTCAGTGTTAATAGAATGTTACGATAATTTGTGGCTTCTGAAAGAACATTGGAATAACTTGTTGAATTTCATGCTTCCTGAACAATTCAGAACCCCTAATGATTTGCTTGCATTTGTGCAGGGAAAATATGAAGAGCAGTTTGAACGATCAGATGAATTTCAGCAGCAACTAATAATTAAAGTACGTGAAATTTTGACCCAGAAAGAATGGCGTAGGAGAAAAATGCAAATGAGGGTAAGTAGATTGTTCTGTTTCTTATAAGATTATTATCATTTGAAAATCTGAATTCTCAGATGGGCCATATTCATGTGCACTGCACAGATATCAGAGGAAGAAGGAAGACTTAAGAAGGATGAGGAGGAAACAAAAGAGATGTGGAAGAGGAAGAGAGAGCATGAAGAGAAGTGGGAGGAGACCAGAGATCAGCGGGTATGTTTGCAGTCTATTCTGTTTAGATATTTCACTCTGTCAGCTACTGTTATTCAGATTTCTAGGTTGATGTACTGAAAATGTATGAAAAAGCTGGAAAGGGCGTGAATCACGATCCATAATTGTAGTGGTGCTGTGCTGATAGATATTTTGCATATTAGTTTGTATTAGCTCAAATGCTACTTGTAGTCCCTGGATTATTTGAGCTTACTTTTCCAGTGAAATACTACTGCCAATCCAACTCTTCGTAGCATGACACGGCAATATCCTTGTCATTGGTACGGCATTTGTGAATCTTCATCAATCCAAGGAAATACTGCACGGCGGAAGGATTTGGGCACTTTTTCAGTACTTGTATTCTGCCTAAACGTGTCATATAGTGACCATAAATTAAAACTGCATTGATGACTTGAGTTACATGATCTTTTTCCACATTATTGCTCAAGTTTGTACTCACGTCATGAATTCCATTCCCTTTCATCGGTATACTGTGCAGGTATCTTTGCTCATATGTACTAACTGGCTAATACCATGGTTTTGATTCATAGGTCTCTAGCTGGAGGGATTTTATGAAGACAGGAAAGAAGGTTAGAAAGTGCATATGTGAAGTAGTATCTTATCTAGGAATTTGTAACTGACTCACTTCTTTGTACAGGGACGGAAAGGTGAAATCAAACCCCCAAAACTTAAGACTGAAGATCCGAACAAATCTTATGTTCAAAGGCCAGTAAAGCGCACTTAAGAGGAATGCTATTGGTATCTGCAATCAAAGAACATCCTGTAGCGATCCTTGGTGCCACGTGATTCGAGCTGCAACCCTTCAATGTTGTTCTGCAGGCTGTAAGTTTCAAAGATGCCTTTTTGGGCTCTAGTGTAGTCATAAACAGAACAGATAATTACTAGCAGAATGGCCCATATCACTACCTAGAGTGATATTAGATTGATGTACCCTTGAGGTTGAAAATCTGGAAAGAAGTAGAAGATTTTATTTTGGAAAAGAACCCCTGAAGTGAATGTTGAGAGGCTCGTCCCTTCATTGTTTCTTGTTTCACCTGTTAATGTAAGCCATGCTGATATGTACATGGTTTGTCATCATTTTAGATCATAGGCCGCCATGACTAATGCAAACTGTGGGTGCGATGTTCAGACGAGGACATGTATTAGACAGGAATCGAGATATCTGTTGGTGAGGAGGGAATGGGGAGTTAACAGCGGCGGAGGTGACATATATATGCGTTATTCAGTGGCGGAACTGTCGATGGCTAGTATTGGCATTAAGAGAAAAGCAATTCGAAGTTGTTCACTCTCCCGAATAAGGTCAACTTGTCTTACCTTTTGGCAGCTGACGTGAACACAACCGAAACAATTGAGACTAAGACTCAGTTGCCAAAGTTCTGCCGTCCAGCCTGGAGAATGCTGTCGATAAGATTCCATCTACGAGAGGATAGCAGCTGGCTAACATGTCTGCATTGCAAATGTAAAACCTTGAAAGTCTTGAAAGCCCATACAGGTTCGAGGATAGTACATTGCACTTCAGGAAACGGCTGTTTACTCAAACCATTGACGTCTATATTGCATAGTAATTTCTCCGTCCCAAAATATACCGTGACTTTCTTTATTTGTTTGATCATTCATCTTTTCTACAAATATTTGTACAAATGGGTTTTTTTATCACAAATCCAGTAGTATTCATTTCACTTTTTGCTTATTATATATTGACCAAGTTAATATTGGTCAAATTTGAGGAAAAAGTCTTGACAAATATTTTGGGCTAAAGGGAATTGTCGGATATCAATATCCGACCCTCTCACTGACGGGTGGGACCACGCGGATTCAGGAAGAAAGTGGGTATAAGAAAGCCCATAAACAAGAAAAATACTAGGCCAGGGGAGGATCGGTCTTCCCTTGGCTCGACTGGCCCGAGTCCCCCTCGGCCGACCCGAGTCCGTCTTGGCCGACCCTCGTCCGCCTCGGCCGACCCTGGTCCGCCTCGGCCGACCCTGGTCCGCCTCGGCCGACCCTGGTCCGCCTCGGCCGACCCACTCTTGTCGTTACCTCGCCCGACCTCCATTCGTCTCGCCCGAGTCGGCGTGGGCCCGGGACGGGATGGAGTGCCCGGAAGACCCGGCATAAGGATGTGACTCCGCACGCCCATGCCACTTCCCATCGGCATTAATTGGCCTCACCAAGCACTGCCCGATGCAGCCAACAACCCCGAACACCACTGTTCTGCCCGTACGCGGGCGGAGCGCGGGAAGAGCCACGTCGCCAACAACTCCGATCAGCATCGACGGGAGGAGAGCCACGTATCCAACAACTCCGGTCAGCGTCCGCAGCGTCCCGAACAGCGTCCCGTACAGCAGTACCCCGCAGGCGACGGAGCTTCTCCAGCGAGCTTTCTATTTTTTCACTCTTTTTATACACACCTTGTAAAGGTCAACTCTCCTGAGTATAAATAGAAAAAAGAACCTCAGGAGAGGGGCCGAAGAACAGACGACGCACAGACACACCCGAACACAATCCACAAACGCATACGCTCACCCACAGACACGCTCACAGAGACTTGGGAGCTCCTCCCTCTCTCGACTGCTTGTAACCCCCTACTACGAGCAACGCGAGTAACACGAGCAGCCTCGAACTGGACGTAGGGCGTTCGTGCCCGAACCAGTATAATCCCTTGTGTCCTCTCGCGAACAATCCGAAGCCCAGACGCGCAATCCACGAGATTTACTTGTTGGTCATTCCGAACACCGACAGTTGGCGCGCCAGGTAGGGGCTTTGCGCGTTTCGACGATCACCAGGCTTCGGATGGCCACCGACGGATCGAGCTGGACTCCCGGGACGCAGCTGCGTTTTGGGAGCCTGGATTTCGTCGTCACCAACGCCGGGGACGTGGAGAGAGTCGCTCTCGCGCCCCCGGTCAACGCCGTTGATGCTGACGTCGCGACCGCCACCGAGGCCCTCGCGGACATCGACATCAACACTACTGGCGATGAGGCCGGCAACCCCCGCTCGAGGGCCAACGAGGCCCCGCTGTGGGAGCAGCTCGAGATCTTCCTGGGGCCACGGCCCACGCAGGAAGACGCGCGCTGTGTCAGGTTCGCCCTGGCGAACGTCGCTACTCAGCTTCTGGGAGGAGCCCCTCTCCCCCCGGAGATGCTGGACTCCATCCCACCGTATGCGGCTCCATACGGTCTGCGCAACGCGGCGGAAGTCGTGTCCCGTCTGGTGACACGCCTTCTGAGCCCCCTCCCGGCGGACAGCGAGTTCGTCGGGGTGATCGAACACGTCTCCGAATCGGTCTTCGACCTGCTGGACGATTCCGTTTCAGAGGCATCCGGCACGGAGCTCGTCGGAGAAAGCCATCACCCCTCCCGGGAATGCTTCATGGCGGATCCTCCCGACGGGGAGGGGGAGAAGCGAGTGAGAGCGGCTCAGGGCCAGCGGGCCCTGACGACGGTCACCCGGTGGCCGACGCGCCCGTCGCTCCCGCTCCGGCTGCGGCCCAGGCCGCGGCAGTAGCAGGGCAGCCGGCCCCGCGAAGAGCGGCTACACCGCCCCGGCGCTCCCAAGCCGACGACGCCCGGCAACGCCGGGAGGAGCTCCAAGAAGCCCGTCGCAGATTGGAGCAGGAACGGGCGCGGGTCGAGCAGGAACAGGAGCGCATCGAGCGCGAGCTCCTGCAGATCAGAGACGCGCCTCCGGCGCGGGAGCGCGCCCGGGATGTGCAACGCCAAATCGTCGACGATGACGGCGCCCCGCCCCCGTGTTTTGCCCACGCCGGACAAAACATTGCCGCGGCGGCTATGCTTGTGAGAGGGCTTCCCCCGCCGGTGACCCCGGAGGCTCGCAAGGCACAGCGGGAACTCGGCGAGCTGCTGGAGCGAGCCGCGGCGCAGCAGGCTGAGAGCTCGCAGTCGCGACGACGAGCGTCGCAGATAGCACACCGCGAGGCCTCGAGGCAGCCCGCCGGTGGGCGTGGCGGACACGTCCAACAAGGGCAGTCGGTACACCAGCCCCCTCGTCCCGGGAACGCGCTTCCGGCCCGACAACGAGTCGGCCCGATCCAGGATGCTCGGAGCATACTGGACGCCCGCCGGCGACGACCCCCCGCGGGCGAACCCGTGCGACCACGAGGACGCGTTCCCCGACGCGGTGGCCGGTACGACGACGACGACGAGGGCGAGGACGAGAGGACGCCGAGTCCGGAGGCGCCGGGACCGCGGGCTTTCAGCCCGCGGATCCGTGCGGCTCTTCGTCCCGCCAACTTTAGAGCCCCGTCGAACTTCCCGAGGTACGACGGGGAAACCGACCCCGAGCTCTGGCTCGAGGATTACCGACTCGCCTGCAGAGCCGGAGGGGCCGACGAGGATGACTTTATCATCCACAACCTGCCGCTCCATCTGGCCGACTCGGCGCGGGCCTGGCTCCAGCATGTCCCTACCGGACAAATCGCTAGCTGGTCCGACCTGAGGGAGGTCTTCGTGGGGAATTTCCAGGCGACCTACAACCGCCCTGGGAACCCGTGGGATCTCAGGAGCTGCAGGCAGAAGCAGGGGGAGACACTCCGGGAGTACATCAGGCGCTTCTCCCGACAGTGCAACGAACTTCCCAACCTCGCTGACGCCGACGTCATCGGGGCTTTCCTTACAGGGACGACGTGCAAGTCCCTCGTCCACAAGCTCGGGCGGAAGAGTCCCCGCACCGCGAAGGAGCTGCTTGACATCGCCACGAGCCACGCGGCCGGCGAGGAAGCAGTGGGGGCCATCTTCCGCCAGTCCGCCGACCCCAAGGGGAAGCGGACCGAGGAGGCGGAGGGAGGCCCATCGGGGCCCCCCGCCAGGAAGAAGAAGAAAGGCAAGGGTAGGCGGAACGACGACGAGGCCGCCATGGTGGTCGCCGCCGACCCGAAGCCGACCTTCAAACCTCCGACTGGGGAGGTCCCCGACCACTTCGAGAAGAAGTGGAACGGGCCCTGCCCGAATCACGAGTACCCCGTCAAGCACCTGTACAAGGATTGCTCCCTCATGAAGAAGTTCATGGCAGGGGGCTCCCGCAAGCCGACACCTCGGTCGAAGAAGCCCGACCCGGCCACGCAGGAGCCAGGGGCTACCCAGGACATGGACGCCGACCCCTATCCGGAGCCGGACGGCTGTCTCATGATCTTCGGCGGGACCGAGGCGTCGGTGAGCAAGGGGCGAGCCAAGGTGGAGCGCCGAGAGGTGTACGCCGCCGAGCCGGCTACTCCGGCCTTCCTCAAGTGGTCGGAGGCACCCATCACCTTCGATCGGGCCGACCACCCGCAGTTCGTCCCGAGGCCGGGTAAGTATCCTCTGGTGGTCGACCCGGTCATAGGGCGCAAGCGCCTCACCAAGGTGCTGATGGACGGCGGGAGCGGGCTGAATATCCTCTACGCCGACACGCTCGACTCCATGGGGATCGACCGAGGGCGCGTTCGCCCGACCGGAGCGCCTTTCCACGGGGTAGTCCCCGGTAAACAGGCCGTCCCCCTCGGGCAGATCGATCTGCCCGTCACGTTTGGGTCCCCGACCAACTTTCGGACGGAGACCCTCACGTTTGAGGTGGTAGGATTCCACGGCGCCTATCACGCCATATTGGACCGACCATGTTACGCGAAGTTCATGGCCGTCCCCAACTACACCTACCTCAAGCTCAAGATGCCGGGGCCGAAGGGGGTGATCACGGTGGGATCGTCATTCCAACGAGCCCACCAGTGCGAGGTGGAAAGCTGCGAGCTGGCATCGGCCATCATCGCATCGACACAGGTGTTGGATCCCATCAGGGCGCGCCTCGTCGAAGAGGCGCCCGATTCCACCCGAGGCCTGGCGTCGTTCGAGCCGCTCGAGGGCACCAAGGAGGTCCAGCTGGACCCCGACCACCCGAGCGCGAAGGTGGCGCGAATCGGGACCAAGCTGTCTCCGAAATAGGAAGACGCGCTCGTCGACTTCCTCCGCGCGAACGTCGACGTGTTTGCGTGGAAGCCCTCGGACATGCCGGGCATCCCGAGGGAAGTCGCCGAGCACTCCTTGGACATCCGAGCCGGGTCCCGACCCGTAAAGCAACGCCTGCGGCGCTTTGACGACGAGAAGCGCAAGGCAATCGGCGAGGAGATTGCGAAGCTCCTGGTGGCCGGTTTCATCAAGGAGGTGTACCATCCCGAGTGGTTAGCTAATCCCGTCCTTGTACGCAAAAAGAATGGGAAATGGAGAATGTGTGTTGATTATACTGCTCTTAACAAAGCGTGCCCAAAGGATTCCTTTCCTTTACCGCGCATAGATCAGATAGTCGACTCGACCTCGGGGTGCGAAACCCTGTGCTTCCTTGACGCGTATTCCGGCTACCACCAAATCGCGATGAAGGAATCCGACCAGCTCGCGACTTCCTTCATCACCCCGTTCGGATCGTACTGTTACGTGACGATGCCGTTCGGGCTTAAAAACGCCGGCGCCACCTACCAAAGGTGTATGCTTAGGTGTTTCGACGAACTCATCGGACCGACCGTTGAGGCATATGTGGACGACATCGTCGTCAAGTCCAGACAGGCCGACCGACTCGTGGCCGACCTGGAGAGCACGTTCGCCAAGCTCAGGGCGAACAGCGTTAAGCTCAACCCCGAAAAATGCGTCTTCGGGGTACCCAGGGGTATGCTCCTAGGTTTCATCGTGTCCCGCCGAGGGATAGAAGCCAACCCCGATAAGATCAACGCCATAACCAGGATGGGCCCGATTCAGAACCTGAAAGGGGTTCAACGGGTCACGGGGTGTCTGGCCGCCTTGAGCCGGTTCATCTCACGCCTCGGCGAAAAGGTCCTCCCGTTGTACCGCCTCTTAAAGAAATCCGAGCGGTTCGTCTGGACGGACGAGGCGGAGGCTGCGCTAAACCACATCAAGGCGGTCTTGACAAATCCTCCGATCTTGGTCTCGCCAGACACCGGCGAGCCTCTTCTCCTCTACATCGCTGCTACCACACAGGTGGTGAGCGCGGCATTGGTAGTAGAGCGTGAAGAAGAGGGGTACGCCCTCAAAGTGCAGCGCCCGGTATACTTCGTGAGCGAGGTGCTCGCCGACACCAAGACGAGGTATCCGCAGATCCAGAAGCTGCTGTACGCCGTTCTCATCTCCAAGAGGAAGCTCCGCCACTACTTCGACTCGCATCCGGTCACAGTGGTGAGTTCCTTCCCCCTCGGTGAGATTATAAATAACCCAGACTCGACGGGTCGGATTTCGAAATGGGCTATGGAACTGATGGGTCAGGGCATCACCTATGCCCCGCGCACGGCCATCAAATCCCAAACCCTCGCCGACTTCGTTGCGGAATGGACCGAGGTCCAGCTGCCCACGGCCCCTGTCGATCAGGAGTACTGGGTGATGTACTTCGACGGCTCGTTGGCTCGGAATGGAGCAGGGGTCGGTTTAGTTTTCGTCTCGCCTCTCGGAGTGCGGATGAAATACGTGATCCGGCTACACTTCCCTGCTTCCAACAATGCTGCCGAGTACGAGGCTTTGATCAACGGCCTGAGAATAGCTATCGAGTTAGGAATTCGACGCCTCGAGATTCGAGGCGATTCCCGGCTCGTGGTCGATCAGGTCATGAAAGAGTCGAGCTGCGAAAGCGAGACCATGGCCGCGTACTGCCAGGAAGTGCGCAAGCTCGAGGACAAATTCGATGGCCTCGAACTCCGGCACATCAAAAGGCGGTTCAACGAGGCCGCCGACGCCCTGGCCAAGAAAGCCTCCGGCCGGGAACCCGTCCCGACCGGAATCTTCGCCAGTGACCAACAACGCCCTTCGATAAAGCTCCCCTGCCCTGAGCAGACCGGACCGCGCGACCCCGGTTCCGCGGAGCTGGGCGCCTCGGGCTCGGGGGCTGGCGGGAGCGGGATCAAGGTCGCGGATGGGTCGGACGCCGGCACCGAGCCGGACGACCACGCTCTATCCGACCTTCTCGCCCTTGCGGTTGCAACGTTGACCGAGGCCCAGGGACCGAACCCCGGCACCACGGATTGGCGGCAACCATTCCTCGACTACTTGCTGCGCGAACAGCTCCCGACGGATAAGACCGAGGCCCGCCGGATCGCCCGGCGCGCCAAATCTTATGCCATCCTGGAGGGCGAGCTGTACCGACGCAGCCCCACGGGAATCCTACAACGGTGCATTCCTGCCGACCAGGGAGTGGAGCTGTTGAAGGACATCCACGAGGGCGTGTGTGGCCACCACGCCGCCCCCGCAGCCTTGTCGGAAATGCGTTCCGGCAAGGCTTTTACTGGCCGACGGCGGTGAGGGATGCCACCAAGATCGTGCGCACCTGCGAAGGGTGCCAGTTCTTTGCGAGGCAAACGCACCTTCCTGCACAGGCTCTGCAGACGATCCCCATCACTTGGCCGTTTGCGGTCTGGGGGTTGGACATGGTCGGGCCCCTCAAAAAGGCGCCCGGGGGCTTCGACCTGCTTGTCGCTGTTGACAAGTTCACCAAGTGGATTGAAGTCCGACCAATCACGACGATCCGATCGGAAGAAGCCGTCAAATTCTTCCTCGACATCGTTCACCGCTTCGGCGTCCCCAATTCGATCATCACAGACAACGGAACCCAGTTCACCGGGAAGAAATTCCTGCGTTTCTGTGACGAATACCACATACGGGTTGATTGGGCTGCCGTCGGGCACCCACGCACAAACGGGCAAGTAGAGCGCGCGAATGGGTTGATCCTGCGAGGGCTCAAACCCCGGATATTCGAGCGCTTGAAAAAGTTCGGAGGGCGATGGGTCGAAGAGCTTTCGGCGGTGGTTTGGAGCCTGCGCACGACAGCGAGTCGTGCAACGGGTTTCACCCCGTTCTTCATGGTGTACGGGTCGGAGGCCGTGCTCCCGACCGACCTCGACTACGGGTCCCCGCGTGTTCGCGCCTACGACGACAAAGGCAACCAAACCTCTCTCGAGGACGCGGCCGACCAGTTAGAAGAGGCCAGGGAAGTCGCGTTGGCCCACTCGGCAAAATACCAGCAGTCCCTACGGCGCTACCACGCTCGGCGCATCAGGGGCCGAGCTTTCCAAGTCGGCGATTTGGTGTTGCGTCTCGTTCAAAGCAACAAAGACCGGCACAAACTTTCGTCGCCCTGGGAAGGCCCGTTCATCATCTCCCAAGTCCTCCGACCCGGCTCGTACAAGCTAAAGAACGAACAAGGAGAGGAGTACGCCAACGCCTGGAACATCGAACAGCTACGTCGTTTCTATCCCTGATTGTTCTAGGCTACTTTCCTTATTCGTTAGCTTTTTCATTTTCGTTTCAATGAGCGACGCCCGACCCTTGCCCACCGGCCAAGGGTCGGACGTCACTCGGGGGCTAACCTGCGTCCCCCGGGTCCTTGACCCTCGGCATATTCGTGTACTCAACACTAAGCAAAAAGGGATCACCGGATAACAAAGTGGCGTGCGCTCGCCGGTCGGAATGCCAAAAGGCCAACGGCCCCAGAGGCAACGGTTCAAAAGGCTCACCGGCGAACCCATTTTAGTCCGGACGCGCCCCGACGGCTTAATCAGAGAAACACGAAAGGCCGAGTGTTAACGAACGAAGACGCTTAAGTTCATTACACGAAATGAGTTTAACTGTCTGAAAAACTAAAAGAAAAACAAAAACTAATCAAGGCGCCGCCCACGGCCCTTCTTCTCTTGCAGTCTTGGTGGCGAGCACGGACGACAGCGGCGACACCTCCTCCTCGAGCGCGACCATATCGTCGTACGTCGTGCCGGGAGCGAACCCATCGGCAAGGTACTCCAAGCCGATCTCGGAATAGTGGGAGCGCGCCACGGCGAAGGCACGGCGCACCCCAAGGAAAAGCCCATCGCTGGCCATGGCTCGGGCCCGAGCCGGAATGCGCCCGACGTCGACGACCAGCGAGCTTGGCCCCCGATCCGACCGCACCCGGAGCTCGCCGAGCACAGTGCCGACCGCCACTCGAAGCGCGTCGTGGTCGTCCCCCTCCTTC
>CM014278.1:84640317-84675496 GCA_004135705.1 Alloteropsis semialata | reverse complement strand
TAACCGGCGCTTTTCTTTCAGTGGTAGGCGACGTGCCCGTCGATAGCGAGGCGCCTGTGGTGACTTCGTCAATCTCAAGATCGGAACAGCCGGCCCAGTCTCTCGAAGGTGCTCATAGGGGTAGGGTTTACGTGCGTGTATTCATAGGGGTGAGTGTGCGTGCGTGTGTGAGCGTCTGCGTCTGTACTGGTCTTTCGCAAAAAAAAAACTATATTCATATATAATAAAAAAATTATTTACCTTGTATTTTAATTAAATATTTTATCTCTTTACATAGCACTTTCTAGATGTGTTTTTATTGAATTCTCAATTTGAGCTACAGAATTAACATGAAAATTGGTATAAGTTAGCATTTTTCAAATTAATAGTGGTAGAATTAGAAATTTATAAATATATATTAGTGTAGCCTAGAATTTTTTAATGACATATGTGGATAATTTCAATGCAAGCTTAGAGTTTGAGTTAAGTGTTGAACATGGAAATCTGCATTTCATCGTTTCCTATGTACATTTATATATAATCTACATGGTGAGACACATCATGCATACATATTAATATTTTCTATATTAACAAATAACGGAACAAATATGTAATTTAGAATCATATATTGGACTACTTTGAGATATGTTTTATAATGACATGTTATTTTTTTAATAAGAACAAACATATGTAATTTAGATTTAAATTAGGATGTTACTGTAAATTATTTTAATAATGGCATGGGTTGGTAGTTTAGATGAACATTAGGGGGTTACTTTAGTTTATTTTTTATAATGGCAAAGGTGGGTAATTTAGCTATATTTTTTGGGGGTTACTTTATGCTATTTTTATAATGGCAAAAGTGGGTAATTTTTTAAAAAATATAATAGATCCAATGGGTATGATGATTAGGGTCTACATATGGATGGTCAGATGTTTCTAATTTTTGTGAGAATTTATAGGATTTATTTTTTTCTATAATGGCAAAGGTGGGTAATTTAGCTATATTTTTAGGGGGTTACTTTATGCTATTTTTATAATGGCAAAAGTGGGTAATTTTTTTAAAAAATATAATAGATCCAATGGGTATGATGATTAGAGTCTACATATGAATGGTCAGATGTTTTTAATTTTTGTGAGAATTTATAGGATTTATTTTTTTCTTAGCGCGTCTTGTGAGGATTAACGTGGAGGCTACAAAAGGAGTCTCCAATTAGTAATGGTAAGATATGCATCGTCAGTGAAGAGGTATAGGAGAGTACTGCCGAAACGGTTCTTTATCTTGAGCATGGGACAGTGTTTATTCGGCTAAGAATTTGGAGGAAAGCAGGTGGCCAGCATCGGGGGGCATTAGGTTCCTCCTTTTCCTGTCACTAACGGGCACAAGCCTTTCCTCCTCCTTTTTGTTCCGCTTTGCTTTACACGCTCCACACCTTCTTCTTTGGGATCGCCTTTTAAGCCCCATGCCTTTCCATGGGCTAGTGTTAGTTTTGGCTCATACATATTCAGGCACTGTTGTTATTGCAGGGTAATGGAGCATGCACTACTGAATATTGCTCCTAGCCTGATTCCCACAAACTAACCTGTCCTACCTTCTAGTGCATTTTGTAATTTCATTTCTGGGAAGAGCATCTTACAACCAATGTTTTTTTGTTTATAATAGAATATGATACTAGAAGCTAGAAGTGTATCTGTAATGTTCAGAAAATTGGCAGTTTCCGTGCTGGAACAGTGATCATTTTGTTGCTTCTGGTCAACTTCTCAGTACATTAATTCAGACTAAGACACATTTTTAGTACAGGCAAAATCGTGCCCTTAGATCTTGTCCTCTTCACTTTTATGCAATCAGGGCTCTTTTCTGGATAAGGTTACTAGGTGCTCCTGTGCGGCTGTGCATTCGTTACTGATGGCCGCTCATGTCAGTACACAGAATGCCTTTGTTTCCAAAACAGCTTTGGAAGGTCATTCCTGCCGCAGCACTGTTTCGGGGAGTTCGTTATCACCATCCACGATCACTCTGATGTTGCTCTCCCATTCCAAAAGCTCGCCGTCGAAAGCCGTCACTTAGGCCTTACGCAATCTCTCCCGTTTGTGGTGCCATCTCTTTCAGCTATATTCTCCTCCAATTAGCCCTGCAAAGCGATTTTTTTTTTCACGTCATGGCTAGCCTTTTTCCATCTTCAGAATGTGATTGCCTGGTAGGGCCGGCCATAGTCGATTTACGTTGCAAAAGAGCCATTATACTAAGCGCTGCGATCTGTGGGTGCTTGCATAGACGAGCACAGAACCTTTGACCTCAAAACTAGCAAAGCAAAACCATGAGTTCTGAATTTCTCAGCCTACCCATATACATTACTACATAGCTAATTGCTGTGCCTACCCTGTAAATAAGCTGCATGGAATATATCGAGATCGATAGGCTTGTCCTGCTCCCGATCGAAATTCGAAAGCGCCACGCGAATGCAAGTTGTCCCGGCCGGCATATATGGATGTCTCAGAACTTGCTTTAGAAATGCCTGAAATGGACAGGAACAGGCGAATTGAGCAGTGCCATTGTGAGAGCTCACGGGGTAGAGTACTCGCATTACAGGGATGGTGCGAGAGACAGGCTCGTGAAGCATCTGAATTCAGATCTTTTTGCTGTCATCTCCAGAGAAAGGATTGGGCCGGGCTGCAGCCATGGAGTTCCAGATAACTCTTGCCATCGCCGTCAGAATCTCGCATGCAAGCATAATCACACACACAGAGGCAGAGCCATCGATCGCGTACCACCAGCTAGCCGAGAGCGCAAGGCGCGAGCCGCGAGCGCATGGGGATTAGCGTCACCCCGCACTCGAACTCGCCGGCGGAAATCGACATGAAAAGATCTCCATCTCTCACCACGCCAAGCTCTTTATTCCTCTGGGTTTTCAGGCTCTGGTCCCCTGATTTCGTGGCCCTTTGGCGGCGCAATTCCGACCTGGTTTTGGACGGCTCCTAGGGTGGCACCTGCGGGGGACATTCCATCTCGCTCCATTCCACTCCCTCGCCGCATTCGGGTTCCGATTCGGATTCCGATTCCGATTCTGGTTCGCGCCCTGGCTCTCAGAAGTTTGTTCCTGAGAGCCACTGAAACCGTGTGCTGAAAACGTAGGGCATTGGTGAATTCGGCATCTGAATTTGAGTCTTTATTTAGTAGGTCGAAGATGAATAATCTTCAGTGGCTGATGTTATATGTAACCATTTCGAGAATAGGGAAGAGAGACATAATGATGACCACTAGGCCCTTTTTGGTTACTTTCTTTCTGCCGTGATAATCAGTTTTTGTTTGGTCGGCCCAGCAACGCTTTTCGGCGATGCCAGCATTCAGAATCAATTTTGTCTGCCTCAGTTTCAGTAGCGTCTAGCAAACTTTACGGCCATGAAGTGCAAACCAAAGCTTCTAGATAAATTTACTAATTTTATCATCAAGTTTCAGAAACAAGAAATAGTGCCTCCAGACTAATCTTCCTAGACGTAATGGAAGGTAAGGATACTTTTGCGACAAGTGTCGATTTATGTTTCAAAATGGTGATAGTAGATTACTTAATTGTTCACGCAATTATTTATCTCGAATAATACAATTAGTAGCTTGATTGAGTAAGACAATTGGAGGAGATGCAGACACCACCATTGATTGATAAAAACAGAAACTATGTGCCAAACATTTCAACTGAATTGATGGCATTATTGCTGATAAGCTTATCTTCAGATATTCGAGCTGCAGAGCATCCCCGCTGTGTATTTATTCTCAATTCCATTGTGATTGTCCCAATTACTAAGCTGTACATGTACTGTGCATATTCGTCGCATTATTTGTAAATTTTGTTCTCATGAATCTGCAGAGGTGAACAGGATGACTGTTCACTGAGAATTAAAACCACAAGTGCTCGTTTATATTAGCATCAACATCAGGAGAGACAGACTACTAATCATCAGAGAGATTGTGTTCGAGAAAAAACAAAAATCATCAGACAGATCTCGAATGCAGCATCTGGCGATCTGGTTCCATTTCCGGGAAGCCGTCATCGCAACGAACTTCCCAGTAAAATCAGGCACCAGCTCCATCCAAAACACAGCCATCCATCAGGTCATCTGAGCCGTCGATCTCAATCATAAGCAACGGTCACTGGTAGTAGTAGCAGCACGTAAATGGAGTACTAGTAGATACAACGGGCAGGGCACGCAAGGTGACATGCCAAGCCAAACCAATGGGGCTAAGCTCTCTCGCCTCTCCATCTCCATAGCTCACATCGCTCACAACACACACGGCTAAGCCAATCACCTGACGATCATCACTTACTTACTAATAATAACATACAGCATTACGTTACGTTACGTAGGTTACACCTGCAGCGGCGGCGGCGGTGGCTGCGAACAAACAGAGCATCACTCGTTGAAGCTTGAATGGGAGGAACGGCGGCGGTCGGTGGTGGGTGGGGGACAGTCGACCGGGGTTGGGGTTCAAGAGGAGGTGGCGATGCGGGGCTCCCAGAAGAAGAGCTGCCCGCGGAGCTGGTTGCACCGGCGCATGTTGTTCAGCAGCTCCTCCTTGCTGCTGCGCCCCGCGGAGCTGGTTGCACCGGCGCATGTTGTTCAGCAGCTCCTCCTTGCTGCTGCGCCGCTTCGCTGTCATCAGGAGCTTGTTCTCGCCGCACGTGGCGCCGGGGACGGCGTCCTCGCCATTGCTCGGCGGCGGGGCGGTCGCGCTCAGGACCGAGGCGGCGGCGAGCGCCGCGACCGCCGTGGTGGTGGACCCGGTGGAGCGCCTGGGGGCCTTGGGCGGGTGCGGCTCCTGCGGTGCGGCGTTGATCTCGCAGGTGGCCACCGGCTCGGCGCCCACAAACTTGTTGATGACGAGCGAGGAGCGGCGCACGCGCGGGCCGCTCCCGCTGCGCGCCTGCGGCTGCGTGCTCACCTTGAACTCCACGACCGTGCCCCTGTCCACGACCTCGACCTCCTCCTCCTCGTCGTCATCATCTTCCTGGTGTGCGTCGTCGTGCTCGTCGGCCTGCTGCTCGGGCTCCACCTGCCCGCGGCTGTTGTCCAGGTCGTCCGCGGCGGGGGCGGCCGTGTCGGCGAACGACAGGAGCAGGCGGCCGCCGCGGCGCTGCGCGCGGAACAGGGTGGACGACGCCACCGGGACGACCTTGACGAGCAGGCGGCCGTCCTGGCGTTCCTGCCTCATCTCCATCGTGGACTCCACCTTGCGCCGCGCCAGCGACGGCAGCGGCGGCGGGAACGCCCTGGGCGGGGGCGCTCGCGGGGCCACCGCCTCCTCGCGCTCGTCGTCGGAGCCCGGGCAGGAGCGGTCGGTGCTGGAGCCGTCCGCGTCGGAGAAGCCGTCGGAGCCGGTCTCGGAGCCGAGGCTCTCGGTGCAGATCTCCAGGCTCTTCTGGGTGAGCAGGCTGGACGAGCGGCGCACGAGCGGGTGCACGTACGGCGCCTGCGCCTGCCTGGGCGCGGCGGCGGGCGGCGGCTTCTGCGCCTGGATCATGTTCCATATGTCGTCCCTCTCCGGCCGGTCGTCGTCGCCGCCGCGGTCCGTCTCCTTGAGCGTCACGGCAGCCTTCTCGGCACCAGCCGCCGCCGCCGCCTTCCCTCCATCGGCGCCCTGCTCCACGGCCTGCTGGCACGGGAGGAGCTGCTGCTGCTGCTCGCTGGTCTCGAACACTGTCAGTGCCATGCCTCCCTGCTGGTCCCTCGCAAGTCACACTCTCAAGCTAGCTTCCACGTGCCTCAGGTGCTGCTGCAGGTTACCGAAGAAAGGACGCACCACCAGTGACGGCGCTACGGTACGTGCGTGTTTATATTTCGTGGCTTGTTATTTTTTTTTTCTCCTCGTGGGAGATGGGAAGCAGAGGAGCTCGAGCACAGGAGGATCGAGAAGGAGAAGCCAAACCGGGAGCAGAGCAGAACACGCACGCGGCCGCGCGATGTAAGCGGTTTGACGGAACGAGAGGTTGCGGCGGGGGTGGAGAGATAAGCTCTGGAGACTAACGACGTTGGGTGTTGTGGTTTCGCTCTCGTGTCCGGGCTGAATTTTCGCTCGTTCTGATGGTTTCTTCGGATCGGTTTCCCTATCCGTCGCGCTCTCCCACTGACTTCTCCTTTGGCCGGCTGCTATGAGTGAGCTAAGGAGGAGACTCGCGCTGGCTGCGGTGGTAGAGGCTCGGCCTTGGTTTGAGCTTGAAGATGGTTGGGGGAGGTCACACGATAAGAACTGGGAGAGCCGGGGCGGGGGTATTTGTAGGGCGCGGCGGGCGGGGGGTGGTGGTGGTGCTCAGGCGCTGGACTCGCCGCACACCCCCCACTAGCATGGGGTAGAACAAATACTTTCGCCGTCAGTGAGGGGCCCTCCGTGACATATGCGTATTCCATTCGGCCATTTTTTTTGTTGCCAAAAAATTTGAGAACGAAATTTTATGGGGAAAAGTAGTACTATATTTTATACGTGCTGGTCTGGATGTGGCTCACGCTCAAAATCACGAATATGTTATATCCGTTTTGCACTTATCGAGAAGTGCCATGACATTTTCCTCGGCTCGAATTCGATATCATCAAACGTTTATATTAACTTAAATCGTCCACTTGTTGAAAAAAAAAAGAGAATAAATTGCTGCAACGAGGTGACAGGTAATTCCTTGTCTGGCTAATTGAGAGAAGAATTTCACATCCAGTGGTTTGTTTACAGAGGCAGACAGGCAGTACTGATATTCGAATTTGGAGTAGTAGGTTTGAGGGGAAACAAGTTAAATGAATGGAAGAGAAAGGGCATCAAATTGGTTAGCTGCGTTCCTGACCCTCGAACAGATCAGACGTATGGCGTAGATGCTCGCAAGTTCCAAGAGCGTATCATGCATATGCGCCGCCACCTTGCCAATGATTTCCCAGTCATTCTTTCGTCGTCCTATCTTTCATTTTAAATTCTCGCCACTATATATACTGCTACTAACTGTTCCTTCCGTTTCATCTTATTTTAAAAATTAATATTAGTATAATCTATTTTATTATTAAAAATATTTTAAATATGACTCATATTTCTATTTATTTACACTATTTTTTTAATAAGATGAATAGTCAAAGTTATATTTTAAAAAGTTAATTTCAAACTGACGGAGTACTCACTTTTTTGGAAGGAATACAATACAGTACTACAGTTTGTGCGTGGTAACCTCAATTCGAAAAGGCGATACCATTTTGTTTGAGCATTCACTTACCCTCTAACATCCGAATTTATCTCTTACTCTCCGTTCTTCCAAGACAATGAAAACTCATTATTCCTCCTCTCGTCAATCCAAGGCCAGCGATGTTAAGATTTGGGGTTACGGGTTTTGGACTCTGGCTTAGAGGGAGGACCAGCTTGGCAGAGGTAGCAAGCGCAGGAGGAGCAATGAGACAAGGTGGCAGTAGCACCGATGCCCGACTAGCGAGAGAGCAGAGGCGGCGACGGTGGGAGCTACCATAGGCACGGTTGAAGGACGGAGTAGAGCAAGTGCCGGAAACTGACAAGAACTCGGATAGAAGGATGAAACTGAAAAAAGAAGGGATATCCACCCTCGGATTAAGATTTTTTTTTTCTCGAAAACATAGGAGGGCTGCGCTTCATTGTATTAAGTAGAAGAAGAACGTACAAGACAAGCGAAACGAACGCAAAGAAAAACGAAGGAGAGAAACAAACACGCAAACACAAAAGGCCCAAGGCCTAACTTAGCGGACTACTCCTGACGAAGACAACCTAAACGCCATGCCCCCACGAGGATCCGAAGGTGGGCTTCTTGCGCAATGCTTTGGAGCAGGTCATTTGCTGTGGAGGCCTTACGGTCGAAGAGTCGTCCATTTCGTTCCTTCCACAAGCTCCAAATGACGAGCATGAAGAGGGTATCGAAGCCTCCTCTGCGATCACCAGTGAAACCAGCACGCAGACGCTCTCACCAGTCCTGGAGTTCAAGTTGCAGATGCCCCCAGACCAAGAGACCGCCTCCCACCAGATTATTTTGGCGTAACTGCAGTTCACAAAGATGTGATCGCAAGTCTCGGGCTCCTGATCACAAAGCCAGCAGACGTCCCGTGCGTCGAGGCCATGGCGCCGTCTGCGGTCGGCAGTCCACGACCTTTTCTTCGTGGCCAGCCAAGCAAAGAACTTCACCTTCTATAACTTCACCTTCGGATTAAGATTTGGCAGGGGAAAATATATGTAAAGGTTGGCACTCTCAAGTTCAGGCCATGGAGGAGGTCCTGAAAGTGGAGGAGGCCGATCAAGCTGGAGCACACGTCAGCTACATCTGGAGGCCGGATGTCTTGATTATTGCTGATTAGAGCTGTGGCTGTTTTCTGATGTTGAAGCGTTTCGTATTCCTTTCCTGTTGGCTTGTATCATCTTGTGTTGAGACTAAACTTTTCTGCACTTGGTGTACTATGCTGTAAACTGAACATCTGTCTTTTTAAGACGGGGTTATCCCTGTAACTCTAAAAAAAAACGTATATGTAAAGGAGGGGTGAAAAGATACTCGAGTGCGTTATAGCTAGACAACCAGTACATCCATGACATGCGCCGAACACGACGAAAGTAGTACTCCCTCCATCCTTTAATATATGACGTTTGTTAGCTCATTTTTGAGCTAAACGACGTCATATATTAGAGAAAAGGAGGTAGTACTAGCTAATTAGAACGTGCTTCCATCAATCCGATTCTATAACCTAAAATAAAAAGCCATTCCGCTACACACAAAGACGACGATGCAGCGTGGTCCTTCCAATCGGTCGATCATATGCACAGCCGTCTCGCGCCCGATCGAGCGCTGTGCGCGCAGGACAAATGCCCCATTAGCGCGCATACTATATCACAGCCCTAAATTAGCGTCGGACATCTGACGGTAAAAATCAGTAATCACCGTTGAATCGTTGGTCGCTAAAAGTGCACGACAAACCATCGGTCGGTACATCGACATTTTACGAGTCATGATCGGTCGGTAATTCTACTGAAGTTTAGCGATCCAGTATCCGTCGGCACAAGTCGATAAACACATCCAACAATCGGTCGGTATTATGGCCCAACTGAAACACAAAATAAAGCCCATCTGCGCATGCACTATCTCGGCCCAAACCGGACATGCTCTACCAAAACCCTAGCTCTCCTCTCCGACCACCTACCAGACCCACCCGCTGGCCGCCGCCCCTCCTGCGCCATCCAGCTCTCCCTTTTCTTCTCTCTCGCACGCCCGACGCAGCCCCGCCCGCCGGCCTCCCTTCGCCGGCGTCGTCGCCCCCGACGCCGGCGAGCACCGCCCTCGTCCACCCCTCCCCGGTCTCTTCCCCTTCTCCCCTTCCTCGGGCGAGCTCCCCGCCGGAGCAGGGCCACCACCACCACTGCCGCGAGCCACCTCCGTCCAGCCTGACGCTGTACATCCCCATCCAACGGTTGGTCGGTATAACTGGTGTCCGTCGGTATAGAGTTATACCGGCGCCACTTACTGCGACTGAAATATGGGGTCGGTATAACTCTATACCGACGGACAGATGGTCGGTATAGAGCCTTATACCGACTCCAATGGAGTCGCTACTGTGGGGCTGTGGTATAGTGGCAGCACCAGAATTGAAGGACCCAACACGTACCCAGGCAGATGCAGGCTATCTACTCCCCCGCCCAGCAGCTTCCAAAGACCCCGGAATCGGGCCTTGTTCCCACGCGCTGCAGCGCCGCAACGTTCGCCCTGCCACGCAGCGAATCCTCCTGCAGCATGCGGTTAGATAGCGCAGCGCAGCGCAGGGCGGGAAGAAAATTGGGTGCATCCGGGATGCAAAACGCATCCCGTGCATACCTGGCTCCTCAGGGCGACGCGTGGACGGTGCCCTGATCCAACGAATCGTTTCCTCTCCGGTTCTCTCGCACGTGCTCCCGGCTCTTCTTCAGGGACCATCTTGGATCGGCTCGGCTCCCTCCCAGACCCAGCCCAAGCCAGAGGTAATCTCGGCTCCCTTCGTTTCCCCCGGCGCCGCCGCTGCCAGCTTCGAAAAGGAAACAAGACAGGCCCACATGCGCTACGATCTCATCACGACTCCGTCTTCGTTGCCTCCCGCCAGTGCCCGTCGTCGTGGCGGCGCCGCCATGGAAATAGCACATGCCATGGCCGGAGATCAGGAGAACGACGTAGCTGCCATGCCGCAAGGAGGCGGCGGCCAGGAGGAGCCCTCATCCGTGGTTGTTTCCTCCGCCCTAGCTGCCATGCCGCGAGGAGGCGGCGGCGGCCAAGAGGAGCCCTCATCCGTGGTTGCTACCTCTGCCCTAGCACGCGACGTGGCCCCACATTCGTCGCTCTCGTTTGTGCATGAGAATGACATGGTTGCCGATGGTCATGGAGCCGACAGAGAGCAGCCAGCGCAGGTAAGACCATCGCATAGCACTTCTTTGATCTTGTTTTTTTTTATCAGTATTGGTTTGATCATCAAAAAATTGCACGTATCTAATCATCATGTTTTACAGCAGGTCATAGATAAAGATGGGATCACTCCTGAAGTTGGAATGACTTTTGAATCAGAGGATAAAGCTTATGCGATGTATAATACCTATGCCGCTAAAGTTGGATTCAGTGTTAGAAAGAGCAACACAAAGCGTCGAGTGGATGGTAGTATATATCAGAAATATATTGTTTGCAGTAATCAAGGACATCGAGAAAATGAGTCATCAAAAGACAATACAAGAACGGATTGTGATGCTCGTGTCCAGTTTAGTGTCAGCAGAGAGGGGATTTGGACAGTACAAAAGGTTGTAATTGACCACAATCATTATCTTGCTAGTCCAAATAAGTCACACAAGCTGAGGTCCCAACGACGTGTCACTGAAGCAGACAGGATGCTAATTGGACAGATACGGGAGGCTGGGATGAAGCCCGCCCAGGTTTATGAGTTCATGAAGAAGTTCTATGGAGGAGCCGACAAAGTTCCATTCGCAAAAATGGATTGCAATAATGAGATTGGTCGTGAGCGTAGAAAGTACTTAGAAGCCAATGATGCTCAGACACTGCTAGAATATTTGAGAAATAAGCAGTTAGAGGACCCCGCATTTTTTTATGCGGTTCAGATAGACAAGGAAGATGGTCGATTGGCAAATTTCTTTTGGGCAGATGGTCAATCTATCATGGACTATAGATGTTTTGGCGATGCTGTGTCATTTGACACCACGTTTCAGACTAATAAATTTGAAATGCCATTTGCTCCGATCCTTGGAACAAACCATCACAAGCAAACAATAATTTTTGGGGCTGCACTTATATTCAATGAAACTATTGATTCATTTGTTTGGCTCTTTGAAACATTTCTCACCGCAATGTCAGGCAAGCATCCAAGCACAATTTTCACTGATCAAGATGCAGCCATGGCAGGAGCGATTGCTTATGTATTCCCAAATACAAGCCATCGTCTTTGTTTGTGGCACATTTACTTAAATGCTGCTAAACATCTTGGACATGTAATTCATGAGTCAGACAATAAATTTCTACCTGATTTTAAGAGATGTGTGTACGAAGACAGATCAGAGGCTTACTTCATCGAGAAGTGGCATGAATTGCTGGCTGAATACAACCTTGAGGATAACACATGGATAAGAAACCTATATGATTTGAGGGCAAAATGGGCAGCAGTCTATCGTGACTCATTTACAGCAGATATGAACTCAACTCAAAGAAGCGAAGGTATGAACAACGTCTTTAAAAAAAGATTTCGTAGGAAACTTGGTCTTTCAGAACTTCTTGTAGAATGTGATAAGGTTTCAGTTTCTCTCCGTGAAAATGAGTTGGATGAAGACTTTAATTCACGTCGAAAGAACCCAGTTACTTACATTCCAGGTTTACCTATGTTAAAGACTGCAGCCGAATCATATACAAGGAGGATGTATTCAGAGTTTGAGGAAGAATTTAAAAAACAATTTACATTGTCTAGTAAATTGTTACAAACCGATGGGACTAAGTTGACATTTATGGTCTCATATATGCAATCTGATCATGGAGCAACAGTAGTATTTGACACTACAAATTCCACCATTACATGTTCTTGTAGAAAGTTTGAAGCTGTAGGTATGTATATGCATCTCAATTCATAATATAAGTTGTTATACAATTTGCTGAAAATGGTATTCATATATTATAGGAATATTGTGCAAGCATGCCCTCAGAGTCTTCAATATGAATGGTGTTTATAGTTTGCCATCGCAATACGTACTAAATAGATGGACAAAATACGCGAAAAGAGGATTTTATTTTGAGAAACAAGGAAGTCAGGAGGAAGATTTGAAAGCACGTGCTGCACTTATCTCTCGAAAGGCGACATCAATTGCATTGAAGTGTTCAGTGTCAAGAGAACTTCTTGATGATTTGGAGAAAGCCATGGATAAATTGGATTTGGAAGCAGATACTTCTCTAAGCAAGCTGCAAGAAAAATCTAATGAGGTTCCTCTAATTCCTAATGAATGTGACATAGCCACATTAAATGGTACAATATCTTTTAGAGTTCCTCAGGTGGTAAAAGGCCCAAAGAATACACGACTAAAAAATGTAGTTGAAAAGAATACAGGTAAAAAGAAGAAGAAAAGTGCTCAGAAGAAAGGTAATGTTCTTACCTATTCTATTTTGTTTCTCTTATGGCTGTTTCTTTAATATTTTTATCTTTATTTTTATGTTGAACTATAGGAGAGGATCCAAATAATGCTGTAGAAAGTGGAGACGGTGGTTCTCATCCAAAGTTTGCTGTAAGACATGATTAGGACTCATTATACCTTTTTCATAATTTATTTACTTGCATGCACATTTTGTGAACAATTTCTAATTCTGTGACATAGGACCTTAATTCTTCTACTATGGCCGCTCCATTGATTGGAGGCGGATATGAAAATGCCACAATGCCACACTTCGATATGATTGGGAATTCTTCTTCTACCATGGCTGCTCCATTGATCCAAGGTAGATATGGTGGTGCCACAATGCCACACTTCAATATGATCGGGAATTTTTCTGGCATGTCTACTCCATATGTACAAGGAGGATATACGAGTTTGTTACTTGGAGTCGATCAAGACGCCACATTGCAGTCAGCAGCTAGGAAGTTACATTTCTATGGAGGGTCGAATCATAGAAACATGTAACTACGCTATGCTGATAAAAATGCTACTTGCAGTACTCTTGTTACATTTACTATTTTATTGTGGTGTAATCCTGAGTTTTTACTTGATGCATTATGTTGCAGCTGAATTAAACATTAAATTTATCACATATTTATTGTTTGAAATGAGAATGTACTCATGATCCCATGTTGTAAATTGTTGGTGTCTGTGGTTACAATTAAGATCTCAGGTGGTGTCAGTGCTGACTTCTGAAACAAACAAAAGCCATATCATGTTAGTGTAGCATACTGGTTTCAGTCATTCAGACTTTCGATGTGTTTGTGAAGAAACTAGAGTAGCATGCACATCAAGTGGCACTTATTCTTTTAACGATCAGTAAGCTACGGGCTAATCGTTCCTCTTCCTTGAGCAAGAAACTGATTAGAGACACCCATGCTACACACAATGCATAACCCTTTTTTTTTTTGGAGGAAACTACACAACGCCTAACCTTCCATCTCCCAAGATGGAGTTCGTAGGCATACCAACGAACATGTCTTGTTCATTCAGTTGAGTTTGTTGGTCACACATTAGAGATTTAGAGTGTAGATGACTAGATGACGATGTCAGAGTGATCCTTGTGTGCCCACACGTGGTCGCGGTGTCATGGCAGCCTTGCGCCACCACGCTTCTCCGGCCACGCGCGACCTGGCGAACGCGCCGCAGCTGCAACTCGACTAGCAGCGGCGAGGTTTGAAGGCACAACGTCCACACGTTCTGCACAGCGCTGGTAGCCTCAGTGACCACCTCCAGCGGCAGCAGCGCGTGTGTGTCCGTACCGACGTCATGGAGGCAGGAGCCCTAGTGCCGCTGGGAGGAGGAAGACGACGTTCGGGGCAGCGGCGACGCCGGGGAAAACGAAGGGAGCCGAGATTACCTGTGCCTT
The DNA here is from genome assembly GCA_004135705.1 of Alloteropsis semialata. Lineage (NCBI taxonomy): Eukaryota > Viridiplantae > Streptophyta > Magnoliopsida > Poales > Poaceae > Alloteropsis > Alloteropsis semialata. Next base: position 84,661,460 of record CM014278.1, on the reverse strand, counting down.
GGGCTGGGGCTGGGAGGGAGCCGAGCCGAGCCAAGAGGGTCCGTGAAGAAGAGCCGGGGCGCGTGCGAGAGAACCGGAGAGGAGACGATTCGTTGGATCAGAGCACCGTCCACGCGTCGCCCTGAGGAGCCGGGTATGCACGGGATGCGTTTTGCATCCCGGATGCACCCAATTTTCTTCCGCAGGGCGTCGGGGGGCATCCGGCTCTGAGCCTCTGACACTCACGCCAGGTCTCCAGCGCGCAGCGCACCCGGGGGCTTGGCTTCCTCCGCGCCCGCGCGCGAGCGTGTCGATCTCGCGGGCGCATGTGCCGAGCCAGCGATGACACATCGGCGGCCCGCGGGTGACAGGTGGGACGGACGACGAGGAGGGGAGAGATCGGGTTCGGTGGCGAAGTGGTCGCGCCTGATGAGGGTACATGTCTTGTTCGATGCGTTTCCAACGCCCGGGGACGATGACAGGAGGACGACGCGCGCGCCGTGCCCGGCGTTCGTTCCGTGCGCCTCCGCCCGGGCGCCTTCCTAGCTTTGCTCAGGGGCTTGAATCAGTCGCCGCCGGTTGACGACGACCCCGATCGACGAGGACCGAACAAACAAACGCGGGCTTGGGATTTGGGTGTGGGTGGCGCGCGCTAGTGCGGCGGCCTTGGCCTGCCCGTTTCGCTTTTGCCGCATCTGTCGAAAGCACATNNNNGCCACTTCCCTCTGCACTTCGGAAGCAGGTACCGGGACGAGGCACGCGTTTCTGTAATCCATCTGCACGCGCCGGTACCGGTAGCTCTCTCGCCGGCCGGCCGGCTCTCGGCCACCACCACATGGTGGCCCCAAATTGCATGCCGATGGCGCAACGGACCGAGGGCAGGCGAGGGATCGGACCCTGAAGAAAGCCTGAACCCGACAACGGCAGCAACACCATCTGCAACGGATCCAGGTGCACGCTACACGCTCGAATGTTAAAGAGCTGGCACGCAGTTATCGATGGATCGGAGGACGTCATTAGCTTGCTTATGCGGTGACGACGTCACTCCTCCGTGTCCCGAATTTCCCTAAAACTGCTGAACCTGATTTCTCCTCCATTCGAAACGCAGGACGCTGATTGCTTCGCCAGCGAGATGCAGGTCGGAGAGGCGGAGAGTTTGTGTGTGTGTGGAAACGTATAGCGAGGAGCTGGGAAGCTGACCAACCAGAGGTCGCCACGAGCCTACGGACACGAGCAGCTTTTGCCAAGTTGGTGCTCCCGTCGGGTAACAGTAGGACACTCCTTTCTGTGCAGTTAGACTGGACAGCAAGTACCCACTCGCGCTTGGGTAGGCGGGCGTAGGCGTGTGAATGTAGCGTACGAGGAGTCCGAAAACACGAGCCAAAGGTCGTCGTCTCCTAGGCTGCTACTGTAGCTGCCGGTCCTCCTCCTTTTTCCTTTCCCTTTGTCAAGGCACCCTCGCCATCGTCGTCCTTTGTTGCTTTGTTAGATGAGAGCTTTCGACATCCACGTACAAATATCAAATAAATTTGACTCGTGTGAGAAACAATCATGTGAATCGAAAATACTTATATATATATGTTATTCTCTTTTGGCAAGCCATCGTGTATATAGTTGTACTAGTAGTGTCATCTTACTACAAGCTTCTGAAGCTGACGAATGCTTCTTCAGTTCATTCAGATCTTCGTAGCAAATGCTTCATTATTTTTTTAAGTAATTTTTTTTTTCTGAGCGTAAGCAAATGCTTCAGTATTTTTTAAGTAATATTTTTTTTCTGAACGTAAGCAAATGATTCAGTCTTGAGGCTGTACTGCTTGTAGGTTAGCTTTGAAAGCACATGGTCACAAAAGCTACATCTACGACCACAGACCTGGCAATCCACACGCCTGAGCATATCAACGGTCTCCCCGTCCCCGAATCGTCCCATTCCCATCGCCGGGTCCCAAAAACGTTATTTTCGACCGCTAGGTTTCGAGCGATGCTTGGGGTAGCTCGTGCCACGTGTCGCCCCCCCGGCGGCTCCAGGGGCGAGCGAACAAGTGGAGGCGGAGCGAGCAAAACACGCATGGTTGTTCTCGTTCGTGCAGTGTTCTCTGTCTCCTTCAGCTCGGCTGGAAGAATAACCATACAGTTGTGGAATCCATCTCCTTCAGTTTTAGGATTCCGGCAAAAGCTCAGAGCAGATAACTCACGAAGGAATTGTCGCCGCCCAACCTTCTCAAGTCACGAGTTTAAAGACCATGCTCATTACGCTTTGTCGTTCATGTTTTCAGTCCCTTTGTTGTTACTGGTAGTTTAGTTGACGTCTTATGTCGTGTGTCTTTTTGTCCCCAGCTTTGGTTATTGTCGGTTTTGTACACCCAATCTGGGTTTAGCTTTAAAAAGTTGATGACATATATACCCCTGGAGTTGATGATAGGCAACTTTTTTTGCTTTTTTACTAGAGTAGCACAGGACAATGAATGAAATTAATCAGTACAGTAGTATATAGGTAATTCGGGATGTATTCAGAGGGCTTGTTAATTTGGATGGACCCCGGGGGGGGGGGTGTTGTGGGGGGAGAGAGAGAGAGACATACAACAAAAAACGATATCATAATGGAAGTTTTCCTGTCATCTCTCTAAGACACATATTTTTTTTAAAAAAAAAGGCTAGGCTTGTCGTACTTGATCCAACCATATTATATTACTCATGGCAATATTTTTTTCTTTCATATTATATTACTCATGGCAATATTTTTTTTCTTTGAAAGAGGGAGAAGGAAACCACACCGTTCCAATCCAACCTTACACGTACAGTTCAATTAGCAGCACGCACGTTTCATGTTTGCTGTCGCCTTTGTTTTGGAAGAAAGTGTCATGATGTAGAGCTAGCAGTAACTTTTGTAAACTGTGCATTAGCCAAAAGGTAAAAAGTGAGAGATAGAAGAGATCGCGTGGATGGATTCCCTATCTCTAGCGCAGGCCCCTGGCGCAGGGAAGCAGGACCGGAAATCCACGGCAAGTGCCATCAGAATCCCTCTTGGATTGCAAGCCATCGAATCTTGCGCGCCATTACCAGGACAGGCGCGATCCTGGGGCCATCGGATCGATCCGCTTCTGTCCATATCTCGCCATCGTTCTGCAATTCTGCATGCAGCTCTACTCCCCCCCATGGAAAGCAGCGAAAGCAGCCGGCCCCGGCCCATGGACGACGGATTTCGATCCTAGCCGCTGCCTGTTGCTGTTGCCGTCATTCTTGTTGCTCGACACCGATCGATCGTCGATCCGTCTGTGGCGACGACCCGGTCTCGTTTGATTTCGCCCATCATCGGAAAGCAATCAGGGAAATATAATATATAATACGTGTAGTAGTTTTAGATGTAGTAATGAGCTGAGAACCGATGCAACACACGCACACAGAATTTCTTTAAAGAAATACTACGAGTTTATGTTAGGTACACACGTACGAACCTTCTTTTTAGGGCCATTCCATGCATCGAATAAACTTTAGTCGTCGGCACACGGATAGATTGCGCGGTTGATGGATTGATGCATGGCCTGATAGGAACCTGTGGATTATAGCACGCACCCACCCAGCTTGGTACCTACTCTCTTCTCTGGACCAAGGACATGTTCGTCGTCGGATCGAGCTAGCTATACATAGGGCCTAGCTATAGCCTATAGGGCTCCGATCCGTCCGCGTCCATGTATATGCAGTGGCGTGGCGCGCGTGCTCGTCTTCTCGTCTAAAGATGTTTACGCCGGGCAATTGATCGGCCTTGCAAAAACTCGGAGGCGACCGATCGATCGAGAATCAGATTATATAGCTAGCTTGCTGCGTGCAATGCTTGGCTCATGCAAGTAGTAAATATGCCTCAGGGAGGAGCGAAGTGGACAGTGGACACCACCACGCACACAAGACCTTTTGATTTGTACGTGTTGGACGGATCACGAATTCCGTCCTTTGCCGGTAAAAAGATCGTACAGGTACAGTACAAATTAACCATGCTCAAAGTGAGAAAGGCGTGTACCGGTGTACGTGCTCGAGAGTCGAGAAAATGAGGGAATCGGAGGGGGCACGTACGTGTGCGCTGCCCATAGAAACGCACACGAATTAGGCAGGTACGTACGGACCATTATTCTGCTGCTGCTGCTGCGCTGGGCAGACGACGTGGCCGGCCCGAGCGCAAAGGCAGGAATACATTACGATTTCCCTGGCGCCTCCGTACGGTCCCAACTTCCCTATACCCGGCCAGATATATGTTGGTACAGCTACAAAGGGGCAGTGTCACTCACGGCTGCCACCTTGTCACCTCCTCCTTTCTATCCTCGAGAACCTAGCTACCTCTCGCCTCGCCACCGTGCTACAACGTTATTCTACGTAGTACCCACAAGGCAAGGGCCTAAAAAGAGGCACGCGCTGTACGCCTGTACTATAGGTAGCTCGTGATATCACTTCAGGATCGGATTCTCTCTCACTCCCTGGTCTCTATGGCTATGCGCTGTGACGGAGTAGAGGCTGTGCCGTAGTAGCCCGTAGCGCTACATGCACGAGTGAGTATTAGCTGCCAACTTGCCAAGCAAATCCATGCATGCGTATGCGTCGGACCGGACCGGTCGCCTGGCTCGGCCTGCCTAGCGCCGGCCAATGGGGCGATCGAGAGGGAACTGCATATGCACGCGCCGGTCGAGCCTCAGGCAGCGCGAGAGACGGACGACGGCGGCTAGGCCTAGGCGCCTTTGCCTGAGGCGGGGGTGCACATGGCCATGCCAAAAATGGCGGTGCCGTAGGCTTTCGGGGATAGTGGGCGAGCAGCGGCTGCGGCCCCTGAGGTCGCGCGGATCCGTCCGAGATCGTGCCGGCCCGTGTCGTCCTGCTGTCGCCCCGGGGTTGGCCGCGCGCCGCCGCCGTCGGATCAGGCCTCGAGATCAGCGCGGCCTTTCGCCGGGTGCTATTGCCAGTGCAGAGGCGTGGCTTCGCTAGAGGCCTGCGCAGCGCAGCGCCTTTATTTTCTTTTTAGAAAACTAATGAAAGCTCATTAGCGAAAGTGGAGAGAGATGAGATTAGTGTGAGCCAGTTGCAAACCTTGGGTAAAAGGCGGGGGCGAGCGAGCAGGCAGGAAAGGACCAATCGATCCAATGATTGATGGGATCATCGATCGCGATCCTCAGCACTAGATCGGGCTTTTGCCCATCGACCGACCGACCTTAATCCAAAAGGGAACAGAAGAGCTTAGCTGATGGCTCGTGGAGCACGGACAGACAGGGATGGCGACCGATGCTCCCGTCCCTGCTTAATCCTTCGTCAAGAAGAAACAAAACTTTCCCAAACCGGCATAGCGCAGCGGCACTCTGCTGATCGATGAGGCCACGCTACACAGGCTCTTTCCTTTAATAATCAACTTTTTCACAAGTTGTGATTCTTTTGAATTCTTTGGTCGCTCCAATAGTTTACTATCGGCGACAAAAGAAGCGCCTTTTTTCCAACTTGGGCACGACAAGCTTATGCAATCCCGACGAATAACCACACAAAAGCAGCATCTAGTATACAAAATTTGCTAAACAGATAAAGGTGCAAAAGCCATATATTCTATATATATAAAAAAAACTCTGTTCTATATACAACAGTAATGAATGAATTGCAACACATAAATAACCAAAACCGGAATACAGGCAGGCTCAGCATATGCGTTGTCGCCCAAGGATTTGCACCTTCAACCGCGCACACAGCTCCAATGTAAGCTAAGCACCACTAACTCCAAAAAAGGAAAACAAGAATTCTTCTCACTCAGCACCAATGTCCAGTGCAGACATACCATCTGACTTGATCCATCTAACCAGATTCCAGAATTGATGGCCTTCAGAAAATGGCAATCATTTGACAACCAAAACAATGCAACAGAACAAAGAACTGAAAAATGTTGTTTCCCAATGATCATCTTCTATTGGCAAACGCTGCCAATGCATTTGCATGAGCTGGTGGCAGAGCACTCAGTATAGGCTGCATTTGTTGGCCATAGACAGATACCAAGTGAGAAACTGCCTTGCCAATATTTGCTTTGACTTCATCACTCTCGTCTGGGGATACCACCACTTGAGCAAAGACATGTATCACATCGGGCACAAGAGGAAGGATCTGCAACCAAAATGGAGTTAGGATCAAACCATGAATAGAGACTGTTAACAGATATCTGGTTCAAGAATCACCTGGGGATGTGACGACAATAATAAACTACAGATGCAACTATAGACAGGCATTGATTCTTCATGATCTTCTTTTAGTGGCAAAGCTTTGATAAACACTGGAAGAACCTATAAGAATGCAACCAAGAATTCATTACACTTAAATCTGAAATACGAAGCTGTTCAAACATACTAACTACAATGTTTGTCCGAACCTGGTTGAGAGGAATTGACTGAGGCTGCACCATTATCATCCTAGCAATAGCACCAGCAGCATTATCTCTTACTGCATGGTCTGATTCTGAGTTACTAAACAGATTATGCAGAGAACGAAGTATATCCCCATAGTATCTGCATAAAGACGAACAAGAAATCCTGAGTGATGAATTTACAGGATGGAATACTAGTTTTCAGGTTTCCCTGGATTTTAATTAGTAATCTGAGATATTGAGAAGTATTTCATTTAGTGACTGCAAAATGGAGCAGCACCAAATATGTCTCTCGATTCATAGTTGCCCTCATCCAACAGTTTAGTATTGTGAGAGCACTTTACATCTATGAACAGCTATTCTCTAGGGGAAATTTTGGTTTGCTTTCATGGTCATTCTGAGAAGTGAGAACAACTTCGAAAGACCCTTAGGTCTGGCGCATCATGGTTACTGCTAGGCTCCAGTGATGAAAGACAATCTACAATGACCTAAGGGTCTTAAAGCTGATTCATAATTCCGATACTATGGTAGTTGCGAAGTATTGAAAGCAACGGTGGTTCTAATCAATAGTTCTCACTTGCTGACAAATTAATCTAATATATTTGAATATGGATAGAGTGAACATGATACAGCCTTCCCTTAAGTTTCTATATGAAAACTGTTGGATTTGATCAATTCAATTAGTAAAATGCATTTCATTATTTCACCAGCTAGCTGTTCCAAACACAAGAAAAACATAATGGACACTATGTCTTCTTTTATCACTATATAATGCGCATTGTATCGCAAAACAAGACTATTTCTCATACCATGGAATTGCAAGACAGAAAAATCCTAAGATGGTCAGGTAACTGAAGGCAAGACGCAAAATATGACAATTCTAGCAAAAAAACAATACATACTTTAGTGCTGCAGCACCCCCATTCTTGCATATCTCACCAACACAGAAAGCAGCGTTTCTCCTATTAGTAGCATCAGATGATGCAAGCTCTTTCAACACCAAAGGCATTATCTTCTGAAGAATCCAAATGAAGAAGCATGAAGAGGGCCATTGAAATATTAAGGTTTCTCAAGTTTCAAGAATGCTAGAAACGTACATCAACATAAGCAGATATTGGAGCACCCATTTCCTGAGCGACCTCAGCTAAGGTTGCAACAACCATAGTTTTATCTTGGGGAGGATGGGGAGATTTCTGCATTTAATCCAGATAATAGTTTCAACTTTCAAAAGCAAAATACAAGACTAACATATGTTCCCTTAAGAAATATTGTACTGGCATGGCATTGATTAACCAATTGACATCAAACAACGGGAATACGGAGCACGATTGCATAGAGAAGGGGGAAAGTAACATACGGCAAATTTCATCAATGGATCAAACAATTTTGCAAAGATAGGATCAAAATAAGATCCCATCACTTTTGCAAAAGCAGGCAAAAGATCTGAAACTGCATCCATGAGGACTTCATCATGATCAATGTCATCATCTTCCTCACCATCGGACTCTACTTGCTGGCAACTTGATTCTTGACGCAAAAGAACTAGTGTTACCTCAGCAAGCCTTAGCATGTCTGAAACAAGACACACAAGGGATACCTTTAAACAACACAACCTAGTACTTTTATGCCAACTAGTACTGGACAGATGCAGCTTACAGGGTTCAATTGCAGCAAAACCACAGTCCTTCACAATGTCAGCTACACTCATGCAAGCTTGTGCAACTACTTCTTTATCATCATCCTCCGTCATGGTCTTGATGTAGATCTTCAGGACAGTATCTGGAAAAGCAACGCAGCATGGTTGTCTGATATCACACACAAGAAATGAACCAAAAAATGTGGTAATAAAATCCAGTATTTACCAAGGACATCCTTCTGTTTCTCTAGCACATCCTGCATGGTACAAAAAGAGCATATTTTCCATTAGAATTTCAGTGTTTTTTTTACTGTAATCAAAATTAAATTGATTGAAGGGTAAAAGGAAGTAGAATTCAAATACTTGGCACAATAAAATACTCACAGCATGTGTAGGAGGTATTGCCCTAACTGCAGTTAGAATATCTGCAAGAAGAAATTACACTGTGACTACTAATAAAACCAAATTTTATGGGACACACTTAAAAAATAGCATGAACCAAGAATGTGTAAAAAAAGGTATAATTGCCCGTACTAATGATTAGTTATGAAGTACTGAACTACTGATCATTCAAATTAATTACTCTCTCCTTTCCAATGTTCACTTCAGTTTTGTCCTAAGTCAAACCTCTCTAACTTTGACCAAGTTTATAGGGGGAAAAGCATCAACATCTACAACATCAAATTATTTGCAGTGAATGCACTATGATATGTCTTCATAGTGCATTTATTTAGGTATTGTTAGATGTCATATCGTTTCTATACATTCAGTCCAAGCTAGACAAGTTTGACCTAGGACAAAGTTGAAGTGAACTATACTTTGGAACAGATGGAGTAACAACATACCATTCTGCATTATGTGCAAAAATCTTGTCGTGCTAACATTAATACTTTTTTCCCTGTAATTGTCGTAAAAATATTTTGTTCCTGCCTATAGTAATATTTGTACTGTACACACCTAGAATTGTACTACCATTGGGTGAGTGAGTCTGCGAAAGTAACTAAGTTTTGTTAACTGTTTTTTCGGTCTGAAATGATCTTGCTGTCAGACCTCAAAGGAAACCTCACTACACAGACTATGCAGATACACATCATTTAAATGGATACACTTCACAGAAATACGGAATTATCTGCACCTTTTCATCTTACTTTTTTCTTCTATTGAACTAAAGACAACTTGCACATAGTGTCGAATACTCCCTCCATCCACAAATACAAGGGATTCTAGGATTTTTAGGACAGAATAAGGGGGATACTTGCCCTGGGACCAGCTCCTGATTGGCTAAATTAAATGTGAAATAAATGCCATCGGACCAGAATGATTTTTATTTGTGGACAAAATTTGAACCTCAGTATCCCTCATATTTGTGGACGAAGGGAGCCATTTAGTTTCTATTGAGTTGCATGCACCAACCAGTTCAACCCAAAAGCTTAAGCTCATAGGAAAAGGTGGGCAATTCACTTATACTTCAACACTCCCCCTCACGTGTAGGCTCCCCCAGGCCTCAAACGTGGAAATTAGGAGTCGGCTGCAATTATTTTATTTAATCGCACCCACCAGGATTCGAACTCAGGACCTCTGGCTTTGATACCATATTGAGTTGCATGCACCAACCAGTTCAACCTAAAAGCTTAAGCTGATAGGAAAAGGTGGGCAATTCACTTATACTTCAACAGTTTCATTTGCTAAATATATTTTTAGGACCATTTTATATCAGTTCAAAATTAAGCGACCACCATTATTTTGAATCATTTAGCCTGACAATGAAATTTCCGCAATGCCGACAGTACATAAACAAGAAAGGAAACCAAGGCTCAGTGAAAACTCATGCATCTAAAAGAAGTATGGAATAAATTACGTTTCAAAGAAATAACTGCCTGGAGCCTGAGATCTTCATGGAAATACCCACTGTGCCTGATTAAAATCTTCAGTGACTCCTCCAGATACCTAGTGTCAGTTAAGGAAGTTTTAAAAGGTGAAAATGTGACTAGAGCATCATCTTAGCACTTTTTAAAGGATACAGAGCATAGGCACTCTTCGTGTGTAGTGCGAAAAACCCAATAGCCTGTGTTGCAGCAGCTTTCTCATCTAATACCCCAGTCCTCACACTAATATTTCTAACTCGTGGCTCATCATTAACATCATCATCAGAAGAAACACCGCCAAATCCATTTTCAACACTATCAGCATCATCAATGTCCACAGCAGAACCATCATCCAAGTTGCAGGAAGAAAATACAAGAGGTACAACATGAGGAAGATACTGCAATGTGCAACAACTCATTTCGGTAAACACAAACATCAAACAGAAATTTACTAAAATTTAAAGGCCCTTTAGTTGCACAGAAAAGTTTCCCTTGTTACCTGTGTAAAACTATCACTCAAAATCTCAGCAACATTGCTAAAAAAACCATGAGTATATTCTCTGAGTTCACTGTAATCCAATCCAAAACCCTGCAATTATGAAGAGCATAAGAAGTTGCACTGAATACTGTAAGAGTGTCTGAAGGTGCTGGAACTCACAGAAATAGCAGCCTCAATAAAAGGAGGCAATATCGCTTCAACTCTTGCTCTGCCAACTGCCATTGCTACTATCCCAACAACCTCGGTTGCCCTAGCTCTTGCACACAAATCTTCATCATTAGTGAGCACCATAAAACCTTTCATCATTTCAAGGACCTTTTCTGCATATGGTGTAAAAGCCTGCTCCGCAGCAGCGGCCACCGAGCCAATTGCCGACTGCAGACAATATCATTATCAAAATGAAAGAAGGTTTTAGGGGAAAAGGTTATCATCTTTCCAAAATACAGCTGATTCAATACTATTTATTACTACACACACCATGCATGTTTCTTGCAAGTTCCGAGGACTGCTCTGCAAAGACATAACCAATCTGCATATCAAGGGGTCCAGATATGGAAGGATATCTTCACCCATGTCCTCACAGAATGCTGCAAGGGCATAATATGATTTCTCCTGCAAGAACAAATGCATTAATATGTTTCTAAATTTATCATGGAAGTATGTTAGAGGTTGCTTCCCATTTAGAATAGAAAACATCATCTATATTTGCTGCTATACCTTAACTTCATCTGATGGGTCTTCAAGAGCATTCAGGATGCATGGAAGTACACTCGCATAATGAGATAAAATTTCTGGTTGCAAGTGTTCAGCAAACTGACCAAGAGCAAAAGATGCGGCACCTCTAACCATTTGCTCTTGATCCTTTAAAGCTTCCAGGACAATTTTGAGACAATCTTCCAGCTTATCTTTCAGATGTTCGCAACAACCCTCTGAGATAACACCCAGTGATGTCACAGCAGCCTCGCGATACTTCGGGTTAACGTGATGAAAGCTCACAGAAGCGAACTCGAGAACTGGTGCAACGACATGTCTAGGTAAGTTGATAGCCATCGTGTCAATGACTTCGGCAGCAGAACGGTCTGCTGCTAGATCAGAATCTTCATCTTCATTCGCTGTTTCTGTGAGCAAAGGGCACATAACTTGCAGGATAGGTACAACCAGCCTGTGCTTTTTCAAGAAAGATGCTTTGAACTTTGCAAGCCATGAAATTATCTGGATAGCCTGAAAGGATCATCTATAACAAGTCATTAATCCGTAAATCAGATGAAGACATATTGGAGGATGCTGAGGGCTGATCAAACCTGCTGCCTTATATTTATTTCCAGATCCTGGTTAGCCGAAACTTCTAGCGAGAATTGCACAATTGACCTCACAGAGTCCCCAAGAAGTGGTGCAGGAGATTCAATTAGTTCATCAAATATTTCAAATGCAATGGAAGCGACATCTTCCTCGCCGTTAGCAAGACACTGCCTTGATACATTCAAAATACTGGGAACAAAGTCCCGAAACATTTTTACCTACAAAATGTAGGCACACATGCCACCACATTAACCAGTGGAAATGTGTCAACGGTATATTCTTCAAGATCAAACATGAAATGGAATTGCAAAGTTCAAGCAGAAAGTGGGGGATGTAGATAACACTTATACACTTAAAAACATGCACAAAACTCCAGGAAAATGCTGTCTGTGTACCATAATCATGGTCATATTGTGTGCAGTTAAAAAGAACACAGATACCGGAACTCCTCGAAATATGTAGTTTCCCTTTCTCTAGCAGTATGATAATAAATAGCTCAATGGAATTGCACTTATCTCAGAGAACAACTTTTGTCAGTTGGCATAAGAGGTTTGTGTATTAAATATTAGCAATGAGTTTTTGAATGATGAAACAAGAGAGAAACCATTATTACCAAGGTACATGAACAAAAATTGCAAAAGCAGTGCATTATCAACTCCATAGAGAAAAAAATATCTAATAAAATTACAGTGACGAGCAATACTTACAATGTCACCTCCATCATTGACATATTCTATGAAAGATCCAACAGCCCTGTTGCACAGCGAGAGAAAACATAAGTAGTTTATTCAAAGCAAAATTCAGCCAGATATAGTTTGCAATGAGCTCTTGGTGACCAAATTTAGCCATACTTTAGGGCCGCTATTCTGACTCGAGAACTAGTCTCGTCTTGAAGACATTTCAGCAAAATAGGTTGTAAATTGTTCAGATGAGACTGAAAAGTAGCCCCGATAGTTTCTGTAAGGGAGCTGAAAAGAATCAAAGCCACCTACAAAGAAAATAAAATGGTAGCAAGTCACTAAGACAGTCAGCATGATTTTTTTTTTTTGCATAGATAAAGCATCATTTACTTCCTGTACAATCAACTTCTGATAATGTAAAAATGTTACTAACAAACAAAATTAACATAAAACACAGAGCTTGAAAATGGTTGGCCCATGCCAGTACATACCAGTAAGCTCAAAGAATAATTAATACTAAGAAATGCACTATATGAATGATAGGTCAATTTATTAATGCTATGACCTCTGTAACCCACCAACACAAATACAGAGAAACCAAAAAGGAAGTGAACAGCAAGTGGAAACTTCTATGAGTACAAACATAAAAAAGACATGATGGCAAATTAGGTTTTCACATGTGCATCAACAGTGTGACGTCCAACAATTGTTTGGGATGCAAACCAGCAGGCAGAAATAAATGGACGCTCAAATGAAATAGAGGATTTTACGCAGACACAAAAATCAGTAGTACAGACCATTTAGCCCACAAGTTGAGTAACTATTTTCTCACATGAAAGGGAAGTGACCATTTAGCCCTCAAGTCGAGTGACTAATGCGCACACAAGCAATTGTGAAAGAGCTACCAATTACGCTGCTGATATGATCTTACCAAAAGTTATACATTAGGTTTAGCTAGTGGTGTGGTAAAATTCAGAAACCCACAGTATTTATGAAAATGACACTGCAGATAGGATTTTGTTATGTGTAACATTTAAAATCCATCTAATATATGGAAACCCCAATGTATAGTACATTCATTTTCAATATCGATATTAAATATATAACTATTGTATTTTTGAAATAATTAGATAGTCTTAAATGTCATATATTTAAAAAAAGGTGGGAGTACTTGGTAGGAACAACCCTTCACTAAGATCTACTTACTTCTCTATGATCTTCCTGTGGACTTTGGCTGCATTGGAATAGGAAAGGTAACAGCTCTGGCCACTCTCCTGCAGGAATAGCATACTTAGCTATTATGCTCACGACATTTGCACTAGCTCGCCTTACAGGATGACTGCATAAAAAAGAATAGAGAAGTCTAAGCTTAATAAAAGTATATGTGAACGGAAAATTATAAGGCAGATCAAAATAGATGAAGAGTAATATTTAGCTGCAACATCCGCACCCCATGATGAGACTTTTGCATTGTAACCATGGTCTCCATGAAAACAATGATCTGTTACGGAACTAATCAGATTCTGATTACATGCACCTACCAGATCCAGTCAATGGTGGTATCAATGCTCATGCCATGCAAATTTAAAAGTGTGTCAAATGTCAAAATGAGTAATGCGAAGATTAGTTTCAGAGAATTTCTCAACATTTGTAATGGTTTGGGTGAACACGAAATTGTAACTGTGACATTTAATGGTTTCTCTCTGAATTGCATTTCACATTGGCTCAACGGGGCATTTCGATGTCTAGAGTGAAAGAGACTCCTACACAAGGATTCAATGACATTGAATTAGGTTTGAAGAGTTTCTAGGATGAAGAAATATTCACAACAAAAGATCTCAAGCCCTTCGTTGATTGCTTCCACTCGTCAGTCGTTGTATGTCTAGACTCTTGCAAAGGGATGTCTGCAAGAGTGTAAATTGCGGGTTGTAATAGAAGATGTGTCACTGTCACGAACTAAGCAGCTTTCACCCTAGATCCTAAGTAACCATAAATGGAAGGTTATCATATATCTGTATCAGTTACCATGAAACCCATTCAACAAGCCTCGATCAATCAGCTCTAGAGCAACCATCAATTAGTTTAGTTCAGTGGAAAGTATTGTCATGAAGACAAATTGAGATTGAGTTATCAGTCATGCAATAATACGGATGAGAATGTTCTGTGCAGATTGTAAAATACTTAATGCTCATCCAAAATTTGGTGAAGCGCAAGCAGAATCTCCACCCAATTGGCATATAAAACTATATGAGCAACTGCAATCCAAATACGAACAACGCAACACTATCTTACATTGGCTGCCCAAACAGGAAGGTTTACTAAAAGTGGTCTCAATTGAATTCCATAATCAGCACGGAGTCATCAGTTGAACACACAATCAAGTGTCCCTTAGGCAGCACAAATGTGCAACTCAAGTGAATTGAAAGCAGCAAATTTGTAAGACAGAAATACGAAAAGGAAGCACAAGGGGTTGGGGAAAGGTGGGCAGTAAAGGACCTGTGGTCGAGCGTTATCGAGTCGATGAGGGCTTGCTTGAGGGATGCCTTGGAGTCCAGGGCAAGCTTGGGCCAGTGGGAGGTGATCTTCTTGCGGAGTAGCACGGCGGCGAGCTGGCGGACGTTGGGGGTCTTGGCCGTGCGGAGGTGGTGGACGAGCGCGGGGACCACCTGCGGGTCGCGCGCCAGCCGCCGGATCTGCTCCTCCGCCTGCCGACGCGCGTCGTTGTCCGGCATCAGGAACTGGATCAGCAGCAGCTCCAGCGACTGCGCCATTTCTCCCGCCTGATGGTGCTGCTGCCCACCGCCTGGAGGGTCTCTTCCACTGCGATCGGCGGCGCCGGAGGAGGAGGCGGCGGGCAAAGGAGGAGGGCAAAAACCCTATCGATTTGGAGGCGCGGTCGCTCGGGCTCTGGTGGCGGCGCGCGTGGGGGCGCGGCGGGAGGGGTTTAGTAGTACTAGCTGGGAAATTGCTGTCTTTTCATTTTTGTTTCTTGGTTTATCTTTTTCCTTATAAACTTTTTTTATTATTCCGGCAAAGTTTTTTCTATTATTCCGGCCGTCGGCACAAGTTTCAGCTTGCAAGCAGGTCGGGATGGGCCCAATTCTGGCTTGTGCCCGTGTGGCCGTGTGGAGTAGAGTTCGGCCCAATGGAGTGCCTCTTCTAAAGTATCAGTCTGGGCCAAATCTCATCCAAAGTTCCATAGTTTTTGTTCCGTGTGCACTTGAAGAATTGGCGCAGAGTTTGGAAAAACATCTCACCTTGTGGCACATCATCCACTCTCACAACAACAGGGCTGACTTGTTCCTCATAATCAGTTCATGACTTCTAGGGGCTTGTATCTTTTTTTTCTTCCAAATAGAACTTCATTGCAGGCAAAAATTTTCCAGACATTAGTTAGATACAGGACTAGCTTAAAAAAAAAGGAACACGCGAACCGCAGACACCCTCTTGCATATTTCTGCAGAGGTACCTACAGTCATGCCTTCCAGTGTTGGCAAAACTTGACGTGACCTACAAGGCAGTTCGGCCTACAAACTGTACCGTTTCTTTTGTTTATGGATCATCATATATAGATCGTCGGTACAGATTCTAGTACCGATGCTGAGCTCATCCTGTTAACTACCACATTTGGGTGCGCCTTGCCAGCTTCCACTATTAAAAGTCTCAGCTTTTAACCACGCGGGGGTGTGCTGCCACAACAGTTGTGTAATGAAGTTCGAAGGCCGTGCTGAATTGCTGATGATGCGTCATGCGTGGTGAACAATGCTGTGGCTGCCTTGCTGATGCGTTAAGGGGGTGTTTACTTACCCCCATTTTGCATTCTACTTACCGTTTTGCATTCTACGTGCTTCTCAATGTATTTTTTTCTCTCTACACGCGCTTCTCAATGCGCTCATTTTGCAAACTGGTTTTGCATACTGCGGTATCTAAACACCCCCTAAGTTGTATCACCAGTCACCACACACGGTACGACGCAGGCTGAGACGGCCCGTAGAGCTTGACGTCGGCGCAGATCGGCCGCGTAGAAGAGTGAAAATTTTTTCACCCTTTTTGACCACTAATTAGGGATATTAAATAAAGTCAGTTTACAAAACTACCTTCACAACCCCTGGTAAATTTGCGAGACGAATCTAATGAGTCCTTTGACCGCACGATTCGAGGATGATTACTGTAGCATTACTGTAGCAAATCATGGATTAATTAGGCTCATTAGATTCGTCTCGAAAAGTTACGCTCATCCGTGAAGAGGTTTTGCAAATAGACTTCATTTAGTACTCCATGCAAGAAAGATTTTTTTTTACAAAATTTTTTCGACCTCCAAAGAAACACGGCCCCAGCCGTAGAAACAGGCCCGCTCTGGCGTGTCGGCTTCAACGCTCTCGACGAGACGACGCCCCGGCCGCGTGCGCCGCCGAGCGGGAGACCCTTTTGAGTTCCAGGCTTCCAGTAGAGTAGTACTCTGCCCTGCCGCTGCTCCAGTGCCCGTCGACTCCTCGTCCCCGGCGGCCTGGCCTGACATCGCGTCGCGTGCCAAAGCCGACGCGCGCAAAAGCAACGAAAGCGAAAGCAAAGCGGCCACCACCGTCTCCTCTCCTCCCTCCTCCACCCGTCATGCCGAAGCCCGAGCGCGAGCGGCCATTCCTCTCGTCCCGTCTCTAGTCCCGTCCCCTCCCCTAAAAATGAGAAACCTAGTACTGCTACTGCCATAGAAGAAGTCAAGTCACTAGCCCGCGCGCCCAACCACCCGGCCGGCACCCACCCGCGCCGTGTGCTCGAGAGGCGCCCACGGACCCCATGGCACCGCGCGCCGCCGTCGCCGCCGCCTCGGTGCAGGCCGACTGCTGCGGCCACGGGCCGGGCCCGGGCCCCGGCCCCAGCTGGCGGGTCGGCGGCGAGCTCCACGGCGAGGCGTCCTGCAGCTACCTGCCGCTGCGCAAGCGGCTGTCCGTGGACGCCAAGCGCCCGGCGCCGCGGATATGCATCTGGGAGTGCGACGGCGAGGCCGGGGACATCACCTGCGACATCGTCGCCGCGCCGCTGCGGCGCAGCTGCAGCGCCAGGGCAATGCCGCCGCCGCCGGCCCCGCTCTTCCGCCGGATGATGACGCCGCCGCCTTCGCGGCCCAGGCCGCCGCCGCAGAGGGAGGCGGAGGAGGTGGCCAGGCGGCCCGGGGAGACCATCTCCAAGGGCCACCGGAGCTACGGCCTCATGCTTAACCTGCAGCTTGGGATAAGGTACCAATGCTCTCTCGCCGCTGCTACGTTTCCTTGTGTCCTTGGGATACCCTGCGTCAGCGTCTCAGTCAGTGTTGCTCTGGTGTTCGTGCCACAGCTATTCGGTGGGGAAGTCGTCGGCGCTGCCGTTCAGGAAGCTCTCGCCGTCAGACTTCGACCCGCGGGAGAAGGTGTGGACGCGGTTCCCGCCGGAGGGGTCCAAGCTCACGCCGCCGCATCACTCCGTGGATTTCCGATGGAAGGATTACTGCCCCGCAGTATTCAGGTGCCGATTGCTCTGCTGGTCATAGATTTGGTCATTTGAACAAGACCTGCAACTTTTTTGTGTGCGCGTCGATGCATTGCTTGACTGCTGAGTGATGCCAATGCCAGGCACCTGAGGAAGCTGTTCGGGGTGGATCCTGCGGACTACATGCTCGCCATCTGCGGGAGCGACACGCTCCGGGAGCTGGCGTCCCCGGGCAAGAGCGGGAGCTGCTTTTTTGTTACGCAGGACGATCGATTCATGATTAAAACAGTGAAGAAGGCCGAAGTGAAGGTCAGTTGTTAGTGATTAAAATCTGATTCATTCATGAACTAGTCACATGCTTACTTGTTACTTCCATTTTTCTTCTACCACTTCGGTCATCTTTGATTCTGTACCTGAAATGATACCTGAAAAAATCATCTGTACACACAGAAAATAGCTTTTCTGATACTTCTTTTAGCAAAACATTCCCTTCTTTTTCCACAAGTTACATTTTCAGTACATCTTTAAATCCCAAATTTGGCGTGTTTACGAGAAAGAGTACAGCACTAACTTTAGTTGTTGACATAAACATTGGCTTACTCAAAATCTTGGTTTGCAGGTTCTAATTAGGATGCTGCGGGGTTACTATGAACATGTTTGTCGATACAAGTCTACTTTACTGACAAGATTCTATGGCACACATTGCATTAAACAAGCTGGCTGCCCTAAGGTAAGCAATATTCATGTACATAACTCATTTAATTCTTCTATTTGTTCCTGTATTTCTATTCGAATGATCTCAATAATGACATGACGTCAACCAAAACAACTAGGTCCGCTTCATCATAATGGGCAATTTTTGCTGCTCAGAGTATAAGATCCACCGGCGTTTTGATTTGAAAGGTTCCTCACATGGTCGGACTATCGACAAAGCAGAACAGAAGATTGATGAAACTACTACTCTAAAGGACCTTGACCTCGATTATGCATTCCACCTGCAGAGATTTTGGTACGAGGAGCTGATGAAGTGAGTTTCCCATTAGGTTATCTTAAGCTCATTTGCTGCAATTTCATGGCAATTATGAGATCAATCCTAAATCTGGCTCTTATTTTCTCGCAGGCAAATTCAGATGGACTGCACATTCTTAGAGACACAAGGAATCATGGACTACAGCTTGTTGCTAGGAGTTCACTTTCGTAATGATTTCTCAATGTCCAAGATAGGTGTATCTCAGCTTATTGGTTTGCCAAGTAAGTAATGTGGATCGTGGTTACCATTGAACATTCTGAATCATGTCATGCACATGTTTTGACTCATAAGCCGACAATCACCAGTTTTGATCTAACCTTGACAATGCGCCTGATCAGAATCCACTGGCAAACGAAAATCATTTGAAGGAGGAGGTGATATTTGTGAGCTTTGCTTTATGGAATCTGGATGCAAGGACAGAGACTACATTGTTGACTCTCGGTAGCATACTGTTTTTGCATTCTTTCATCCCTTTTTTTGCAACCTGGCGTGGACTGTTCGGAATATTGAAAAATAGTCTTTAGGAACTTAGTTGTAATAAAGTATGTAACGAAGTAGTATTAGAATAAAAAATGATAGGTCACCAGAATAATGGGCAATATGTTTGCTGTTTTTCAGGTGTTTTTATCCTTCAGAAAGTGTTTATTGTATCTGTACTTTTCGGTGCAGCTAGGCACTATTTACTTCTATGACTTCAACAGTTAAACTATTTTGACAATTTAGGCACCATAAGTGGAAAATCCTGTTTCTCTAAATTGACAAGTAGTTCAGTCTCCTACTTTTAGTGTTTGAAGATGGCTGCTGTCCACTATGGCAAAGTACTGATTTTTATGTTGTGTTTTTCAGTAATGCAATTTTAAGTTCTCATCATGATCCTACTTTGTTGCTCCCTTTGTAGCCTACAAACAAAGAGCATCATGGGGTCATGTGTGTTTGTTTAAGTCAAACGCTTATAAAGGGAACTTCTTAAGATACCTTTAGCCTTTTGGGCTAAAATATCCCAAACTGTAGCGGTTGCATTCCATAATCTTGTCGAATCCTTTCTGTTGTGCTAATACAACCCCTGTCTGCTCTTATCAGGAAACCATTCGTTCAGTTAGGCAAGAACATGCCCGCACAGGCAGAGCGCAGGTCAAAGCGAGTCCTAGACAAGTTTCTCCTAAATGAAAGACACCTGTTCATAACCACGCCAAGCGGAGGATCACGGGATGTCTACCTCTTCTTTGGAATAATCGACATTCTTCAGGACTATGACATTACCAAGAAGCTTGAGCATGCTTATAAGTCCTTCCAGGTGAACCCTGGCTGCATTTCTGCCGTGGACCCAAAACTATACTCAAGAAGGTTCCAGGACTTCATTCGCAGAGTGTTCATCAGAGAACAGTAAGAACAACTTGCACAGAGTTAACCGGTGACTGCTCAGCTCCACTGACCTTTTACATCATGGGATCCATTGGTGAAGCCCCAGCCCCGGGCATGATTTTCACCGATCCCCAAGCGTGCCCTGAAACAGTGCAAAGGATGTGCGGTTACGGGACGCACAGTTTTCAGAATAATTGGCGTCGAGGAAGGAGGCACTGCCGACACGCATGCTAATGCTGAAAGGATGCGAGCTAAAACTATAGAGCTCCGCCTTTTCGAGGACTTGTAAAATGTAAGTGCCGGCTCCATGATTGCGGAGCACATCCCGAACCTTGCTGTTATTTATTCTTTTTTGCACTCGCATCTGCCAAGAATCTCAAGTATTTTAGCTTCTTGGGATGCTTGATAAATGCCAGTATGATCTTTGCCGAGTGGGGATCAGACATTGTACATGTATATGCTGTCGTGTAGTATACACTAGATGGACTTAGAAACCGATGCATTTCTGTCAAATTTTAAGAAAGGAATTTGGATGCATTCCGTAAGTATTCGCATCTTGCTTTTCCGCTTGCGGCTAAAACGTCTCATGTTCTTTGTTGCCAGACTGTGTTAGATGAATTCCTGAAACTGCCATGTTCTTTGTTCGGAAAAGAAGCTGCCTCGTAGACATTGTTGCCTTCTTTGCAAGCATTTGCAGCTCGGTATCTTTTTCCGCTAGCGTTGCGCCTGCTCTGACTGTCCATGGTGGTGACTGGAGGAGAGGCAGCAGCGCCACTCGCAGTCCTACCACTGGCTCGACGAACTGGCGAAAGGTAAAGCGGAAAAGCGGAAGGGGAGAAGGAGGAGGAGGAGACAGGCATCAAAAGGAGAGAAAGCGGGTGCAGGGAGATGCTGGGACAGATCCGGTCTGCTCCTGTGGCCCGTGTCTAGCAGAGCGATGCGTTTTTCTTGCGTCCT
>CM014278.1:84620129-84636940 GCA_004135705.1 Alloteropsis semialata | reverse complement strand
CCATAAGTTATGGCTGTGCAAAGCTAGCAGAACACAGTAGCTATCTCACATTCCTTTATAAGAACTTGACAATCTGGTTGTCTCAATCATGAGGCAGCGTCAATGCTGAATGAATGATATGTATGCAAAGTTTGCATTATTGCACCTTGTATTCATTTTATTGCGGTGCTCCAGCTTATTTTGCTTCAGGTAGCAGCTCACTTATCTGACCTTGTCCCATTATTTACTATGCAATGTTTGTTTATTGCATTCTTTTAATCATGTTTCTTGCTACCATCATGATATCATGATTGTCTTATCTTGATATAATGACTTATCGTATTTGTTGGGATCAGATGAAGAAAAACATGAGCCGTATGTGTAGTTTACCCATGCCTTTTCTTACAAGATAAGGGTGTTTTGACAAGCTAGACTGATCCCAACAAAGTGGAGTACTAACAAATTGGTTATCATTGCATGAGATTTGGAGAATAATGTTATGGCAACATGGAATGTAGTTGATTCTGGGACCTAGGCCCGTAAGATTGTGTACTTTGTACAGGATTTGGTGTTTAGTCATTTTATAATTATGTTCCTAAATTCATAATATTTTTTAGCTGTTCGATTGAAGAAGTGTGTTGCTCCGTGGATGCCATATATTGATTTTGTTGCTTCCGTGGAGTGGGGAGTTTTTCGTATAAATGCATCTCCAATATTTCTCAGTAGGGTCTACCCCTACTGTTCCCTACTAACTAAAAGCAATGTGCGATCAATATTATTTAGGGGGGTGTATCTTCAAAAAAAAATATTTAGCGGAGATGACTATGATACAAAAGCATAATCAGAGTCTTTCAGCTAGCATATTTCAGATTGAAGAAATCACCATCAATTCCTTTCTGTAATAGTCCTAACACATGCATCATTTGCCAAATATATTTGCCGTTGCTTCCTTATGAAGGAAATTTGCCGTGTGACTTCATTTTGGGTTGACTATAATTTCGGCATGTTTTCTTCAAAGCATTCACGATAGACTAATGATCTGTTATCTTCCGAACTAGCTGATTGATTTTGTTGGGCCAAGTGATAGGCCTATTTAGCCGCACATGACACTAGGGGTTAAGTAATAATAATAACAGTGTAAACAAAAGTGGATGACTAAGTGTAACAAGATGGCAATCCAGCTCCCCTGATGAAAACTAGTGTCTTTTTTTTAAAAAAAAACTAATTCTTAAATGAGTTGACACAATGGCTTAAGCTATTCATGCTACGTTTGATATAACCAAGAAATTAAAACAAATAAAAAGTTATATGTTTAGCTTCTCATTAATCATCTTGTCAATAATGGAGCTAGCACTTAGCACAGCATTGTATTTCAGTTGTTTTGTACTACGTTAATGGTTGGATCTAGTTTAGATTGAACATATCTGGTTTGTTAGGATGGTTGTATGATGTAATGTTGGGTATATTTATTAGCAGGCTAGTTCGACAAATGATAAAGGCAAGGGCCTGGATATAGAGGAGGCTGGTGCTGGAGAAACTGACAAGGTTCCTTCATCCAAAACTGAGAAACAGAGGGATTCAGTGGAAAGTATAACAAAGCAGATAAGAGGCATTGCTATTTCTGAATCACCTGCAACGCCATCCACAAATGCCAATGACAACTCACAACCGGAATCATCTGCTCCAGATATAGACAAGAAAATTCGAGCACTGAAGAAGAAGGTTCTCCTCTCCCTCTCTGTTATGAATAAAATTAGAATTGAATTGTTAGTCTAATTCCGTACTTTTTTTTGTACCAATATCAAGTCTGGTTTTTTTATCTTGTTTCTGGTAAATATTGTGTATGTTTTCCATTTCCTGTTTTTTGTTCTTATATAATGGTGACATATTGTGTCTTTCTGCAACGTTATGTTACAAATGTGAAATGTCTCTACTTCGATAACGCATTGTGACCTTGGCTCCTATTTGTTGAAGTTAAATCTTTTATCTTCTGATTTGTTCATGCTGGGTGTAAAGAATTTAATGTAAATATCTGCTATTGCCTATTGATGATCTTTCTTTTCTATTATTTTAGTGCATCTGTCCATTCTTTAAACTTATAGGACAGGCCTTTTAGGTTAGCTGTGGTATCTGTTCTAAATTTTACCAAATATTTTATGTTTGCCTTTCTCAGGAAAAAAAGGGTCGGAATGCTATTTTACTTGTTTGGGAGTCCTTTATATCTTGTAGAACAATTAGTTTTTGTGTATTATTTTATTTTATTGAAAAGGACTTGTCTAACTTTTAGAGAAAAATAATTGATGGATATTTACTAGTATTGTTTAGTTTACTTAGTTGATATTTAGTCTGTGTTAGCATAATGACAAAAGAGCATGAAGTTTGACTTGGATGTCTTGATTATCTGCAGATACGCTTAGCTGAAGCACAACTGCAAGGTGACCCCGAAAAATTGAAATCTGAGGCACAGGAAAAGTTGCAAAAAATAGAAGGGTGGCGCACAGAGCTGAAGCTTTTGGAGGACAAGAGAGTTCCCTAGACAGAGTTGAGTTCAGCTCTGATGTAGAGTAGAGCCATGGCTACCAAACAATCACCATGGTGTTGTGCTGATCCAAGGCCCAGTCTATCACCATAAGCTACTCCATTATCTGAGTTGCTGGAAGAGCAGTCGCAATATAGGTGTGGGTTCGTGCAGAATGATGGAGGGTTTCTCACCGCACATTTTGTTGTCTCATGTTCGCCATTGAGTTCCAAGATTTGTAACACAAGATGATGTTGGAGACCACACAATTAGATAATTCAACCAATTATTGTGATGGTGTGGCTGTAGCATCGGTGTGCTATGCTAATTCGGGGGACTAATTGGAACTGGATCAGAATTTACTTCCAGCCCTAAACCTAGAATTCTTCTCTCTGCTTTACCACTATTATTTGTAACTTTTCAGTCCTTGTCAATTGTCATCTTGTTGCAACTGATGGGGTCCCGGACAGCTGTTCTGACAATGTCCGTCGTCTACATGCACCATCACGATTTATCTTGAAAACCCTTCGGGGGTTCTTTGTTGTCCCTTCTACCTTCTGTTTCTTTTGGCTGGACAAATGTCCAAGAAACGAAACACAGTATTTCTGTTCATTTTTGGAGAATTATTCTCTTTGGCTGGACAAATGTCCAAGAAACGAAACACAGTATTTCTGTGTTGAATCGTTAACGTACGAGTTTTGGCTGGACAAATGTCCAAGAAACGAAACACACTATTTCTGTGTTGAATCGTAAACGTTCGAGTTTTGGCTTTGGTCCGTCGGCGTGGGCAGGCAGCCAGGCGCACACACAGGCAAGCGAGAAAGTCAATACACAGTACACGCCGCGTGAGGAAGGAACCCACCCAACCCCCAACAGCGATATTGGCATGCGTGCCAAATGGAGGAGAACGGCAGCCAATCGAAGAATTTTCTTTGGGAGTTCCGTGGATGGAAAACGCCAAGAAAACA
The DNA here is from genome assembly GCA_004135705.1 of Alloteropsis semialata. Taxonomy (NCBI): domain Eukaryota; kingdom Viridiplantae; phylum Streptophyta; class Magnoliopsida; order Poales; family Poaceae; genus Alloteropsis; species Alloteropsis semialata. The sequence continues at coordinate 84,633,475 of CM014278.1, read as the reverse complement.
TTGCCGTACGGTTCCTGTATTAGCATAAAGTTGACAGCAAGACATGCAATTCCAAATTAACAACTGTTGTTGACAGTTCCAAAGCTTTGAATTTTTTCTTTCTATTTTCTTTTTCTCATAGCAACATATCTTGTCATCAAGACAAATCCCAACATGGACATGCAGACATATTTACATCGTCCCTTCTCACTCTACAACTCATGCGCTCAAATGCGCATTCACTGTTCTACGTCCTCCAGGCGGAAGAATATTAGCCGGCGGCTCAACAACGTGGACATCTTTCTTCCCTCAAACGTATGTCAAAGAATCAACTAATGGAACACTAAAAGGTTGACAAGGATGATGTCGAGCCTTTGCAATGCTAGCTCCAGGCAAAATAACCCTCCCTTTCAGCCAGCTCTGCATGATTAGCTGCGACTAATATCTGCAGGCAGAATAAGCACAGAAGTCAAAAGTCAGATTAACCCACGCGCTTATGGAGGAAACAAGTGGCGCCCTATGCATTAACGTGAAGCTGATGGCAGTAAGATGACCGCAAGCTACATTCAACGACACAAAACCTATGCATTAACGTGAAACATGGTAACTTACCATTCTGCCACTGTGCTATAAATGATCCCCCGCTTATCAATTGATGCCACGTGTAGACGAATTTGAGCGAGAAGATGTCCTCATAGACCGTACCGACCTTATTGACCTGTTAACGAATGGATGCTCCAACAGTTTGGATGCTGAAGGCCTGTCTTCTGGATTGGGTTTTACACACTGGCTTATAAAATCACGGGCATCCTTTGAGAGAGCGCTAGGAATTGTTGGTCCTTCCCCTTTACCAATTCTGTATAAAGCTTGTGTCTGCAGAACAAGCAGCAAGAATGGATGTAAGCATATATTGAGAATTTAGAAAACTGTATCCACATAGGCACTCTCATATAATTAGAAAACAGTAACTAGAATTTGCAGAAGTTAGCACTGAAGTCTAGATTCTCACCCATTCCAGATCAGGAAAGGGAATTTGGCGTGTCAACATCTCCAGGACAGTGCAACCAAGACTCCATATGTCAGCTGCAGGTCCATATGTCTTCTTTGGATTGACAACCTGAAAATTATGATTTTAGTGCAACAATCTTTTTTCTTTCTCGAACACGCAGGAGAAGTGCAACAATCTAGAATGATCTTACAAGGTAGGGCCAAATTGTATATGCTGTTACCCAATAACAGAAGTTTACCATTGCATAAAGTTCATATGAAATATGCCCCAAGTCAAAAATCAATGATACATCAAGCTACACTGAATTATTAACTCAGCTACTACTCTACTAAGAACTAACTTCATTGGACTGAACTAAATCTTAAACAGATTTGTAATGACAGATGACACCACTGAAGTAGGGCACTAACTCAAAGTAATATTTCAGTGCTTAAGGTCTACTAACTAAAGTTAATTATCCTAGACAAAATCCTTGAAGGAAAACATAAGATGAACAAGCAAATGCGAGCATACTCTGATATGCAATCTGTACATAAGGAACAAGCAAAATTATGGTGGCAAGTGGCATACCTCAGGTGCCATCCAATAAACAGTTCCTTTGCATGATTTAACCGCGCTGAATTTGGTAATCTGTAAAAGAATTGATAAATCAGTATTGTATCATTGAAAAGTAATGGATAAATCGAGGAAAAAATATGGAAATTTTGCAGATTGCAAGCAGACCTCCTTCGCGAGTCCAAAGTCTGCAAGTTTCACAGATCCATTGGCATGCACCAGAATATTTGCACATTTAATGTCTCTGCAAGATGAGATTTCAAACTATAGTTCAAAACACACACATATATAACAGTACAATAGTACATTGATACATTTCTGCAATACTTTTGAAATTGATGTGAAAAATATAGATTATAGGCATCTGTTTGCACCCACTAATGGGGACATAATGGCACACCCTATGCCTTGTTATCCCTGTAATCTTATTCATTCCACTGAAGCAAGCTGAATAAATGACGTCATTATAGGAATAGAAACTTATCTAATTTCATTACCTATGAACAATGTTCCTTTCATGGAGGTAAGTCAACCCATTAAGGATCTGTCTTGTATATGCGGAGACATGAGTATCTCGCAGGCGGTACTTCTGATACAAGGATGCAAGGGATCCTTGAGTCACTAATTCAAGGAAGATGTAAAGTTTTGAATCTTCCTGCAAAACCGTCACACAATAGATGGTCATCGACCTAATTGCTAAAGCGGGGAACAATGAATTTCTGTGCATACAACATATGGTATATCAATGACTATATAAACTGGAAGTTACTTACTTTGTCTGTTCCATAGTACTGTACTATATTCTCGTGCTCAAACTGGCTCAGAAGTGCAATTTCCTAAAAAGATGAAAATATGATAGCAGAGGTCAGATCTGCAACACTTTTTCTTAAGGCTAACAGCAAACACAGGCCAAGGGATCAGAATATCATAGTGGAAGTCCACATAAATAACCTTTCGATCAATCATGGACCAGAATATCAGGGTGTCATACAAGTTCAGCTACCAGTAGTTCATTTCACAATATGATGGAAAACTACCAGTAATAGATTATAGCTCACATATTATAAAGACAATAAAACAATGAAACAAACCTGCTCAAGCTGAAAGATGCACTGCTTCGCGTTGCTCCCCTGATCAAATAAGCTTACTTCTTTGACGGCAAAGAATACACCCTCACTGAGAATATGGTGCAGAAACAGAACAGAACAGAGTGTAAGAGAATTTAGACATGTGAGGAAATCACTAGAGCAGACCAAATAGTGAAAAGAACCATCCCTATTTAGCATTGGCAAAAAAAAAAAAGGAACCATATGCTGTATTGTTTCATCCTGGACAACAAATCCGGGTATGTTGTTCAAGGTTGAATATCCAAGTTAGTATGGCCCCAGAACACATAAACAAGTGAAAGTACATTTACCTACAAGTTCTAATTGAAATAAAATCAAGGTTCTGTAAAGGAAGGAAAAGAATCAATTGAGTGATCAAGCAATTATTCTGTGTTCACCTAGAAGTCACGAGTGCAACATTTTCGCACGCTAAGACATCATGGTCCCGTGTATGATTAGGTTCATCAAATTAGGATGGGATAACAAACTTAATTGATTTTGAAACACTGCAACTTAAGATCATGTTGGTTTAGTTGTTGAGGACTAAAATCATGTAACTAACTCAATTACTGTGTACTACTCCATACTAGGCTGTACTTAGTGTGCGATTAGTAACATCTAAAAATGGAGCCAGTATGCTATAATCAGCTATAGTATTGTTTATGTGTAAACCAGGTTAATCAAGGCTTCTAGACGTCCACTACGCTAACTTGGATGTGCATAGCATCTTAAATTGTTGATTCCAAGCAACTAACAAAACAGCACAAACGAACTGAGTTAGAGCACTTACTCGCTGATGCCCTCATAAACCGTCCCAAACGAGCCACTCCCCAGTAGCATCCCTCGGTTCCATGACCGGATCTTCCTCCTGAACCGCCCGTTTGGTGAGATGTAGAACATGGACTCTGTGGTGGTGCTCGAAGTCTCGTCGTCGTTCGTGGTAGACAGCGAAGACGTGCCAGTGAAGCACTCGGACGATTCGCCAAGCCTGAGATCCTCCAACGTCAACACTACCGCCGCATCCTCGTCCTCCTCCACCTCCACCGCCTCCTGGTGTCCAAAACCTCGGCCAGATCTGCTCGCGGGGGCGTGCTCTTTCTCATCCGGCGCGAACGACCGCAGGATATCCCACGTGGAACCCGTCCCGCAGACAGCCGGCAGCGCCATCGAGGGCGGCGGCTTGAGCACCGGCGGCGGGCGCAAGCCCTTGATTCCTATCTCCCCAGGTGACCTCTTCACATCCGGGCGCGGATCCAGCCGTGTCGTCCGCTCCTGAGCTTCGATTGGGGCGTCCCTTGCCGCCGGTTCCTTTGCCGGTAGCTGGGGGTCGGCGACCGGGGTCCGGTAGGGCTCCTCATAACCCTCGTAGCGGAGCGGCGAGTCCCGCGCAGGGAGGTCGGGCTTGTGCCGCGCGGATGAAGGGGAGGTGGCGGCGGAGGCCGAGGAGCGCACGGCCTTGTGCGCCTCCCAGTCGGCGAGCGGTATGGCGAAGTCGTCGGGGCCGGAGAGCCCGAGGCTCTGGCAGAGCAAGAGGACGTCCCCGCCCCCGTCGCCGCTGCCGCCGATGCGGAAGCTGTTGACGAGGTCGAGGGAGCAGGCCGCGGAGGCCGCGAGCGAGGCCGGCCCCGACGCCGGCGCGGAGGCGGGCTGCGGGGACGGCGGGAACGGGCAGAAGTTGTTGGCGTCGTAGCCGATGTTCTTGGACGCGTTGCGGCGGTCGAGCCTGCGGAGGCGGCGCCTGGAGGAGCCGGAGCCGCTCGGCGACGGCGCGGGGTCCTGCGCGGCGTGGGGCGGGCCCATCGGCGGCGGCCTCAGCTCATGGGGCGCCCTGGATGAGGCGGGGGACGACGGGACCAGAGCGCGCGCCTGCTGCGGCTTGGGGGATGCGGTGCGGGAGACACGGCAAGCTGGGCGGGTGGGGATTTTTTTCTGGTTCGTTAGCGCCGCGGCAGGCACGGGCCTTGGGGTTTTTCGGTGGGTGAGGTGGAGGTGGAGCGGGCGGGATAGCGTTGTCCGCATTGACTCGCATCTTTTCGCCGCTCCGGCCCGGTGGTCGGGTCAGCGACGCGACTCGGCAACCGTAGGGCCACTCGGCCGCGCCGGCGCTCGCTCGTTCGCTCGCGGTGATCGGGTTGGGAATTGGGATGCGGTGCGCGCCTTGGCCCCTGACCCCTGGGGCCCCTGGCCCGGGGGTGAAGCTTGTTCGTCGGAGATGCCGGACGCGCGCGGGGGCGGAACGGAATGGGCGATGGCGGCTCCGCGCCCGCGGGGCCCTGGGGTTTGGCCGCGCCCCACGGGGTCGGTCGTTGCGCTGGAATGGTCGCGGCGGGGGCGGTGGCGGCCCTGGCGGGTGCTGAGTTGCTGACGTGAGAGCAAACACCAGTGGCGAGCAGCCGGTGGATCGGCACGTGGCCAGATGCGCAGACGATATTCTGCGGCTTGTCAGTGAGCCGATGAGCTAGCTCAACAGCGGGTGTGGCTGCACATGCGTGCTTGTTCGTCGTGCCAGATGACGCCGGAGACAGGCAGTGTGGCATGCGGTGGTGCGTGTGCATGGCCCATTGCCGATGAGCCGCCGGGGCAAGCCCATCGCAGGTAGCACTAACCGATAGCCCCAGCACAAAAGCAGCATGCCATGTAGGCATAGAATTTTGTGGCTGCCTATGTCCTAACGCAAGCATATATGTGATGTAGTAACAAGATTCTCTCTTTCCTTTTTGAAAGTAACTTTTATCTTGAAGCTCCCGCAGCTCCTGCAAGCACTTCTGACACAGGTAGAGACACCAACTTTTTTCCACTGTGGCATCCGAGCCTATGTGTCGCTGCGAGGCCACCAGACACCTGGGAGCGTTGGGCCTGCTCATGTGCTCTGCATTATGGAGATCGTCAGCCTGTCCGTAGTTAACGTAATTCAATCTCGTGTCGTCTCTCCCCCCACTGAGCTTTCCGGTTTTCCCTAGCTGTGAGCTTCGGCAAACGTCATGTACCTGGTGGAGATTGGAGAAGTACGCGTGTGAAACAGCATACAGAACGTCATGTACGGGATGTACCCGGCGGAGAAGCGTTTACTCTTTACTGTGAAATCATTTGCTAACAGCGTATTGAAAAAATAATCTACTGATAAGCATATGCAGTTAATATGTTGTAACAACTTGTAAAGCACGGAGCAGTCCTGCACGAGTCGAGGGCGACGCACGGGGCGCAAGTCCGTGGCGATTTGGCGCCAAGGGTAGCTTTCCCGGAGCTCCCTCTCGACGGCAACTGCCAAAGACGCGTTCCTTTCTGTGGCCCGGTACGCGGCGACGCTCGCACGGGAACGTGACCCAGCCGCACCGCAGCGGCAGATCCCCCAGGCAGCAGGTACGGCCAAAAATCGAGGCGTTTCAGGGCTTTCAGCTCCTCCACACGACCGACCGACGACCTGGGCGTGCCATTACCGCCCGGCCACGGCCAGAGCATCCTCCTCCCTGTGCCATGCCACTGTGTGGGAGCGGCCCCGGCTAGCAGCGCTAGTGTTCGCTGCTACGGCCACACGGTCGAGCTACCCGCAGCTAGCAAAAGATGCGCCTGCAGTGCTTGTGCAATAATCCTTGATGTTTAGGGTTCGTTTGGGAGCGCTCCGGCTCCCGCTCCGCGCGTCGGAGGAGCCGGAGCCGCGCCAAACGGCCGCGTCGGCGGAGCGGCTCTGTCCTCACGGTTGAGAGAGCGGGAGCTGTTTTGCCTGGGCAGCAGGCGGTGCCGGCGGAGCCAAAAAATGCAGCTCCGCCTGCTCCGGCTCCAGCTCCGCGCGTCGGAGGAGCCCTCCCAAACACAGCTGTTTATTTTTTGGCTTTGAACTTGGTGGTCAACTCAACATCAAGGATGATGTTGCATCTTCAACGACAGCCACGCAGTCCTTGCAGCAAGGTTCAATGGCTTCTTTTATCTCACCAGAGTCTTTGACCAACGCATAGGAAATCATGTAGAGTATTCAGCGGCTTTTACCTTTCGCGCATATGCATAGCCCTTTTGACCTGGGGACGGCCTTTGTACAGAATTTGCACGCCACGGAGCAACCAGGAAAGACGCGATGAGCACATGATGACTGATGCCTGACTGCCCGGCCGGCGGCGCGCCATGTCCATTTGCGGATTGCGGTGCAAAGCGCGCGCACGATGGGAGATTGGCAGGAATGCATGGCGCTGTCGAGACGGAACGAACGGAGCGTGCAGATATACATGTGGCTAACACAAAAGCAAAAAAGAGAGGAGAAAAGCAAAGGCAGGTTCATAGAAAGCGCGAGAAGGGGAGCGTTTTTTCTTCGTGTCATTGCTCCATGAAATGGGCAGAAGAGCAACGCCACGCCGCCGCAACGGGGCAGGGGAAGCGAGCGGCCGAGCGGCGGAGCACAGGCTAGAGGGCACACGGCCGGAAAACGAGGGCGAAGCAAAGCCGGCGCATGTGCGGCGGTGCGTGGAAGACGAAGACCAGGAGAGAGAGGAGACCGATCGAGAGAGCTAGCGAGGTCGGCGAGAAAGCTCAACGGAGCACACGAAGCGATCGGTGCCCAATCAACCCACGCAAGCACAGCTCCGAGCAAAAAGGTGCCGTGCTGCCAGCTGTACATACAACAAAAAAATAAAGGTCAAGGTCTTTGCGTCATTTTACGAACAATTTTATGATCTCCAACAAGGAGGTGCTCCCAACTCCTCGAAACGGCAGCTTCTTTCACGACACGACAGTGTTCCAAGTGGGTTCCATCTCACTCGTCACACTTAGGGGGATGTTCAATTGGGTGAAAAAATTTTGGTAAAAAATTTTGCAAGGAAATCTTACCATTTAGAAGTACTAAATGTAGACTAATAATAAAACTAATTATAGATCTCGCTTGGAAATCGCGAGACGAATCTAATGATGGTAATTAATCCATGATTAGTGGATGTTTAGCGGATGGTTACTGTAGCATCACTGTTGCAAATCATGGCCTAATTAGGCTCATTAGATTCGTCTCAAAAAGTTACCTGGGGTTATGGAATAGATTTTGTCATTAACACACGTTTACTACTTCATGCATATAAGATTTTCTTGAAAAAAATTTTGATGAAAATTTTTTGGGAGAATTGAACACCCCCTTACGTATGCTGGGACTCACGCGGCTCCAGCGATAGGGTTGCTGTGTTCTGTAATTGTGCAGTCTCCACTCTCTCGTATAGGCGGCCGCACGGCGGCACGGGTCCGCCACGTAACAGACCGGGGGAAGCAGCAGCCCCACCGGGTTGTAGGACAGTTGGACTTGAGTCGACGCGGGGCCCATGGGCCTCCTGAGTCCTGACAAGTGACAAATTATTATGCCTCTACGTGAGACTTTTACTTGGGGCTGTCTGTCACTCGTCATACTTTATTTTTTATTTTTAAAAATAATATTTTATTTTGGTCATCAAGATTCTCTTTTATATAATTATTTCTTTCACACCGATGTTACTCTATGTCTCATACTATATATCCTAGTCGTCTATATTTTCTATTCATATCAACTTTACCCAATCCTTCTACCGTGGCTGATGAGTAGGACCTGTCCGGCTCAACTTTAGACTATCCGCACCGGGTACGCTAGCCGTGCGCTACGGAACCTCCCAGTAGCGCTTTACCGGACGAACGAGCTGCAGCGGGTACTGGATAAGACCACGCTACGATAGCGCGAGCTCTCGACCGCGCCATTCCTGGCGTGATGGCGCGCGTACGCCACGCGCCGACGTGGCGCGGGCATGCCGGAGAGAGCAGGCAGCGCCAGCATGCGCGGGAGAGAGGGAGAGAGAGAGTGGCGGGCCCCACGTTTTTCAACTAACTAAAAAATGTTATAACTCACAAACCAAAAAACCAAATTAAATTTCGATTGCACCATTAAATTCGTTGCAATAAATCCTTCAAAACAAGATCTCAGATGGATATATTTTGATAAAATTTATAGAGGATGACAAGTGGGGCCGCTGTTGGAAGGTAGTATGGTTGTTGGGATTGATGATTAAAATATAGTAGAGTTGGATAGAGTATGTGATTTGGAGTATGACGGGTGCGGGAGAAGTTGGTTTGGAGTACGGAATCTCGATGACCAGAACAGAATATTCCTCTTAGAGGATGCATCTAGGAACGACAGCCTTATTTCTCCACCTGCCACCGCGCACCGTCCTCTCCACCACCCCCTTCGTGGGCGCGTGGGCCCCGCCCCACAACGCGATAGCGGAACGCTGGCTTCCGCTGGAAATGGAGTATCCGGAATGCAACTGAAAAGTAGCGTATTGTCTAGAGTAGGCCGCTGCAGGCGATTTTGCTATATCATCCTGCAGTCCCGCGGTCCAGTCAGCCTGACCTGCTTCTAGCCCCCAACCGTCGAGATAGACCGCAGTTATTATCCCTCTGCATCCAACCCATCTAGAGTTCGTGGTCGCAAAAAAAAAAAAAAACATCTAGAGTTCGCTGTGTCTATTCGCTGCGATGCGATGGTAAGGGTAAATTGCACGGTGGTATGTTTTCTAAATGAATCATGCGGGAAAATATCTATATAAATAAATAATTCATTTTAAATACAATTATTAATGATGATTTTTTAAGGACTAAACAACAACTGGAGACAACTTCAAGTACCACTCATGTACTTTTCTATAATGGTAGTTTTGACACAAAGAAAATTCTGTAGTGCTAGTTTGCTATGAGTAAAAGAAAAAAATTACAGAGACCAGAGGCGGGATTTACCTTCTTTGCTTGTTTACGACTTTACTTTCAGGAACTCGCAATTTCTCTAATCGGGGAATTTGACTTACCGAAGACAAATATAAAACTATAAAAAGCTGGACCTCGCAGTGACCGCAACAGCTTTGGAGGAACTACAGGGCACAGGTTTTCACAAAAGATGAACCTGCCACTCTCTGCACAAATCGATGATAATAGCTGTCCATGTCAAGATACACAGCGAATGAATAGCGAGCCACAGATATCAACAGTTCAGTTTCAGTAGATACTACAATTTATTTCCTCGCAAAGAAAAAGATACTGCAAAATTTTATGGACACTCACAGGAAACTAATCAGCGCATGCTTGCTAAGTGCTTCAAACGAATCCTCCAGTGGTATATACATAGAGCAAGCAACTTTATTTAGTTAGTCCTGGTTAATTTAAGAGTAAATTGCACCCATCATACGACAACTTGGCGAGCGGGTGCAGATTGGTCCAACAACTTGTAAAATGCTCAATTTAATGCAACAACTTGGCAGGTGGGTCCGGATTGATCCAACAACTTGAAAAATGCTCAATTTAGTACAATAACTTGGTAAAATGGCGCATAAACAGTCCAAATGTTACAATGGTGATGTGTTTGGTATCTTAATAAGTAAAAGGATGTTAGTTAATTCATTAAGACTATGGTCCTGTTTGGCAGAGCTCTAGCTCTCAGCTTTACACAGAAGCTGGTGTTTGTTTAATAAAATAAAATATCTTAAACTACTAATTTAAATATAAAATAAGAACAAAATGACTCAACGAAAGACTCTCGATCAGCCCACAGCTCTAGCTCTACAGATTTCTAGATCCAGGAATGAGCAGCTCTAGCTCTACAAATTTATAGAGCTGTATCAAACAGGGCCTATGTCTATATCGAATCAGAACAATTATTATTTATTTCAAGCTATTTAGACCTTTATTTCTTAATCTTCAAATGGAAATTAATTCCGCAATGTTAAGATGGAAAAATTTGTGGAAAAATTACAAAAGAATATTGCAACATTAATTTAAAAGAGATGGTAGAAATTAGAAATTATTTTGGTCATAGTATTAAGAAACAAAATCCTAGAATGGCACAATACAAGTCTTGTACCCTCCCATCCGATATCTGAGTAGCCAAATATATCATCGTCATAATGTTTTGACTGTAGATACACCAATTTATCAAGTTGTCGCACTAAATTGAACATTTTACAAGTTGGAGGATCAATCTGCACCCACCTACCAAGTTGTTGCACTGCATTGAGCATTTTACAAGTTGTTGGACCAATTTGCACCCACCTGTCAAGTTGTCGTACGACGGGTGCAAATTACTCTTAATTTAATCACAAATTATTCTCATCTGTTTAGTCGACCCTAAAAAAACAAATCTGTTTACTGCAGTCCTTTTCTACCACGAGCTTTGAGCTTTGTGGTCAATATCTAAGGCAGTTGCACCTTCGACGACAGCATGCAGCACCATTTCCTCTACTGTTCAATGACTTTTCTTTTTTCCTCACCTCCATAGGCTTTGACCTTGCATAGGAAGTCATATGTGCAGTGCAGCATTTTGTACCTTTTGACCTGTCGACAGCCTTCTACAAAAATCTGAATGCCAATGGACACAACAAGGAGAGATGTTGAAATCATGATTGGCGCCCATTGTTCGTGCAAAGGTGCGCACGATGGCAAGAACTTCGCCGTTGAAACGGAACTTGGAACCACCCTGGAAATGCAGGAAGCAGAAGAAACGCAAGAAAGCATGGCAAAAGTGTATAGAAAGGCGAGTAGATCTCCGAGGTCCCGAGAGCATTTTCTCGTCTCAGTGCGAGAAATGGACAGGGGAAGAGAAGACAAGCGCCACCGAAACGAAGCAGGGAAACACGGACCGACCCTGGAGCCCTGGATCCCTGGATCGGAAGCGAGCAGGACATAGCGCGCTAGCGGAAACGAGCGCACATGTGCGGCGCGTGGAAGACCAGGACACGAACACACATCGAGGTAGCCGAGAAAGTACAAGACACTGTCAGCTCCACTCACGGAACACGGATGCACAGCACTCCTCAACTCTCGTTCCTCGAGAAACCAAATTATTTTAAATCTGACTAAAATTTATATAAATTATTAATATTTATGTTTTTAAATAAATTTATTATGAAAACATATTACATGATTGATCTAATAATATTTATCTTATATCATAAATTTAGTATTATTTTATATAAATCTAGTTAAACTTAAAATTATTTGACTCAAAAAAGCGATAGTTGAGCAAGAGTTGAATTTTTTTTACGGAGAGAGTAGCTACGATAAAAAAAATGGTATCGTGCTGCCAGCTGGACAAAAGGTCTCCCTCCCATCACGATCTCCAGACGGCAGCTCTCACACACGACAGTACTCCACGTAAGCGTCCATGGGGTAAGGTGGGTTCCAGCTCATCTGCGAGCATAGGACAAGAGGGGTTGACGCAAAGCTGACGGGCGTTTCACGCGGCTCCAGCGAGTCAGCGACTCGCTGTGTTCCCTCGCGGCCTCTTCGGACTTGGTGAAGCAGCCGGCCCCATCCGCTGCAGACTTCAGTCTGCATCACGGGCCGATGTCAATTGATGAGACCTCTTCGTGGAGAATGTTGTTGAATTCCGGCACCCCGATTGTGCAAATTTCATCTGACTTGTGCCTGCTTTGCCCCCCATAAGCCGTGCGCCCGTGGCAGCGTCCAGTACTTTGCAACACTCTTATACCTAGGAATGTGATCTTCCTTCAAATCTTGACATGTGGGTTCTGTGCCCAGTTTACATTAGTTAAATCATCAGTCGGATCCAAAGGATAAATTAGGATGACAACAGAACAGACACCATGCATTTACAATATACAAGGCAGTACAATGGAACTCTACTGCTTCCATTCAGGTACCAACTGCACCTGTAGGCTCAGCGATCACGGACTCCTATCGCCTCTAATCAAGTTGAGAGGAAAAGAAAATGTGGCCTCCAATCAACACCAGTTTATTACCCTATGTACTGAATGGCGCTTGCTCATGCTCTATAACCTTCTCGCGCCTGCCACTGAAACAACCGCTCTCTGCTAATAATACAGCATCCTCAGGTGACAAGGGAATTGCGCCAGAAGTCAAGTAATGTCTTGGCTGACGAGACCTGACGAGATAAACAGCAGTGAGCCACTGTCAAGGGGGGTAAAAAGGTGCATCAATGCACTTCCACGAACAAGAAACAAGGATGTGAGGTAGTACCAAATGAGTTCGTACTAAAACCATCTACACACTCCCCCAATTCCACCCAGAACAAACCACAACTGGAAGCTTAGTCCCCAGATTTTCCAGACACCAACAAAAACTTTTGAGAAAATATTGGTTAGTGGAAGTGGTAGAGGTTTATGTAATGAGTTCATAACAAACTAATGGATTCATAACAAAGTACAGGTTTATGATAGATCATGGCAAATCCGTCTTAGCCAGGTTCCAAGAGCCGCTGAAGAACTCCCATAGATGCCAATGTCACAATTTACATCTCAACGTGTCGACGACTACAAATTGACCAAGTTCAGGAATAATCCCTCAGGACCTTGGCCAAGAGCAGACCACTGACCAACCACACAAAGACAGCCATTATGCAGGTTTGGCCCCCCTGATGTGGAGTAATACCCTTACGTCATGTGTTACAATCTGGATGTCTAAATCTCGTTTGATCTAAACCTAAGGCTAGTGAACTAGAATTTGACAAAGATGAGGTCATCAAAAGCTCTAGTGTTGAAATTCCAAGTGGTCAATTTTACTGTTAGCTTGCCTCTGATTGTCAGACTATAGAAACAAAATCATGGTACCATCTTAAGACTTGGTAAAATGCAAAGTTACAAAGTGCAAAAATAACATTTTGGACCCTGAGGTGCTCCTGTGGCCATTCGCTCCCATTGAATGGAGTTTTGACATCAAGAAAATCCTAGAGCATG
>CM014278.1:84602907-84617333 GCA_004135705.1 Alloteropsis semialata | reverse complement strand
TAAATAAGGCCTTAAAGATATTGTTGACAAAATTCTTGGCAAAGCATCAAACCTGTGAATTGCTGCTTTCCTTGGTACCAAAACTGCAAAAGCATCACTGTCCTTCTAATATCACCTAAACAAATATCAATTGCATACTTCAACTGAGATTCAGTGACATCCACTCCCTCAGATTTACAGATCTGCAATAAGTCAGCTAATTTTCAATATATCTGGAAAGCAAAAGAACTTTTCTATAGTTTCAGTGTAAAAGAAAAGAAAAAAAACTGTTTACCATGGCAACATGTGGAAGTAGCTCTGAGGTTGATGGGTATTTGAAATCCAAAGCAAGCTGATCCAAGAGATTAGGCAAAGAAGGATCCTTCCCTTCACGAATTAAGGATAATGGAACAAAAATAAGAGTATTAGTGTATTATATTGGCTGAAATTGTCAAGGCCAATCTATACAAGCCTAAAAAGAAAGGATAAAATGCTCACTGTTGCTAGTCAGTATGATTGGCCATTTTGTCGTCTCTGCCATCTTAAGTATGGTTGAAATAAACCCCCGATCCTCATCAAAGACGGTATCCACATCTTCAAATAGGATGAGTGTCTTGTTCACAACTTGTCTAGGAATTTCATCACTGACCTTGGAGCCTGAGTAGTATCCTACAGGTGATTTCTGTTGATCACAGTCGATCACTACTCTTGTAGTTGTAGCACAGGACATCAAATGTTGGTCATCAGTCCTACCAGGAATTCCTGAATCTGGATCCAAGGAATCATCCCTTAGTGGATTGGTAACCTCCTCTTGTGACCTGTGCAAGAGATAAAAGGATGTTTTCAAAGGTGTGTCACTTCAACCGGGGCAACCTTGTGAAGTGTTAGACAAATGTATACTACAATTCAGTTTGTACCAAATTGCCAGATAAGAACTTCACAGGATCGTAATCAAGCTACAACATTATTCATATTGCCATTGCTATTTTTATGTACCCGAAATTCCTTGTACCTAAGGATGCAGGCAGGCACGCCTGCAGGCGGCCCGCAGGCTGCCGCATCAGCCGCTAGATAAATTAACTAATCCTGCAGAGCCGGCCGACGCCAGTTTCAACTCCCACGATACTCTGCTGGATTTTGCGGGCAAGAAACGAGCGGCCTGCAGGTGTCTGCAGGTGCCCGCATGTGCTGCTGCCGGAGCATGTCCCCGAGCACCGTCCTATGTGTTTCCTTGGCGTCGCTGCCGCCGCGAGTGTGGCACCGCCGCTAGTCGTCGAGGATGCTCTGGCCGAACTGCTACTGTGCCTTGGCTATGTCGGCGAGCCTCCTCCTCGTCCTCCTGAAGTCCGGCGGCCGGAGAAACGGCACCGAGTCGTGCCGGTTCGTCGCCGCGGCTGCCGCCAGCCCCGCCTCCGTCATCGCATTCAACTGGAGTACTTGCACGGTCACTGAGACGATCGAACGATCATAGACAACATGTCGAAGACCTCACAAAAGGTAGAGGTCTCTATGTGATCTCTGGTACCTGCTCCTCCGGCATGCTCTTCCCGGCGACCATGGCCATGACCACGTTTGTGACGAACCGGTAGGCCGTCGACTTCACGGCGACCGCGCTTGGCCTGCACGCCAGAACCTGGCCGCCATGGCGCGGTCCTCGGCGTCGCACGGGCCAGTGGTTGCGCCCAGGCGGTTCGCGCAGAGCGCGTGCATGGTGACGAGGCGGCGAAGCTGGCGTCAGAGCAGGCCATACTTGCACATGGCGATGGCGGGGCAGTCCTCCGCGAAGCCATCCCGCGACGTCGTTGGCGGCGAAGCACTCGTCGGCGACGGCCGAGAGGTGACGAGGAGAACCGGCTTGCTAGCGCCGAACCAGAGGAGGACGACGCCAGCGCCCTCGCCGTAGCAGGCGACTAGCGCGGCGAGGGAGTGGTGCAGCGGCTTCTTGAGGAGGTGGAGGTTGCCGATGACGGGGAGCGCCGGCGGGCTAGCTGATGAGAGCTGCGCTCTCGGGTGTCTGATGCGAGGTAGCCAGAGGAGGCAGGCTCTGCAGGTTCGTTGCAAATGTTGCAGGTTCAACCGCTTGAGTCCGTTGGGCTTTGCAGCTTCACCTGCGTAATCCCGCTTCGGAAACACAGGAGGTCCGCAGAACCCGTTTAGGATATTTTTGGAGGCGGGCCACGCAGGCAGGCGGGCCCCCCTGTGCCTGCTTGCATCCCTACTTGTACCATCATTCTTGTAGGAGCACACACACTACTGTTTCTATTGCTTGTGAGATCAATATATAGTCAGCATTTAGTTATTTCTGGAAAGATTTTGAGTTGAATATTGGTACAGAACAGTTTTATATAATAAGGCAACGAGCCTTCCAAAAAGCAAATGAACAAGGACATTTTTTTCAAACCTGCAAAATTCATGAAAGTGCATCTGTAGAACATTTAGAATTCCAGAACTGTATTTACTGAGCTAGAACTTTACAAGTTAGAAAAATAATGTCTGGTTGCTGCATGAACCACTAAATTTATGAAACAACCACCAGAATAGCTGCTTGATTTTTCTGAACTGCTATATTGCTTAATTTAAAAACATTTGCATACATAAGCAATCATACAGACATGAAGCCTGCTGACTTAAATAGTTAAATGTTTGTGCTTTTCACATCAGAAGGAATTTTAAAGTTCAAGTACAAACAAATGAATCCAATCAGCTCTCAACTCTTATGGGAAAAGCTAGTGCATTCTTCCTGAAAGGTCAGGTTTTTTATTATTCTCAGTAAATCCACAACTGAGATAGTTTATAGAGGATGCAGTATTGCCAGAAATACGGAGGTAATGGCAAATGCTAAGTATACTCATAAAAACAGTATAACACAACAATAAAATAAGCAGCAGCCTAGAAGAATCGCAAAAAGGAACTATGAGAAAACGTAGAAGGAACTGTACGGACCATTTTTCAAGGCCATGTGATTTAGTTGCTTCCTCAAACTTCTGCCTTACATAAGCCCCATTTCTCATGTCAGATGTATTTACCTGAAATAATGCCAAGCTTTAATCAGTAAAATCAAATATATGAGCAAAGTTGCACATCTCAGAAAAAACGCTGGTGGAAATAGAAATACCTCTATTACATTGAATCCTTGTTCTCTGGCACATGCAAAAACTGCAGCTGATTTTCCACACTGGATTTGAGAACAAAGATTGAACATAGACATAAATGGATGGGTATATCCAGGTTATATGTCTAACTATATGTACTGTACATAGGTATAACAAGTGAATTATACCAAGACAGTTGAGTGCTTGAAAATCTAAAGCAACTTTTTAACAAGTTATAGTAATCTTTTGTCCAGGTAAACTTACTAGCTAAGACCTTTAGCATTTTAAAATGATTAAGAGTGGTGTGTTTCCTGAATTATAAAAATGGAAAGCACCAGCATGTGACAGTAATTTGAAGAAAAAGGCTCATTCGTCCGTGACACATTTCCCTTTCTGGGCGGGATGGGTGTCCTTTATGATGAGATTCACTACAGACACATTCATCAAAAACCAAAAGCCTGCTAGTATCAGAAAATACACAACAAACAACTAGCTAAAGACATTTAAATCGCATCCCATTCAAATGAAAAGTCTTCATGAGAGTGGCACTCACCCCAACTGGTCCAGTGATTAGAAGCACATTGTCACAATCAGAAGCATTGCCTAGATAATCTGCATCTGAATAATCAGCATCAGATTCATCTTGATATGAGCTATAATTTGTGTCCTCATTGGCAGCTCCAGTCTTGTGGCCTCTTTCATCCCAACCTTTGAGCCACTCACTGAGAAACTTTACATGTTCACTATTTCCACATACCTGCTTAACCAAGATAGCAGTAACAAAGATAAAATATAAGCATATTACAAACACTGATGTCCATTTTCCTTAATTAAACCTGTTGTCCAAAAAGGCCGATAAAATAGATAAGATAATTGGGAAACGGGCAGCACAATTGGGTATATTTTGAGATAACATACATGAAGGGCAGTACAACATTATCGAAAAAAAATGAAGGGCAGTACAACATTATCAAAAAAAAAATGACGGGCAGTACAACATTGTCTAAAAAAATGAAGGGCAGTACAACATTTTCCAAAAAAACGAAGGCCAGTACAAGACATTATGTTCACCTTAGCTGCAGTTTCAGGTCGGTACTTGTCGGTCCATAGATAATAAGCTGGCTGGTAACTGCACTAGAAAATAATATGTGATGTGTAGTTAAAGTTTTGAAGATAAAAACAGTACAACTAACCATTTGCCAATTACTTCTATTTGAATTAAATTTGTTTGGCATCAAGTTTCTGATGATTAGTTATGTCAACTGTGACAAGAAAACGTGATGAGCGCTTAGGGTACAAATAAAACAAAATTATAACTTCTTTTGACAGCAGTAAATTAAAAAAAAACACCAAAAGATTCACGCATAGTTTGAGCCAAATCTTATATCTCAGTGGATATGCAACACTCTTGGTTATACATTGACCCTTCAGTCCTCATAGTTCACACTTCTTTTGAAAAGAAACCATCTATCTTAAGGCCGTGTGACTGACACCATCTGAGCAGGCATTAAAATGGAATAGCTGATTCATTTGATAAGCATGGGCTGTTGGCCAATTGGTGTGGCCATTCTGACCAATATTGGCTTTTATTCTTGAATATGCAAGAGAGTTGCATACCATACCAGAAGCCCAGGTTCAACAAACTTGTTTACAGTTGATTGGCTAATAAACTTCCAAGAATTAATAATTTTCCAGTTTTGATGTGCACATATTATTGAACCAGCTAGCGGGTAACTGCAATACATCTAGGAGAAAATATGCATAATGTTGATTACCTGTTCTGAGGAACTTCTGGCCGCCCATGCAGATCAAGAACAGAAGCTTGGCAACTGGCACTGGTCACCAACAAGCGGTTGTCCACATTGTTCTGGACAGTTCAAATAGTTAAGCATAAGTTTAATTATTGCATGGTTAGAACAATAAACATGAGAGAACAAAGAAAGCTCTTGAATTCTGAATAAAATAATAAATGGACAGGAGATTCTACCACATCCGAAGGACAGTTGTGTTCGCTTTGCTTGTCAGAAAAACTAGGGAAAGCCATTCCAGTTGCACACTCAGCAATAATAGGGTCTGCCAAGTGATTGGAATGCCTCTTGCAATTAGTTTCTATTGTCAGTGGTTTAGCCAAGCCATCAAAGAATGACACAGAATTTTGACAAGGAGCCACAGTATCGGTGTCAAGGGAAGACAGATCAGTGATTATCCAATTACTCCAGTGAATCAGTATACTGGCCTACAAAAAAGAATTGCACTTCACTTGACCATGGATCATGATATACCTTCTTAAAACATGTACTAAACATGCACATGCTTGGCGTACCTCTGATTGGTACACAACATGAATAGGATAAAATGGTGGGTCCCTCTCCAAATCACAAAGTCCATGCGCATCGTCAACATTGATAACATCTGGCTCTTGACTAGCAAATTTGTTCATTTTCCGAGAAGCAAAGAAAGGGTGCATTTTCTTTCCAGATGACAACCTTCGGTTTTCCTGGAAAAGGAATCAGAATTTTATACTTTCCAAAAAGAACATATGCAACAGCAATATAAACACGAAATCGACTAAACGAGGTGCAACTGTAATCACAAGTGCCTGTTTCCTCAAACAACTAGAGTTGCAACTAGACCACATATATGAAGATATAGAATACAACTAAGATAACAAGCTGTTACTGAATGTTTAATAATCAAGGAGAGGAAACGGAGAAAAAGAGATACGACATAGGATTATTCTTTCTGCACATACTTGATTAGGTGACATTTAAACAGTTGTAAACAGACTTGCAGTGTGGCAATTATAGGAAGTAGGCCGCCACCAACAAATATCAAATAATCTGATAAAAAAACTTTACAAACAAGCCAAGGAAAGTAAATGATACAACCTCAAGAAGAAAAGCATCAGCACAATAGCACACAACATATCTCACCAGTGCTGATGGACCGTACCTCTGCAGCCATCTTTGCCTCTGACCTTAGGTCAACTTTCAATGGTGATTTATCTTGATTGGCTAGCACATCAACATTGGCATTCACATTTCCTGCTTTAGAAGGTGTACTGATCAAATCAACGTCAATCAATATTGGTGCTGCTTCAGGCGAGCCAGCTTCAATCTGGCCAATATGTAATTGTTGATGGCTCCCAGGACCTTCACAGCAAAAAGAAAAAGGAAAGCAAAAAGGAAGAAAATAAAACATATTTATACTGGGATATAACCAATAAAGGCATTAAATCACAACTACATATATATTTTTCAATCAAAATGTAAGCATAAGAAACAAGTGCAAAAATTGAGCGGACGTGCAAGTTAGAATATTTATCAGGATCAAAATATGCATCATAAGAGACAATTACAGCATGCATTATACAGTGTACTGAAACTTCATACCTTGTGATCATAGATAGATTAAAAATACTTTGCTATTAATATAAAAAATCTCGATCGTTGAACAGTGTTTTCATAGAGCGCTATTATATTATTATTACTTTTATATAGTGCAAAATAACAGGCCGGGATGTGTTATTAGGTGCGAGTATAGATAAGAGAGTTCAAACTAACAATCAGTACAATCTAAAGAAAATAGGGGGAAGAACTAACCATCAGGTGACTCCAATGCCTTGCCGTGCTTTCTATTACCATTAGGCACCTTCAGTGCTCCACCTTGCTTTCTGCCTTTTCGTTGCTTTTTCTGAGGGCTTTCATCTAAATTCAATAGGACAAACATTCAGAAGTAGCAGTAAGTCATCTAAAGTGGCACATAACAAGCAAAATATGGTAATCCGACTGGTGAAACATTTTAGAGATGGGGACAATTCTGCAAATTGATGACAAGATGACATACCAACTGCAATGACTTCATCCTTGCTAGCAGGATCTTGACCAGTTTTCTCTCCGTTTGAAGTGGGCTAAAAAAGTTCAAAAAGATTGGTAAAGAAAATAATTATATTTTACAATAGAGACACAAGGGAAAATGTGAAGTGAATACCAAACAGGTACCGATTTGTTCGAACGAAAGGATACATATTTTCTTAAATGCTAACATAAGGCGTAACTAGCAGGCTGATTTTCCCTTTTTTCACCAACATATGTATATTTCTATTAGTTAAACAGCAGAAGAAGCTTATCTATCGACATCCAACTAAGCACGACCGTATTCTCCACGAGCACAGTCCAACGCCGAGGACGAATCAAAATCGTGTAAAGACACCAGAAGACACAAAAACATCAGCTGAAACGGGCAATGTACCTTCCTGCCGGCCACTGATTTCCGTGGCTTCCTCTTGTTCCTCCCCTTCTCCTGCTCCTCCGTAACCCCCTTCTCCGCCGCCGCCTCCGCCGCAGGTACAGGAGGAGCAGCCTCTGCTTCTCCTCCTCTACCTACCGCTACAGCTACAGCTCCGTCGCCACCTCCTTCTCCTCCTTCGCCGCCGGCGGCCGGTTTGACCAGCCCCCACGCCAGCTTCGACTGCACGGACCGCCTCGGCCGCTTCCCGTCAACCGACTGGGGCGAAGGCTTCGCCGGAGACGGCGACGGCGCCGGCGCCTCGGGATCGGCGGATCCGCCCATGGGTACGCGAAATTGAATGGGGAATCGCGGGGTCAGAGCTAGGGTTTGGGTTTTGAGAGCTGGGAGGAGGGAGTATTGCAGCGGGAGGTGCTGGGGGATTAGCTTCACGTTTCCCGCGCGGGGGAGTGGAAAGGCGGGCGGTTTGCGCGGGCGCGCATCATATTGCGCGGACCGGAGGAGGCGGGCGCCGGAGGGTTTTGCTCCGGGACGAACGGGACTCTGGCTGGAGTCTGGTGCCGAAGGTAACCCACTGTCGGCACCGGTCTCCTTCGCGGAAAAAGTTCTAACAAATCAGCCCCAGATGTTCGGATCGGAAAGTTGCTGGATGAACGGCCCAGAGAGTAGCGTTGGATGAATACGGGCCTACAGTACGGCCTTGTTTAGATCCTACAACAAACTTCACTATTCATCCAATTTCACTGTTCATCAAAGGGAATCTTACATGCATATGCACGGAGTATTAAACGTGAGTTAATGACAAAACCCATTCCATAACCCCCCTAACTTTGCGAGACGAATCTAATGAGCCTAATGTCATGATTAGACAACGTCGTGCTACAGTAAACAATCTCTAATGATGGATTAATTAGGCTTAATAGATTCGTCTCGCGATTTCCCGTCCATCCGTGTAATTAGTTTTATAATTAGATCGTGTTTAGTCCTCCTAATCTTCGATTTAGTTTTGCTACAGTAAAGTTGCAACCCAAGTTGCGCGAATTAAACAAGGCCAGCCTGTTCGGTTGGCTGGTGCTGATTTGTTGTGAGAGAAAAGTACTGCTGGCTGGCTGGTAGTTGGTGGCTGATGCTGATTTGTTGTGAGAGAAAAGTACTGCTGGCTGGTGGCTGATAAGCCAACCGAACAGGCTGATGTGTGAGACGAACAGTACACTGTACACTCAGCATTTTAGATCACCAAGTCGCTCAAATTGCACCAATTCAATCAAAAGGCAACGCATTGAAGTACGTGCCCTCTCTCTACTTTTTCAATTCCTAATGCATCTCCAATCATTGAATTCAATCGAATGCACCGTACCTGAACAAGGCCTCAAGCAGGGGGCGGTCTTCAGAAGTTCAGAGGACGTGAAACTGGAATTCAACCAGTTTGTGCAGGGTGCGCCTGGAGAAAGCAGGAGGCCATAGAGCATAAAGATATGGACCATAAAAAACTGAGTTAAGAAAAATGGCTATAATACTGAGAGTGCTGTGCTATTTAGCAAATCCGTTTTCAATCTCCGTACTACAAGAACATAAGGCCAACGACCAATGTGACGAAGATGCTAGGCTGCCCACTGCCAGAATACTTCCCAAAACAACCAGATGCTAAAACTGCAGCAACGTCTCAATGGGTATGCTGTTAGGCACGATTTTATTTCCACAACCTATGCATCTCAGTTTGCTTGAAAAGAACTCGATTTCCAAATGAATTCAGCGTAACATCATGGCTAGTAGCCTAGGAACATTCCTGTGACAGCTACCGACGCAAACCATAAAGATTCGATTCAATGCGCTTGCAAAATCCATTAGACTGGGTGCTTGATAAATAAAAGATGGTAGAGCATTATAGTGTACCCCAGCGTTTGACTAGTATATTGCACAATAGTCGGCATGCTTGGTACATAAAGAGTCTATTTTCTTTAAAACTGATGTTGAAAAGTCAAGCACTGGAAATCACAACGAAATAGTTCCCAGGCGAGAATCATGGAGATTATCCTCTCAGCCATGTGTTCCTGTAGGACGAGTTGTCACGCCGCGAGGCATCATGTGGTTTGTACTCCATCAAATAGCTGCTGGGTAGCTTAAGGTGCCTCTTGATAGAATCCCTTAATGTCATCACAGCCTGCACGGCACAAGAACAAGAGTGAGTAACAATCTGAACATCAGATCCATGGAGCATCAAGTGCTGTGACAAACCTGGTGATCTGATGCATTCCGGTTCCAAACACTTAGAATGTCCTCATTAAAACGAACACTGAGCACAACACCACATACATCATCACTATAGTCGAGTTGGTCACCTACTAGCACCAGCACCTGGAGATTATAAATACAGCAGAAAACAGAACTATTTAAACCATCATACAAGCAAAATTAGTTTCCTCCCTAAAACACATTTTGCAGTCAGGCTTGAGAAATTGGGAAAATTCTATAGTAAAATCATTAGCCAAGGGTTGTGGCTCCTCAGTGGAATGACAACTCTCCCATGGAACAGTAAATTGCACGAATGTGCTTTGATGCTTAGCAGTCAATCAGTCATGAGTCATGGCATGAAACAATGAGATAGTAGCATTATAAGCCTAAATGGTAGTATGGTACTAAGGTTGTACGCATGGATGGGAACAGCACAAAAAGAAAGCATGCTATGCTATTCTATATCCCATGGTAAAGTAATAGTAACACCTATATAAGTATATATTTTATGGTCAAAATAAGTGGTCTCATATACTGTTGATGGAAGTCATGCAATGTCTGCAAGTCTGGCGGTCTAGACAAGACCAAGGAATAAGAAAAGCATACTTGACGCCAAACAGAAATTGCATGTTTATATCACAAGTGTGGGTATGCAGCTAATAGAAGCCACCAATGTCTTTACTCTTTCTTCAGTATGTGTGCAAGACAAAGAGTGCTACATCAGCTAGGTTTCACCTCTAGCCCCTCTTAATCCCATCAAGTATTAATCTAGTGAGTACAAAAGATATGGCACTCAATAGATCACACCACAACCTAGAAGCTACCAGATGTTTGCAAGAATAAGCAATATAACCAAAACAGCCAATATATTGTGCATGACTGAACCATTGAAACAACGACAAGAACTAGAGGGCTTCATTGCCCTTTCAATCGACTTAACCCTCCAGCTACTATCTACATTTTCCTCTTTAAAGAGATAATTAAAGTTAGCACTTAACAAAACAGAAACAAAGGAAACATCTGCATAATAGTGATCGGGGAACATCTGTTGTGCCAAATATCTGAATGACCAGGGACATCGTGGCTATCAATCTACTTCATGTTTTCAGCGCCTTGCGTTCATTTCATGCTAGCAATTCATTAAGTTTGATCATGGGAGGCATCCTAAATGACATTTGAAATTCATTTTCGTAAATGCTGGCAGGTAAGGAAATGAAAACGTAATCGCAAATACACAATTCCACTGTCAAACCATAAGTATATTCCAAATAAAAGTTGAGAGGAAGGAAATTCAGGCAAAATAACTACATAAATCAATCAAATGAGTTTAGACAACAGCATAGTAAAGAAAACTGGCTCCATAGAGCCAACATAAACTATTGGCATGGCTTGCAAGAAAGCTCACTCATAATAATGTATAGGGAAAGAAGCACAGCAGATCATTTGGCTTCTAGCTGATCCATTTATGGATTAGTGTTAAACACTTGCTTCATTGCATAAAGTTAATGCTACCGTCAGGCTGGTTTCAGGCTATTGATTTAGTGGCATGATTCGCCCCTCATTTTCATATCTGCACACTGCACTGTGGCCATGACGAAAAGCTACTAACCCATTCCACTCTTGAAACCAAATAGAAGAATTAGGACCGGATGATCTCGATTAGCTATTTGGCTTACGTATATCACCATGGCATTCCATATGGCCACAGTGCCAATCAAAGAGTGATCATGACACAAAAAATGATTGGAGGGTACCATGACAGACAAACTCTAAGATGACATGGTTCTGCATATAGTATAAAAAAGGCTTATGTGACTACATACATAGTCCTCGATGAGGGATTGAGGGGTGTGACTATGTATAGTCCTGGATGAGGGGCTAGGGTCGATGCTTAATTTTGGAGTTTAACCTTATCCGAAATAGGATCAACCCTTCCATCAAACGATCTCCTGAAAATACACACATAGACAGTACAAGTTCACTTACCAAATCCTCCCAGAAACGACCTGAAACAGCCTTCTTGAACCTAATTATCCACTTGCCACCATTCTGATTTGCAGGGTCCTGGCCAATAAAAATCCATTAGCCACTAGCAACATGAACAGACAGACATACAGCACGCAGACACCATTACGATGAACAACACCACGTTCTGAACAATACCTCCCAAAGGGGACGGATGCCATCCTTGAAGAGATGAAGGTCAGTGGGGCTCGGCAGGGAAGAAGGGCGCGCGAGGTGGCAGTAGCAAACCCAGAACGATTCGACCTGCAAGCATTCAAAAGGAGCCAGCAGTCAGCTGCACTGAAACAGCGAATCCCTACACTAACTAGAACTCTAGAAGGTTCCGAGGGGCATACAGTGCCGAAATCGATGATCTTCTTGATGTTGTCCTCGTACGCCTGCGACCTCGCCCCAGGCGTACGGCGCGTGTACCAGAGCACGAGCTTGCGCTGCAGACACAGAGCCAAATTCACAGGTCACGTCCACTTTTACAATCTCACCTATCAAGCTACCACGCACGAGGGGCCTTTCTCGAACGGAGAGCTGGGGATGAACGATAGGGATACAAAAGGGACGGCTTTGTTGGGGCATGCGACAGATCTAGCGGCGGCGGGTCTTACCCTGAGGGGGTGGAGGCCGGCCTTGAGGTCGCGGTTGCGGCGCTCGGCCTCCTCCGAATCCGCCTCGTCCTCCTCGGCGGCGGCGGCGGGTGCGTCGTCCTTGCGCGTCTGTGGTAGCAACTGCTCCTCCTGCTCGGCCTCCTTCTTCTCCACCGCCGGTTCCATGGTGCGCCCTTCTACGGCGATTTGGTCGGCTGGGTGCAGTGGTGGTGGTCAGAACTCTCCAGCAGAAAGGGGAGGAGAGACGGGAAGGCGGAACGGGGAAGGAAGAAGGTCCGACACTAGAAATTTGTAGGTTTTCGGCCCGTTTAATGGTGGCCTTTGGGCCTTCGGGATGAGCCGTGTGGTGAAAAGAGATCCTTATCTATTAGCGTCGCTCGTTTTACCATCCTTAACAAACCGCCCAATTTTCACCTTCTCGGTAGTTTTGAGAGCGGTTTTTCTGACATGGCCCCACGTTAACTGTCCTACGTGGCGCCACGTCAGCAGCGAGGGGTGAATTGGACCGCATTGATCGTTTGAGGGTTTTAAATAGACTTTACAATATTATTTTTTAGAATATATGTGCAATTAAAATCCTAAAATCTTGCTCACCCTTAGAAAATTCATTTTAGCTCAATAAAAATATGAAATTAGTTTCATATTTTTTTCTAAAATCATGCTCTATCTTTAATGGTTTAGTTATAAGTTATTTAAATATTTTATAATTATGCTTTTATTTTTTGGCTAAAATTTGTTCATGTTATTTATTTTAAGTAGTTTATAGGCCTTGAGATTGACTCCGATGACATTGACAACCAATACTACAAAGAGCGCTAGCTCACTTCGCTAACAAGTAGGTTTCATAAGCGGTTATTGTGATCTCCTTCTTTTAAGATTTTTTGAAAATTAAGTTATTCTTATTTATTATGGTCTCCTATATCGTTTGAGAATTGAGACCCAACTTCAAATGAGCTAAACGAGCCGGGCCGAAGTTGAATTTCATTAAAAATCACCTAAGTTAAAACTAAAATAAAAATGAGTGTAATTAGAGTATTTTTGTAACGAGCTAGTTTAGCGATCTTTTAGAGAAAATAGAGCATGGTTTTAGAAAACCCTAACTACACATTAAAAGATAGAGCGCAATTTTAGAAAAAATATGAAACTGGTTTCATACTTTTTTGAGTTAAAATGAATTTTTCAGAGTAAGCAAGATTTTAGGATTTTAATTACACATATTTTTAATTTTTTTATTTATTTTGTAAATTCTATTTAACACCCTCAAACTATCGATGCAGTCCAATTCATCTGCTCGCTGCTGACGTGGCACCATGTAGGCCGGCTGACACGGCGCCACGTCAGCAAAAACTACTATCAAAACAACCGAGGGGTGTAAATCGGTCAGTTTGAATAGTTGAGGGTGTAATAAATGATTTTCCGGTTAAGGGTTGTAAATCAAACAACGCTGATAGATTAGGAGCATGGAATGGACTTTTTCCTTTTCCTGGTGGTCTTAAAAGCATATTCTTTCTTCTTTTTTCTTATACTCTTCTAGTAGTCTTCTTGCTGGACAGTGTGTGGTGACTGATGAGCAAAGACAACGTTCCAAACCGAAACTTGGCATATTAGACTACTTCTAATGGTGAATAATGGATGTCATGTCATCTTAATATGCTTTATTTTTTATCTTCACCATGATGCATATAGTTTTATTTAGTTGTTTCATAGTCAACCATTTATTTTAATATGTGACCTGTGACACTGGAAAATTATTAGATGAAATGAAACTTTTTATCCCAATGCTAAGATGAAACGGTTTCTAACTATTAGAAGTAATGTACACCTAGTTTCATTTTGATGAAACACCTCTTTTTTATCCTTTTGTAACTGAAGTGGCGTGGCGTGTCATCAAATTTGTCTATATTGATTCTATTTAATCAAAATAAAACTCATATTGGGAGTAGCTTAACCCTAAAAATACTACTACCCCTAAATAATCGGGAGTAAAATATTTAATAAATTTCTTGACAAAAAGGAAATCCATTTTATGCGGCAATCCTAGGATTTCAAAGCGTCAAAATCAAAAAAAAAAATCAAATATGGGTTAGAGTACTTCTTAAATGGACTGGCGTATAGTAGATGTTTCTGTCGATTGTCTATGTTTCGAAGAACGTGTTTAACTCGCCGCTTATCCCTTCTCAAGGCAAAGCCTGCAATAAGCAAGCGGAAATCTATTTTTGCAAGGCTGCCGCTTTAAGTGTATCAGTGGTTA
>CM014278.1:84543314-84601907 GCA_004135705.1 Alloteropsis semialata | reverse complement strand
CTTGAATGGAGTCGGATATGATCAGATAGCGCCGCTTTTCTTCATATGTATGCACATTTTAAAGCGAGTAAAAATATAAATTTTGACATCCTCGCAGAACAACTTGAATCATCCTTGAATTTATATGACATGAGAACTGTGACAACTAAAACATGCAAAACTTTGAGTTCAATATTAGTCCTCCAAGCCAAAAAAAAAAATCACTCAACAAAAATGAGCAGCAGTGCTCATTCATTTTTCACGTGACATAAATGTTGAAATCAGAGGTAGCTCTTTGCTAAGGCCCGTTTGAATCGGTAGGGAAGTTTATCTTCTGTTTGTTTGCTTGGGTTCTATCAGGTTGTAGTTTTTTTTGTTTTTTTTGAAAACCGGATTGAAGCAATCTACTTCCTCTTGCGAGCCGAAACAAAGGATAGTTGGAATTGGACTTTCCTTAACCCCATATACCTTTAGTCGAATATGGAATTGTGGATACTAGATTCGACTTGGCGTGTGGGGAATCGAATGTGTCCAGATCTAGCTATCAACCTGTTAACGATCAAAATTAGCAAGGAACATGTTCTGCAGGGAAACCAGTGGAACCGGATTTAGGGACCGGTGGAACCAGTTTTATTTACTGTGACGCGTCTGACAAAGCCAAACCGGTGGAACCGGATTTGGGACCGGTGGAACCTGTTTTCCCTGAGTTGTAATAGGATTGGACTCTTTTTGTAGATCCGAATTGTAATTGGACTTTCCTTGCGGGGCAAGACCTCCCCACCCTATAAATATAAAGGGTTGCGGCCGATTGAGGATCATCCAATCGATCAAACACAATTTATCTTTTATTTGTCTTTACTTTTTGTCTCTACTTTATGTTTCTCAAACCCTAGCTCTTCCAAACCCTAATCACTGTTCTTCCTTCGTCTCCACGGCGATTGAGGACGTTCTAGGTGGCCTGCCGATCCTAGAACAATCCAAGGTGCGCATACCCTGACGGGGTCCCTCCCGGGTGAGCGTGTGACACCCCTGGTGTCACTATAGTAATTAAGAACCATAATGAACTTAATTAAATCAATGATGATATGCATCATTTCATAATCATATTGTTTGTGCATTTGTGTGTATATGTTGACTTAGTCAACCCAGAATAATCAAAATAGTCAAACTACAAAAATTATACCAAAATGTCGCAAATAATGTCAACTACCTGTATATGAACTCAAATGAGTATGGAAAGTTCAAACAAAAATTCAAAATTCGATTTTGAACTCATTCGATCGTCATTTCATGTGTTGCGAGTTTTGCTTTTTACCCTTCTCGAGCGGCTAATATCTTTATATTTTTCCTAAACACTTGAAATTCCACCAATATAAAAGTTGGAGTACAAAGTACCCTCTTTACAATGGTGGTGATGTGGATCAAGGAAAACTTGGTTTGGTCATTCAAAATCTTGGCCAAAATCGGGTAAAACCCTGAATTTTCAGCACTTAGACGAATCGGCTAAGTCTGAAAAACGTGGATTTTGCCCATATTCTCGGCCCCGTAACTTTCAAACCACAGCCCAAAAGGAGTGATACTCTTTGTAAGAGTTGTAGCCTAATGTACCAGCTACAACTTTTGTATTGGACGATCTCGATGTTTATATGTAAATATTAGAGAAAAAGGTCGTCGAATTTGGGCCGAAATCAATCGATTCAGACAGAAATTTCAGTTCGTCAGTTTGACAGCATTCTGGCCGGTTTTCTCCACGATTTATCTCTCAAACCATTGATCAAACACTATAACTCCCTTTGTAGAAGTTGTAGCCTGATGTGCCCTCTTTAACTTTTGTATTGGGCGAATCAACTTTTTATGTACAAAAAGTGGATTTTAAGGCAGTGGAAGTTGGACCCGTGAGCTGAACTGGACTCTGAAGATTTCGGGCATTCGAGTTTTTGGCTGAAATTTAGGGCCTTGCAACTTCCAAACCATTGAGCAAATGGTATAAGTTCCTTTGTAGGAATTGTAGCCCTATGAACCCTCTACAAACTTTGTATTCATTGCTCCCTGAGTTTCTACGCGGAATCGTGAGAAAAATCGAGGGGAAATCAGCCGCGTCACTCGGCCTAATGGACGGAATAGACAGGACGTTCAGTTCGGCAGAGAGATCGTCGGGAGACCGAGCTCGACTACCGCGGCGACCTCGGCGTCTCCGACGCTGCAAGCCGTGCTTCCAGCTGTCCAAACAAGTGTCCCCGTCCCAGTCGTCCGTGCCAAGTGTCCCGGCCTCGCCGTCCCACCACGTACGCGCGAGGAGAAACGGAGCCGCCACCTCATCGATGCTCTGACCATGGCCGTAATGACCGGCCCCCATTTCACTGCCCCCTCTTCACCAAGCCCAAATTAACTCCGCCCAGAGCTCGGTCACCTTGTCATCTCCGCCCTCCACCTCCTGGTTCCCTCCGCCATAGCCCATACTCAGAGAAATCGAAGAAAATCCGACCGCCATTTACGAAGCTCTGTTCGAGCTCGCCCTCCCGTGGTCGTACCTCCACACTCATCCTCCACCCAATCCAAGCATCAAGACGCGTTCCCCGTGCTCCACTGAACCTCGCCGACCCCTTTTCCCACTCTTTTTCCCATCTACCAAGCCGGCCCATGCGCATCAGTGCCGCCGCCGGTAGGCTGCAGGGGGCGGCAGCCCCTGCTGCTAGGGGGCGCGCCGGCCAGGGGCATGGGCGGCCCAGCCGCGCCAGCAGCTCCCCGGGCAGGCTACGCCGGCCCTAGGCCGAGCAGGGACGCGCCCCAGCGGGCCACCGGCCATGAAGGCCAAGCTCTGCTCTGTTCTGTTCGTAACACCCACCAGAGGAAGAAGAAAGGACATCAAGGTAAAATCTCTAAAAGCCTAGGGGGTGTTCTACAATTATTTCAAAGTTATGTCTAAAGTGGAAAAATGCAGGGGGCTTATCTGCAAGTTTCCAGGGGCTGATCCGCGAAGAAAGGATCTGTCTGTGATTTTTTTTGTTTCCCAGGGACCCGGATGTAAACACCGTTCTCACTATTCACGTTTCCTTCCCTTTTGAATTCGGCTGAAACTTAATAAATCACCAAAAATCACACAAAAATTGTAAAATCATAAACTTGGACTTTCTAGAATCTTTGAGAAATTATATTTCCAGTGGTGTATCATATGCTTATGTAATCTGTGTGATTCGCAATGTATTTATGTATGTATGAAGATGTGGTTGAGAGAGTGTTTATTGCTTTATAAATCATAGGAATGTGCTAAAAATGCAAAACCACTTTTGATGGATCTGTTATGATTAGTAGAGTTGAGTTGAGTATCTGTTGGCCACAGTTTATTCATGATTTTGGTAGATTTGGAATTAAGTTGTTTCTAACTAATTGAGAGTGGATAAATCACCAAATATTCTGTATAACTCAGAAAAATATGAAAAATTCACATTAAATGTCTCTGGTAGAATAGTAGTTACAGTAAAAATTTCAGCTACATGAAGTTTTTGTAGAATTTATTATGATTTTCTAACTGATGATAAATGTTGGCTATTAAGAAAAATAAAAAATAAATAGGTAAAATACTGAAAAATTCCTGAAAAATAAAATTTGCTGTCAGGAACACAAAAACATGTTCACTTTAATTTTTTTTATATAAATATATTTTTTAGGCTTTAGTTGGTAAAGACTAGGTAGGAAATGCTTAATTAATAATTAGTTTTCTTGTTGTAAAATTAATTCTACAAATAGGGATAGCAACTAGGAGTACTGAATGTTAGATTTAGCCATAGGAACTCTCTTGTATTACTAATGTTTATTTATAGATGTTTTGTTTAATTTATGTAGTAACTTAAGTGATTATAACTTATTAAAAAGGGTTAATAAGATTTCTTTATATGTTATTTCAGAATTGAATTAAGTTTAATAAGCAATTAAAAGAAAACCACCAAACTTTCTTTTTGAGTTCTTAGTTTATTTATAATCCATAAATGATTGTCCAGTGATGTATTAGTGAGTTGTTGCAGTAATTTGGTGATTGTTTTCTTGTCCGCTGCTGCATCTCATGCATCCGCATTTCATGTAGAGCAAACCCTTGTTGACGGAGTATACGAGATCGAGGTCGAGCCCGAGGACGATCCAGCTGCTGCCGAGTTGAACATTGCTGCTGCACAAGACCCGAACCAAAGTTCGGAAGGGCCCAAGGCCAGCAGTGACCAGGAAGGCAAGCCCCGGAGCATAACCCACTGTTCAAACTAACTCTTTTACTTTGTGCCTTACATTGCGCATTTACATTTAAGGAGTTGTTTGAAACCCCTAGTTGCATAATCCCTAGGTACCTAAGTCCTAATACTAGTATGTGTAGGTCGTTTAGACTGCCATGATTAATTCGGATCGGTAGAAGTCGAGTGATTGCCTTGTCACTCGCGAGATATAGGTTTTTACTTTATATCAGTTGAAGAGATTCGGCAAGCGGGGCTTGTGCGATATTCCTGTTTGATTGAACACCCCGCTTGCACAGAAAAGTATTGGCTAAGGCATTGCTTGTATGGCGTTGTTGGTCAAGCTTTTGAAGGTACTAATCGTATGCCGGAAAATGTGGTAAACTGGTAAACCTAGTACTTGATTCAAACTGACGTCTGACGGACATGTCCACTCCATTGGGCGAGGGGTTGATGGCGAGTGTAGCAGTGGCCGCGGCACAGGTTTGCCTGGGGCACCTGGGGTTCGTTGGGGCGTGCACTCGGGTGGAGTGGTATCTGATGGCAGATGGCAGGGAGAGATGGGAACGGTTGCCTCGTGAGGTCCGGGGTGTCTCTCACGGGTCGTACGATTAGGTTGTCCCATGCATGGTGAAAAATCAACTCGAGTTGTCCGTCCTTCGCGGTTACATGAAGCTGCTTGATCACTTGTTGCACATCAATGGCTTGGTCAATGGGTTTAGAAGGGTGATTGGATGAGAAATGTTATTATCATGTTAATCAATTGTTTTTCGACACTGAATGTTATTGGATAGCTTGGCAAATCTAGCAATGGTTAGTTCACTTTAAAACTTGGCTAAAATATTGAAAATAGGGATCGACTTGTAGATGCTTTCGGCAAAACAAACCCCACAGCCAGAAAGCCTTGCATGTCTAGTATTTAACCTGGTCGGGTAAGTCTTGCTGAGTATTAGTATACTCAGCCTTGCTTGTGGCTTAACTTTTCAGATAATGGTGTTGGTTATGACCCTGTTGCTGCTTTGACTTGGCCTGGTGTGCTCCCTGATGGTTGGACAGTCGAGTGGGGGCCGTCTGAGTCCGACTCAGGCCGCGGGGACTGAATATCATATGTGGGCTCCATGTGATGTTTTGGTGTATCGACGTTTAGACTTCCGCTGTATTATAACTCTGGTTTGTAATAACTAAAATATATGCACTGTATTTGTATAATTATCTATGTGAACCCCGTGTTGTAAAATTTGTGATGAGTTGTACTGCCTGAGCCCATCTTCGAGTGGGACTGCTGCTATTTCGTTTCGGTCGAGAGAAAAGGTGGTTTAATCGGGAAGGTATCCGACGGATTGCACAATTAGCTCGGTTTAAAGGCGTGGAGCACTGCTATGATAGTGGGCCCATGCTTTTAAACCAGATTAATTGGGGCGGTTTGCCACAGAGCGTTCATTGGCCTTCGCAGAAAACCCTAATAAACCGGTTTGGGTGTAGATTTTCCTTACCGTATTCATGGTCTGCCGTGTAGTTTAAGTTCACACAGTTCCTTCTTCCTGATTTATTTTCCATCCCAAATCTCGATTCCAGCCCCAGTTCGTCTCGGCCGTCGGCAGTTTCCAAGCCGAATAAAACGGCGTTCGAGGGAGCAAATACTAGAGCACACGTACGCTCCATAGTCCAGTCTCCCGCTACGGCGCTACGCCCGTCCACCGCGGCACCGCCCCCTGCGCCTTGCCATCCTTCTGCCAAAAGCTCTGGCCCCAGACCCCGCTTTCAGCTCGCCAAACTTTCCCCTCTTCCTCCTCCCGCACTTGCACTTCCACCCCCGCTCCTCGCAGAATGCCCCAGTAGGCTCCAAAAATCCAAAACCACCCCTCCCCCACGCTCCCATCCACACCGTACCCGCAGGGCGGCGGCCGGCTGAGGCTCCATGACGACCCGATCCAACGGCGACCACCGCGGGGACGCGGCGTCCTGGTACCCGCAGCGCCGCCCGCACTACGGGTACGGCGGCGGGTCCGCCTCCTTCCGCGGCTGCTGCTGCTGCATCTTCCTGCTGCTCACCTTCCTGGCGCTCCTCGCCCTCGCGGTCGCGCTCGTCGTCGTGCTCGTGGTGAAGCCCCGCAAGCCGCAGTTCGACCTCAACCAGGTGTCCGTGCAGTACCTCCTCGTGGCCCCGCCGACGTCCCCCGCCGCGGCCCCGGCCGGCGTGCCCGGCGCCGCCTACCTCTCCCTGAACATCACGTTGCTCTTCACCGCCGTCAACCCCAACAAGGTGGGCATCCGCTACGGCGCCACCGCGTTCGACGTCATGTACCACGGCGTGCCGCTCGGGGTCGCGGCGGTGCCCGGGTTCGAGCAGCCCGCGCACAGCACCCGCCTGCTCCAGACCCGCGTCATCGTCGACCGCTTCAACGTGCTCCAGGCCGACGCCCAGGATCTCGTCCGCGACGCCGCGATCCGCGACAGCGTCGAGCTCCGCATCACCGGCGACGTCGGCGCCAAGATCCTCGTGCTCGGCTTCTCCTCCCCTAAAGTCCAGGTAGGAATCCACCCGCCTCACCCGAAACCAGCAACCCTGTTCGCTTTCGCCGCAAGCGTTTGATGCGTGAGTCTCGAGCCTCTAAGCGGCGGAACTGACGTGATGTGTGAACTAACCTCAACCTGCAGGTGTCGGTGGATTGCGCGATCGCCATCAGTCCGAGGAGCCAGTCGCTGAAATACAAGCAGTGCGGCGTGGATGGGCTAAGCGTGTAGTCCGCCGCCGCCGCCGACGTCGCCGGAGCAGCAGAAACAGAAGCTGTAATCCAATGGTGGTAGATAACTTGGATGGATCTGTGCGTCGATTCTAATCTCCCTAATCTTTGGGTTTTGATTTCCTTCCTGTGCGTGGGGGGCGAATTTTGAGCTCTTGCCTTAGAGGAGGCCGCTGATTTTGTGAATTACCACTGGTTGCAATTAGTAGTATCAGTATTACCATGGTCATGCTACATTCATCGATCGCCATGAGCAAATTGCTTAGGAGCTAAGGGAAGTGAGTGGGAAAAGGTGTGAGGGTGCGAGGAAACGAGCAGAATCCCGTCGCTTTTGCTGCGATCCTCCGCGCTCGTGCCGGATTGTTTCGTTTCGGAGATGGAGTTGGTGGGTGTGGGTCTTCGCTGTCTGCTCTGGCCTCGTCTGGTTAATCTGGCTCACTTCATCAGCCTCTAGTGGAGGCGTGCCGTGGAGCCGGGGCATGGGAAGGAGTTAGGCAGCAGGCACCTGCGTGGGTAGTTGCCTAGTTGGTTTCTCACTCTCATGGTGGTGGTGGGGTCAAACCGTCAAAGTTTTACCGCACGTTACCAGTTGCATCATTGCATGGTGGGGGCGAAACGGAACGGGAACGTAGGTGGTGGAATTTAGGCATTGTAAATTCGGACTCCCACGCTCCAGAGCGTGGAAGAAGTAGAAGAACCTTTGTAGGGTGTGGCGCGACCTGTGTCGTCTACGGTCTACTCAACTGAGGTCGGACACTTGCTGTATAAAATTTGAGCTACTGACATCAAATCTCAGTTCGCACATGGCATGGTGTGTTCATTTGTTTTTGTGATTCCCATCATCCTATGTTATGCTGCATTCTTGTACAAAATTTGTTCGGGGCTTGAATTCGCTTAGCGGAGCATGTTAATTTGCAGAGTTCAAATTGGTTAAAGGTGCTTGCTTAAAATGGTTATGAAGTGTCTTTTTTTTCATAGGATCTTGCTATCTTAGAAGGATATTTCGTCATTTGTTCTGGTTCGGATGGATCAGTTGCTACTGGCACCCTTTTACTTTCTTTCATTTTCACAACTTGCTAGTTGCTTCTTATATAAAAAGGAAAGAAAGAAACAAAGAAAGAAAGAAAGGAAAACTTGCTAGTTGCTGTGGACTTGTCACCGCTTAGACTTTAGATTGAAACTCACACTGCTTGACTTAGCAAAATCAGGTCGCTGCATTTCTAATCCGTCAATTGCGGCCAAACGTTACGGGATCTTACTCTGGTGCAAATGCGGCAGCCCGTCGTGATCGTGAATGTGTCCATGAAAGTGGAAAAACTTTGTTTCCTTGCTTTGACGTTTTCCCTTTTATTTTGGTGTATAGCGACCATCTTTCTTGACCTAACAACAACGACCCACAAGCGGCTACCGTAGTAACCTCGCCGTTTCCAACGTCGCTGGACCAGTCTTTGCATACCGTGATCGTTGGATATTGCGTTGGGCTCGTGGATTTCCTGTCTCGGACGCTCGGTTGTCACTGACTCACTGCAGACTGTCCGTTTCTCACCAAGGTAGTCGGAGCTTGGAAGTTGTGCGAGCAAATGTGGAGACTGGAGAATCACGTGGCGCAGTCGTACAGAGGACGAAGCACGCACAGAGACATTTCTGGGGAATCGTGGTCTGTTTGGGTGTGCAGGGATTTTCATTGCTCTCTGTTGCGGGCAGAGAATCCAATATTTCCTGCCATCGCTCTGCATATGGGACAAGGGGATCAGGAGGCTGCAAGAGCACTGGATTAAGCAAAAGAAAATCACTGAGGCTTGTTTAGTTCCCACAACAAACTTTACTATTTATCAAAGGGAATCTTACATGCATGGAGTATTAAACGTGAGTTAATGACAAAACCCATTCCATAAGGGCATCTCCAGCCGGACCCCTAAATGAGCCTCTATCCCTTGTTTTAGTCTCCCAATGAAAAAAACAACTCCAGCCGGGCCCCTAAACGGGCTACTATTTTGTGGAGGCCTCCAAATTTTGGTCCAGGGCCCCTAGAACTGGAGGCCCTCTAAATTTAGTCACCCGGCTGGAGTTTGAAGCCCCTAAATTTTTGTGGACCGGCCCCTAAAAGCAATATAGAGGCTCAAATTTAGTCCCCCGGCTGGAGTTGCTCTAACCCCCCTAACTTTGCGAGACGAATCTAATGAGGCTAATTTGGCCATGATTAGACAACGTCGTGCTACAGTAAACAATCTCTAATGACCGATTAATTAGGCTTAATAGATTCGTCTCGCGATTTCCTGTCCATCCGTGTAATTAGTTTTATAATTAGATCATATTGCCGCTTTGTTCCCCGCAAGGCCACAAATCACTTTTAGGCCTCTTTGTTCCAAATGAAAACCATATATATCTTGTAAGATTCTAATTCATATGAATCTTGTAAGATTCTAATTTTACAAGAAAAATTTTCTACTGAGGATTCACAATTGCTTTAGAAGACTGTGAATCGCGTCGGCCCACAGATCAAATACACTATTTGTTGTTGCAAAGGCTAGTCATGTACAGCTCATAAGGGCTACTTTAAGAAAGCAAGCTTCTTTTCCGGCGTTTCTTCTCGCTGCTGTGCAGGCAAATCCGCGGTGGCGCGGTCTGCCCATTTCTTGTCTCTTTCGTCTTCTTTCCGTAAACGCTATTTGCACTATATTTGCAAAGCATAAGTGTATGGCCTAAAGAGTAAAGATGGTCCCATTGTTGTCTCGGTGTTGGCCCCTTTGGTTGGCCTTCGGTTTGGCTACTGGAAAAGCCAAAAACCAACCAAAGGGGTCAGAATTCAGTGTTGCTCTGAGATAAATTTATGAGATGCGCCCCTTGATGAATTGTGAGATGGCTGTCAGTTTATGAGTTTTTCCTTGTTCTGTTATTATTGCTCGTCATCAGAACCAAATTTTTGTTTCTTTTGGGTGAAATTCAGAACCAAAAGTCTCATGCCATGCCAAGCCTCTCTGCTAGCCTAAGCGCCAAAGTGTTGTTCCGCTGAAATTTCGTTGAATTTTGGCTGCCTGGAAGGTTCTTCTTTTTCATTGGTTGTTGCTGACCATGGATGCAAAGCTTACGCTTCAGCCTGTAAAAGGATCTTGACATCTTGTGCATCAGCAATTCAGCATAGACATACATTCACATGTGCAGTTATATCAGCCTGCACAAGCACACGAATATTGTCTCCCTGCACAAGCACTAGCTGCCGCACCGCATCCTCCTAGATCATTAGGAAGCGCACAGGCACAACTCCAGGCCTCCAGCTCCATCCCATCTGGCATAAAGGAACTCTCCCTATCGGGGGCCTCTTCCGGCTTCTTTGTGCCTGCCGAAGGCGACTGCAGGAAGAGCAGCGGTGACGACGGACGAGATGCGCGAGCGGACGGCTGTCTGGCCAGCAGCGGCCGGCGGCGGTAGTGGGGATGAATTTCTCAACAGCCAGCGCAGGTCAAATAGAACATGTGTATGTGACTCGGTCGAACAAGATTATCAACGTGAGAGTACATGGGCACTTTTGTCAATTTTTTTCCATGCCAGTAAATGGGAAAAGAAAACAAAAAAAAACAGTAAAAGAGGAAAATAGCAAGAAAATCAGGTTGTCAATTATTCAAGTAGCAAATTCATGAAGCCAATATTTACGATGGCAATTCTACGAAGCCTAAAGTTCACAATTGCAAAAATTCAAATTTCTCGTCAACCATCACGTGACAAGTAGTGGCCTCAGCAAGGGTCTGTCCAGAATGTACACGAATCCTCCACACACAACTCCTCCAGGTACCTTGGCACGGGCGCGGCGCACACGCGGAGCGAGCCCTCCAGCACCTGCAGCACCTCTCCCATGGTCGGCCTCAGCGCTTCGCTCTGCTGTATGCACCAGCACGCGACGTTGCACGCCCGGCCGAGCTCCTCCACGTCCGCGTCCCCCGCCAGCCGCTCGTCCAGCAGCGCCAGGAACTGCCCCTCTCGGGCCTTGGTCGCGGCCCAGAGCGGGAAGTAGCAGCCGGCGCCACGCCCCCTGCCGGCATCCCGGTTCCTCCGCCCCGAGATGAGCTCCAGGAGCATCATCCCGTAGCTGTAAACGTCGGCCTTGGCCGTGATGGGCAGGCCCATGATCCACTCCGGCGCCAGGTACCCCACCGTGCCGCGCGTGGTCGTCAGCGCCTTGCTGAAGTCGCGCACGATGAGCTTGGCCATGCCGAAGTCCGCCACCTTGGGGCAAAACCCGGCGTCGAGGAGGATGTTCTCCGGCTTCACGTCGCAGTGCACGATCCGCTCCTGGCACTGCTCGTGGAGGTAGGCCAGCCCCCGCGCGACGCCGGCCATGATCCCGAACCTGGTGCGCCAGTCCAGCAGCCGGAAGCTGTGCCCCGACAGCACGGAGGCCAGGGAGCCGTTGGGCATGTAGCCGTAGACCAGGAGCCGCTCGTGCCTCGTGGCGCAGAACCCGCGGAGGCGGACGAGGTTGACGTGCTGGATCGTGCCCAGAGCCCTGACCTCCGTGCGGAACTGCTTCTCCCCCTGCGCCGACCCCTCGAGCCGCTTCACGGCTATCGCGGTGTGGTCGTGGAGCGTCCCCTTGTACACGGAGCCGAAGCTCCCCATCCCCAGCTTATGGGAGTAGTTCTTGGTGCACTGTGCGAGGTAGCCATGGCTGAACACGAGGAGGGAGCCGTCATGGTGCACGGTTTCCTTACGGCGTCGGACCCAGGCGAGAACGGAGAGCAAGCAGAGTATCGCGAGAACAATGACACAGCACAAGCCCAGGATGGCGACGCGGCGATTCGTTGACGCGCCCTGGTTAGTGGCGGCAAGGTCCGCGGCGGCGACTCTGAGGAACAGAGTGGAAGCCCCGGCGTCGCCGTCGGCGAGCTGCTGAGCGTTCCGAAGATCACCGCCCCACACCAGGCAGACGTCTGTGTAAGCATAAGCGGTGCACGAGCAATTGCGCAAGCATGCCGATGCACAGGCTCCGAAGCTGCCGGCGTCAGCCACCGGGGAATAGCCGCTCGGCAGCTGGACATTTTGCACCGGGAGGAACCCATCTGTCGATGACGACGCGTTGCCGCTGCACCGCAAGCTCGTCTTCCTCGCGCAGCCGGCGCTCCAGACCTGGGCGACCCAGTCCCCCGGCGACGCGGGCTCGAACCCCGGCAGGCACCGGCAGTACTGCGAGCTGGCCACGTCGCAGAGGCCGAACGGCCCGCAGACGGAGTACACGTCGCACTGCGACGTGGGCGTTGCCCAGTGCAGCAGCCACTGCCCGGACGCGTCGGACCAGTCGAACATGGTGAGCTGCCCGTGGGGGCTCATCACCAGCCTCGAGACGGTCGACGGGTCGTTGACCCGGAACGAGTAGCTCACCTCGCCGCTGCGGTTGACGAAGACGAACGTGTACTTGTCCGACATGCCCATCTCCGGGATGGGGACGAAGTAGCGCCCGTTCCAGGCGCCGATGTAGTGGTAGATGGCCGTGTCGTTCCACAGGAACGCGTACTGGTCCGACCCGTTCGGGTCGACGCGGTCAGTGTACAGCCCCTTGGACGGGTCCGTGGCGCTCCGCCACGACCGGAGCGCCTGGTACGCGCCGCTGCTCTTGTTCAGCCCCACCCAGCCGCCCGGCACGAGCGTGTCGGTCGGGTGGTCGAAGCTCTGCCAGACGATGGCCGACGAGTTGCCGCACCCTGCGCCACGCAGGACCAAGTTCCCCGTGTCGAGGAGCACCGCCACGGCCGCGTCGTCGCCGTCGCCGCCCGAGCCTGTCGAATTGGATGACCAGATCGCCTCCGTGCGCCCGTTTCCCGACACGAGGAGGAGCAGGCTGCCGTCCTGAGCCACGGTGAGCTCCGCGGAGGACGGGTCGGCGACTGGGGAGTCTCTGTTCATCACCCAGATGACGGTTCTCCCCGGGATTTGCTTGTACCATATGCCGACGTAGTAGGTGGAGTTTCCACCGGCCGGGGAGAAGAAGCCCAGCTCGAACTTGCCCCCCGCCGAGACCAGCGTCCGGTTCCCGGCGAGAGACTCTCCCGCGGAGAGCGTGTCGCTTGCCGCCGACAAGCACGGGAGCAAGAGGAGCAGACAAAGGCGACGCCACGAACACATATATGTCCACGTGGCAGGACCGACCACGAAAAAAGTGCTGGTGGCAATGTTTACCCTGAGCCTTGCGCCATTTCGCTTGTACTTATGCAGGGGCGCACGCACACACGGGACAAGTTACTACTGGGGGCTCCAAACGCGGCGCACGGACACGGTCAAGTAATCAGTGCTGTCTTTGCTGATTTTGTTACGCCCGGAATACGGTCGGAGATTGGCGGTGCATGGGCACTGGAGTGATGGCGTGGTGCGCGCACACTGGGAATGACCAAAGACTAGTCGCGGCGCGCACACGGGCCTGCAAGGTCGTCTCCATTGCAGTCCTTGTCGTGCGTATCTGGACACCCCCTGATTTTACTCGATCCGTGTTGTCGAAGACGGCAAGCAAGCAAAGGAATTAAGAACGGTCAGGGACGGCCAGCCAAGAATTCGTGACAGCTGAGGTACACTGCTCTGTCTGTCTTTTCCCGTAGAGCTGGGTCCAAATCCTAGTCAGAGATAGCTACAAGTTACCATCGGAACGTCTGCGCAGACTTTCTGGGAAGAACAGGGGTGGAGCCAAAAATGACTTCCACCCGAGGCTGGACCAATGGAGAGATGCTGGCTAGCAAAATTAAAACTAAACTAGAGAGATGTCCCGCGCATTTGCACGGCTAGTATATGGAGTTTAAGTATCTATATATCTATTTTTGCATCATTATTGTTTTTTCTAAACCTATTTTTTCTTACCGGTGTCCTCTTGGTGCACATTATGCCAAATTGTTGACAAAATAATTCAGATATTGTCATAATATTTTTCTTTCTTAAGACTACTACGTATTATCTTTGTTGCTCAATCTCTTATAGGTATGCTCTATATGTATATCTTTGTTTATTTTTATTTTGACTACGTGACTTTGATTGGAGTTATTTTAGTTAATGGTATAAGTTGACAGTTTTATCAGTTAAAAGGAATTTCATATTTGTGTTTCATAGTAAAGGAAAATGTATAGATTTTTTAGATAAAGCATGAGTATTTTGGTTAATTCTTCCTTTTCATAAGCAAATATTTTATTTTTTATTTTAAATAGTATTGAGGTATTTTAGGTTAATTTTTATATAATAATATTGCTAGATGATTTAAAAAAAATAAAGATATAGGGATATTTTAGGCTAACTTTTATGTAATAACAATTATGGATAATTTTTAAATAGCTACACGGGTATTTCTTTTTTCTAATGATATTGGTAGATGATATTAAAGATATACATGGACATTTTAGGCTATTATGTACAGTGGTGGTAATTTTTAAATAGCTAAGGGGGTATTTTTGGCTAAATTTTACATAATGGCAGTGATGGGTAATTTAATTTTTCTTATTTTCTCCGATTAACGTGAAAATTTTTAGGCCCTGAGAGCGAACGTGAAGACTCCGTTTGTTAGCCAAATACTAAGATAATAGATTCTAGTGTTTTATGCTAAGAACTATATAAACTAGCCTCAGAATTGACATTGCGTGCGAGATATGAGGGCTGCCCACAAATTGCAACACATCTACTTGATGACTCTTTTTTGGAAATAGTGATAACTGATGCCAACTATTACAAAGTTATTTGAGGATTTAGTTTTTTTAGATTTAGACTTAGGCTTAAGCTTAGGTTAGTGTACCTATAGCATGTTGTGGTGAAGTATCTAGATTCTACTACACTTTAGAGATGTAATAAGTGGTGACAATTAGTGCTATCGGTTTGTTAGTTTTATCTTATCTCTTTTGCTCTAAATAGATTTGAGCTTGATCGAGAAGCGAAACTACTTATACTATAGTCTATTAACCCGTGCACCCGTACGGGCTAATAATATGAAACACATGGGTATTAAAAATCATGAAAAAATAGAACACACAGTTAATGATCAAAATCATTTACCTTTCACTCTCTTATTTGTTAAATATTTTTTCACTTTGCATCGCCCTCTATATCGTGTTTTGTTAAACACTAAATTTAAGCTATGTCATTAACATATGAATCAGTATTCTCATTGTTTCATCCATACATGTACATATAGTCTATATGGTGATATACATCATGCATATATACCTTAATAAATTAGTATTTTTCTATATTAAAAATGATAGAAATAGATATTTTATAATTATATACTGGTGGTAAGTTAGATGCATGCAAG
The DNA here is from genome assembly GCA_004135705.1 of Alloteropsis semialata. NCBI lineage: Eukaryota > Viridiplantae > Streptophyta > Magnoliopsida > Poales > Poaceae > Alloteropsis > Alloteropsis semialata. Next base: position 84,586,695 of record CM014278.1, on the reverse strand, counting down.
TTTAGAGTTTGAGCTAAAGGCTTAATTAACATAAAAATTCTATGCTCTCATTACTTTTTTCATACATCCATATATGATCTACATGGTGACTGTTGGTATTTCTTAGCATCACTACTTAGAGTAGTAATGGTACTAGAGATACTTCATCGTAAATCTAGACGTTACAGATATTCTGCAAGCGCACAGAAGTACGTTGTAGCATTTCACCCGGGAGTATTCCAAAGTATCGTTATTTGTTTATCCGCAGGGAAAGCGTTTAGTTAAAAGAGAGATGTGTCATCCAATGCTCTTACGTACAACAGTATTAATATACCATAATCTAAACAGGGGTAAAAGATATAGAAATGAATGGGTAGAGTGACACACAGAAGTAGGGATGGCAATTTTACCCGCGGACGCGGATATCCGCGGATATCCGACCCGACGGGTAAGGGTACGGGTAAGAAATTTCATCCGCGGGCGTGGATATGGGCGAGAAATTTTACCCGCGGGCAGCTAACGGGTAAAATCCTTCACCCGCGGATAATATCCGTTACCCGTTGAACTATACATCCCTATCAAATATCAGCCCAATATTACAATTCAGCCCAAAGCAAGCCCACCAAAAAACCCTAAAATCCTTCCACCCACGGTCTACCGGCCTCCTGGAGTCGTGGCCGCCGCCCCCTCGTCATTTTTCTCCCGTTCGCAAATCGCATCTAGGCTCGGCGCTCGCGGCGGCGGCAGTATATTGCTGCTGGTGGATCAAATTGTTGATGTTCAATGTGTGATTATATTGTTTGATCCATATATTGCATTATGGCTGTCTAAATGTTGTCATTTTTGTTGAAATGAGCCAATTTTCTGGCGGGTGGCGGGTATACCCGATACCCACGGATATCCGCGGGCGCGGATACGGGCAGAAATTTTTACCCGCGGGCACGCTCGCGGGCGGGTAAAGGGCGGATGCGCGGATATGCTCGCGGGCGGGTAAACGCTTTACCCGCACTTACCCGACCCGCTGCCATCCCTACACAGAAGTTCATTGCTCATCATTATGGTAGTCGTGGTTAGTAATAATACATTAGTGAAGATCACCAAGGTTTCATAAGCATCATACAAATGTGACTTAGTTATACTACAATACCCTATACAAGCTCATTCAATGATCATATGCAAGAGGACATATCGAGGTATCCAGTGGTTCCCTCATCAAGGGACGACAGTAGGACGTCTTATCATAAAGGCCTAATACCCACTCCCGTACGTGGAGGATTACAAAGGACGGACAGGGCTGTCACCACCTGCCGCCTACCTCTACTAATCCGTGGGGCAGCGGTACCCTCAACAGCATACCGTATCCCAAACACCATGTTTGCAATACGAGATACAACTCTATCTATCACGTTAATAAATAGAGAAACCAAGAGGCACATTGAGCCAATGACATTGCATACATTCACTTGATTGAGGTGTAAGACATAAGTAGCATATACTAAATAAATATAGCATAGCTGAGGCACATGACATAAGTATGAAGGTATTTCCATTAAGATCAGAGTACAAGAAGTAAGTAAGAGAATACAAGAGATGAACTCTAGAACTTACCAAGACTCCTTCAGAAGCCCTTCAGCAGATCTAATACTATGACTATCACTACTAAGACTAAGACTAAGCTTGTAGCAAAGAGAGCTCTTCTTCTGGTGTGTGTTGAATACGGTGCCCCTTGCAGGTATTTATAGCATCACAAGGGCGGTTGGAGCCAGCCAGAGGCGGTTGAGGCCGGTTGGAGGTGGGCCTGGGTCGGCCGAATCCCCCAGGTCGGCAGACCCTTGGATCCACCGTCTTCAACTCTCCACGGCTCAGATGTCATCTCCATGGCGGTTTACAGCTTCAGGTCAAAGGAGGGCCGAGTCGGGCGCACGGGAGGATCGGCCGACCTGGCTGGGTCGGCCGACTCCCCATAACCGCCATTAGGGCCCACCTTCCTCTGGGAGGCTTACATGTGGGTCCTAAGGTCGGTTCCAGTTGGCTACTGTCGGTTTGGGTACATTTGTCTCTGGTTGTGGGCCCTTCAATCCATGTGATGGACATGTGGCTCATCCTCCACCCTTGACTTCCACCGACCATGAATCAACGTTCAAGATCCTTACATTGTGTGCTTCTTGACCTGTGTGGAGTTTGGGCTCGATTGGGATCCAGACCTGGTCGCCCGACCTAGCCAGGTCGGCCGACCTGGGCCTGTGCCTAGTTTTGTCCATCTTCTGCACCGTAGTCCCTGTACTTAAATATATTCCAGATATGCATGGTATACTATTATTTGAATACTAATGCCTAAGTTATGCCTTGATCTTTATTGGTTTCTGAGCCTATTGACGGTCGGATTTTCTGTTATAAGGACCGTCAACAGTGACACACATCATGCATACATACTTTGAGTTAATATTTTTTATATTAACAATTAATGGTAGAGTTAGGTAATTTAGAATCATATATTGGTTGTAATTCAACATATTTTTATAATAACATGTGTGACGGAACAGTCCTACTTAAACTGACTCATGTGTGATTTGTAGTGTAAAACACTAACACGTCACACATCTGGGTCAGCATAAGCCCAGAGTTCCATCGAGTGTCTCCGAGACAACCCGAATCATTCACTATCAGCTGTCTCATCATACATACCCAGGATTCCAACACCAGAGGATACATCACAGACATTGCACATGCAAATATATACAACACCGATAGATAAGAGTTATACAAACCAGAGTAGTTCAAATTCAACAACTTAACACAGGTTCTAAGTTCAGCAACGGGTTTACAAAGTAATTAAACAAACCAATATCTGATCATGTCGTGCCCAGACATGTCTGAGTCCTCAGACCACCACGGCGCCAGCAACAAAAGCTACTCCTCGGGCTCAACTGCAACAAGGGTCAAAGAATCCTAAGTACAAAGGTACTCAGCGGGACTTACCCGACCAACTAATCTAAAGGATAACAAGGGTATGCAAGGCTTTAGAGTTTAAAGGGTAACAAACAGACTCTAGCAAAGCCATAGCTTACTAAATTACTACTCTAATTGCCAGATTTTAGTTTACCTTAATTAAATCCTATTCAGCTAGGTGAGCCAACCAACATTGCCAAACAATAGGAAATAGCTAACATAAAACAAGTATGAGAGCTTAACATTACATAAACATACAACATATATCTGTCAGGATCAAGCATGTATCAAAACCGTAACACTCGGTGATTCGAATCGATTTCAAACCCTGCAGGGAAAAACCTGGGACACACGCCGCGTGCGCGCCCTGGAAGGCCACACGAAGCTACATTTCCCGCTGCGGCCACCATTGCCTGAATTGTGCCCACATAGCCTGGGGTCGCACCCCCAAATCCCTACACAGTACCCGGGCAAAGGTATGTGGGTTACTGACTACGATCCCGCCCACATTCCCCGCCAGACATGGTGAGTCACAGTTCAACCGTTAGTACCACAGAAGTACATCAGTTTCCCGGCTTCCTATAACAGTAATTGCCCAGTACGTTCAAAGCTTGACCACAGACAGATCACAACAACGCCTACACTTACCAAGTGGGCAGGACCAGCTCATATTGACCAAAGCGTCCAACATATTCCTTTAACATCAACCACATGTCCTGCCCAACATTTTCAAAGACTTACTACACAAGTTTTAGCTCTCTAAAGCCAGCACTACCTAATGCGCAGGTGATCGGGATAACACCTGACTTTACTACTGTGAGCAGGTCTAAGAAATTCTACTCTATCTTTTTGAAAAGGTGGCAGAGATGCTCTAAACAAGGATGATCATGCATTAGACTAGGATTCACTCAACTCCTATTCTAATGCACAAACATAGGCTCAATCATAACCACTGTAGTCAAGTTAGTACTGGGATGGGTATGCTCGGGGGCTTGCCTGGCTCACTGTTGGCGGCACTTAAGCGCACCAATTACGAACCGCAAGCGCACGGATCGGTTGTAGCTTTTCCCTTAGAGTATCCCCCAAGGTTTTATCAATCCGTGGAACAAGTGGATTGCTACGCTTAACTAAGCACTAATCTCGTTGATTGAAAGCTCTTTATCGAATGACAGTGTGTATGAGTAAAGAACTAAATCTAATCTAAGTTAAAGAGAACAACGTAGAGAGCAATAATATTGAGAGAACAAAATATGTAGAATGCTTGTCCAAGGGATCTAGGATCACTTAAAGATGTAACCACCGAGCAAGAACGAACTGATCTAATCTATCAAAAATAAAGGTGCACCAAGCTCAACCCTTTCCCTCCCGCGTACTGTCACTACACGAGGGTAATCCGTGATTGAACAACAAGAGCACAAGATTGTTAATGTATTCTAAGTATGCAAAACTATGAGCGATGCATCCCCAAAGCAAAGTCTTCCGACTATTAGATTAAAAGCATCAAAGACAAGAATATGATAGCAAAGATCCAAAACAATGGTTCGGCGATTACAACTTAAGATCTCCCTTCAACCCCAAGGATAGACAAGGACTTTACCCCATAATGTTACACATTGTAGCGCTGAACATGGTGTAGAATCCTCCGAAGTAGATGTAGATCGACGGGGAAGACGATCTGGAGGAGGGAAATCCCTACGCCGGGGCGGCTAGGGGGTGTTCTTCCTCCTCTCGAGCTCCGCCTTGCTTGCTCCCTTGTAGATCCAATCTCCTCCTTGTTCTTGATCTTGTGGCGGCGCCGGAGGGACCTTATTAGGTTTTTCCGGCGTCGCCCCTCTCTCTGAATGTGGCTCCCTCTCTTTGTTGATCCTCCAGAATAATCGGTTCCTTGATGTGGTCGACCTCGGGGGCTTTTATAGGCGGCTCTGGCGCTTGGCGGCGGGCATCCGACTAGGGTTTCGCATCAACTTCGCGCTCAAGACAGATGGGGACGTTTGGGCCCAAAAATGGGCTAGGCCGGCCGGCTAGGCCCTTTTTGGCCCCTCTTGCCTCCATCTTTTGCGTGCGGGTCCTCCTCCGCGATGCTTGTCCATGTGTGCACTTTGGTCCAAGTCCAACCCCTCCAAATATGTCGTATTTCCTGTCGTATCACAACATACTCCAAAATACAGCACATATTCAAAAACCGGGTTATTTTCGTGCCAAGTGGCGGGTTAATATATGAGTTAGTCCAAAAACACCGCTTAAATAACACCAAATTTATTTCATTAATTTTAGAGCTTCCTACAAAAAGATATGCAATTCTAAATATTAATCATATTGAAATGCATTTCTAAAATCCTAAAAACCTATTAAAACCTAAAACTTCCCGGTTTTGCAGAAAAATCCCTGGCCTTATCATTAATCCAACCCGCAGTCCAAAATACTCTTGGGCCGACCCGTGGGCCCGGCCTGCTTCCCCCTCTCTCCTTTTTCTCCTTTACTGACAGCCTGGCCCAACTGCTCCCCCTTTGCTCCTGCTGGCAAACCGGCCCGGCCCGGCCCACTCCCTTCTCTCCTTTTCCACTCGGCCAGCTCCCGGCCTAGCCCAGCTCCTTCCTCCTTCCCTCCTTTCTTCTCCCACGCGCAGACGCGTGCTCGCGCGGCCGAGCACGGCCACTGGCCGGCGACGGAACTCCCGGCGACACCGCTCGAAAACCCAACAACCCCCATGGCTCCACGTTTTAGGCCATCGCGCACTCTTCCCCGGCCATCCCCGCGACGGACGGAGATCAAGCGGCGATTTTCAACTATTGGCTGTGACGGTGGCACAAGGACGCCACGACGAGGTGCCGAAGCGGCTCAAAGAACCGTGGTTCAGGGCAACAAACGGCACGGACAGCTTCAACGCAACACGAAACATGTGGTGCTCACGAACTCATGGACTCCTAGGGTCTGGGCAGCTCCACCACGCAAAGGCGGCAGACCGGCGGCGCCTAACAGCGGCGCAACGGTGATCTGACCGAGCTGGCCACAGACCAGGGCAACAAGCCCTTCCACAAGCACTGCGGGGACCCTAAGGGCACTACTAAGTAGCCACACGGCGACGAGGAAAACTGGAGGTAGGTGCTCACCGTGGGCTCGGTCAGCGGCGGCGGTTACAGAGCAGAGGACGGCGGCGCGGCGGTTGCAGGCGAAGAGGCTGAGCACGGACGGGTTGGAGAGGCCGAGGCTAACCTAGGGCACTTGCTCGCGAAAGGAATCGAACGGAGAGGCAGCGGCGGTGGTGGATTTCCGGGGCGGTGGCGGTACGGGCAGTGGACGACGGTGAGAGCAAAACAAGCAAGGAAAAGAACGAAGCCGGCTCGGTCCGGTTTCATCCCTTCCACGGGTGGTGCAAGCGCCAGCAGCTGCTTGCCGCTTCCAAGCTGTCCTTGTCCCTCGCCGGCGCACGTCACGTGTGAAATTTGGCGCCCGGTCTTGAACGATGGGGCTGCGGCAACGGCGAAACATTGCCGGGTTGAACTAAAGACCGGCTAAAACCACCTCCAAACGCAGCCTCGATCTCCCATTCCATTTGCCGGCTCAGGATTCAACCAATACAAGATTTGTAGAGGGTACATCCAGCTACAAAACTCATTGTATAAGCTTGCTCCAAAACTCAACCGATTTGGAGATCCGCAACTCTGAACATCAGCCTGTAAACGAATTTCGTAACTGAACCTATTCCTTGTTTCTGAAACTCGTCCAGGCCAGCAACTAAACACGGCTCTTCAAATTTCGTATGTAAACTCTTTGAGCCCCAATAACGAAAGTTGTAGCCCAAACATTGAACTTCATTTGCTTTAATATGACCTTGGTCTATAACTCAACAGATTGTGAGATATTAGCCACTGAATATCTGGCCCCAAACTCGGCAATTTCTGAATCTAGTGCAAACCAGCAAATTCAGAGCGATTTTTTCTCCATTTTGTAAATGTAAACTCTCCAAACTCCAAATACAAAAGTTGTAGCCTGTACTTAGGGCTACATATTCTTCAATATGACCTTGAGCTGAATCTGCTTAGATCTTTAGATAATTTGCTCTGAACCTGATCCCTGCAATCACCTATCCCCTGAAAACCAATTCATTTGACCTCCCCCCTTTGTCAACCTGCCATCTTTAGGCCTCTTTTTCTCCACATTTCACATGTAAACTATCAAAACTCCCAATGTAAACTTTGTTGCTGGTACCCAAGACTCCAATTTTCCTTATACACTTATTTGCTGATTTGGTTTAATTTAGAAATTACAAGCCTTTAAATTTGACCAAAATTCAACTCAAGCACTTCTTCCAGTAATTCATGATTACTTCTTAATGACCAGGAGAGGTTCCCAAAACAGTGTTTAGAACTTTTATTAACACAGGAGTGTTACAACATGTATGTCATTTTTAATAGAGAAAATTTCTTATTTGGCACCACTAAAATGACTTATTCCTTTTTTGGCCCTCAAAAAATTTTTGTTCCCTAGTTGACCATGATTTCAATTTTTATTCCTAAATTGACACTCTGTTCCAATTTCCGTCCAACCACCGTTAACTTTCCTGTGCAAAGACAATTTTACCCTTGTACACGTTTGCCCATCACAACTGGCGTTGTTGCCTTCTCTTTCCCTTCCCTTTCATCCACTTCTCCCATGGCATGAACAGCTGGGCGGTTCCTTGTTACTCTCCACTTGGTCTCTCTCTCTCCTCTCTTGCGGCAAGCCGCACGGTTGGATGACGATGGCGCGGGTCCTGAGGGAGCAGGCCCCGACGGTCAGGCGGATGCAAAGACCGTGGCCCCGACGGGCGACAGCCGGGCCACGAGGCGGCAGCACGCGCCGCCGCCCCTGGGGCCTCGCCAGCTTGCGTCGGTGGGGATTTTGTGCATCGGTGCGTGGGGTCTGGTTTGCTGATGCAGTTGATTAGGCGGAGAAGCAAGATTTGAGAAGGATTTTGCGACCTGCTGAACATAGGAAAGATTTGAGAAGGGTTTTGCCGCCGCCGTGCACCGCCGGGCCGCGGGGCCACGAGACGCCGGGAGCACCGGGCCACGGGGCTGCGAGACACCACCGCGAGCACTAGGCCGCGGCGCGTTGAGCCGCCGCCGTGCCCGTGCGCCACCGCTGCGCTGCCCTGGTCGAAGGAAGAAGGATAAGGTGGTGGGGCCATGGCGGTGAAGAAAGAGAATGCGAAGTGGTGGGACCCACATCTATGGGGCAAAATGGTCTTTTTACATCCTATTTAACGGTAGTGGGAAGGAAAATCTAACAGAGTGTCAAATAGGGAATGGAAATTGAATTTGTGAGCAAATTGGGAACGAAAAATTTTTGAGGGCCAAAAAAGAACCGGTCATTTTAGCAGTGTCAAATAAGGAATTGTCTCTTTTTAATAATAGTGGATTTTTTCTTGCTTTGTCGTTCATATATGATCAACATGGTGAGACTCAACGTGGATAACACCTTAAGTTTATATTTTTCATATTCACAACTAATGCAGAAATAATAATTTAGAAATCATATGCCAATGTACTTTGGGATGGTATAATTGCATATGTAGGTTATTTTTATTGATATAGGTAATTTATGTGTAAATTTAAGAGGTTATTTTGAATTATTTTTATAATGGCATATGGGTAATTTAGATGAATATTAGGTGGTTATTTTATGTTATTTTTATAATGACAGAGATGGGTAATTAATTAATCTATAGATTTAGGGCGTAACTTTAGGGTATTTTCATAATGACAAAATGGGTATTGTTTCTAGAAAATATGATAGATCCAATGGCTAGAATTATTAGAATTTATGGATGGATGGTTTTATGTTATTTTTATAATGACAGAGATGGGTAATTAATTAATCTATAGATTTAGGGCGTAACTTTAGGGTATTTTCATAATGACAAAATGGGTATTGTTTCTAAAAAATATGATAGATCCAATGGCTAGAATTATTAGAATTTATGGATGGATGGTCAGATGTTTCTAATTTTTATGAGAATTTTTAGGGTTTATCTATTTTTCTAGCGCGTCTTATGATGATTAATGTGGAGGCCTCAAAAATAGTCTTCAATTAGTAATAGTAAGTGTCTCATAAAGATTAACGTGGAGGTCTTAGAAGGAGTCTTCAATTAGTAGATTTGTCGATTGTTGATAAAAGAAAAACTAGCGTCCAGGTAGGCTTAAAATAACATACGAGACATTTAAATTTTCTCAATACTAGGCCCATAGGGGGTGTTTAGTGCACCTGTTATGCATAGTATTTTATGCATTGGGTCACATGCATAGAGAGGGAAAAAGAACTGATATGGTTCTTTAGGTGAAAAGTTTATGCGTTTTTGGTGGAACTGTGGCCTACGTCGGAAAACCGTGGCCTTTATCCGTCAGCCCAACTGTCAACCGCTCAACCAAGCCCATGTTTGCTCCGTGGACGCGCAGTGACCCACACCCTTGGCGATTCCGACTCCGACGGTACTGAAAATCGCCACCACGGTGGTCCATCTGCGGCGACCCTTGACTTCCCCCTCTCCCACCCCTGCACAGAGCTCAGGCAATCCGCTGATCCCAACTGCCGCTGCCGGTTCCTGGGCACCCTCGATCCGGCGACGATGGAGGGCGGCGGCGACGTCTTCGGGTCCTCGACGGCGCCGCTTGCGTGGCACGACTTCCTCGAGCGCATGCGCCAGCCCTCCGCCGCCGAGTTCGTCAAGTCCATTAAGAGGTGAGCTCTAGCCCCTGCCCCCCCCCTCCCCCTCCCCCTCAACCCCATGGGTGAAATTGGGTTGATGTTGGATTAAGTTCGTGGGCGGTGAGATCCGAGGCGAAGCATATTGCTGTCGGCTGAGCTCGGGCGGCGCGAATCGGGCTAAGTAGTGCGAGGCGGGAGATTGTTCAAGCGTAGTGGAAATTCGGGGCGATTTCAGCAACACCGTAGGAGGTTTGCACAGCATAGGTTTTGCTGTTTAGGCTGCAACCATCGTTTCTGTGGGTTGGAGCTGGCTTTTCATGGCATTCCTTTCTGTGCCTCCTCTGGGAGTCGGGCCTGCTGTACTTGACGCACGGTACTGAAAAAGCTCGGCAATGTGAAATAGTGTACCGAAAAGCTTGGCAATGTGAAATAGTTATAGTTATGTATCTAGGTCTATCATATGTAGAGGAAACTTCGCTTGATTTTGTGTATGCTTCAGCTACAGTAGACTGCTACTAGATTTTAATAGAACATAGTGGACTATCTACATTGAACTCTGAGTTTAATGTGCTTATTTAATTGTTGATTTTGAGGATAAATCTTTGTTGCCTGTGCAGGGTCAGAGTATGGCCTGGAATTAATTTATCCATACTGTCCCTACAGCTACAAAACCAAAATTCACTTGAGTTGTGCTATAGTCATCATATTTGAGTACTTCCTCTGACTGTAAATATAAGCTCATCTATGTTTGTCCTTAGTCAATTTTTTTTTATAACTTTGAACATCAATATCTAAACTTTTTTACGGATTAACTAATGACAACACAAAATTGACATTCACTATGAAAACTTGCATAACGGATAACTCCTTCCATTTAAGATAATACAAATTTTTTTATAGACTTTGCTACCCAAAAGGTATAAAGTTTTGACATAAAGACAAATCTAGATGGACTGATCGGAGGAACTATGTATTATTACTAATTGAGCATATGTTACTAATGACGCTAGAAACCCATGGTCGTGAATAAATGCTACCTGAACTATTGGGCGTGCTTGATTTTTCTAAATATCTGCAGTGGAGATGCCACATTTTCTTTACCAGAAGTGGCAGCAATTAATACCTGACATTCATGTAGATGTTTTTGTTAAATGTTTGACATTAACTTAGTTATGTTTTTATTTACAGCTTTATCGTCACTTTCTCAAATAGAGCTCCTGATCCAGAGAAAGATAGTGCATCTGTTCAAGAGTTCCTGGAAAACATGGAAGGCGCTTTCAGAGCCCATACTCCTTGGGCTGGCAGTTCAGAGGAAGAACTAGAGAGTGCTGGTGAGGTAATCTCTATATTCTGCAGTGCTACCAGCATCTGTACGCATAAGGAGCTAGGGTTCAGTATATTCGTTCGCACAGACACCTGACTCAATAATAACGATGTAAAGATAAGCTAACCCATTTTCAGCACTCAATACCACATCATGTAGACTGAGACTCACATATGAGCAATGGGAAACATGGCGAAAAGCACCCAGGTAGAGACAGCACTCTAACAAAGCACAATAGCTCTCACTCAATAGGGCAAGAACCTAACATTTTTTAAATAATATAGTGCCATTATCTCAGCATTTTGGAACACATCAATCTTCAGTGTTCATGGGTTGTCTACATCTGTTACCATCTGTCTTCTGGCAGTCTGTCTTGCTTGATTGCTCTGGTTGTGTATTGCATTGGTTTCCAGGATGACGATGAGGAGTCACAGCTTTGGTTCTTTTCCATACCAGTGCTGATGTCCTCCATCTCGAGTTCAAAATAAAATGTCTTCCTTCATCTCATAGGAGTAGGGACATATCCTGGTAAACTTTGTGTTACCCTGAGTCCCAGATATCACTGTTGAAAACAAAATGGGTTGCAAGCACCATTTGAATTCTGAGCTATCATGCTCCAATCTGCGATAGCAACTCAACTTTGGGAGAAAAAGAATACACAATAGTGCCAGGTTCAGTACATGATAGCACATAGGAGTATCCTACAATTTCGTATTTGTAATGCATCCTTACTTGAAACAGCACTGTTACTAGATACTATTTGGCCAGAGACATGTCTTGTTTTCATGGGACATTTCACTTTCCATGAAAAAACCGTGGTGCAAGGATCTGTTGAAATATTTATAAACAGGCTTCCTTGGGAATGGTCTGTTAGGCCGACAACACCACACCCCCCCCGGTGGGACTTATCCATCCTTTTTTGTCCGGTTGCACAATACTGAACTCAGATATGATTTAATTTCTGGATACAAGATCTGATTTTTGTTCCCAAAGCAACCCCAGGGCCAAACAGTTGATATTGGAGTTGGTTGCCTTGTGTCTTATTGTGCTAATGATCTTGATTAATTTGTGCATGTTAAGGTATATGAATGCTGATGTGGTTTCTCTGCTTAGGTCTTGATATCTAGATCTGATTACTCTTTAAGGCCATTACTAATTTGGTAATTCTTTCCTTCCGAATACTATGGTATTTGTATCGAAACTTTACTTCACATAAAGTTACAATAGTCACGCTGCTCTATGATACTTCGATTAAGACTAGTGGTACATGGAAATATGCTACAGCCAAGTTCTAGTGTACATATAGTCTACTATCCTGCTACTGTTATATTCATACAAGCAAATGCCATTCTGTACTGTACTGATTTTTTTTATTCATTATGCTAAAATTCACTGACTAATGGTTTATATTATGCTGTATATTTATTTTTCTTGCTGGCATTTTTGCTCGTTGTAGCATATAACAACATTTGATTTTATTTGCTGTGTGCTCTTTAGGGACTTGAGAAATATGTTATGACAAAGCTGTTCAATCGGGTATTTGCTTCTGTCCCAGAAGATGTGAAGAGCGATGAAGAGCTCTTTGAGAAAATGTCTTTACTACAGCAATTTATAAGGCCTGAAAACTTGGATATAAAACCAGAGTATCAGAATGAAACATCTTGGCTGGTACGAAAAGTTCTTGCTGTTGGGATTTTATATATCGCTGGATGTCTTGCACCACTTCTGTTGCAGTGTCATTCCGCATTTGTACCATTCAATTCCCTGTTGCTGTCAGCCACCCTCTAAAGGAGTAGTTGAAGACCTTTTTATTTTTGAAGGAAACATGAACTTGTGTGATCAATTGTCAGCAGGTCTACCAATCTTCAAATTAGATCCAACAAATGTATACTGGTTCCTACTGGCTAAGCCATTTGTTTAGAATTTAGATAGACCTTATGACAGCTGCCTCATTCTTCATATTGGCTTAATTCACTAATATTCCTTTATCCGTTTCTTTCTTTCTTTCTTGTTTATTTTCTTTCCTTGTTTTTTCTGGTACAGCTTGCGCAGAAGGAGCTGCAGAAGATAAATATGTACAAGGCTCCAAGGGATAAGCTTTCTTGTATCCTGAACTGCTGTAAAGTCATCAACAACTTACTGCTAAATGCTTCTATTGTATCCAATGATAACCCCCCAGGAGCTGATGAATTCCTTCCAGTCCTCATCTATGTTACCATTAAGGTATGGTAAACTGCTTTTGCATATTTGGAATCATGGTTGGTTATATTTTGTTTGGATGGATGTTTTCATAAAGGAAGTATACGTTCTCAGCAGGATTTTTTTTTTAAAAAAAATATTATGTGATCTGCTGGATGAAGAAAATTCGACACGCCAATTTGACAGTTTAGTAGAATTAGCTTGACTTGAATATATGTTGGAAAAATATTAACAAAGTTTTGATGTAGGTCATACTGTATCTGATCTGTTGGACATGTCTCACATGAGGATACCTTGTGTGTCTGACTGTTGGTGCACTGTACATCCTTACTTTGCTCCTCATCCCCCCTTCAGGCTGTACAGCTTTTGTTCGAGAAAAAGGCTGTACAGCTGTAGCTAGTGTTATGAAATTGGCATGCCTATGAACTTAGATGAAGCTGTTCGACAGCAAAACTTCTAGTTAGAATCTGCTTCAGATTTGCTTGAAGGAAGATCATACTTTCAATAACAAACCTACAATGTATGTATAAGGGTCTAGAAAAGATATACCCTGAAGAAAGGAGCCTCTGGAGTCTGGAGTAACACTTGAGAATCATATAATAATGAAAAATTCGTGCCATAATTATCAATGAAGACTTTGGATCAGCCTATTATTTTCATGCTTAACCAACTGGTGACCTTTGATAGTTTGTTACATCTGTGACCTTCTGCAGAAGTCTCCCTCAGCATTTGAGAATTACTTGGTTATCTTAAAATAGTAATTGTCAAATACGCCTTTGTGTCGAGCTTTAACAGTTTTGATTCCTTATCTGGACTATAAATGTTAAGGAATCTTCAAAAAAAAATCTGTAAATCATTTTATGCAATTATTTCACAGCTAGGATTGTTGTAATATCTAAGCACATGTTGTTCTTAGTGCAGGCTAATCCTCCACAGCTGCACTCAAATCTGTTGTACATACAGAGATATAGACGGCAAACACGATTAGTGTCGGAGGCTCAGTACTTTTTTACAAACATACTGTCCGCTGAGTCTTTCATATGGAACATTGATGGGGAGTCACTGTCTATGAATGAGCTAGATTTCCAAAGGAAGATGGATTGGGCAAGGGAGCGTTTGTTGGGATTATCTGCTGGCTCAGAAAATCAGGATAATCAAGCCAATCCTGATGTCCAAGAGCGGAAATTGCTAAATCTTAAAGCTAATAGGACTTCTGATGTTAGCTTATCCCTGAAAGACCCCGTCCAAGGCTCAGCACAGGACATGAGAAGGGACAGTAATGTGAGTCTGAGTGGTAAACCAGTTGAGCGGGTGCAATCTATTTCTGATTTAGAGAAGAAAGGAGCTACTGAACTCCTTAATGATGATGACTTGAACAAAAAATTCCAGGTGTACCCGTACCTATTTGCCCGTGCTGGTGACCTGACTATTGCTGATGTCAAAAGCCTCTTGAATTCTTACAAGCAACTTGTAATTAGGTATGTATCACTTGCACAAGGTATGGGCGTTAGCCCTGAAACCGCTCTTTCTCAGAGCGGCCATACAGCATCTGATGTTGCAGTATCTGAGCAGTCTGAGAATCTGAGTTGTGTGGTAAATAACAATGAGAACAGTGAAGGAATTAGCAAAACTTCTGATGACGTTCCAAGGGAAAACCATCATTCAGAAGTTCTCGACATAGGATCATCTGAACAAATGATCCAGAAAACTGCTGTTGACTCCAGTGATGATCCGGAGGTATCAAAGGATGAAGCATTGCATCAGCCTGAGAATGCATGACCGATCTGGTCAAAAGCCAAATAAACTGGGGATACATTGGAATACCCAGAGATGACAATGATCTCGAAACAGTGCACATTTCCCGTGAGTGTTAAGCAGCAGCATCCTTGAGCCACAGATGTGCATGCTGGAAGCTTGAATGCAGATATTCAACATTGTGGGAGATTGACCCATCCTAGTGAATCCGTTCTTAGATCCAAATGTTTGTTCATTGCACTGTAGTAGTTCTTGGCTCTGTTGTAAGTCTGATTTTGTGGTAAACTCAGCTTCTTCCTTTCCCCCCTTGTAAACTAGTAATACTTTTGGAGCTGGAATTTCTTAAGTGAAGAGAGTTCATACCAAAATTTATATTAAGGGGCAACAGTATGCAGCCATGGAGACATGAGACATCTGCCTGTCAGCCTATGGCTTCTTGATCGGGGGCATCCACCGCAGTTGTATCAGCTGGGGCTGATTTTCCTTCGGAAGAAAATTGTTACCACCCTCTTAGGCCTCGTTTGGCGATTATTTTATTTTGGTATTTTTAATGGAAAATAGCAACAATACGTAGGGATGGATTCGTATCGGATACGCATGGAATCGAATTTGGATGTCATCTTTTACCATATTTTAATTCGAATACAAACCAAATACAAATTTTGTCAGATACGAATGCGAATGTTGTCCATTTTTTTATTGGATATGGATTCGCATTCGTATAGATGGTTTCATCACGTGTTAATCCTTAGCGGATACGGATAATATCGGATATTTTATTTGTTTCCACATTTATTCGAATACGAATGTTGATTCGGATAGAGAAAACGAATTCGAATGCATTCATTTAACATCCATATTAAAAAACGAATACGGATACGGATATTATTGACGTTTTAAATGAATACGAATAACTCGGATGTTTAGACATCCCTAGCAATGCACCCTGGACCTGGACAGACCGGATCCCTTGCAATGCGGACCATCCATGGATCAGCCTCGCGACTCTTCAGTCTCCATTCTACTCTCAAGGCAGTCCACCCTGCTCTCAAGATGAGTGATCTTGTTCTTGAGATGGTTGATGTACTCTTGGGTTGGCTCGTGAAGTGGAGGATCAACCCACTTAACGTAGTGGTAGTTCCCGTGGTCGTTCATATTCTAAGAATTTTTTTGTTAGTTTTTTTGCAAGGCAAACAATAGAAAAAGTAAGATATTAAGAACATTACTTGCCTTTCGGGCATCGAAAGAAGCGCTGGCTACCATTACTGAATCCACCAAATAGTTTGGACCAAGGAAGAATAGCCATGGGGGCAATTGGACCACTAATCCTTACGATTATCATAAGGGCATGACCAATGTATCAGGTGTACCATGAACTTAGGAGTGGGTCCATGAATAGTTGACCATTGTTAAAACATTTTGCACGATGAGATGGCCAAGATTTAACTACAAGACGGAACTCATGTGACATCGAAAAATTGTTGTAGCTGCTTTGGCTGAGGGGGAGGATGGAGTAGGACAAGGGGATGAGAGAGGAAACAATACTTCCTTTTTTGCTTGTGGTTCACCTCAAGCCGAGAGAGAAAATAATACTTCATTTTTTTGCTTGTGGTTCACCTCAAGCCTAAATTGCACCGTAAGCTAATGCTAATTTCCACAATATATCTGGCTCACTTCATAGGTGCAATCATTACATTATGACTTCCTTTTAGACACATTGCGGGTGCCCTATAACTGTAGAAAACCTTATCTTTCAGACAGAACTCATCAAGGGGCGCATCGTACTCGTGAGGGCCAAATGAATCTGGCAAGTGATAGTGGCAAGAAGTCTAAGGACCAATAGTGGTCATCCTAGGCCGAAACATGCAGATCCGCATAGGCAGGACGAATGGGTGAGACAGAACGTCGGGCAGCAGCGACGGGGAAGGGGCATCAGGAAGAAGCGGCTGTGGTGGAGCAGGCGGCAGCCAGCGCAGCGATTTCATGCACGATCAATCAACTACAAAGTATAGTAATATATGAGATATGTTAATCCCAGGTTTAATCTGGTTAATAAACATGTAGTCATGTAAACTTGTGCATACCTTCATGGGGAATCAAACCGATCTCTCCTGCAATAGCCAGCTTTTTCTTGATATAATCATAACGGATCTTGTGTTTAGGAATCTGTAAGTACATTTAGCTTTCCCATGAGCAAAATGAAGCCATTTTGTATGTGCATCAAAAGCTATAATTGAGACATACTGTCTCAAAAGAAACAGAAGCAACTAACTAGTTTTTTCACAGCCTCCATGATCAATCGATAAGCTTTATCTTCATCAACCTACAGACATAAATGTTGCATTAGTGTGATGTATATTCCAATTGGACTTGGATACAAGGACAAACAAAGCTTACATTATCATCAATTTGACTTGTGTAGGCGTCATACTGGGAAATATTGAACGTAAAAGAATTAGTAGGCAAATGGACAAGATGAAAACGCATATATAAAAATATTAACAAAGTGAAGGGATTGAAGAGCAACCTACTCTATTTTTCAAGACACCAGACTTTGGCGAGCAATTAAGCTCATCTTTCATTTCTGAATCAAACGAGGAACAAATGCCACCTTCATACACTTTCTTTAAAGCAGTTATGAAATGCATCTGGGCAAAAAGTTGAACAAAACAAATGTCTGGCATTAATCACTTACGGCTGCAACAAACAGAAAAAAAAGTAGGGGCACCATAAGTTCCTTTTCTAAAAAAAAACCATAAGTTACTTGTTTCATCATACTGAGGTGAGAATCTAACCTTTTGTTTAGCAACATTTTTCCAAAGCTCAAAATGAAGATCAGTGCGCTCCTTGTGGAAAAAATAATCAAACCTAACACTCCACATATACTCCTGAATAGAAACAACAGAATTGTTAGATACCATCCCCACTTGGAGCACGCACTAAACAAGTATTCCAGGCAGGGGCATTACTTGGAAGCAGGGCTGTATCAAATCCCTATACAACTTGGGAAAGCCTGCTGCTATCTTCGTTGCATGATAAAAAGCCACACGCCGTATTCTCTGCCACTAAACAACAAAACACTTCAGAATGTCAAGGGTGCAACTGTAGCATAAACATACCTTAGATTATATTATTAAGTATGGGACTTTTGGGGGATGTTTACCTCAGCCTTACTGGCTGTGAAGTAGTTTTCAATCCACTGCAGCGAACATAAAGGCTATCAGAACATTTATGATCAGTAATTTGCAATCGTGCACATGTGTAACTTAGTTTCCCGTGCTAACTTTTCATAGAACGTGACAAATTCTCGATCAACCTCATGTGTATTATTAGGTTTACGGTACTTTTCCCAGCTCATATACCCATCCTGCACAAAGAAAACATTGTCAATAGTGCATAAGCTGTAAGTAACAGCAAAGTTACCTAAACAGCAGGTCCAGAAATGTAGTACATCCATTGCTACATGGTACACTTCATTTTTGGATCCACCCACCCTTGAAAAATGCAACGTAAGCAACGCACCATTCTAATGTCAAAACCATCATTAATTTAAATGATGTGTCTGGGCCTCGCTCGACGCATTAATTTCTGAAAGGGCTTAATACCGAAATCTCTGAAAGCTACCTATATACAGTAAGCACTAAAAAATGTGGCGGGAGCAGACTCGGACCAATTTAAATGTTAAAGAGTCTAGGCTCACGCTCACCAGAGTCGAGCAGCTTGAGCTAGCCATGCCATGCCGTCGTTGATCAACATCTGGTAGGAGGCTCGTGCCGCCGTGTGCCATACACCATGGACGACGCCCTACGAGCGTTGCTCATATAGTCATATCATAGCAGAGATCTTCGTGCGGCTCCTCCCACTCATTAGTCAAACTGTGCCAGCCGGCCAAGGGTAATGACACAATGTACTGCACCGGGCATAGCGTGGTAAGGAGGATCAGGTTCTTTGTTGTGGATATTAGCTAGGACACCGATATGATGGAGATTGGAGAATAAACATTTCTAAGAAAAAGAAACAACCATCACTTCAGTTACTTCGTTCATAAATTAGGAATAATGACATCAAGTTTGATAGTTTTTTTTTGTGCGAAAGACATCAAGTCTGATAGTAACGTGATATTTACTACAATCTGCCATCAAAACTGAATCGTCGTGGCTCTTGTGCTCAAATTGCTTATATCACCTAGTAATTTAGCTCAACTGAAAATACTGACCTTGTTTGGTACATCTTGTGGCACACATGGAAGGCCAAAAAATGATATTTAGGTTTTAGAGAAACCATTGGCCTATGCCTATCCATTTTAATACTTCGCAGGCAAAAGTCGCCCAAAGGGTGCAACATGAAGCCTACAATGTTTAACAAAATCACCAAGACACTTCCTTTGGTAATCCTAATTCAAATAGAAGATGCTTCCTCTTCTGCATGATGCGGGATACCCGCATCTTTCATTTGGACATGAAGCTGGTCTAGATATATACATCTCTATACAAGAGATCAGCCACCTGGATCCTTGCTAATTCAAGCTAAAGCTCTAAGCTGAATTTCCATCGCACGATGAGATGCTCATCCACCGTAATGACTTGTTTGTTCAATCTATTTTGCTGTTCCAGGAATGTGTGCCTTCATCTCGGATAATTTGACCCGTACAAGTGTCTTGGTGTTGGAGATCAAAATTGGCACAAAGTCAATCTGGCTGGACAAATCGGTCATACCAGATTTTCAAACCGGTGGGACCGGATTTTCTGAGTCATAGTAGGTTTGGACTCTTTATAGATTCCGAGTTGTAATAGGGCTTTTCTTGCAGGCAAGACCTCCCCATTCTATAAATATAAAAGGGTTGCAGCTGATTGAGTATCTATCCAATCGATCAAATACAAATACCTTTACTTTTTGTCTCTTTCAAACCCTAACTTTTTACAACCTCTAATTGTTGTTCGTACTTCGTCTCGACGGCGTTGACGACTTTCTAAGTGGCCTGCCGACCTCAGAGTAACCCTAGGCACGCCAACCCTGATGGGGTCCCTCCCATGCCAGCGTTCGTAGGACTACGCAGTGAACCCTAGAAATCCGATGGCACTGGATTCCAAAAACCGGTGGCATCGGATTCCCAAAACCGGTGGAACCGATTTTGCCAGGACGCATTGCTGGTGACCGATCCATTGCGGATCCGCGCGTGGTAGCGCAATTCTCTATGTGTTGACCAGAAAAGCGTCCACTTGGTTGACTATTTTCAAGTGGATTCCGATGGTACAATTTCGTCGGCTCAATCATAGGGGATCTACCGGGATAGGAATCGAGAATTCGAGATCTACGAAATGTCAGTACCGTAATAACAATACTCTAATTTCCTCCTCCGTTGAGCTGTGCAGAACATGCGTACTTCTGTCATATCCCTCCAATTGCTGCGTAGTCAATTCAATCACCATTCGATTCAAAAGCTCCAGAATGGACGCGTGTACCTCTTAATTTGTTTGAACACTTGCCGACATGAACAATCCGATGTTTATTCGTCCTAAACAAGGACTGCCTCACAATTTATTGGCCACAGCATTACATTAGATAGATTATCTAATGCTAGTAACATGGAATGTGCTAGTCTGCTATAGCTGTATGAAGTAGCACCGTGCATGTTATCTTTTCTTTGGCCGGTTGGCCCTGGAGTCATCAACGGAGGTTGCCGTGGTTGAGCACCCGTCCCAGGTTGCAGCTGCTACCTGGTAGCACAATGCAAATTTTATTTGACCCCGTCCCAGGTTGCCACTGCTACGCCTACCATGTAGCACACATTTTATTTGACGAGATCAGGTTCAGGTGGTAAGCAAATCAAATGTGTATGTGTGACTGAAATTTCTGCCGACGATGAACAGGCCCGTTTAAATTACAACCCTTCCTTTTCGCATCGTCAACATTACTCAGCACAACACGGATTGGACGGCATTCAGTGAACAGATTGGGTGTCATAATTAACCGCAACGCACTTAAACCTAAATGTGAAAGGAAACGAGAACGACGGACGCGCTAGATCGAAAAGCATCGTGTGCATTCACCTTTACAACACCAAAAACTATGATAGATCAGCTGTACAACAGCACAGCTAGCGTGCTACTGCAAGCTGCTTGAACACGAAGCCTGCCCAGCAGGAGACACAAAGCGCGTCCTTCCGAGCACTTTCCGATTAGATTAAGTAATCGCGCGAAACCTATAATTTAACGAAATGGAGGCAAATCTAGAAAGTATCCAATGCTCTCGCTCGCTCAAAACAATCCATACACTTACTGTTCAGTACACAAAAATAATTTATCTTTTTTGATCTTATAAAGAAACGAAAGAATCTTTGGTAGAAGCTAGGAATGCATGCACCTAGCTTGCAGTTGCAGTGCTGACAGGGAGAAGAAAAATGCTGGAACAATGTATTCGTATGCATGCACATTGCACAGGGCTTGATCTCCCTGTGGGCTTTAGCAGAAGCTCCAGAGCCTCATCACCTCGCCGTCGTCCTCGGGTTCCTCCCACGTCGACGAGAACGGCGCGGCGCCGGCCGACATCAGATCCACGAACTTGGGCGAGGCGAACGCGTCAAGGTCCGTCCACAGCTCCTCCCCCTCGGGCGGCGAGCCGGTGCTGGCCGCGGCGGACGACGAGGTCGCGTGCTCCTGGTGGGCGTGCGCGTGATCGGCGCTGCACGGCGTGGACAGCGAGGCAGAAGTCGGCGTGGTCGCGCCGGCGCTGGACGATGAGCACCTGTCGTCGACGCTGGCGCCGAGGCCAGCCGGGTCGAATGCAGCGGCGGCCGCGGCCGCGGCCCGCTGGATGGACCTCGGTGACATGGCGCCCGACGCCGCCGGGTCTGAGTGGCGAGTATCGGCGGGGTGCGGGGAGGAGGAGGACGACGACGAGGAGGAGGCGGGGAAGTTGAGGACGGCGTCGGAGCCCTTGAGGCAGAGCAGCGCGGCGTCGTAGGCGCGCGCGGCGGCCTCGGGTGTGGCGTAGGAGCCGAGCCAGATCCGGCGCTTCTGGTTGGGCGCCCTGATCTCCGACACCCACGACCCCCAGCTCCGCATCCGCACCCCCTTGTACGGCCTCGAGCTCGCCGCCGCCTTGTTACCGCCTACGCCGCTCTCCGGCCTGGCCTTGTCGTCCGGGAACGCGGCCGCGGTGGCAACGGCGCCATTGCTCGTGTTCTTCACCATCACTGATCGCCGCGGCGCCTAGATCTTTCTCCGTGCTGCGTGCCTTCGACGGGGAGAGGGGGAGGGCGATGCGTGAGCAAGTGGGCTGGTATTTATAGTGGCGTGCGTCGAGCTCGAGTGGGAAATGGCGAGCGTTGGGCTGGGGCTGTGTAGATGCACCTGTTATACATAGTGTTTATGCATTAGATCGTGTGGACAGAGACAAGAAATGAACTACAGGGCCGTAGTAGTGTGTACACGCGCAAGCAAGGGTGACCGGCTAATTTAGCAGTGGAGAGAGGGTTGGGGCTAGCAAGATTTGCCGCTTAGACGCGCATGCTGAGGTGTCATGCCACCACTCTTCACCCTCCTTTAACAAAGCATCTGTACTTCTTCGATGCTCCACTTTTCGTTTTTTCTAGTCCTGTAATTAGATCGTTCACATACAACCTGGGACAGATCTGTGGTACTAGCTTCATGGTTTGAGTTCGTGCTAGCACGGCATGTGTAGTTAAAAACATTGCCGTTCCAGAAATTATCCTGATTGGACGCGAACACAATCAAATTCGGCATGGAATTGGACGGCACCTCCATACATTATATTTAGCATAAAAATCAATATTTTTCATCACTTCCTCACATATACATGTATAAATGGTCTACATGGTAATACTTATCATGCATGTATACCTTAACTTATTATTTCTATATTAACAATGATAAATAGGTAATTTAGAATCATATATTAGTTTACTTTTGGACTTTTCAATAGGATGGGCATGAAGATAATTAGATTAAGATTTAGGTGTTTAGTTTAGGTTATTTTTAATAAATACATACATGGGTATACAAATTTTGAATGTCATTTGAAGTTATCCTTTATAATGACATGCAGAGTAAATTAGATAAATATTATAGGGTTAATTTAAATTATTTTTCTTAATTTCATAGCTCAATAATTTAGATATATTTTTAGAGTTTATTTTATAATATTTTATAAAGACAGTGGTGGGTAATTTTTTAAAAAATTATAGTAGACCAACGACTATGGTTATTTGTGTTTACATGATTGATGTTTCTGATTTTTGTGAGAATTTCTAGGATTTGTCTTTTTCTTCTAGCGTGTCATGTAAGAACTAATGCGGAGTCTCCAATTAAAAAATTAAGGCTACATTGCTACCAGACTATTACCTTAAGCTATCTCCCATTTGTTAAATATTTAAACACAATACCTATATAGATATATACTTATTATTTTCATCCGATTGTGATAGATTTAGTGAGTAATTACCCTATAATATTTTTATACATATTTATAATCTTTAAATTTTCACTTTGCATCACATGTATGCGCTCAAATTTATTTAATAAACCCTAAGTTTGAATTATAATTTTAACACAAAAATCTATATTCTCATCATGCGTATATGCCTTAATCACTATATCATAAACCAATAAGTATCAAATACACGATTTAGAATCTTATATTGGTGTATATTTTCTATTAAGGTGATTTGGATTCAAATATATGTTTACCTCATGTTATTTTTAGTAATGACATATGTAGGTAATATAAATGTAAAGTTAAGGGGTTACTTCAAGTTATTTTTTAAGTATTCGTAGTGGGTAGTTTATTTGCAAATTTAGGAGGTTATTTTAAATATTGTTTATAATGGCATAAGTTGGTAATTTTGTTGAAGATTAGGGGTTATTTTGTTTATATGGGTAATTTTGATGAAGATTAGGGGGTTATTTTGTTTATATGGGTAATTTTGATGAAGATTAGGGGGTTATTTTGTTTATTTTATATAATGGCAGAGTTGGGTAATTTAGATATAGATTTAGAGGGTTACTTTAAGCTATTTTCATAATGGCATAGGTGGGTAATTTTTTTAAAAAACATAATAGATCTAATGGTTATGATAATTTGAGGGTTTCAATTGATGGCTAGATGTTTTATTTTTTTGTAAGAATTTTTAGGATTTCTCTCTTTTTCTAGAGTGTCCACCTAGGATCCTAGGTGGCTTCACCTAGTGGCTTCAATAGGAGCCTCCAATTAGTAATAGTAAGATTTGGAGTTTGTCTAACTATTTTTCTTTTAATCTAGGTTACAAGAGGGAAGATAGTACTTTTGTGCTTTTAATTTTGCAAAAACCTTCGCGCGACGATCAATGCTTCTATGTATAACTATTTAAGCTTAATTTCATTTGCCGAAAAAGATTATTACTTTTTTTTGCACCTTCTTTTCTACCACAACACACTCGAGATAGCTTTGGTTTAATTGTGCCGACGGGTTTGCTCTTGGCTGTGTTCTTACTTGAGAAGCTACTAGACCATGGCATATGGGGAAACGGCCGGAGCAAAGCCCCACGGAGTTTCAGGAATATTATTCGGCGTGAGAAAGAAAAGAAAATGGAAACCATCACATGCACGCACTGCCAACTTCCCTGATGCTGTCGGAGACCAATAATAATAAAGTCGTATTTAGAAACCATAAAACTAGATCGATTAGCTGCCAGAAAGCAACATACAAAAGCCAGATGAGTAAAGCTTGTATTCATTTCCTCTTTTTTTTTGTCTGACAAAGTTTAGCGTACGTCTCTTATGAGTACCATTTCAAGATCTGCAGCAGAGGAACTGAGGTAGTTTAGGTATCTAATTGGACTAGGCTGTAAACTCGTTTATGGCCATGGACGGACCCCATGGTCATGATTTCTCTTAGGGCAGCACACACCATTTCTCCACTGCATCCTGTTTCCTGTACGCTTAAGTCGCCAATCTTAATATCCAAGCAAGTTCAGACCTCAAAGGCCCACAACGAGAAAAATGTACACGTGGGGCCAGCCCAGCAGGGCAAGTCTGACACGGCGACGATCAAGTACCCTTATATTTGTGTAAAGACTGGGCAAGCGATTTAGGGAAAGTTTTGCTCC
This sequence comes from Alloteropsis semialata, assembly GCA_004135705.1. Taxonomy (NCBI): domain Eukaryota; kingdom Viridiplantae; phylum Streptophyta; class Magnoliopsida; order Poales; family Poaceae; genus Alloteropsis; species Alloteropsis semialata. The sequence goes on along the minus strand of CM014278.1, from coordinate 84,561,697 downwards.
CCACGGCAAGTGATCAGGTGATAATTCGCAAGCATTTCCCGATGGGCGATGGGGGCGGGGAGAGAGCTAGTGCACAGTGCTCCTTTTCATCAGCTCATGATGGTCATGTGGGGAGAGCTAGTGTTGATGATCCACGGTTTAGTGGGGTAATAATGCCAAAACCAGATGCATGCTGCACGACCACCACGGGAAACATGGGGCCACCGTATGTACGTCCATACCAAATACCATTACCAACTCTGCTACGCACCCGTGATCCACGGATGACGATGCTAACCTTAACTACGAGGGACATATGCAAGATTTGTTTTTTTCCTGATCATTATTGGCTCGACTTTTGCAGAAACTTTGTATTGGGAAGCGTGTCACGAGAGAGCACGTTTTCTAATACAGAAATTTTTTTGCAAAATTTGCGAAAATTTGCAAACTAAACAAGGCCTTAATTAGAAACTCATGCAAATGAACCAATGATCAGATTCCAATACAAAAGAAGATAAAAGAAAACGATATATATAAGTGAGTAACTCGGCATGGCGGCCTGCGGTGATGGCCCGGCGGCGGCCGGATCTGTCGCCCCCTGGGGCGGATCCGCTGCCCCCGGGGCAGGATCTGCTGCGACGGCGGCGGGCCCGGTGGAGGGTGGTGCCGGCGGTGGTGGCGTGCGACGTNGAATGCCGCGCCGTGCGCGTGCAGCGGGGGCTTGGATGCTCCGGGCGAAAGCCCTCGCCGGCATCTTGCTGGTAGGATGACGGCGGCGTCCTCGGACGTCGTTTTCCCCGTTGGGGGCGTCATTTTGGAGCTACAATCCTGCTGCACGGGTTCTCTGGGTGAAAACCCTGTCCAGCCACTGGACGAGCGACGGCGGCGCCTTTGGCGTCGTGTCCTCCTTGGAGGCGTCGTTTCTGGAGACCCTGCTCGGTTTGGGGCTTTACCACTGTCTATGGCGGCTTCGCTCGGGGTTGGCAATTCCGCTGCGTGGCATGCCGGAAGGGTGTTGGCTTGCCCACGTCGTGGCGATCGCTTTCGTGTTGGTGGCCAAGGGTCGTCGCTTGGTTGCCGTTCGGCTGCTTGCAGCGGACCGCGGCAGCTGACGTTGCTTGGCAATGGTCAGTGCGGTGTGGGACAGCGTCGAAGGACGGCGCTTGCGGCAACGGCAACGGGAGACGACTCGGCTTGCAGCGGATCGCGGCAGGTTGCTCAGCATGGCTGGGCCACCCGGTGCGGTACAACGTCGGAAGACGGCGCACGCGACTTCCTTGGTCTGCTGGTTTGACGGCGGTGGCTACATGCGAGGGTGAAGCAACGAGTTGATGTCGACCCGCGGCGGCGGTTTGGATGTTTGTTGGAGATCTTTGGGGGTAGGGCATCTCTGCTCGCCATCTTGACGGCAGCTTTTGAAACGAATCCGGAGCGTGGAGTTATGTGGCGGGCGTGGCGTGGCCCCCGCGCACGAGTGAGAGGAGGAGTCCAACGGCGGATGAGGCGAGGCCCCCGCGCGTTGTGTTGCCCGGATTCGGTGTTTCCATTCCGTCGGGTGGTGTGCCTTGATGCAGCGGCACTGCGGCGAAGGGTCCTACATGGTGGTGGCCCTCTTGGTGTGGTGGTGTCTGTCCTCTCTGTTTCTCTATCGGCGCTGGATCACGTCGGAGGTTCGACAACTACAAGAGTACGGAAAGTGGGTGCGAGCTGCAGATGTGCTTCATTTTCGTTGTCGTTGTTGTGTATAGTGGTCCGGCTGTGTTGATGTCCCAGTCCAACCAGCCGGTGGGTGTCATCGAGTTGTAACCCGTTGATGTCCCAATCCAACCGGGCGATTATAGTTTTTTTTCTTTCTTTTCTTTTTCCTGCCTATGGCCTTCCAGGGCCGTAGTCTTGTATTTTTTCTGCTATATTAATAGAAACACGCGCTGTCTTGTGCGGTTCGTTCAAAAAAAAAAACTCGGCATTATATTGTGTGCCCAATTGCATCTCTGGTGTGGATTTTGGCGTGGCCGGATCTGCAGCTCAGCTTGGAAGATCAACTACTCCTTGCAATGGTTGATCTAGACCTGTTGTTGGGTATCCATAATTCATACCCAAATCCACACCTATCTCAAATAGGGAGGGTATGGACAAAAAATTACTTATCCATTAGAAATGGGGAGGGTAGGGTATGGAGAGGGAACTATTTATCCATTAGATTTGTATAGTATCTAGTTAAAGAAAAATTATCCATTGGATATAGGTGAGAATGGGGAGGATGAGGATTGAATAATATATATTTGAATTTAGGTATGAACAAGAGCGGATTTCTCCATACCCTCTCCAGTGGCAGGTCTAAATCGTTCATATGGTCTTGCGCTCATTGCTCATGGCGCGCGCGGCTCCCCACTGCGTCAGCGCGTCATCACGCCTTGCTTCTTGATCAATGGGCGGGCGCGATCGATTTGTTCCCGACCACCCATCATTGCAGGATCGAGAGACCGAGCCACTGAAGGCGTACACGTGTATGTATGTAAGGCTCGCTCGATACACAGCTGTATTTCTCTGCGCACTGGAGGAAAAAAAAAAGGATTAAAGGAAGAAAGATAGCAACAATCGAGAGCGCATAAGCATAGCTAGATGGCTAGCTGGGCACTTTACCTCACGTTTGCACATGGGACGGAGCGTGCGTCTGCATGGGCGCGCCTTCCATGCCTTGGCACGGAAGGAAGCCGGCGCTGTGCAAGCTTGCTGCAGGAGCAGGACCAAGTTCATCTCTTCCGAGCTCGCTTTTTTGCCTTTCTTCGTCCAAAGCAAGCCTTGCTCCAGAGAAAGCGAGCTAGAGCTCGATCTGCAACATCCAGTGCGCTCCGGTGTCACACATGGCTGCTTCAGCGAACGCCCAAGCGCTGGTCGGAGTATTGCCGCGCAAGCTTCGTTCGTTGAGGGCTCTGAGCCTCTGACAGAAGAAGATACCACTACCTGATTAGCATATGATGTACGTATATAGTTACCTGTATAGTGGCGCTGTACGTACCACGTACGGTTCGCCATGATCCAGGCGAGTGAAAATGCACTGTTGTTGCGGCGTCAAAGTGGTAACAGGGCCACGAGAGAAGAGAGGCTCGGACTCGGAGCATCTCGAGCTGAACGAAAAGAGAGCGTGTCAGCTGCGCGGCACGGACCGTGCTGGGCGCTGGGCCGTGTGACGCTACCGCGTGGTGGGCTTCCTTGTTCGCGTTAGTTCATTTGAGCCTTCCAAAATGATATGGGCTGCTGCAAGCCTGCAAGGCTCCGCAGTGCGCGTGCCATGAAGGCCCGACCCATGTATGAGTCCAACACTGGCGTTGTAATAACGGACCCCTCTCTACGAAACAAGGGATTGCGTATTTGCGTTCACCAATCATCAAGTTCCTCATCTATCTAAGGGTCCGTTTAGTTTGGAGTTGTAAGTTTGTGAAAGAAAGTTTCCAATTCTAAATCAAAGATTAGGAGGACTAAACATGATCTAATTATAAAACTAAATACACGGATGGACGGAAATCGCGAGACGAATCTATTAAGCCTAATTAATCCGTCATTAGAGATTGTTTACTGTAGCATGACGTTGTCTAATCATGACCAAATTAGGCTCATTAGATTCGTCTCACAAAGTTACCGGGGGTTATGGAATGGGTTTTGTCATTAACACACGTTTAATACTCCATACATACAAGATTTCTTTTGATGAATAATGAAGTTTCAAAGTTTCAGATGATCGCCCTAAGACGAATCCCCTCCCCTCCCCTCCATAAAGAGACAGGAAACTCGATTAGGGTATCTACCAGCAGCAAATCAGATCTACACAAGGCGGCGGCGGCGGAGCAGAAGCCGTTCGATTCGTCGTCATCTCTACTCGCAGCGGATCGAAGATCGTTCCGTGTCGCCTAGGTCATGGCAGCCGCAGCAAGCACGGCGCTCCTCCGATCTGTGGCCACCAAGTTGGCACGCCGCCCAGGGCCAGGGCCAGTAAGCTCGTTGTCTCGCCGTTTTAGCTCCTCCCCCGCTGGTGCTTCCACACCCCCTCCAACCAACAACAACAAGGATGCTCCTCAAAACAAAATTGATCTTAAGGAATTTGAGTGCACAAAGGCTACAGTCATAAAAGTAGCAGCTGGTGTGGTCAAATTTCTAGCTTTTGGTAGTGGGATTTACATGTGTGTCGTGGTGATTCCGGCGGTGAGCGAATTCAGGGAAAGCTTTGACGCCCTTGACAGGAAAATATCGAAAATGCAAAATAATAAAGAGAGACAGATTGGGGCCACAGATTTTTCTGCATCACAGAGGACGCAAAGCTCAGCTTCCTCTTCAAAGTTGTTCGGTTGGCTGGCGGCTGGTGGCTGGTGCTGATTTGTTGTGAGACTGAAGTACTGCTGGCTGGCTGGTGGCTGGTGCTGATTTGTTGTGAGGCTGAAGTACTGCTGGCTGGTGGCTGATAAGCCAAGCGAACAGGCTAATCTCCATCACACTTCTCTGGCACAGTTACCTAGTTTGTAGTTTTGGTAATTGTGTGATAAAACTCTGGCCTAAAAGATCCAAATGTGAACTTGTGTCCTTGTTGTTTGGAACAAGTATGAACCACCTTCTAGTTCAGAGTATTGTAATGTGTTACTTGTTAAGTATGCTGATAAATAAATTAGTGATGTCAATGCGCTGTTAAAAAAAAAGTTCCTCATCTATCTATCTATACTATAAAGAACAAAAACAATTGAAAACATTTTTCACTCAATTTAGGCCCACCGTACCCCTCACGCCGGACCCACCTGTCAGGACCAGTGGCGTACCTAGGATTTAATTTAGGGTATGCCGTGTCAATACTCTAGCACACGATTTGGTATAATCAGTAAACAACTACAAAAATTTGATTGCCAAATCAGTATATATATGCGTAAAAAAAAACTAAAATCTTCATAGTTCAACAATTGTACAAATACGCAATGTGTCAACAATGAACTCTAGCAATTTGTGTACTTGTGGAGCACTGGAAAGCAATTCAGAACATAGCAGCATCAAGCAATAAAAGATTTCAGGTTGTGGCAGCACAGGTCAATCAAAAAATTCACCACACATGCCATTTTCAGACTGACAACAAGGAATATAATCACATTTAAAATGCTCGCATCAACAAGCACACTCCACCCAATACCATTATGCTTTGTCTAATTGTCTGAATGGGTCTACCTGTTACCTGCTTGCTGCTAAGCCTGTCCGTCTATGCTGCCGGCATGGCGACGCCGGCGATGCCAGACAGTCAGGGACCATGTATGGCAGCGGTGTGCCCTGCCCGCTAGCTATTGCTCGCGTGCACGTGCCTGCAAGAGCCACGAGCGCGACGCCCCTGCCTTTCACGAAGCACTGATCACGACGGCGGCCCGGCGCAGCCTCGTGACGTGGGCTGCGTTCGCATGGTCAAGGTCCATGTACTAGTCAGGACTCAACGCATTAGGGATTTTGTTTCTTGATTAGATGCATTCCAGACTTCTTCACGTGAGGTGTTGGGGGCTCGTTGCTTGCGCGTCGCATGTGCATGGAGTGGCTAGCTCTGCTATCGAGTTTTGGCGCAGATTTTAGGGTATGCCATGGCCTACCCGGACCACCCATTAGGTCCGCCCCTGGTCAGGACCGAGGGAAGTGGAAAGGGACCGAGACACATAGGAATCACGAGTTACAAAATGATTCTGCCAAAATTAAAATTCTTTTCTCACAACATCGTAGGTTACCCGTCCGTCCGATTGATTTCCACAACCTCTCCCCGCCGAACCTGCTCAGATGGATAAAACGCGCTCCTAACGAGGATGGAGAGTGGTGGACGGGCAGAGCGAGATCACGAATGCGGCACGGACGGCTTGGGGCATCGTGCTACTGAGTACCAGGTGCCTCAGTTTAAGAATCGTACGTCGTATGGACTCGTAGTCGTAGGGGGTGTTTAGTTGTTGTTACGTATAGTATTTTTTTTTGCATTGGGTTGCATGTCACAGAGAGAAAAAAGTGCATTGAGAAGCGCGCGTTCCGGAAAATTACGCGTTCTGGCCGGAACTAAACACGGCCGTAGTGTACTGTTGCAATCTACTTTGATCCCAGTGTTTTGGTCATACATGCATGCTTTCTATGTTTCACCATTTTCTTTACTAATCAAGGCTTAATTGGGATTTTGTGAATGCTTCATCAGCGCACTGCAGCACCAGAGTTGCGAAAATGTTTTTGTAACCAACAAAGATAACATATGCACCCACATATATCTCCGCCGAGGAGTATGATATGTGTGAAGCCATCAACTGACTAAGAATGTGCATCCTCCCCAAATCATGCTTGTTCGTGCGTTTTACAATTTTCCCCCTTCATTTACAATGCCAGCATCTGCTGACGATGATCAAAAGGCTGCCACCACTGAACACAGAAGAGCAGAGACCCGGTAGCTCATGTCCCTGATCTTTAAGGTACGAACTAAAACATCGTGCTTGGTCAATATATGATTTTGAATCGGTTTTTTTTTTCCAAACAATCTGTATATATATAACATCTACTTTTCACAAACTGCAGATTTTATTGATGAAGAGGGGGTCCTACACCATTGCATGATTGAACAAAGAGGAAATCTCTTGAACAAATAATATTAGCAATGGTGATGCTCTCATGTTTTTGTTAGATTATTTAATGCATGCACTGCAACAATCAGTAACAATTTAAAGTGTCGATCATGAATATTATTTTAAGTTACCGAATGCTAAAAAAATTTTATTACTAAATTGTTGTGGACATGGAATCCTCAATTTAGTTATTACTAATTTTTTTTATAATCACGTGCGTGCCGCACGTGCGTCTATGCTAGTCAGTCAAAAATAAAGAAAAAACTACGCGTTCAGGAACCAAGAACCTTCCGTTCAGGATTTGGTCACATGCGCTATTTAACTTCTGCGTAGGTTCGTGCCCATTGTACTACACGATCCGTCGGCACTTCTTCCTCGTGTAAGACTGACAGCTACTGTTCACTAGTATTCACAAACCGCCCCTCCACGTTTAAAAGGTTTTTGTGTGCGTGGATAAAATCACAGGCCGCACGTCTCGAGCATATGGTCCCTGCCGTCGTCCACGTTTTGAAGCATCTCGTGCTTATTAGCCACTTGATCATCAGAGATTGTCTCTGTGATTGTATTCCTCAGAGAAACAATATAAGATGGAGACCGCGCGCGTTCTGAAGCATGCGCTGCAGCGTCTGAGAGTGTCTGATCTCGATGCCTCCTAGCTAGCTTGCATGTGTAGAGCCCAATATTAAAAAGTTTACTCCCGCGTTGATCAGCCACTTGAATATTAGAGACCGGTTCCATCAACGAGGCTTACTAGAGACCGTGTTATTAGTCAGATTCTTCAGAAACGCTGAGAGATCGAGAAGCCTTGTGCTGAAGTACGTGCAAAGAGCGAGGGATCCCTGCAGGATCGATGCAGGGCGCATGTGAATCGGATCCACGGCCGTCTCGGTGACCGAAAACAACAAGAAATAAGAAGAGATCAAGGGGGAGATTGTTGGATTGATCTCTCGGCCCAGCCCAACGGCCAGGCCGATTCCCCCTTCCATCCACGCGCCCTGATCGGGGGCGTCCCAGCCGTTGATCGCTGGTGGGCCCCTGTCGCCTGCGCTATATAAAGGGGGTGGGGGCTACGGCGCTAGGCACGAGGTTCGCCGCCACAGTCCCCACCTACAGCCCAAAACCCTAGCCGATCTAGAGGGGTGCGCAGGCCGACGGGAAGCTCCACCATCGCCGCCACGACGTTGCCCAGCTGCATCGGCGGCGAGCGCGGCCAGTGCAGGTGGTGGCCCGAAGGCCACCGGCATCCCCGACGCCTTTGTCCACCGCCGGACCCCCTCTTCACCGACGCCGCCTTCCTCACCGCCATCGGCGCCATGGCCGCGCCTAATGGATCGACCTCCACCAACATCACTGATGGTTTGCATCTCTACCTCTCCCTCTCTAGTTTTCAGTTATACATGCGCGCAGATGAACACACACACTTGTATTCATGTCTAGAACCTTTGATCTCTACTGCTCTTAAGCCTAGTCGTTCTTTGAATATTACATGGCCTTGTTAATCCCGTCAGACCCTGCGAAATTTCCAGTGTCAGAACTAGTGAGAGAGGTCGATCACGGTCAGCTCATCGGCTTGCTCTCAGCTCAGCTGAACCGTACTTAACCCTGGCACACACGGCCAAAACTTTTCTTTAGTTTCATGACTACGTATTCAGTCAGTGTGTCCACAAGCTGGTCGATAAGCACGCCTGAGCTCAGCACTTCGTAGCTGCCTGGGACGATGTGAACAGGAAGCAGGTGTGTTTGGTATCAGACAGTTGCTAATGATCTCAGCCAGGGCGTTTTGAATTTGCAAGGTGCAAACATCACGCAACTGGACAGTAACAGAGAAAACAAGAGCGCTCCATGTATCTGGACGATAGTTGACCGGAGGACACACGGGCGGGCAAGAAGTTGTTGGCATGTCCATCGTCCAGAGCGGCACTACTTGAACTGGTGAATTTGTTTTGCATTAGGATATGTATGGTCCCTTGCCAAGGAACACATGTATGTTAGCGTCATCAGCAATAGTGACTGCAGGAACTCCAACCTGCTACTCGAAACATTGGAGCTACCCTGGCTCATAGGCTTGTCTGGGGTTGTAAATTACTCCTTATCAAAGCATTGTTGACAAGAATCTTTTGCGTGTCCACAATTCAAAATTTCAAGACAAACTAGTTAATTTCTGAGGCTCAAGGTATGTTTCCTATTCTCCTGTGCTGTCCCTTCTGTTGTATCGATGTTACATACGCCGCAACTTTGCTTTGGGGGTCAATATATACAGAAAGGCATTTTTCCTATTTGGCTCCTCAGATTACTACCGCTTCTGTTGTCCATACCGCTTGCTTGACATTATTTTGGCTAACAAATTCACATTTGGAAACTGTTGTGTCACAGTCACTACCGTGGCTCCATGTCTCCATTCATCACAAGATGAGGAGGCTAAGGATGGGTTATCACTTATCAGGAGACACATTGCAGCTATGTCAGCACAATGCCTTACTTTAATTAGTCTGCCTAGCCTTGTGAACTTCAACACCTTTGATGCAAAAACATTCAGAAAATATTGAATGTGTTTCCCTGGTTAATGACTGGACCTAGAATGCCATGAAACACGTTCGATTATTGTAAGAGATTCACGTCTTATATATTTGGCTTTATAAGGCGCTTACTGGGCATTTTACAATACTAGTGGACATTGATGTGACAAAAAATTGTTATCTGTTGTTAAATAGCTAAAATATCACACGATCTTAATAATAGCAAAAAAAATAGCCCTCTTCAATTTTTTAGTAGGCGTATATAGGATTTGAAAATTTTGTTAGAGGTATACTTTGACTGTCAATTTCTCTTACAATATATCAACAATTGCTAGATCATTGTCGTATTAAAAGATACTTGGATACAAATATACTCATATAACTTCTATACATTAAGCATGCATATAATTTGGAATATGATTATATTCAAACTTTATAAAGTTTGATTTTTCAAAATCCTCATATGCATACTAAAACGGATGAACAGAGTACCCAAAAAGCAAAATAAGTGAGCAATGCACTGCATATTCTACATGTTGCGTATTATTTTATTTTCATCTAACTATTCAGAAACTATAAGCACCTAATCATAGTTTACAATCAAAGTGAAGAAAGTGCTTGCGATTTATATCCAAAAAAGAGTAGTACCTATGCTTGTAAAATCATTCTAATTGGACAGGACAGGCATTAAAAAACCTGCCGAGATCAACTCCTAAAAACAGTTTTTATGCTGTTGTGCTTGTGCTATGACTTATGAACCACGCTTGGTTTTGGGTCACTAGATATGCATTTGGTACTTAGAGTATTTTTTTGACCCTGCCTGCTTGAACTTGCATTGTTTGGGTTACCGAACTCACATTTGACAATTGTTGAGTCATTAACAATCACGTGTCCTTCCTAGAAATGAGGCTAAAGTATGGGCTGTTGGCTGGGCATGAAATATAATGCAGCCATGTCTTCACAATTTTCTTCTTTGGTTTTCCTGTCCTTCTGAAGTTCACAATCTCTTATGTGAAAAAAGATTTTTTAAAAAAGATGTTAACTTACTAATTGTGGTCAGAATAAAGATGAATCTTCCCGGTTAATAATCAGGCATGAAACATGTTACAATTATTATACAAGAGGTTGGCACCTTAGTTCATCTTTATCAGATACCTTGTCTCTGTGCTTGCTGACGTGGGATGCAGAAAAAAGAATATTATTTGTTATTTTTTATGTAGATATGTAATGTGTATGTAATAAGGACAAAGAATATCCAATCAGAAAAAACAGTTAGCAAAAAAATGTTGCATTTTCTATATGGCGCAGTTGCAATTGAGTTCCTTCAAACAATTAAGAAATTTGGAAACAATTTCACAAATTCAGAAATTTGTTTAACAAATTTCACATTTGAAAACAGTTGTGTCTTAACCATGCCTCCAGACATAAGATAAAGTTAAGCATGGGTTATCAGGAAACTCATTGCAGCCAGGTCAATGTCTTACTTTAGTTTGCATAGCTTTGTGAAGTTCAACGTATTTGATGCAAAAGAAGATTAAGAAATGCTTACTTTTAGTTGCATTGCAAATAAATATGAATTTTCATGGTTAATGATTGGGCATGAAATGCCAAGAAACACTTTCAATTATTATAAGTGATTGTTGTTTGTTGTTGTTAAATAACTAAAATATAATATGCTCTTAATAAAAACAAAAAATATCCAAGAAAGTGAAATAAACAAACAATGTGTTGCATATTCTATATGACAGAATCATTATTCAATTTCCATTTCCCTAGCCGGAAATTATAAGCACCTACTTTGGGGCTGTTTAGAATAGGGGGGAATGCTCTAGGATTTTTAGTACTTAATTCGCATCTCTATTGAATTCTAAGGAATCACTTTCTAAAATCCCCTTCCAACAAATTATGTGCTTTTTATGCAGACTACCTTCAAAGGAACACTAGCTGTAGTTTTGAGCATTGTTGCAGCGCTCTCCAGGTATCTAAGTATATCGATCCTGTGCTTGTAATAATGACAGTAGATATCCAAGCGAACTAGAAGAACTGTTGCCCCCAATTTTTTTTTTGAAAAAAGCAGTTTCCTGCATATGGTGTGGATGTAATTGGTTCCTTTGAACTGCAAAAAAATTACTAGTATAACTATCCAGATTTTAAAATCAAAATTAGATTAGTGCTTGTGATTTCTTCAAGAAATAGTAGTAGGTACACATGCTTCCAGAAGCCATGAAAACATTCTAATTGAATGGACAACTTGCTAATGACCCCCTCTTAGTGGTTATAGACAACAATAGAGAGCTGAATGACCTAGCAATTCTAAGATTCTAAAAGCTGAAGTTCCTTCCTAGAGAGAAGTAAACTTTATTTGCTGGTTGTAGTCAGCTGCTTAGAAAAAAAAAAGAGCTCCAGTTCTATTGGCTCCCAACTCCAACCAAGCAACCACAATTTTTTTTTTGTGATGTAGACTTTTTTTGAAAGGACAGCACAAAAATTTGTGAGTAGAGACACTGGAACACTTTTTTGATGACAAACTCGTTGTGCATGCTGCTTCAATAAACGCCAAGAATTTATCATGGTTCAATATTGTTTGGTTGCCTGCCACTACTTCTAGCACAAGGATACAAACAGGCCTATGATTAGGTGATCAGGGCCCCAAGCATACACCTACCAAGTAAATTATTAGGAATTTGTAGTAGCATGATATAACGTTTACATTTTTTAAGGTAATAATGATAACATTTATAATTGAGAGGTGTTCATGTATAGAGAGATATAGGCAACTTCATGTAGTTTGACCAGATGTAGTATCAGATGGGTGGCCCTCTGCCTACAAAGCTCCTCAAAGTACAAGTTATTGCCTCATCAGTTTTGGATGCATCTTAGCTTGCTGCTCCCCCTTATGAAAGCTGTATAGTATGTAAATTTAACTGCCCTAAGGCAACAATTTCAGGAATTCATTCGTTCTCGGAAAAAAAAATCAAGCATGGAATATGTTCTCTTTTTAGGTGAAAAACAATCAAAAAGATGACCAAGGTTGTGCGTGCCACTGTTCTACTCTGAACCATGTCTCAGATCAACTCCGAGAAGTGGCTTCATTCAGAGGCTTAGCTGAAGGTTGCAAGCAAGCTCCAAGTGCTGATGTCAAATTACGCATGCCGCAGGACAACAAACAGTTCCACCGCCGGCGAGCCCGTTGAATCCACGGCGCGGTCCAACAACCACCACACTTTCAATTATTATAAGTGATTGTTGTTTGTTGTTGTTAAATAACTAAAATATAATATGCTCTTAATAAAAACAAAAAATATCCAAGAAAGTGAAACAAACAAACAATGTGTTGGATATTCTATATGACAGAATCATTATTCAATTTCCATTTCCCTAGCCGGAAATTATAAGCACCTACTCTGGGGCTCTTTAGAATAGGGGGGAATGCTCTAGGATTTTTAGTACTTAATTGGCATCTCTATTGAATTCTAAGGAATCACTTTCTAAAATCCCCTTCCAACAAATTATGTGCTTTTTATGCAGGCTACCTTCAAAGGAACACTAGCTGTAGTTTTGAGCATTGTTGCAGCGCTCTCCAGGTATCTAAGTATATCGATCCTGTGCTTGTAATAATGACAGTAGATATCCAAGCGAACTAGAAGAACCGTTGCCCCCAAATTTTTTTTTATGAAAAAAGCAGTTTCCTGCATATGGTGTGGATGTAATTGGTTCCTTTGAACTGCAAAAAAATTACTAGTATAACTATCCAGATTTTAAAATCAAAATTAGATTAGTGCTTGTGATTTCTTCAAGAAATAGTAGTAGGTACACATGCTTCTAGAAGCCATGAAAACATTCTAATTGAATGGACAACTTGCTGATGACCCCCTCTTAGTGGTTATAGACAACAATAGAGAGCTGAATGACCTAGCAATTCTAAGATTCTAAAAGCTGAAGTTCCTTCCTAGAGAGAAGTAAACTTTATTTGCTGGTTGTAGTCAGCTGCTTAGAAAAAAAAAGAGCTCCAGTTCTATTGGCTCCCAACTCCAACCAAGCAACCACAAATTTTTTTTTGTGATGTAGACTTTTTTTGAAAGGACAGCACAAAAATTTGTGAGTAGAGACACCGGAACACTTTTTCGATGACGAACTCGTTGCGCATGCTGCTTCAATAAACGCCAAGAATTCATCATGGTTCAATATTGTTTGGTTGCCTGCCACTACTTCTAGCACAAGGATACAAACAGGCCTATGATTAGGTGATCAGGGCCCCAAGCATACACCTACCAAGTAAATTATTAGGAATTTGTAGTAGCATGATATAACGTTTACATTTTTTAAGTAATAATGATAACATTTATAATTGAGAGGTGTTCATGTATAGAGAGAGATATAAGCAACTTCATGTAGTTTGACCAGATGTAGTATCAGATGGCTGGTCCTCTGGCTACAAAGCTCCTCAAAGTACAAGTTATTGCCTCATCAGTTTTGGATGCATCTTAGCTAGCTGCTCCCCCATATGAAAGCTGTATAATATCTAAATTTAACTGCCCTAAGGCAACAATTTCAGGAATTCATTCGTTCTCGGAAAAAAATCAAGCATGGAATATGTTCTCTTTTTAGGTGAAAAACAATCAAAAAGACGACCAAGTTTGTGCCACTGTTCTACTCTGAACCATGTCTCAGATCAACTCCGAGAAGTGGCTTCATTCAGGCTTGTTCGCTTGGCTTATCAGCCACCAGCCAGCAGTACTTCAGTCTCACAACAAATCAGCACCAGCCACCAGCCAGCCAGCAGTACTTTTCTCTCACAACAAATCAGCACCAGCCACCGGCCACCAGCCAACCGATTGAAAGCAAGCTCAAGTGCTGATGTCAAATTACGCATGCCGCAGGCAGGACAACAAACAGTTCCACCGCCGGCGAGCCCGTTGAATCCACGGGGCAGTCCAACAACCGCCACACGCAATGATTTCAGTCCCACCTCCGCTTACCGAAGCATCGGCCATCGGCAGGAGCTAAACAAATGCAACGCCTTAGTTTTTCTCATTGCGGCTCCTAGTTTATGAGCAACTCGCCTTCCGCTGATGGCATGGCATGGCATCGCCCGGCATGTTAACGTTATCACCATTTGATTCTCTCCATGCCCTTCTGAGTTCTGACCCAGGCTGCGACAAGAAACCACTTTATTGCAGTCATGTAGCGTAGCCATAAGCCCACAAGGGATGACGGATGCAATGCCTGGGCATATGCCTGGGTTTATGCCGAGCATATGCCACCGGCTTGGCCTGCATTACCCGGAAGAGACAGCGGAAGTGTTGGGCGCTCGAGTTTGCAGACTGGGAAAGCTGTGTGGTCGTCTTCCTAATCGAGCATCGTCAAGTTGGCGGATGGGGCTGGAACTGGAATGGGGGTTGCAGACAAGTAGAGCAGGTGGTCGAATTAGGGATTGTTATCCGTTTGGTTTCTTCTTGAAACAGATTGAGATTTCAATTCTCTGGCCCTCTTTTGTTTTGAAGGATATTCTCTGGTCTTACTTTTGTTTGAGAAATAAAGCACAGCACGCAGCATAGCAATGACAATTTGTCTGCAGCGAAAATCGCCAGGGATTTAATTGCAAGGAATTCTGAACTTCTGCTTTCAAGCGAACAAAATCTTAACTGCTCGAATTCAGATTACTAGATTATTACTGAATATCCCAATTTAGTCGCCGGCTGCCGAGACTGCATTATTAATTGTTTTTAGTCAATTGTCCCTCTAGGAAAAACTAGATGCATGCCAACGCAATAAAAGCTGGTGGATTAACAGACGATGCAGTACCTGAAGACCAAATGCAATCCAGCAAGAACACTTAACCTTTTTTTGAGAGAGAGCCGGCAACACTTGATAAAGTATAATTCGGTAGATTTCACCTTTTGTAACTGACCATAGTCAAAGTGTTCAGAAAACTTTACCTAGTCAAAGTGAACATGTATAAAAACAAAATCATTTCTTTCAATAGCTCCTAGATCAGCTCACTAGGGAAAACCTAATCTACACCTGCAAATTGCAAGACGACGGCCATAAGCGGCCACCAAATGATTTTTAGCCCCTGTCAGCATCAAAACCATCCATTAACGATCCTCCGTCATCGTTGTAGGCCTAGTCGGACGCGAGGAAGACGACGGGGGCCGCAACCCTTTCTTTACTGCCACCACCCACAAACAATTGCACGCATGACCGAAGCAATTGGCCATCAACCATCAGGCCGCAACAGACAGCGCAGCGCTTTTTGGAGACCCGATCCTAATAATTGCGTGGCGACGTCCTCGCCTCTACGGGCTACGGCGGCCGGCGGTCACCGGCGCCGGGCAGGTCCCTGTCGTCGCTGGCCGGCGCGCCAATCCCGAAGAAGCGAGGACCTCGCAACGATGCGAGACGGGCGCGTAGTTTTTATCTCCCAGTTCCGGTTGGACGCACGCAACTCTAGCTCCTGCTGCTGCCCTGTGCTGCTACTCGGTCGTCGTACCACGGACGGCGACCGCGACGGCTCCGGCCGGAGCTTTGCCGTTTACTATAATGGCGGAACGCACACCCAGCACAGCGTCCGACGAGGCAGCGCTTTGCAGCCGTGCATGGAGCCACATGTCAGCATCGGAGCGAACGTTCGATCGTGCTGTGCTAGTGCTGGTACGGCGCTAATAATTTTTAGCTTGGATCGATCGGCTGGTAGTGGTTGCAGATGCATCATGCCAGCGGGTAACTGGACTGCCGGCCGGCACTGGCTCTTTCCCATGATCCATGAAATTCTAGTATTTAGTTGACCACTGGGAGCGTCCGCATATTGCGAGATTCCAGACCAACATGGGATCGATGATGGAGAGTGATAGAGCTCTCAATCATATGTTTACACCACGGTGGCGTGAGGCTCGAGGTTGATTTGCTCCAGAGTGGTCTGGGCAAAAGCAGTAGGCTGTCCACTTTTGCTTACAGATTAAGGGGGTGTTTAATTCCCCAAAAAGTTTTCACCCAAAATTTTTTCCAAGGGAATCTTACATGCATGAAGTAGTAAACGTGTGTTAATGACAAAACCCATTCCATAACCCCAGGTAACTTTTCGAGACGAATCTAATGAGCCTAATTAGGCCATGATTTGCAACAGTGATGCTACAGTAACCAAACGCTAAACATCCACTAATTATAGATTAATTACCATCGTTAGATTCGTCTCACGATTTCCAGGCGAGATCTATAATTAGTTTTATTATTAGCCTACATTTAGTACTCCTAAATGGTAAGATTCTCTTGCAAAATTTTTCACCAAAATTTTTTCACCCAATTGAACACCCCCTAAGGCCCTGTCTAGTTCAAATGGCAAGTTGCAAATTTGCCATTTTTCACTATTTATCAAAGAGAATTTTACATGCATGGAGTATTAAACGTGTGTTAATGACAAAACCTATTCCATAACCCCCCGGTAACTTTTCGAGACGAATCTAATGAGCCTAATTTGGCCATGATTAGACAACGTCGTGCTACAGTAAACAATCTCTAATGACGGATTAATTAGGCTTAATAGATTCATCTCGGGATTTCCCGTCCATTCGTGTATTTAGTTTTATAATTAGATCATGTTTAGTCCTCCTAATCTTCGATTTAGTTTTGCTACAGTAAACGGTAACTTTTTTTGCCAAATTTGAGGGCCAACTAAACAGGCCCTAACAGTGGTTCATGGCTGAATAAAAAAGTTAAATGTTGATGGCGTACTAAGTTGGAAGGTCAAGTTGAGTTGACAATTTGCTCTTAACCAAATGCAGGCAACAGAGGTGGATTTTTCCCATGAAAGGTAAAGGAAGCACAGAAGATTGTCAAATTGATGAACCTTGACCCGTTTGCGCTCTTCTTCTTCTACAAAATTCCTGCAAAGCTTTTGTGCTCTCGCAAAAAGAAGATTGTCAAATGATGAACTGCTGTGTGCTTCTAAATTCAGAGTCTGTTTGAAACGGATGAATTACAAAACATTTAATTTCTGCATGACTTGGTACAGTCTTTTTCTCCCCCTAATGGACGCTCCTCCATCTACACTAAAATATCCACAGATCCTTATCAGCCCTAGAAGAGAGACAAATAAGGGGAGATAATTGGAATCCCATGTGGAAACCTTCATTTGGCACCAGTGGTGTAGGCCCTAACCTGTTAACACCCCCTTTAAAAGCCTTAAATCTACTACTAGCTGCTATTGCAAGGGATTTATCAAGCACAAGGCCCTTTTGCTGATAGTTAATTAAGCTGCAAAGAGAATTTCTTTTTAAAAAAGAAAAGTGGAAACTTAAAAGATTTACAAAAGTGTATAACTAGCTACAGATGTATTGATCAAAATTCCTAGAGCTTGTGGCTATCCTTTCATAATCCAATCACCAAGAATGTTATGGCCTGATCTCCAATCCAGCAGATGAGACATCATAAGAAAAAAGTTAGTGCTCACTTGCAAAGCTTCACTACTTAGTGAGTTGGCAGAATCTTTTTGGAACATTTGTAACCTACAACTCATCGTGCACTGATGCAACCAGAAACAACACCGAACAAATTAGAGCTCCCGTCCAACAGTACAGACAAGATAAGAAAGGAATCATGGACAGAAACAAAACCAAGCTAAAATATTTACTTTTGTATGGTTTGATGGTCCCCAACAGGATAAACCATATGAATTGTTAAGAGCCGTATGCAATGTGGTAACATACAAACATTTCCACAAAATATAATAAAGAGAAATTTATCCTTTCTTAGCATCAACAGCTTCACATAAATTAAATAACAAACATATTGTTTTCATCCAAATTATTTCTCCATCCATCCCAAAATATAGCTGTTTTTTGGTTAGTCTAACTAAGTTTGGAGAAAAAAATATTTACATCTGTGTCACCAAATAAGTACACCATGACAATATATTTTGAGATTGATTTGATGATATTAATTTGGTGCCAAAGATCTTGATATATGTTGGTATAAATTTGGTCAAATCTAAGACAGTTTAACTAAAACTAACCAAACAATTAATAGCTATGTATTTGAAACATAAGGTCATAAACCATGTATGCCTCCTAAGTTAAAATAGCTGATACCTTTAAAGATGGTAAAAAAATTCATAGCTAGAGATGGGTTATGCCATTTTGCTTGACAAAATAGCATGCCAGCAATGGTGGTTTGCTCAAATGATATGAAACTCGTATCTCTAGCAGAGATGTTAGGTTTACTTATCTGTGGAACTTCTATGGCTAGCCTGATCCTAATACCACTCTACTGCAGGGTCTTAAAA
>CM014278.1:84521340-84542314 GCA_004135705.1 Alloteropsis semialata | reverse complement strand
GCCGGCGACGACCCGACGTGCGAGGCGCTCAAGGAGGAGCTGCGCGACCTGAGCGCCCGCGTCGGCGACCGGCGGGAGTACCAGCAGACGGGGCGCGCGTGCCTGCTCGCCGGCATGAGCTCGCACGCGCAGCAGCGGGCGTCGGGGGTGGAGCTGCAGGGGTCGGCGGGGAAGGCTGCTGGTGCTGCTACTGCTAGGGCGTACCTGACTCCCAAGATGGAGGAGATGGTGGAGCTGTCGCGTGAGAGCAGCAGGAAGCGTGGCAGCAGCCAGCGCTACAATGGCTTTTTCATCTATACTATGAGAGACTACAATACCCAGGTTGATTGGCCCTAGTTAATTTGTCATTTTAGAACATGAACATGAGTAGTACAATGATTTTTAAAGGAATTACTATGATATATTTGGTTGGATGCTTAATTGAGCAGCGGTTTGTTACAGATGGAGTTTGTATACATCCATGATATCATTATTCATGTACCGCTTTAGTGAGTTATTTTGGTTGACTTTTCTTGATACAATTGACAGAATGATGAACACTAATATACTGATAGCAATAGAAATGCTTGATTAGTGATTACTCAAGTGTTGTGAAACTTTGGGTTTTTTTTCCCTAGTTAGGTTTTTTCATATCAAGAATACGCAAGAGTCCCTTCTTTACGCCGTACCAACATTTTTCTTTAACATTTCTTTAACTTTTTTACAAGTACCAATATTTTTCTTAGCATAGAACCCCTTTAAAGCCGCCGGAGTCCCCGGCCGCCCGGCCTATCCACGTTAGTGAAAAAGCTATTGGCCGTTCGATTTTCGTCTCGTGGCGCTCGTTCGTCGCCGCCGTTCTGCTTCCGCGTGTGGCGCACGTGTCCACGATCTGTTCCTCCGAAGCCTCGCGAAACGCTGTTTCTGCCCGGCCTCGTCTGGATAAGGGTCGCCCTCGGTCTCTTTCGTCTTTCCCCTTTCGCCTCTGAGCTGCCTTCAGGTACGCTTCTCCTCCTGGTGTCTTCCTCGCCACCGTCGCTCTCCTTGTTTTTCGTCCCTTCTTTCCATGTCGGCTGGCCTTTCCCTGTTGTGTGGTGGCCCTTGTGTCGCTTTCTTTGCTTCGGTGTACATTTGTGCTCCCTTGTTGGCTCTTTTTTCCCTCCCCTCGCCCGTTGCTCCGCTGTCGGTTTCGCCCCTTCGATTCGCGTGGCCTGATTCCTGTGTTTTGCTCATCTCTGCGATGGCGTGGCTCCGTTTCTGTTGGAGCATCCTGTACTGCGCTCCGTGGTTTCGCTCTGTTTCCGGGTCGATTTCATCGCTATGCACGCCGTTGCTGCAACCCTAGCTTCGTTTTTCCCCGTTTCGTCTGCTTCTTTCCCCCCTTTTGCTCCGTCCTATCTTTATTGGGGTCTCTGTGTGCTGCGTTTCATGTTTGGCTCGCTCTTTTTTTATTTTCATGGATCAGATTTGATTTGGTTTTTGTTTTGCCGTTTCGTGCCTTCTTTCCTCTGTCTTCCTCTTTTCCCTGTTGTAGCTTGGGGTGCTCCATTGTTTGCGGCTGCTGTTTTTGTGATCTTTTATTGTTTTCTTCCCCCCTCCTTCTCCTCCCCCTCGACCATTGATCTCGTCGCTGATTCTCTTATCTTCTTTGTCCATGTTTTTTCTTCCCTTTTCTTTCCGCAGGGCGTCGCTGGACGGGAGGGACTGGCGATTTGCGGCGTCCGTCAGAGGTGGTGAGCGTGTGATTTCTTCGGTCGGTTCTATTCTTGTTCAGATGGGATCGATGTTGCGCTTTTTACTTTATCAGTTTGATCCAGATGATGATGCCGTGCTAGATGGTAGTCAACACACTATTATTCAGTGGATGTTTAGTTCGTCTATGGCTAAAGTTTAGTTGTGTGACATTGGATGCGTTGTCATTAATTATAATTTGACAGTGTGGTGCTCCGGTAATGGTTTGTTAATGATACATCAATTGGGCTTAGTAGATTGGTCATGTCAACAAGAGAAGGATTCTATGATCAGATTTAGAATTAGGCCATATTTGGTCCTTCTAATTCCCGTCATACTACTCGATGTGACGTGGATTCCGGTTTACTACAGGGATCTAGATACCCCCTTAGTAGGTTCCATGGATTTAAATTCGTCACTCATGTGGGGATTGGTTGGATTTTAAAAACCATCGGTACAAATACATAGACTTCTATGTGTTGCGGTTTATTTATGTCAATGTAGGTTACATGAGTGCCTTGCATCGGAGAGCATGTTTTCGCTCATAGAATCTTTCGTTTCTTCAGGCAACCAGTCATCTGCTGTTGATTTGTGGCACGACCTGCTGCTCTCCTTACAGTCCTGCAGGTATTTTGTTTCTGGATGATTCTCGGCTTTACTTTCCTTTGTTGCATGTAGAATACTTACTGATGCATCAATTAAGTTTAATAGATTCGTCTTGTCAAGGAGACAAGGATTCCACGATTGGTTTTATGATTAGGTCATATTTAGTCCTTCTGGTTACCATGATGCTGCTCAATGTGACATTGATTCCGTTTTACTGCAAGGACCTACACACCTCCTTGATAGGCTTCATGCATTTAAATTCATCAGTGATGTGGGGATTGGTTAGATTTTAAAAACCATTGCTGCAAATACATAGATTTCTATGTGTTGCGGTTTTATTTATGTCAATATGATTTTATTTGTTGGTTCTGTCTCTGATAAGCTGCATCCATGCCTTCCATCGGAAAGCATATTTTCGCTCACAGAATTTTTTATTTCTTCAGGCGATCAGTCATCTGCTGTTGATTTGTGGCACGACCTGTTGCTCTCCTTACAGTCCTGCAGGTATTTTATTTCTGAATGATTCTCGGCTTTACTTTTCTTCGTTGCGTGTACAGTATTTACTTGCTCGCTATAGGTACTTCATTTGTCTACTCTTCCTGGTTGGTGCTCTGTTTGAATATATATCTTTATGTATTTGTGATGCGTGGAATTCATTGCTTGTTCATGTTATTGTTCGTTGTAATATATGTGTTCCATATTTTATGTTCTCTGTATACTGTGTATTGTTCCTTTATAAAAGGTGACTGACAGGTTGACCTTTGTTCCTTTTTCCCTCTCTTTTTTTTTGGAAACAAAATTGTGCTTTTTCGTCGTGTTGCTCTCCTTGTTGCTTATTTTGATTTTTTTCCCCCCTGTTCCATTTTGATGAATTTTCTCCTGCTGTCGTTGCTTCTATTTCGCTGTCTTTTAATATCTATCAGTGCACTTATTTGTCTGATCTTTTATTATTTTGCGCACACTGTTTTTATTGTGCATAGAGTCTGCCTCTTTGTTCCCTTTCTCCCGATCTTCTTTGCTCTTGTCTTCAATTTGCAGCAGACAAATCAGCCATGTTCATTGTTGGCGCAAGCTACATGTCCCTCTTAAGGGCTGTTGCTCTTCGGTGTTCATTAACCTATGTATCCACGTTATGTGAGATTGGTGGAGACGGTGCTTTGCTTTACGGGGTGGAGATTGAATTGCCACCGCTGTGGCCATATATCCATTCTCGACAGCTTTTCTTTTGGGCACAGAGTGAGCCAGATCCATCAGTGGCGTATGAGCAGGCTGCTTTTCAGGCTGTTTCCTACCTGCAGTCCATATTTGGTTTTGTGGTTATGGATTACAGCTTCCAGGCTATGGTTTTCTATAGAAAAGCCGCACAGAGAGCCCTGTTTGCTTCATCAGGAATTAGCCCTTTCACATACACAGTCCCTGCAAACATGCAGATGAACCCTTTATGTAATGGCAATGGTTTATTTCGTCCTCACTGTACTTTAGATCGTTTAGTACGTGCAAGGAACTTTTTCTAATTTCTCTGCCTTCATCTTCATCTGTTGCATGTAATTTTCTGTTCCTTCCAAATAGTAATGAAAATGTTGTGTTGTCTGCCTCTTGCATGTGCTCTTGTCTCATTATGCGATTTATATTAATGGTTCCTGCTTTGCTCTTTTGTCTTCCCCCTCTCGTCTTTTTTCCCTTTGTCATATTATTTCAAACTAATTTTGGTTTTTCTAGGTTTTTCTTGTGTGCAACAATAGCTTTTCTGTCGTCCACTCAGGAAAAAAAAACTTTTCTTTTTTATTTGATTCGGACCGCTTTTCATTTTGGTTTTTTATGATCGTTAATGGCCTCCTGTCAGAATCACCTTATGTGTATGTGTCTGTCTGATTCTTCCTAGCTTCTCACGGTTATTGATGTCGTCGCAAGTACAGAGCTCCGCTTCTGAAGCGTGTATGCCTATTACTCTATCTGTTTTCTTTCTCTTTCTTTCCCCTGCTTTTCTAATGCGTTATACATGGTGTGACTTATGTTGTGCGCTTTTCCAAATTATCTCATATTCAGCTTCATCCAGAACGACCAATAAGCGCCCTCTACGATCTAGCCAGGAATGTATGTGCTTGCTTTGCTGCCCTTTTCTTTCCCTGTCAAGTTTCATTTTCATTATGGTAACTCTGAAACCTTGGTGGCGGCAACACTGAATGTCCTATGTCCATATATAGGTAATACTGCCAAATATACGCCTATTTTGCTTGGTCCTGCTGACTCTCGTGCTAAACGCCGGAGACGGCTACAGGAAAAGCGTATGGCTTTGTCAGGTGTCCAGTGCTGTCTAATAATTAGTTTTTCTACCCGCTGTGTTTCATCTATGTTTCTATATCTAAACTCATTTCTTCTGTTTTTAACCTTCTATTTTACAAAAACAAAATATATATATATATATATATATATATACCATGCTTAGCGCGATATCCCAGTGGTAATGTGCCTCTATTGGATTGTGGCCATTTTACGGAGGAGTATATTCACGCTCTTAAAGGTATGTTGGTGCTTAAATACCGATTATCCCTTCATATGTTTACCATATATAATAGACGCTGCGCTCTCCCTATCAATCTTGCTTTTTAAGCCTTCTAACATCGATTTGTGTGCATTGCGTGCAACAAAACAGCTTCATATCCAGATCGCTCATATTATGGAGCACCGGACTATGAATGCCGTTATTGTCATGCTATTTTCTGGTACCAAGAACGGATTAAATCTGACTCTTCACACCGACAAGGCCGTGTTATATATAACAATTGTTGCAAGGGTGGTAAGGTTACAATTCCACCCTTCCGTGAACGACCGGAGCCATTAGCATCTTTAGCTACATTCAGTGGTGGTGTCCAGGCCAATAAATTCATGAAAAATATAAGGCAATACAACTGTTTATTTGCTTTCACATCCATGGGAGCCAACATAGATCGATCAATGAATGATGGTCGTGGGCCTCCGGTGTTCAAAATTAATGGCCAGGTGCATCATCGAATCGGATCATTACTACCACCGGATGGAAGTCCTCCTAAATTTATACAGCTGTATATTTATGACACTGCAAACGAGGTGCAAAATAGAATAAAAGCTATAGATCCCTCTGAGAGATCAGTGGATGCTTTGGATCCAGCTGTTGTCCAGAGCCTCATGCTCATGCTAGATAATCACAATCCATTTGCTAAAAAATTAAGGCTTGCTAGAGATAGACTAGCGGATCATGGCAATCAGGAATTTACAATTAGGATTATCGGGGCTAAGGAAGGTGATCCTGTTCAATACAACCTACCTACCACTGATCAGCTTGCAATGCTTGTCGTTGGGGATTTCTCGCTGGATACATTTAAAAGAGATATAATTATTCAAACTCAGGCTGGTCGCCTTCAACACATATCATCTCTTCATCCTGCCTTCATGGCTCTTCAATATCCTTTATTATTCCCTTTTGGAGAACGCGGCTTCCAAGTTGGTGTTGTCTATACTGGTATTAATCCTGCGGGCAAAAAAAAACGAACTAAAATGACAATGCAAGATTACTATCGATATCAATTTCACTATAGAAAACACCAACCCAATCCATATTTGTGTTATGGTGCTTTATCCACTCAGGCTAAAGTTGATGCTCGAGCCTGTATAGATGAGAATCGATTATGGTATATTATTCAAAATCAATCAAAGTTGAGAGTTGAGAACTTGCAAGGGATAGCTGATGCAGTGGGCCGTGGGTGCATAGATGGCAGCGAAATGGGGAAATTAACAGTGTTGCCTGCATCTCACACTGCTGGGAGACGGTACATGGTCCAGAATTATCATGATGGAATGGCTATATGCAGGGTTTTTGGCCCACCTGATTTCTTTACGACATTTACCTGTAATTCTAAGTGGTGTGAGATAACAGAAAGCATTATTGAATCTGGACAAAAACCTACCGATAGAGCTGATATTGTTGTGAGAGTATATAATATGAAATTAGAAGACATGTTGCAGGATATTAGAAATGGCGTTGCATTCGGTCCTGTTGATGCAGGTATAGTTATAGTTGTTAGCTACATTTTTTATTATACCTTGTTATTGTCTTTAGTGTCCAGATATATCACATCTAGGTTCGTTTGTGCCTCCTGATCAAATACACACTTACCTGATTTTGTTTCCCCATCTGAAGCAGTATTGCACACTGTCGAGTTTCAAAAACGTGGCCTTCCTCATGCACATATTATCGTTTGGATTTCATTGGACACTTCTCACCCTACACCAGATCTCATCGATTCCTTCGTGAGCGCTGAAATACCTGATCCAGCGATTGATCCATTGGGCTACGCATTAGTTGCAGAACATATGATACACGGCCCTTGTGGACCTGTTAATCCAAGTTGCCCTTGTATGAAAAATGGCAAGTGCTCTAAGGGTTTCCCCAAGGCATATCAGAATGAAACAACCGTTGATCAAGAAGGGTTTGCAATTTACAAGCGTCCTAATAATAATAGATATGTTGAAAAGGGAGGTGTAAAGCTTGACAATAGATGGGTTGTCCCATACAATATGTACCTGCTAAAAAAATTCCAAGCTCATATCAATGTTGAGTGGTGTAATAAAGGCATATTCATCAAATACTTATTTAAATATGTCACTAAAGGCCCAGACTGTGGTAAAGTATATATCCAGAGAATAAGGAATGGCCAGGACACTCCACATGATGAAGAAACCCAAACTAGAAACGAGGTGAAAGAATACCTAGACTGTCGCTATATCTGTGAACAAGATGCATGCTGGCGGGTCTTTGGATTCGACATTCATAGGCACTATCCAGCTGTGCAACGACTAAGTGTACATTTACCAAATGAAAATAACATTGTTTATCCAGAAGATGCTAATATGGCCGATGTTGTGACACAAGAATTCTTACGTAGAACAACCCTAACTCAGTGGTTTCTTGCCAACCAGATATATCCAGAAGCAAACACGCTAACATACTGTGAGTTCCCATCCAAGTGGCGATGGGATGAGTCATCAAGGAGTTGGGAGCCTAGAAAACAAAGTGGAGGGAAAATTGGTCGCCTGTATTATGTCCATCCATCGGTTGGAGAACGTTATTACCTCAGAATGTTATTAATGATAGTCAAAGGTGCCAGATCATTTGAAGATATCCGTAGCTATAATGGCATCCTTTTTGATACGTTTAAAGCAGCGTGTAGTGCACGGGGATTATTGGGCAATGACAAAGAATGGCATAATGCTTTCGATGAAGCCGCTTCTTGGGCCACCTCCGCTCAGCTTCGGCAACTATTCGTCACGATGCTTCTTTACTGTGAAGTCAATGACGAATACTCTTTCTTTGATAAAGTCTGGAGGTTGCTAACAGACGACATTCAATATCAGTTTAGAGAAGTTACTGGTAATTCACTGTATCGAGTGCCTGAACCTGATCTTAGAGATTATTTGTTAGACGACCTTACAACTCTGTTTGCTAAAAATGGGGCTAGAATAAGAGACTTTAACCTTCCAGAGAGAACAAATCCATCCCAGCCATCATGTGCTAATCGTCTCATGGAAGAGGAACTGTCTTATGATCTCCATAATTTATTATCGGAGTCCGAAGAATGTGTGACAAACCTTAATACTCAACAGTTGTATGCTTTTAACTGCATAACAGACACTGTCCTTAATGGAAAACCAGGGTTTTTCTTTGTTTCAGGCTACGGTGGAACCGGCAAAACTTACCTATGGAATGCTATAGTTACATTCATTCGATCCCAAAAGAAAATTGTTTTGACAGTGGCGTCTTCTGGGGTAGCATCCTTGCTGCTGCCAGGAGGTCGCACTGCGCATTCCCGTTTTAAAATTCCGTGTGAATTAGATGAGGGTGCAGTTTGTGACATTAAACGAGGTTCTATGCTCGCTGAACTTATTGAACACACCTCTCTGGTTATTTGGGATGAAGCACTCATGACTCATAGAAAAGCCTTTGAAGCCCTTGATAGAACTTTCCGTGACCTTTTAGCTGTTAAATCAGATCAGGCTTCCGAAATTCCCTTTGGTGGCAAGGTAGTTGTACTAGGGGGTGATTTAAGACAGATCTTGCCGGTTATAGAAGGTGGGAACAGAGCACAAATAGTGGATTCAGCAATCATTAATTCACCCCTATGGCACTGCGTCACCGTTCTCCATTTAACTGAAAACATGCGGCTTCGGTCTCCACATCTCAGCGTTGAAGCACAGGAGGAGCTTTCTGCTTTCAGCAGATGGATACTTGATATTGGAGAAGGAAAGGTAGAGACCATAACACTTGATGGCGAAACTGATCCTACCTGGATTAAGATACCACATGAATTTTTACTTATGCCACAAGATGACAGAATAGCATGCTTAGTAAATGCAGTCTATCCAGATTTACAATCAAATTATTTAAATGCATCTTATCTCCGATCTCGCGCTATTTTAACACCTACAAACGAAGCAGCTGATTCCATAAATTCATATGTTGTTTCTCTGCTACCAAACGAAGAAAAACAATACTTTAGTTATGACAGAATTGCCAAGGCTCCTGGAACACATGAATCCTATGATCTTTTATATCCTGTTGAATTCCTTAATTCTCTGAGTGCAAATAATTTTCCACATCATGAATTGACTCTTAAAAAAGGAGTTCCAATTATGTTGCTTAGAAATCTAAATCAGTCTAACGGATTGTGTAACGGTACAAGGCTCACAGTCACAACTCTAGGAGAAATGATTATAGAGGCTGAAATAATGAGTGGCACACATGCTGGAAAATCTGTTCTCATTCCTCGAATTACCCTGACATTGAAAAACACAAAATGGCCCTTTGTCCTCGAGAGAAGACAATTTCCAGTCAAAATTTGCTATGCTATGACAATAAATAAAAGCCAAGGACAAACACTGGCCAGCGTTGGAGTTTATCTTAAAACACCTGTGTTTAGCCATGGACAACTGTATGTTGCTGTTTCTCGTGTGACATCAAAAGCTGGCTTAAAAATCTTGATAGAAGATGAAAATGGCAATTGCAGTGATACAACAAAAAACATTGTTTACCAGGAAGTGCTCTCTTCGGTTACATCTGCATCTACAGTACCGCCGCCCTCTTAAACATTTATGATCAAATCTGCGTGTGTATATAAATATATTATACCCGGTATTCCTGCATTGGTAAACAAAGGGGACAAATATTACTTACCTGTTCAACAGTGTTGCAAAACTGAGAAGATATACTGCCTATGTATACATACTATACCAAAGATTGGCAATACTATTTGCACTTTCTATTTTACCTCTTTTTTCACTGTTGTTTCATCAATTGCACACATCAACCAGCTGTACACACAACTTGGTTCGTGTGTTGTGCCTGCATACATTATTAGCTATAGTAAATAGACTTTTCCACCTTAGATGCTCTTCTTCTTTTTTTTTAATGCCATTTTACACACCTGTTTCCTTAGTTTTCGGAGGGGTTTTCGCATTTTACTTTGTTTCTTCCATTTATTACAATAAATTTCTGCTTTTGTAGGATGACCTTCACTCCTCTTCCAGCGTTACGTCCACATGAACCGTACTCGACAATCTGTGTTCGCGCCATTCGAAAATGGGAATACAGAGGACCTGCTGATAATGGACCTCTCCAGCACATCGATTTTGTTCTAGCAGATCAACAGGTATTTTTACTGCTCACGATTCTACTTCTGTGTAAAACCAAATCATATATGGAAACAGGGGAAAAAAAGATGAAAGCCTTGTTCTTTAACACTCCATCATAATGTTTTTTTCACGCAGGCCAATTCGATTTACGCTGAGGTGCCACATCAACTTGCAGACAATTTCGGCGATCAGATTCATGAAGGCCATGTGTATGTGCTCAGCAGGTTCAGAGTCACAAATGCTAAGACCTATTACAGACCCGTTGAGGGCCGCTATATGATTGAATTTACATGCCATACACGAGTTTCGGTTCCAAAGGATCCCCCTACTGGATTTCCACGCTATGTTTACAACTTACTTCCTTTTGAAGATCTGCCAATGCTTGTTGGAAACTTCAAAAAATTTATTGGTTCGTGCCCGCTGTATTGTTGCTTCACATATTTCTCCTGTTGCTTCATTTTTTCTACCCTTTTCTCCCTTTTTCCTCCCCTCTGTTTAAACAATTCTTTCTTTAATACAGATGTTCTTGCTGTTGTCGTGGAGGTTGGATCACCAGAGATGATGCGTATGTCTACAACCCAGGAACCAACTACTATTCGCGATTTGGTGATTAGAGATTCAAAGTAAGCCTAATCTTTCTCCTTATATCCCGAGTTTTTTCCTGATTATTTTATACTTACTGATGATCACATATCAATTTATTGTCTCATCACCTCAATTTTTATACAGCAACGCTGAAATCAGAATGACCTTGTGGGGTCAGCGAGCTCTGCAGTTCAATATCGATGATGTTTACGACCCAGCCGATGCTAGGCCTGTTGTCACCCTTTTTGTTGGCTGCCTAATGAAAAGTTATCAAGGTATCATAATGTTTTATTAAAAGTCTCCCTTACTATGCACTTAGTAACTGCTAATTACACTAATAATCAGTCAATAATTGTGTACTTTGCTCCCCCGATAATAACTCAGCTCGAGATTATCTTAGCGGCAGCTCAGCCTGCAAATGGTACTTCAATCCAGACATCCCTGAGGCAGAAGAATTTCACAATAGGTATGATCTTATCATCCATTTATTAAGACTTTTATACTACGTCGCTAAGATAGCTAAATGGCGGCTATCTCTATGTAGCTAAATATTGCCTTTCTCAGACTGCAGAATAAACGCGTTGAGATTAGACGGATTGGTCCAGCGCCTCAGCAAATCGCAGCACCAGAACCTCCGCCACAGCAAGAGCTTAAAACCTTATATGAACTTGAAGATATAGACCCCTATGAATTCCCAGTAAGAAAACTGTGAACCACCTAAAACAAGATGTAACCAACGAGGAAAAAAAATATTGCCTCTTCCATTTTTATTTAATTCTATCTTCCTTGCACTATCTAGATTCCTTCTGTTGCTTCCACATTCTTTCTTTTCCTTTTGTTTTCCTATAAATAGATACTAATATTCTTCTTTCTATTCTTATTTTTCTCTCCTCCCATTCAGCAAAATGGATGTCAATGTACTGTCACAATCTCTCGATTGGTTCCTGGTGTTTCTTGGTGGTTCCCTTCTTGTTGCAGATGCCGCAAAGCATGTAATCCCGAAGGTACTAGCTACAGGTGTCACGACTGTGATTGCACCAACTATCGACACAAGTAAATGCCTCAACTGTTTTCTCTGATCACCTCCCATACTGTCAAATCATGTTATTCATAACCATTGCATCAAGCTGACATGGTAAAGAAAAACATATACAGATATAAGCTCCTCTTCATGGCAACAGATGGCACAGCAGAGGCTGAAATGATATGTTTTGGCCAGCTTGCTCAGCGCATTGTTGGCAAATCTGTTGAATCTGTCATGAGGACTATTAGACGAGACCAGGATTTCCCACCAGACATTGCAGGAATTGTTTCTCAGAAATATACTTTTGCACTGTCCATGACAAATCAGAGCTTATACACACGAAACAAATCTTATCTGGTTAACTCAATCATTTCTTCATATGGAAGACAACGAGCAATTCCTCAGTTATCGAGTGGATCATCAAATATTCAGTCTGGGTCTTGCAAAAATGTGGACACACCATCTCCACCAATAGATCCTTATGGAAACGTATCAACAGGTTCAATCCCATCCATTATATCCACGGAGCAACATGTATGTCCCTTTCTAATTGCCTTTATTCGCAGTATAATGTAGTTGATGAGGCATTTCTATTTTCATCATGCCAAATTTCCTGACATACATTTGCATGCCTTTATCATGCCTCTTCTTAACCAACACGCCAATCAGACGCCCGGCAAGGAGACACCTCCCCCGTAAGTATCTTTTGTTCCTGACAATCATCTTATTTCATAATATTATTTCTTCACCGTTTTAACCATTCCATGTACAGACCTTTGTTTCACACTCCGCAACCTGACGAGCTACATAAAAATGTTACTCATACATCTTCCTCTGAAGACAACCGCAGCAAAATCTCTGATTCTACGTAAGTTTTCATAAGGGAAAAAAATTTCATGTTACACTCATATCTATATACTGCTACTTCCAATGGAATTCTACTTATACAGAAAAAAGCATGACACACCAAAGTTTCAAGCAAGGAAGAGACTTACCTACACTGACACGGACACTGATGAGGCAAGTGAAAAAGAACAGAACTAGATATGATTTCTAGGGCCTATTCCTCCTTCACAGCCCTCTGGTGTTCATTGCGGGACTCTGATTGTGAGAATTTCAAGAGAGCAAGATCTGATAAATTAAAGGGTACCTCAGAAACCCACAGACAGAGTGCTTCTCCAAACACGTCGCCAAAAGAGTTATCCTCTTAACCTTTAAAACGTTATCTTATTACTGCTCTACCGGCTTTAGTTACGATCATCTGATCAAATCTGTTATTCTATTTTAATTCATAGATCTCCTCATCATCACACAAAAACAGTTGGCCACAAAAACGCAAACACCGTATCTCCTCCCTGCAAAAACAAGTGAATAGGTTACATACTAAGCTTACCTCTCCAACACTTACACTTTTAAATAAGATGCCGCTAAACTTTCTTTTTATCTTGTGTTTCCTTTCTTACTTTTTAAAAAATTTGTCACAGGCAAGATCACACCTGCTTTACTTTTGGGACACAGCCTGGCTATCAGCATCAAAGATTCCAGATATGTGTCCACTTCCTTTGTATATATGCAGCTGGCACTCGACAACCAAACTCCTTTTGCATCTCCTGTCAAATATACTGTGCTATTTAGTTGAAAATAGACCTTATCGCCAGTAATTTAAAAACCTAAATCCTAGCACCAGTGCATCAGGTTTGCATCGTGTTTGATACAATATACTATGATCGCTGTGCAACCTCTATATGGCAAACAGTGTTATCCTCTGTTGTCTCCCTGTACAAAGCACGAGCGTTATGTGACCTAATCAGAATACTAGATGCTGCAGCGTCCTGTGTAGCTACAATGAAGCCTTGCTTTTCTTATGCATCTTTCCCTCTTATACGTTAAAGCTACGAATCCAACCTGTCTATAATTCTCAATAGCAAATGTCCTTCGAAAAAAATATGTTTATCTGTTCGAACCAAACAGTTGAGACCTGTTTCTTCGCATCCCCGCTACCTGGCCGTCCTCTCAACTTCCTCTGTTAAAGCCAACGCCTAATACTCTAAACAAAAATTTTTTCTTTCTCTTCAGTGCACAAGAAAAACCCTCTCTCCCATCTCATTCTCTATCGTCAATGGCCACAATTCTACGTTTTCTTCTCCTTCTAGAACCACACCCCCAGCCCACCCCCCACCCCTCACCCCCTCCCCCCAAAAAAAAATAAAAAGGAAAAACACAGACATGCACAAACAGAGATAAAAAAAAATATGGTCCCATCCCACAGACACATCAAATAACACCAACTATTTTTTATGGTTATAGTCACCACCTGTGTCACTTTCTGTTTCTTTCATAGGACTCTCCTCCTTTTCTTGTCACTCCCATACTCACACGTGTAATCCACCAGAAGTTTCCACTGTCTTGCTGGCACTCCATAAGAATGTAACCACTGCTAGAAACTTCTGCATGTTCTCATTTGTGCCTCCGTCACGGCAGCTATCTCCTTCTTCTTCTGCAGTTACAGCGTTCCCAAGGAAAGGAAACAATGTCTGGATCAGACAGTAACACCATCGACTCTTCCTTCCGGAAAAAGGTAACCACCCACCCTTACTTCCATACGTTTCTTCATGCAGATCAAATACTGGTGCATGCTCTTTGTTCCCTATTATGCACTTCCTTTCTTTATTACAATTCGCTATGCATATATTTTCAAATACTACCCTATGTACTTCCCTGCTTATTATGCAGTTGCTTTCTTCGTTAAAGTTGGCCATGCATATATTTTTAAGCCATGATCCTCCGATTACCGTATCTTTTCGCCCCTAGCCTCTTTACTCCATCCCTCTTTTCATCACCGCGGTAAATAAAAAGAAATTCCACTGAAACGCATAGGTTCATCATTCCCATCTTGTATTCGTGCAGGACCCTCCAATTGTCCACATCAGCAGAAAACTCATTTTTTCTGCCGCGGCACGCGAGCTAGGCTTAACCGTTAAACAAGAGTTGCCTCTTCAACTCAGCAAAAACGATTATGCAGCCAAGATTATCATAAGTGGCTTCAAAATTACTGAAACACAACCCATGGACACCAGAGAGTTCTTAGGTACCTTTTCAACCACTGCTGATGGAGCACTTGATGAGGCATACAATGACGCCCTTAAATTTCTGGTTGAAAAGGAAATGATTACCATAGATGATTTCAACCATCCTGCACTGCACACAACTTTGGGCAAACTGACATTATGCAACACTTATCTCATGTTTGCCGAGGAAGGTGAAGGCCATTTACAAAATGAGTTAGATTTCAAGGTACAAGGCTACAAAAAATTAGAGTGCACCCTTGTTGCAGCTTGTCAGCAGAGCTCTCGAATTCTACCGCTCTCAATTCAACAGTCCAGATCAAATTGGGACAACACACAAGAAATATCAATCAACTACACAGGCAAAAAATCAGCTACAGACACTATAAGCAATTTGGCACGCTCTATGGCTCAAATGCACTCTGACATTAAATTTCATGGACAGGAGCTTCCTCCACCAAGTGCCGATTCCATGAAAGCCTACATAGAGCACTCACGAGCAATGAATGAAATCTGAAGCAATTTTTGGTCTAGATGGTGTCCACCCAACCTAAGATGCTTAGAAATCTAGATATATCCTTGTATAATTACCTATTCCTCCCTTTGTATGATAGATAGATAGATAGATATATATATATATATATACATATTCTATATATGCACTCTTCTCTTTTCATGTATATTATGCAAGGCTATATATATCTATATATACACTTTTCCTTTTTTGATGCCTACTATGCAGAGTTACGTCCCTACCTTATTGACTCTGTGTATAAAATATATTGAATGATCCCTGTTAACTGTCTGACCAATCATACCAACAGCTGATATCAAATCGCACAAATCATATATACATACAAAAATTCAATTCGTGGCCTTATAACACAACACACAAGTTTAATTACCGACGAAACATCATCAAAAAAAAAACACACACCAAGAAACCTTCTTTCATAACTCACTAACACAAACAACGAACCTTCTTGGGCCTTCTTCAAACCCCTATTGGGCCAACACCCTTGCAAACACAGGCAGCACAAAAAAAAAGGGGGACCATTGACAACCGTCCAATTTGCATCGACGGTCACCACGCCTCCAGCTCGAGTATAAGACCTTTGCCTACAGACACAAACCCTAACCACACCACTTCGGTCCTCTCTTTTCCTCCTCACGCAGCAGCCTCCAGCTCCCAGCTCCCTCAAGACGCGGCTGCCGATCCCCTGCGCTTAGGTAATCACACCAATGTTCCCCCCCCCCTGTGATGACGAGATTTCCATTTACGTACCCCAATCATAAATTCTCTGTCTTTTTCAAATTAATTTCCATCAGATTGTTTAGACTCAGAAATTAGAACCCTTTTTTCCTCTTATGCATCTTCTTAGCCATTGCTCATATGTTTTTATTTATTTATTTATCTGCTTCGCTCTATCAGTATACATCCTGTGCTTTAGCTTAAATCCAGTGTACACATACACCCGTCCCATACACATAGACGACCTGCTAAAATATATGCCTTCCTACACTTACACCTGCTCTATAAACCAACAAATTACTGCTCGTTAACCTCCCTTTTGTTAATAAATTTCGCTAGATTTTTTTCCCCCAAAAAAGATTAGGCCAAATTCAATTATTTCCCACGGGAATTTTTTTTCCTCATGTACTGACATCTTTGACACCAGTTTAAAGTCAAGTATAGATTGCTAATGCTCTATTTCTTTCCTTTATAGGAAATCATGTTGCACCCAGACATTTCCTTCATGCATGTCACTGATGAGATCAAAGCCAGAGAACAAAAACTTTCCAACGCTCTTATTGCCACCCCAGCACATCACGTCCAGACTACCCCCTCTTTCAAAGCAATCTGTATTGCTGTTGAAAAAAAATTCGCCGACAACATTAGACCAACAAGCATAACAGCTTTTCCACCAGACTTCATTCTCCAGTTCGAAACGCCTCACATCCGTGATGATGCTCTGTGCCACAAAACCATAGAAGGACCTGGTTTTACCTTTAACCTTATTCCATGGACCAACGAATACAGATGTCAGAAAATTCCCCGTGACTCAAAAGTAGCTGTTGATATCACTGGAATCCCTCCTCAAGCATTCAACAAACAGTGCCTGGAACCTCTGCTTGAACCATATTGCGATGTGCAAGCCTGTGGCTTCAATAAAACCACTGGAGTGTGCACTGTTCATGCCTATGCAGAATCTGCACACACAATTCCTACTAGGCGCCACCTTGCTCTCTCTTATGAACCTGACAAACCACTCCATATATTCCCTGTCAACCTAGAAGCCACCCCATACACTGCACCTGAAGAAGGCACAGACCAGTTCTGGGCTCCAGATCCGACCCAGGATATCAGCGTCTATAACCCTGTACAGAACTTCGATCCAGGTCAGCACAAAACCTACAGGCCCTCATTTAGTCCTTGCACAACTATAGCTTGGTCCATGCTATTAAACAGTTATTTACCATATTTCTCACTACTACCTAAAAAAGCAGAACTCCTTGAAGACCCAGACGTCGTAGCGGAAGCTTTCGCAGAGCAGATTCGCTGTAAAAAAATTAATGTTTTCACAGTTATTCTGTACAGTCACACAGACAAACATCATGCACTAATACATCTATTGTCTACTTCAGTACAAAAAGAGTATGAGGAAGCATTGTTCACCCTCCCACCCAGCGATGCAGCCTTCAGTGAATTTAGTTCTGACAGCACGTACGATCCAAACGATTATGACTACACTGCTTATGGTACATGTGATACATATTTGTTCACCTGCGTTCATCTCTTCTGTGTTGCATGACTATAAAATTCTACGGCTGCAGACTCGGACCGTGAACCCGCATGTTGGAAGGCAAAATATTGAAGCCCAAGGTATACATCTGTTCAACATTCTTCTTTGCCAACAGTATTTTCCCCAACGCACTTCTTTTACTTAGTAACACTTATATTTCTACCTTTTCACCAATTCCAGGACCTTCGCCAGTGGCACATCAAAACTACTTCCTGCTGCTCGACTACCATTTGTACATTATGCCACCAACGCAAGCTTATCGCTTAACTTCCCAGCACTAATAACACCTTTGAACACCTATGTACACAGTGTAGTGCTATCCTTTGTTCCCCCACCATGCTTCATCCCTGTGAATCAGAAAACTCTACTTATTTTGAGACATATTCAGCACTATATGTAATATAACCTGATTTCCTGTGTCTGTCACTACACCTGTGCTGCCCCTCTTCATGTTCTGTCTTTACTCCTGTTGCTGCACGTTTGCTACTAAACGCGCGCCTGGGCGCGCGCAACTCACTAGTTTAGAACCCTTTAAAGCCGCCGGCCTCGGCGGCCAGGCAGCCTGTCCACGATAGCAAAAATAATTTCGTTCGTCAGATATAAATTTAACGGTTCTTAGTCATGCGTGAAGCGATGCATTCGGTACCTTTTTAATCCCCGCATCAGCCATCCATTCGGGGGACACGTGTTGGGGATCTGTTGGGCAGAAGCCTCGCGAAACAAGCCGGCTCCGCTCTCTCTGCTGAGTGAGGACAGGTGTCTTTACTTGATTCATTATGTGGAATTCTTGCAAAGCGCCTCCAGCCTGTTCGGTTGGCTGGTGGCGGGTACTGATTTGTTGTGAGACTGAAGTACTGCTAGTTGGCTGATGGCTAGTGGCTGATGACTGATGCTGATTTGTTGTGAGACTGAAGTACTGGTGGCTGGTGCCTGATAAGCCGTCACCGCGCTCGCACTCCTCCGGTCTCCTGTGGCGCGCCGCGCACCCAACAGCTCTGGCGGCCACGGCGCTCCATCCTCGTCCTCCCGCTGCTGCTGCATCTACCACCCTCGCCTCCGCTCTATCTGCGCCGCGATCGATGCCGATGGCTCCACTTCTTCGTCTCCGCCCCTGTGTGCATCGTGCCTACCCCGCCTCCGCCTCCAACGATGATGCGACCCGCCTCCATGTCCCGCTGCTCCACCTCCCCGCCGAGCTCCCGCCCACCGGGACTGCCGCGGTGGATCCGAGGCTCCGGACGCGGAGTAGGTCGCCCGATGAGGGGATATGGGTCGGCGGCGGCACGGCGGATTCGGGGCCCTTGCTTGCGGCACTGGAGGCCATGACGACGGTAGGGACCGCGGCACTGGTACAGCGGATGGTGGTGGGCGCGGCCGCAGCGGGCCGCCTCCGACCCACCTGCACGCCGACCGCCTGGGTCGCCGCCTGCTCACCCGGAGCCGCGTGCTGCAGGCCAAGCGCCTCCAAGCTCAACACGTCGTGCCGCTGCTGGTCGACCGCGCCACTCCGCCGGCCACGCGCGCCCGCCCGAGCACGCACCGAGCCGCTCCGTTCCGCCGCCGTGCAGCGCCACTCCGTCGGCCGTACGGCCTGCGCAGCGCTACCAGCTCGGCCCCTCTGCCCCTGACCGCTGGCCTCGGTACACGGCATGCGCGCGGGTCTGCATCTTGCCTGCGTACGGCCGACGCATCTCCCCGGCCCCCGCGACACCATCTGCTGCGCCTTCTGCGCCTTGCTGTAATCTCTCTCGCTCTCGCTATTGCTCTGCTCGGTCAGTGACTTTTTGTGATTTTAGCACCTATCATGTTTCGTTACTAATTTATGCAAATTGACAGCTTCTAGATGGTCATTGAGCTTAGGACTGCAACTTGATTTCATAAATTAGTGATAAACAATATTCAATAGGCCTCAGTAGATCCCTGCCCTGTGTTTTCTTCTTAACTCAGCCTTGAAGTTGTTCCTGTATGGATATACGCTAGCTTATGATTCAGTTTGGGCTGATAATATATCCAGTTTATTCCCGTAGCTCCCACATTCAGTTTATGTGGTCGCATCATGTTTCTTGGTTTTGAATTCCTATGTAAGCACACAATAGATTGGTCAACTAATTTCCTTTTTTTTCCTGTTATGATGCAGTGCGCCATGGTAATTCCATGGATGTGCAGTGGGGTGCCTCTTTATCTCTGAACTCAGCAACTGTCCCGCTGGATAACTGCCGAGTTGTGCATTTAAAGTAAACTGTGCGGCTACTAAAGCTCCCGTCCATCAGGTAAGGCACTTGAACGGCCTATTTTTCTCTTCCTTCATCCCCTATTTTTCTGCTACTATAAATTCTCAGCCAATTGATTGGTTAAAAGGAATCGACTACATTGGCATTCAGTACCAATTGAACGATTACAATGGAGAATCTACAGTTACTTTAAATGCACAATTTCTTTTAACCAATCAATTGCGTCAGTGTGGAGGTAAGAACTTATTTTCAAGGATTTAATTCACAAAAAATTTGAACGGATTGCGATTCCTTTGCGTTTGTTATTTGCATATTCAGTTTGTTTCATCCCATGGATTGTGGTTATCAGGTTTCGATGGACCTAATTCTGCACAAAATTTTGATCATGCAGCAGCTCCTCTGTGCTCATTATCTGTATATTCTGTTTGTTCCAAGGATTAGAATATAGAGCATTCATGATTTTTTCCCATCGATTAGAATTTGCATTCATAATTTTGTATGTACCATGGATTAGAATATATAGAATTCATAAGATTTCTTATGGGTGACTCAGCTATTTCAGTGTGGCCATTCCCATACCCTTTTCATATTCCGTAGCCAACATTAGCAAAGAACTGGTAAGACCCTTATAATTGTCATGCTCCACATTTTTGAAGCCATCCTATATAAAATGTTCACTTTCAGTTTGTCATTTTTTCAGCTTTTGTGGCCTCTATGAACCAGGATTAAGTATGACATGTCCAACTGGATGCATCTGTAGGTATGGGGTTCTTCAGGATTTGGTTAAATCTCAATTATTGTTGTGATGCCTTGATGCATCTTAGCAGGTAAACACCATGGCTAAATTTGTTGTGCTGCCATGCTTAGTCCCACTTTAATCACCTGTCATATCGTGAATTTCATTTATTTGGAAAATTAGCCTTATTTATCAGGACACTAATAACCTGACACAGTTTGCCAAATCTGGCAGGAAACAAATTTATTAGTGCATAAAACAACTTGGTCATGAAAAAGCAGAAGAACAAGAACAATGAGTTACTGATCTCTGCCTTTAAGATTTTATCAGCAGCCACTACTCTAAAGGTATCATTACAGTTCCCTTCCTGTTAAATTTCATTGTTTGTCGTAGTGTATTCAGCAAAACTCAAGATTTGGCCATCTCTTCCAAAATCCTTTTACGTACAATATCATATCATACCTTAAACCATTGACCTGCATTTAGTCATCTAATCATTATACAGTTACCCTGCATTTTCTTCTATGGTAATAAAAGCCCTGTATCGA
>CM014278.1:84439799-84520340 GCA_004135705.1 Alloteropsis semialata | reverse complement strand
AACCACCTCGGCTGCCACCCCTTATTGCTGGAGATCCACGGGAGCGAGGGGTAACTGTCGCCCTGTCCGGTGCGCAGCCGCACCCCGGCGCAGCCGTGTGGCCTCGGCCGCCCCTCCGCCTTCACTTCCTCAACGTGGAAGTAGGACCTCCACAAGTTGAAGTGGGGCTCGATGCCGAGGAATCCCTCGCACATGGTGACGAAAACCGCCATGTGGAGCAATCCGTTGGGGTTGAGGTGGTGCAGCTCAATGTTGTAGTAGTACAGCAGCCCGCGGAGGAAGTTGTGGGGAGGAAGTCCCAAGCCCCGCTCGTGGAAGGGCACGAAGGACACAACGTACCCGTCGGGCGGAGCAGGGACCTCCTCGTTCCCCGGCGCCATCCACTCCACGAGGTCGGTTCGCCGGCACAGGAGCCCGCGCCCCACCAAGCGCTCAAGCTCTCCCTCTGTCACGGACGAGCGAGACCAGGCCATGACTGGCGGGCGAGCGGAAGGGGAAGAAAGGCGGCGGCGATTTGGGGGCAGATGGGCGAAAGAAGAAGAAAAGCTCTCTCTCTCTCTTGCAGGCAGCGGCGGCGGTTCGATGACAAGCGAGCGGAGGAAGGAGAAAGCCCGGGGCCCCCCCTCTCTGCCTTAAATGGGCAGGTGAGGGAGCAGGCGCGACGCCTCGGGTCTCCCCCATGCGCCTCAGCCCGCGGAGGCCACGCGGCCCACGATGCGCGTCCACGCCCCCCACGTCGCCCACGTCCCGAGATTCGCGCCCAGTCTCTCTCCCTCTCTCTCAACCCTTTCGCATTCCATGCCCCGCCTCTCTCTTATTTATTTTGCGTCCGTCCCTATTCCTTTCTCCTGCGCCTTTTTGTCTTTCAAGAAAAACAAAAAAGCCCGGGCCGTTCTTAGGCCCAAGGGACACGACGCGAAATCGAAAAACAGCCCAAGAGTTCGAAGGCCGCTCTGAAGCACCCGAGCGAAGGGGCAGAGATGGGTGGGCCCCTAGCGGCCATAGCCTCGGCACACGGGTGCCGAGGACGCCCGGACCTGCGTTCGAGCCTAAGATTCCTGACCCCATGTATCTCCCCGAAGAGAGGCGACGAGCCCCTGCGGTCGGTCGAACGATCGCGGGAACTAAGGGAGGTCGGGAAATCTGGGGATTATCCGAGGTCGATCACCAGCTGATCCAACGGTCCTCTTCCGGAGGAGGACCGAGGCCTCGCTCGATCTAGCCCGTTAGTAGCTCACCGGGAGCCGTGTTTCGGCCTACGCGGTAAAACACGAGGCGTGCCCTTACCTTCCGTCCCGCGGAGGGAATGCGTGAGGGGAAAACGATAAAAAGACGAAACGGCTTCCCGCCCGACCGACTCGGGGGCGCTCGGGGGAGCCGAAATCGCAAAAGAGGCCGACTGCGCGGCCGCAGAAAGACACCCCGAGGTGATTCCTTTATTTCTCAAATAAGGGCAAAAAGTACATGTGGCCAAAGGCCATGAGATAACACAAACGGGTTTCGTCACCCTCGGTGACGAAATCAAGCGACGAAGGGAGCAGGAGATCCGATGCAGCAAGAAGGGCCGAACTGCGAACGTCGCAGTCCTTCTTGTAGCATCTCCCCGCCCGCCGACGCCACGAGGGGAACTCGGCAGAGGGTCATGCCGCGGGGCCGCGACAATGGAGTGTCACCACCGACTCTCTTCGTCGTCCTGGGGCCGATGGTCGCCGGTATCGGCATCACATCGGCGCAAGGGAAAGGAGAGGAAGCGCGCAGGTGGCTGTACACGACCACTGCAACTGCCCTGGCAACGCAAGTCGAGGAGTGGCTTCGGCTCGCTACGGCACACAATGCGTCCGGGTGCCTGACGGACATGGCACTCCCGCTCGTGCACTCCCCCTCGAGCCCGTTCCGCCGCCACCGAGGCAGCACCAACGGACGGGAGGAGTCGTCGGAGCCGGAGCCGTCCTTCACTTGCGACGCCGAGCAGCACTCCTCCACGCCGGAACTCCCCGAGGTCGCAGTCATTCTTGTGGCATCAGGCGACTAATCTCTCGGCCCCTGGACCAGGGGGACGCCCTCGAGGCGGTTCACCGACCAGGGATCTCATGCTAACAGGAGAAAGAAGAAGCAGGATAGTTGCGTGCCCAGGAAAACGCCTCGGCCGACCCTATTTATAGCCCGAAGAAACCTGAGTCAGCACTCCAGCCGGGTACGGGAACGCGCCGCGTGGCCCTCCATGCAAAGCGACAGAGCATCGCCAACGAACAGTGACCTCATAAAGGATGACATGACGGCTCAGAAGGGAGCCAGTGCCACTGAAAAAAGCGGACCATGCTCCGGTCCATCGGACAACGCACGGCGTCATCCCGTAGGGACCGCACAGAGATGGTAAACCCAATTTCAGCCTACAGGCGAACCACCGTTCCCCTATAGGCTCGGGGGCTACACCCACCGGGTGCGCTCGCGCGCCCCGGCGGGAAAAAGACAAACTCTACTCCAGCCCATAGGCGAACCAACTGTTCCCCTACGGGCTCGGGGGCTACACCCGGTGGGTGCGCTCGCGCGCACCCCCGAGTGACATCTGATCAGACATCGAGAAAGAGCCTGCACGGAGAACCACCCGTCCTCCGAGCAGGCTCGGGGGCTACTGTCGGATATCAATATCCGACCCTCTCACCGACGGGTGGGACCACGCAGTTTCAGGAAGAAGATGGGCATAAGAAAATCCGAAGAGCATCGGATTAAGGGAGGATCGGTTTTCCCCTGGCTCAGCCGACCCTTATCCGCCTCGGCCGACCCTCATCCGCCTCGGCCGACTCCCGTCCGCCTCGGCCGACTCCCGTCCGCCTCGGCCGACCCTCATCCGCCTCGGCCGACCCTCGTCCGCCCCGGCCGACCCGCGTCCGCCTCGGCCGAACCACTCCTGTCGCTATCTCGCCCGACCCCTCTTCGTCTCGCCCGAGTCGGCGTAGGCCCGAGACGAAGTGGAGCGTCCGGAAGACCCGGCGTAAGGATGTGTCGCCATACGCCCAAGCCATTTCCCATCGGAGGCCGCCCGACGAGTCTCCGGTTCGCCCGAGGGGTTCTCCGCTCCCGAGTGGTCTCCAGCTCCTCGGGTAAAACTACCCGGCCACGCCCCGGCCCGTCCGGCGCCGTACCCACTTGGTACTTGCCGCGTCAGAACATCATGGGCGTCTGTCCTACGCCACGGCAGCCACAGTGGCGCCCGTCCCATCCGAACAGGAATGCTACAGCCTGGAGAAGGAATGCATGCGCTACACCGGGCACTCAAGTACGACCCCAGGCGCCCATGGACGACACCTGGAACCCGAGCAGGACACCTGGAACGCCCGAGGACCTCGAGCAAGTCAACCACGACCCCGAAACTAACCGGGAGCTTACCCAGGAAGGCATCGACTCCAACCACCTGGGATGTACGACTCCGGGTCCGGCGGGACGCCCACTCCGTCAACACCTACTCCCTGTACGACTCGGCGAGCGACGCGGCTGGAAGCTCTCGGGAGCAGTAACTCCCCTTGTAATTTTCTCCTTTTTACCCCCCGCTCCCTTCTCCCCTTGAGGCTATAAAAGGGGACAAGGGGACATCAGGAGGGGGGGATTCGGACACTAGTGGAACACTCGGACACCGCACGCAACACCCTCACTCACACCGCTCAGGGACTTGGGATCTTCTCCCTCTCCCGACTAGTTTGTACACCCCTACGACAGACGACGACGAAGAAGAACACACGACACACACACACACCAGAACACTCACTCTTAGACGCACCAGAGACTTGGGAGCCCCTCCCTCTCTCGACCGCTTGTAACCCCTACTACGAGCAACGCGAGTAACACGAGCAGCCTCGAACTGGACGTAGGGCGTTCGTGCCCGAACCAGTATAATCCCTTGTGTCCTCTCGCGAACCGTCCGGAGCCCAAACGTGCAATCCACTAATTTACTTGTTGGTTATTTCGCACACCGACAGAACTAATTACAGAAAGGCCCTTGATTCTTATAAACCTTTCAATCAGGCCCTAAACCTCCCCGTTCAAGCCCTAACCCCCACTTAACTTATCATTTTATGCGCCAAACTCCGCCGGAATTCCACCAAATTCGAACACGTATTTCTTTCATCTATTCCGGCCGAGCTATACACCAAACATCCCAAAATAATCCTCCTTCCTATTTTATTTTATCGTTTCCTGTTTCGAGCTCATCGGTAAAGGTTTGATTGTTTTCTTTTTATGTGTTTGTTGTGTGTGCCGTAGACGACGGTATAATCGAGGAGGAGCCGCCGGAATACGCAGGAGAGTACCGCGAGCCCGAATCCGACGACCCCTACCGCGAGCAGGAACTCCCGGAAGCTTTTGACGGCAAGTCCAATCCCATCCTTTGATGCATGTTTATCCCAGTTTTATAAACACAACCTATTGGCCTTTGATAATTGCATTGTCGTTATTACAAACCCGGTTGGATAGCCATTCCTTGATTGTTATAACCATTCCTTGATAACCTAGTTATCACTAAATATGATTTGCTCTGTTTGGTTGATAACCCTTGCTTAGAATGCTTAGAACTTGTCCTAGTTACTTAATTAATCATGACAATCACTGGTTTTATAAAGAAGAAAAGTGTGAGTGTGTTGAGTAAAGAGTTGGGTTTTGGGTTTTGAAAATTGAGAAAGTGTTGGATAAAATGGATGGGTATTTCTTTGTGAAATACTTTCGGTGGCTTGTACCTTTGTGGTTAAGCAAGTTGGGAGATATCCATTTTGTCCGGTTTTAAACCGAGGTGATGTGGTCATCTTGCCTAACCCAGTTATCCCGTACAACCACTCGACTCTTGTATGGTGCAAGGGCTTAGTCTAAATCCCACTAGCCGTGCTGTTAGTTGTCTGGTGGCAGGTGTGCAGCGAGAAAACCAAGTGTTGTCTTAGTGACGTGGTTGCCGACTTGGTGTCATAATCCCTCTTGGTGATTTTCTCGTGATGGCTAGGCAGTTTTGGCTATGGTGGGTAATGGCTTCGATAGGATCCGCGCTGGCACTAAGGTGACCGTGTTGCGGTACCCTACTTGTGGTGAAAGTGTACACCTCTGCAGAGTTCCC
This sequence comes from Alloteropsis semialata, assembly GCA_004135705.1. NCBI lineage: Eukaryota > Viridiplantae > Streptophyta > Magnoliopsida > Poales > Poaceae > Alloteropsis > Alloteropsis semialata. The sequence goes on along the minus strand of CM014278.1, from coordinate 84,515,245 downwards.
AAACTATTCGAATAGCCGTGCCCACGGTCATGGGCGAGTTATGGCTTGGTCACAATACCGAAGGTTTTGGGTTGGGTTGGAGTGTGTGTTTTGGAATTGTGTTCGGCTTTGTGCCAAGAGCTACGGCGGATGGGAAATCCGGTAGCAATTAAAAATTGGATCCTTTGTGGATCAACCCCCACTTACTTAGTTGTGTTACTTAAGCGTGCTTTACTAAAGTTTTTCCCTTGATAAACCATTGCATGAGTAAAATTAGCTTTATTGCAAATTAAACCTTAGCCTTATTCCTTGATTTATCTTGTGCATACTTCTGTGTTAACCCCTCCGTGGGTGTGGTTGGACTTGTTGAGTACTTTTGTACTCACCCTTGTTGTTGTCAATCCAGAAGAAGACCCGGACTTTGTCGTTGAGGACGCCGAGTAGGTGGTCGTGCCCGCACCCGACTTTGCCTGTGGAGTTTGGTCCTGCCCGAGATGCTTTCGCTGTCGCACAACTCTGATCCTTTTGTTGAACCGGTCTGGTTCACCATTTGGCTCATAGCCGTAGTTTACCTTTTGGTTGTCTTAGCTTGTATCAAGTTTCCTCCCCATCGGGGAGTGTAAGGTTCTGAACTATCTGTTGAATAAATGTGTATCAGCCTCCTGGGACTGATAATTGTATCACATTTAGTCTCTGCTTAGGCAGGGGCGCTTCACCAGTTTACCACATTTCCCGGCATACGATTAGTACCTTCAAAAGCTTGACCAACATCACCACACAATCAATGCCTTAGCCACAAGTCTCTGTGCAAGCGGGGTGTTCAATCAAACAGGAATATCGCACAAGCCCCGCTTGCCGAATCTCTTTAACTGATATAAAGTAAAAACCTATATCTCGCGAGTGACAAGGCAATCACTCGACTTCTACCGATCCTAATTAAGCATGGCAGTCTAAACGACCTACACATACTAGTATTAGGACATAGGTACCTGGGGATCATGCAACTAGGGTTTCAAACAACTCCTTAAACGTAAATGCGCAATGTAAGGCACAAAGTAAAAGAGTTAGTTTGACAGTGGGCTATGCTCCGGGGCTTGCCTTCCTGATCACCGCTGCCCTTGGGCCCTTCTGAATTTTGGTTCGGGTCTTGTGTAGTAGTAGTGTTCAACTCGGCAGCAGCGGGATCGTCCTCGGGCTCGACCTCGATCTCGTATATCCCGTCAACAAGGGTTTGCTCTACATGAAATGCGGATGCATGAGATGCAGTAACGCACGACAAATCAATTACAGAATTACTGCAACAACTCACTAATACATCACTGGACAATCATTTATGGAATATAAACAATTAAGAAGCTCACAAATAAAGCGGGGTGGGTTGCTTTTAGTTGCTAATTAAACTTAACTCAGTTCTGAAATAATATATAAAGAAATCTTATTAACCCTTTTGAATATGTTATAACCACTTAAGTTACTATTTAAATTAAACAAAACATCCACAAATAACCACTACTAATATAATGGAGTTTCAATTGCTAAATCTAACATTCAGCACTCCTAGGTGCTTTACATGTTTGCAGAATTATTTTTACCACAAGAAAACTATTTATTAATTAAGCATTTCCTAACTAGTGCTTAACAAATAAAGCCTAGAAAATATATTTTCATAAATACAAATTAAGGTAAACATGCTTCTGTGTTCTTGACATTTAAACATATTTTTCAGGAATTTTCCAGCATTTTACCTATTTATTTTCTATTTTTCTTATCAGTACACATTTAGCACCAATCAGAAAATCATAATAAAATCTGAAAACATTTTCTGCAGTTGAAATTTTTACTGCAACCACTATTCTACCAGAGGCATTTTATGTGAATTGTTCATATTTTTCTGAGTTATATATAATATTTGGTGATTTATCAATTCTCAACTAGCTATAAACAACTTAATTCCAAAACTACCAAAATCATGTGTAAACTGTGGCCAACAGATACTCAACTCAACTCTAATGATCACAATAGATCCAACAAAAGTGGTTTTGTATTTTTAGCACATTCTTATGATTTATAAAGCAATAAACACTCTCTCAAGCACATCTTCATACATGCAAAAATACATTGGGAATCACACAGATTACACATGCATATGTTACACCATTGGAAAGATAATTTCTCAAGGATTTCAGAAAGTCCAAGTTTGTGATTTTACGACTTTTCTGTGATTTATTGAAAGTTCAGCCGATTTAAGAGGAAACAAAAACGTGAATAGTGAACTCGGTATTTACATCCAGGCCCTCGAGAAACTGAAAGTAATTGCAGATCGGTCTTTTTCTCGCAAATAGGTCCTCAGGAACTTACAAAAAAACCTCTACATATTTTCCACTTTAGAACATAACTCCAGAATTTTATGGAACACCCCCTAGCTTTTTAGATATCTCACCTTGAAGTCCCCTTCTTCTACCTCCAGTTGGTTCAACGAGCAGAACACGCTCGTTCGGCTCCAATGGCCGGTGGCCTGCCGTGGGAGCTGCCTAGCTCGGCCCAGAGGCCGGCGCAGCCTGCCTGAGGGCTGCCGGCGCGGCCTGGCCTGACCAGGACCTGGCCAGCGTGGCCGGCCTGTGAGCAGGAAAGGCTGTCCGCGTGCAGCTCGTCGGCGGGGGCACTGATGGCGGTGAGGTGGCTCAACGGAGATTGGAGAAAGAAGGGAAAAGGGTCGGGAAGTATTAGTGAATCACCGCAAATCCATTTTGAGGGTTAGTGGGAGTGGAGGACGAATGGGAGTGGTTGTCCATGGTGAGGGCGAGCTCGAACCGAGCTCTGTTAATGGCGGCCGGGAAACTTCAAAATTTGCAGGCTATAGTCCGTGGCGGAGTGAGCGAGGGGGTGGAGGGCGAGAGGACGAGGTGGTAAGGCTCTGGGCGCCGGGAATCGAGAAATGATCAAGGGAGGACGGTGGAAAGGTTATCCGACCATTAAGGCCCGGTTTACAGCTCTGGCGAGCTGCTGCTCGGCCTCCGGGCGCGTACGTGGCGTTCCAGCGGGGCAGGGACCACTTGGGAAGGCCAAATGGGACGGGGAAGAAACAAACACGTGGCTAGGACAGCTGGAGGACGGCGAGTGGTGTCGACGACGTCGAGGCCGAGCTCCTGATCGGCGTCGAACTGAAGGTCGTCGGTTCCGTTTCATATGCCGAGCGACGCAGCTGCTTCCTTTCGATTTTTCTCACGATTCCGTGTAGAAACTCAAGGAGCAACGAATACAAACTTTGTAGAGGATTCATAGGGCTATAATTCCTACAAAGGAACTTATACCATTTGCTCAACGGTTTGGAAGTTGCAAGGCCCTAATTCTCAGCCAAAATTCGAATTTCCAAAAAATTCAGAGCTAAGTGACAGCTCACGGGTCCAACTTCATCTGCCTTAAACTCCACTTTTTGTACATAAAAAGTTGATTCGACCAATACGAAAGTTAAAGATGGTACATCAGGCTACAACTTCTACAAAGGGAGTTATAGTGTTTGACCAATGGTTTGAGAGATAAATCATGGAGAATTCGGCCAAAAATGCTGTTAACTGACGACTGAATTTTCTAAGTCTGAATTGAGTGATTTCGGCCCAAATTCGATGACCTTTTTCTCTAATATTTACATACAAATATCGAGATCGACCAATACAAAAGTTGTAGCTGGTACATTAGGCTACAACTCTTACAAGAGTGTCACACCTTTTGGTCAGCTGTTTGAAAGTTACGGGGTGAAGAAAACGGGCAAAAATCACATTTTTCAGACTTAGTCGAATCTGCTGAATGCTGAATTTCAGCATTTCGACGTGAATTTGACCAAGAATTTGAGCAATCAAACAAAGTTTTCATAGATCCACATCACCACCATTGTAAAGAGGGTACTTTGTACTCCAACTTTTATATTGGTGGAATTTCAAGTGTTTAGGCAAAATCTAAAAATATTAGCCTCTCGAGAAGGGTAAAAAGTGAAACTTACAACACATGAAATGACGGTCAACTGAGTTCAAAATTGAATTTTGAATTTTTGTTTGAACTTCCCATACTCATTTGAGTTCATAAACATATAGTTAACATTATTTGTGACATTTTGGTATAATTTTTATATTTTGTCTATTTTGCTCCTTTTGAGTTGACTAAGTCAACGCATACAAACAAATGTACAAACATACATGTTCATGAGATGATGCATGCTATAATTTGGTTAATTATGTTTATTATGGTTATTAATTACTACAGTGACACCAAGGGTGTCACAGATGGAGGGGGAGATCACGTCTCCAATGAAGGAATAGGTGGCCGATGGTGCGAAGAGAAAGGAAATAATGGAATTGAGAGCCAGCCGTTCGTTATTTCAAGAGGGCGATGGGCGGAAAACAGTCGGGAAGAGGAAGTCTAAGAATGTGACAACTCTGGCGGATTCTACGCCGGACCTCTACCTTCATACTGTGGAGGCTGGCGACCTGGTTCCAGCTGCCTTGGTGAGCTCGCGAGTTAACCAGCTGGCTGGAAATCGAGACGGAAAAGATGAGGCTTTAGAGGAGTTGCTGAAGAAGCAGAAGAGATGTGCTACCACCCAAGAAGTGCGATCGGCGGCGGCTGCGTGTGACAGCCCCCGCCAGGCACAATGAATTGCCTAAGTGTGAACTGCCGGGTGTGGGCGGTCCGAGGCAGTTCGTGATTTGCGTCTCTTGGTAGAGACGTCGAAGCCCGCGGTGGTTTTCTTAATGGAGACGAGGCTTTCTGAGGAACGAGCGCTGGGGATGATGAAGGAACTAGGGTTTTCGAATGGTTATGCAGTGGCGGCGGATGGCTTGAGCGGGGGGCTGGCTCTCTACTGGAGGAGGGACATTATAGCGGCGTTGCAGAGCAAGCCACGATCGCACATTGATGTAATCCTCTCGAGCGAAGCTCTTGGCCCTAGGCAATGGAGGCTCACTGGATTCTACGGGGAGCCAAGAAGGGAGTTAAGGAAAAATAGCTGGTATCTCTTGCGGTTCTTACGGGCACAGTTCGACCTTCCATGGCTGTGTACGGGGGATTTCAACGAGGTGTTAGCAGCTGAGGAGCACTATGGGGTGAATGAGAGGGAACCATGGCAGTTGGCGGGTTTCCAAGAAGCAGTGGTGGATTGTGTTTTCCTGGACCTGGGCTTCAATGGTTTACCATATACCTGGGATAATCGACAACAGGGGGATCGGAATGTCAAAGTCCGTCTAGACAGGGCTTTGGGAGATCACAAATTCATGAAGGCTTTTGGGGAAACGGCGGTCAAGCATGTGCCGACGACATTCTCGGACCACGCGGCTTTACTGGTTGAGATTAAAGAGCTGCAAAATCCCAACCGACAGAGGCGGCATCGGAAAGCTAAGCCGTTCCGATATGAACACATGTGGCAAAGACATGATGGATATGTGGACTTTGTTAACCAGGCCTGGGATCGTGGGATTGCGAACGGTGATTTGCGGTCGATGTCAGCATCCCTGGTGGATCTGCAGAAGTCTTTCCGTGCTTGAGACAGGGATGTTTTTGGATCGGTTCAACAGAAACTAAAACACTTGAGAGAGGAGCTCGAACTAGAGAGGAGCAACACACTGTACCGGGGGCCGGCAGTAAGGGAACGGTCCTTGATGGCTGAACTAGCTGAGACCCTTGCCAGGGAGGAGGAGATGGAACGACAACGCTCACGAGCAGATTGGTTGCACGCTGGTGACAAAAACACGGCCTACTTCCAAGCCAAAGCCAAGGCAAGAGCACGCACTAATCGCATTCGGGCGCTAAAACGTGCGGATGGCTCGGAGGAGACGACGCAAGAGGGCCTTGAATGCATGGCGTCGGAGTTTTATCAAGGTCTCTTTACAGCCCAGGAGGATCTCCAACCAGAACTCGTGTGTGTCAGTATGTGCCAAGAAAAGTAACAACATATATGTGTATGACACTTGAAGGCCATACACACCGGAGGAGGTGGAGAAAGCCCTGTTTCAGATGGGGCCGAGCAAAGCGCCGGGAGCCGATGGTTTCACAGCGGGATTGTTTTGGAAGCACTGGCATTTAGTGAAGGAGAAGGTGGTTTCGGCGGTGTTGGGCTTCCTGCATGGTGGTGAGATGCCAGAGGTAACAAATCATACTATTTTGGTTCTGATTCGAAAGGCGGCTAACCCACAAGAACTTACCCAATTCCGGTCGATATCTCTTTGCAATGTGCTTTATAAAATTTGCTCTAAGGTCATGACTAACAGACTCCGATTTGTTTTGGATGAGATCATCTCCGATGAGCAAAGCGCCTTTGTTCCACGAAGACTAATCATGGACAATGTTCTCATTGCTTATGAATGTATTCATTATCTGAGAAATAAGAAAGGGAAGGCAGGGGCCTGTGCAATCAAGCTCGACATGGCGAAGGCGTATTACCGTGTTGAGTGGAGGTATTTATATGATGTGATGATGGCTCTGGGCTTCCCTTTGTCATGGTGTGTAACACCCTAATTTTCATCACGAGAAATTGTAGCAACATTTTCAGAAATTTCTAGGTTTTGTTTAAGGCTTAAATTTCTAGGATTTAATTGGAATTATTTAGGTTTTTTATTCAATTAAACAATTAATTAGTAGACTAAATAAGTTTTTGTTGCATACAGGCTGCATAGTGTTTTGTACTGTTTGTAAGTCAAAAAGGATTTAAACATGTTTTAAATTCAGTTTGATTTGCATTTGTTGGAAACCTAGAAAAGTTGTTTAGGTTAAAGTTCATCTTTACTCCCTGAAGTCTTCGTGGGTCCGAGTTCAGTCCCTCCACCCTTCTCTGTTTTAGCCCCGATCCGGCCCACATCCCCGCCTCCCTCCTCTCTCTCTGAGTCACTGACGTCGTGGCCCCACCTGTCATCTCGTCTTCTCCGAGTCGTCCTTGCTCTGGACTCAAGTTCGAACCCGGGTTTGATTCCCGTGCCGCACTCGTCCGTCTCGGCGTGCGCGCCAAGGCCTCTCGGCCCTGCCCTCCTCTATATAACGTGCACCGCCACCTCTCCGACCCCCCCCCAAGAAACCCTAGCAGAGCCGCTCGCGCCCCCGTGCAAGCTAGCGCCGCCGCGAAGCTCTAAACCGGCCGCCATCATCGATCTCCAGCACCCCCGCCTTCCAGTGCTCGACGAGCTGTCAAGGAGAGTCTTCTTGAGGTACAGATGCTACACATATCACTTGTCTCAAGCATGGGAGTGCCGTCTCTCCTCTGGTATCACCCGAGATTGTGGTTCACCGGCGAGCTCTCCGTCGGACGCCGCCGTGGATCGCCGCCTCCCCGCTGTATCCGCCGCCGGACGACGACCCGACCCTCCACAGCCGTCCATCGCGAGATCAACGCCCGAGATCTAAGTCAAACAATAAGGTACCGGTCAGCTGTGCCTTATTTGCTAAAGAGAACCCCATGTATTTGGTAATCAACCCATCGTCCATTCCATGTATAAAGTATTTACAATGATGCCCTTAGTTCTTCTGTTTAGCCCCCTGATCTTTCAATATATCGAACCCGTCGTCCTGTTCTTATCTTTTATGAGTTAAACCCCAAGTTTGCATACATAATTATGTTTTAGCCCTCGGTTTTCTTTCAATCTAATCCCTGGAAGTTCCTGTTCTTCACAGATAAGTCCCTGGAACACCATTTTGGCCCTATCTTGACCGTTTTAACTCCGCTTCGGGTGATTCTTTCGCTCACGTGACCGTAAGAACTTGATCTATACCTTTATACCGTTCTTTTGTATTATTGCCCATGTTTGGTTTATTGTTTCTTATTTGTTGTATTGTTCTTGTGTATGCCCATGTGATGTGTATAGGAGGTGCAACTTTTGAGGTGTTCAAGGTTTGTCCTTGGTGTTTGAGGATTCAGTTGAGAAGACTCTGAGCAGTAGGATGTATTAGCTGGATTTAAGGCAAGTGTATTTTTGATCATGATTTCAGTCCTAATAACCATATGACATGCTTTCACATTATAGTTACGCTATTGCTTGCATGCTTATAATCATGATGGGTCCCATAATTAGGATGACTAGTTTTCTTTAATCATGCCTTGTTAACCTGGGTTTTACATTAATATTGGGTAGTATTGCTTAGTTGCTATACTTGGGATGGTTTACACTAAACGTGAAGATAATAATATTGTGATATCTTTTATATATACATATATATGATCTTATGAGAGTGTTAAACAAAGACCACATTGATTAATCGGAACATGGAGAACCACCCGAGATTTTCCGTACAACCACAGTACCACATGGCTCTGGTCTTGGCTAAGTAATTAGAAGATCCCTTTGATGTGTGGAGGCACTGCATGTTTGGTATGGGCTGGTTGCTACCGGCAAGGTTTGTGAGCAGAGGTGCGGGGGCAGGAAGGTGCGCCTTTTATAGACCCGTCTGGCAAGAGAGCACACACACATTGGGAAATTCTTTGGAAAGGCTTCGTAGTGATTCTCTGGCCCCTCACCAAAGGAAGTGTTGAAGGGAGTAATTAACCCGGGCATAATGAGAAACACGAATTGTGGGGAAAGCTGTACAACCTCTGCAGAGTGTCTAAAATCTATTGCAATAGCCGTGCTCACGGTCATGAGCGGCCTGGACCCTCACATGATTAATATATCGAAAGATAAAATAAATTGGTTTATTTATGTGAATGTTGATGCTTATGGTTTACCATATGCTTAATTGGGTTGGTATATACTTATACTTTAGTAATTATGCTGCTAAATAAAATTTGATCAACTAAAGTGCTTAAGCAATTTAATTAGTAGCCAGCTATTTCCTTGATAAGCCTTTGCATGTCATTTGCTTTTGCTCTACATTTGCTAAGTACCAACCATAAGTGTACTCAACCTTGCTTTATCTGCGGCTCAGGCTTAGACATCAGAGTTTGGTGGAGTATTTTGGAGATTTCTAGGCGTACGTGTTCCCCCAGTCAGCTGCGTGTGGAGAAGTTTTGAAGGTTCCGCTGCTAGTTATTCGCTTCATGAGTGTAATAATGGTATTTAATATCATTTACGTTTTGCACTGTCTTTTATATCACTGATGAAGTCTCATATGTGTGTAAACTTGATCCTGGCGCACATATGATAGTCACTCGGTTTTGTTTACAAAATCGGGTGTGACATGGTGCAATTTGGTGATGAGATGTGTTACCTCAGTGAGCTTCTCTGTGCGAGTAAATGGGGTTCTCTCACCAACTTTTAAACCTACAAGGGGAATTCGACAAGGTGATCCAATATCACCGTATTTGTTCCTACTATGCTCAGAGGGATTAACCTGCCTATTAAAATCCAGGGGCCCTCAGTACATCTCCAGGGGAGTGAGAGTCAGCAGGCATGCTCCTTGGATATCCCATCTCCTGTTTGCTGACGATTGCTTGATTTTCACTGAGGCATCAGTGAGAGGAGCACAACGAATTGCTGAGATTTTGGACCTATATAATAAGGGCTCTGGATAGCTGGTGAACAAACAGAAATTAGCGGTCTTTTTTAGTGCGAATTGTGAACAAGATACTAAACAAGAGGTGCTTTCGTCCTTGGGAATTCGTACAGAAGCACTAGGTGAAAAATACCTGGGACTTCCAACTGCTGTAGGGAAGATCTCTGATGGGACTTTTGATTATATAGCTGAACAGATAAGAAGATTCATACATGGATGGGGAGGAAATATGCTAAGTTGTGCAGGTCGTGAGGTCCTTCTCAAAGCTAATGCACAAGCTGTCCCAACCTACCCAATGAGCTGTTTTAAACTGCCAGCACCAGTATGCAAGAAGATGAAAGCGTACATATCCAATTATTGGTGGGGAAGCTCTATTGATAACCACAAGATTCATTGGCAGTGATGGTCGAAGTTGACAAGATCCAAAGGAGATGGAGGAATGGGTTTTTGGGACTTGTCGCTGTTCAACCAAGCAATGTTGGGAAAACAGGGCTGGCGATTGATGGTAAGACTAGATTCCCTATGTGCAAGAGTGTTGAAGGGCAAATACTACCCAACAAGCAGCTTCTTGAGTGCGACAAGAAGGAAGAAGAGCTCTGAAACATGGCGGGCGATTCTCTTTGGCCGGCAGGCTCTAGTGAAAGGACTGATCAAACGAGTGGGGCCAGGTGATTCTATTAACATTTGGTCAGACAACTGGATTGGGGGTAACACATCTATGAGGCCGATGTTCCATCTTCAAGATGTGCAAGTGGAGAAGGTGTGCGACCTCTTCCTGCCTGGAACTCGGCAATGGGATGAGCAGCTGGTTCTCCAGTCGTTCAGTGCCCCGGATGCGGAAGAGATACTTAAGCTGAAACCTGGCACGAGACTCACCACGGACATTGATGCTTGGGCTCATGAGAAAAATGGTTTGTACTCGGTAAGATCCTGCTATCGGATGCTGAAACGAGAATGCGACCAGGAAGAAGCTTCTAAGATGAGTGAAGCAAGTGCATCAGGAGATCAATTTTGGTGGAATAAGTTGTGGAAACTCAAAGTGCTGCCCAAGATCCGTGTCTTCTGGTGGCGATCACTGCAGAATTTCTTACCCACCAAGGGAGAGCTACAGAGGAGGCATGTGCTGCAAGAAAATCACTGCGAAGCATGCGGAGAACAGGGAGAATCTTTGTTTCATGTGGCAATCACATGTACACATGCTGTTCGATTCTGGCAGAAGGTGAAGGAGATGACGGGATGCAAGCTACCGATGTTACACCCAACAACATGGACCCGTGATTTATTGACTGGAGACCTGTGCTCGTAGAAGGAGGCGGCACTGATTATTTGTGGGGCATGGTCTCTGTGGTCAGGTCGAAATAACAGACGCCATGGGCGACGGCAATGGAGCCCGGATGCGGCAGTCAGACATGTTGCTGGGATGATCGAGGACATGCTCTACCTAGGCCAGACAAATGAGGAGAAGGTGCCACGACAAAGGGGAAATTGGAGTAAGCCTGCTCGTGGCTGGTGTAAGGTTAATACAGATGCTTCGTTCATCAGTTCCTTGTGCTCTGGTGCTGGCGGCGCAGTGATCAGGAATGAGGACGGCAGCTTGTTGAGGGCGTCGGCGAGAGCATACAGGAATGTGCCAGATGTCCTGACAGCAGAGGCTATGGCAGCACGGGATGGAGTATTGCTTGCAAGAACGTGTGGCTTGGAAAGGGTGGTGCTGGAGATCGATAACTCAACTCTGGCGCACCTTTTACGCTTGGAGGAAGGCGAGAGGAGTACTATCGCCGGTCTTTGGCATGAGATCAGAAAGCTAAGCAGGAGTTTTACTCTTTTTTAGTTTTCTTTTGTACACCGGGAAGGCAACGAGGCAGCTAACCTGTGCGCAAAGCTGGCCTCGGCGTCAGCCCCGATAGTAGTTTGGTCGAACTTCTTCCCAGCTGAGTTGGTTGGGATAGTCTGAGTCGGATTGTAACCCTGCTATGAATCAATGAAGCTCCCTGATAACACAAAAAAAATACATGCAACAAAATCAAGCAAAGATGAAAAAAACCAGCACAAAGAAGAAATTGAATTTACACGCGATTGGTGCAAATCAAGAAAAATATAAATCTAGCCTAAAAAGCCATCATATTGGATTATCATGTTGCTCACGGGCTCCTCGTGCTCATTGACGAGCTGAAGTGTTAGCTCGCTCAGTTGAGAAACAAAACGGGAGCCGAGCAAACTTACAAGTTACGAGCATTTTGTCCCGCCCCATCCTGCTTCTTTCAAGCAGGAATTTGCCCGTGTTATTCTCAGGGCGAATCACAAGCGGTCTCCTACCATGTCTCTATGGCTAGACGCTTTTATATAATTAGGCTTATTTTCTTTGTTTCTTTTTTGTTTCGTGAAAAGCTCTTTGCCTCTTCTTTGTAAGTTTGAACATTTTTTAGTTAATTATAATCAGTAGGGGATAATCCCCTCTTGTTTCCTAAAAATCTGATGTTATTTTTAGGCAGATACCGAATACGCTACTTACCCCGATCTTGCTTCCCTCAGAAAAAAAAATACACACGGTTCTTGCTTCCGATCTTGAGCTCCGTTTCTGAGATTTTGGGCTTCAGTTTACGAATAAGGAACTACCTAGAAACATTTCATGCTAATTTCTGGTCTTTATTTGGTTGGTTTTGAACTCTCGGCCCGCGAGCCGAATACTCAAGGTCTAGCATTCTAGCCCATGTCGTCTTGCCATCATCTTCGACGTCTTTGAGCCCTGATTAGCACTTTTGGGCCTTGCGGCCAGGGTGGGATGGGGATGATTTAGTGAAGTTTTTGGGAATTTCCTCCGGTTTCCATTTGAGTTTAGAGAGAGGAGATTTGCAGATGGGGAGTCGTGGTCGTGGATAGCGGAAGAGTGCTCGGAGCTCGGTAGAACCTGAAACAAATGTACACGGTCCATTGAGAGGGGAAAAATACTTGCTCCGTCGTAAATTTTAAGTCGTTTGGGTTCTTTAAGGTATATATAGATTTTGTTACATCTAAATACATAAAAAAATCTACATATCTAAAAATTCAAAATGACCTATAATTTAGAAGGGAGGGAGTAGAAAGAAATCTTGGTTGCAATCACCCAATCACCGTACATCTTCGAAAACAAAGTTTCGATACACATGGTGCGACTCGTAATTGGAGGCCATCGTTAGTTACATCACTTAGGGCAATCCCAACATAGCTACCGAAGAGCGTATACCTCGTCCAAAAGCTAAAGGCCACGTATTAAGAAACAACAGAGCTACAAGCTCACATCGCAAGCCTTTAGATTTGTTAAAAACGTCGTTTTCATCTTTTACTTTAACAGGAGGTAAAAAGTGTGTAGTAGACTTTCTTTGCTTGCCTCAGTGCATGGTCCACCGATTGCTTGTTGCTTTTGTCAGACAGAGCAACTGGTGCCTCTGCAGGTAGCACTCGCAGACTATGAGGCTCTTATTCACATGACATGAACAAAAAATACGAAAGATAAGGCTACTATACAGGATGGAAACGTTAGGCTTGGCCTTACATCATTACATTACGGTTATGTTGTCGATTGACGGATTGAGACTTTATAAGACTTCATATACCACCGTCAAAATACACAGTCAGATTTAAATCACATTGTCAGATTCAGAAGTCTTCAGGTCAAGCAAGTAAGACACATGATGCACCACGTTGTTCAATTTTCGAAGTCCAAACCATGTGATCCCGAGCACTCAGACGCGCCATTGCACCATGCCCGTACAGCGACACTTCGCCGGCCACAAAATTCGGAATAGAAAGAGGACCGAAAATCAAACCACACCCTCAGATTCAAAAGTCAAGCAAGTGAAACACGTGAGACAGCATGCGATTCAAATTTCGAAGTTCAAACCATGTGATTCCGACGGCGATGCTCGATGCGTCGATGCCTTCCTCGTTTCCGCCGTGCGCCGCATCTTTTTCTCCGGTGCGGACGGCGGAAAAACCCAGCCCAGATATGCCAAAACCATCCAAACCGCTCGGGCAGTTGGGCTTGGGCCTACCGCCCAGCCCCCCACTCCCCAGTCCCCACCCACCAGCGGTGGGCTCTTTTGCCGTGCCGTGCCGTGCCGTGCCGTGCCCCGCGACACCGCCCCACCCCATCCGCACACACCAATCTCGCCGTCGGGGGCCGCGGCCCAGCGGGAAAGCAGCAGCCGCGCGTTGGCGGAGCACGCCAAGGCGCAAGCCACTTTCGGCCGCCGCCGCCGGTGCGCGTGGCGTGTCGCCAACTCGGGACTCGGGAGGGGGCGGATTGCGAGAGCTCCCAGCTGCCCTGCTGCTCCCGAGCTAAGCTTAGCCGAGCGAGTGAGCGAGGAGGCCGCGGCGGAACCACGCGGCCTTCGCCGCGACCCCTGCCCCCCCTCTCTCCCCTCCATAACATGCGCGAGGCCCTCGCCCACGCTCTCGCGTCGCCGTCGGACCCCCAGCTCCCGTGCATCCGAGATGGCGAGCCGCGACAAGGTCGGGTGCCCCCCGGCCGCGCTGCCCCTCGACCGCGTCCTGGTCGCGCTGGCCGCCAACGTCGAGCAGCTCGGGAGGCGGTGGGAGGCCGCGCTCCGCGGCCGGTGCGGGAAGGGGAATGGAGCGGCGGTCGGGGAGGTGGAAGGGAGAGGGCAGGTTATAGAGATGCACACGCCGCTGTTCTACGCCACCTGCGCCCTCGGCGGGGTCCTCAGCACCGGCCTCACCCACCTCGCGGTCACGCCGCTCGACCTCGTCAAGTGCAATATGCAGGTCCGTGAAACCGTGGCTCTGAGCGAGAGGTTCCTTGCTTGTTCTTCTCATAGCTGAATGGCTAATGTTCTTTCCCTCAGGTGGATCCTAGCAAGTACAGGGACATTCCGTCTGGCTTTGGTGTCATGCTCCAAGAGCAAGGCCTCGGTGGGTTCTTCAAGGGCTGGATGGCCACGCTGGTCGGGTACAGTTGCCAAGGCGCCTGCAAGTTTGGGTTCTATGAGTTCTTCAAGAAGTGCTACTCCGACATTGCTGGTCCCCAGAATGCTGAAAGGTTGAAGACATTCATCTACCTTGCAGCCTCAGCGTCTGCTGAGGTGATTGCAGATGTAGCCCTCTGCCCCATGGAGGCTGTCAAGATTCGAGTCCAGACACAGCCAGGATTTGCTCGGTGCTTGATCGATGGGCTTCCAAAGATTGTCCAATCTGAAGGTGCCTTTGGGTATAGATACCGCAAGTCTTGTATGATTTGGATGAAATTAATCTTGTTGAGGGTTTTGGAGAACAGCAGTCTTCTAACACTGTGTGAAATTCCAGGCTTTACAAAGGATTGCTTCCTCTTTGGGGCCGTCAAGTTCCCTGTAAGTCAAAATGTCTTGTTAGAAGTGATCTTTTTGCCATTGTAGTTGCTTGTTAAGGATCCATCTCTGCTGATTTATATAAACCAGTACTTTATAGTTCAATGAGTACCAAACTTCTGTAATTTAGTCTCCTTTGCAGCACTTGCTCCGGTATGAATGAACCTGCTTGATTTCATTGCTGACCCCTGTGGTTGGTGCAGAAATACTAGATAAATTGTTATAACTGCTTTTTTATGATCCATGCAATTCATTGTACCCTCCGGTTGAAATCTAGGTCAGGTACAGTTGTCAAAACACACAGTTATTTACCAGAGTCCAGAGCTTAAAGCTTGTAGCAGAGTTCAATGTATTTGGTTTGTTGTACATTTACGGTTACTTTGCTATCCATGTAAATAATGAAAATGTATACCACCAATTATTTGTGGTATTTTCTTCCTAAGAGAAAATAACAGAAGATAATCTTCACTTATGGTGTTTATGGATAAATAAATTGGTTATTCAATGGACTACCTAATGTCCATTCACCTAGGAGGTGCTTTGCAGGAAACATAGTCATTTAGATAATCTGCAGATTCTGCACAGATATGTTGTTTCCGTTTCTACCATGTGCTCACCTGTGCAGCCTAAATGCCTAATTACTTTATGTACTACCCTGCAGATACTATGATGAAATTTGCTTGCTTTGAAACCATTGTCGAGATGGTCTACAAGCATGCAGTGCCGAAGCCGAAGGATCAATGCAGTAAGCCACTGCAGCTAGCAGTGAGCTTTGCAGGGGGGTATATTGCTGGAGTCTTCTGTGCTGCTATATCTCATCCTGCAGATAACCTGGTGTCTTTCCTCAACAATGCAACAGGAGCCACAGTGGGAGATGTAAGCTGCTAGTCCTATGTCCCAAGAATAAGGTTCAAAGTGAACTGTATAGTTTAGAAGTCGTGCCAAAAAAAAAATGTAGCTTACACAATGATTATCTGAATAAACAGATCTTATTGTTCTGTACCATTAATAATTTTACTGAACTGTTTCTTAACTTTTGGCTTCTGAACGATGTGTCATCAGGCTGTAAGAACTCTTGGAATGTGGGGCCTTTTCACACGCGGCCTTCCTCTTCGTATTATAATGGTCGGTACTCTCACAGGAGCACAATGGGCAACATATGATGCATTCAAAGTCTCTGTTGGATTGTAAGTACACCTTGTTGCCTTTTTTTTCATGCATATTTGGCATCATCTATTGTTTATGCTGCAATACCAAGTTATCTCATGACTGGTTTTAACTATTTGTACAGGCCAACATCTGGCGGAGTAAGTCCTAGTTGTGCTGCTGCCTCCCCTCTGCCCCAAGTGGGTCATGAAAAGCAGAACTGACAAAGCTGAGAAGATATTGTGCCGAGCTATCCAAAACCGAAACTGGAGTAGATGAATTGCGCGATTGCTCTGATTTTCACGAGAGCTCTGAAGATCAGATCTAAATTTTAGATGGTAGAGAATTTCAAGGGGCTTTTCTTCCAAACCTCTTGAACGTAATGAATGGACAATTTGGCCCATTGCCAAGCTGATCTGATGTTCGAGTGCACTCCTTTTTTCCCGACTGCTGCATGTTGGCCAGCCTGGTACCTGTCTCGAACACCTGCTTGTGCACTTGGCTACCCGTGATTATGGTTATGCAAGAAGTTAAGGTCTGCTCCTTATTTTGGAGGGAAAGTGGAGAAACTCAATCTAATTGGAAAATTCATATGCGCATGAGTCTTAAGATTGACCCAAAAAGAATTTGGACGATGAAAGTTTCCTGCACATTTTAGAATTTAGAGAGGCATCTATAAATCCAGAGATTGCAATAGAGTAGCAAATGCCTTGGCAGCTTCCCGCGTGTTCAGCTGATGCTGGTCCAGATGTGGACTTTTGCTTGATTCTATGGCACTGATTGTGCAATGGAATTCCCATCTCAAAATTGAAGTTACATTCATGTTTCTTCAGATTATGTGTACTTTCCTCTTTTTTAGAGAGCAATGTGAAAATTAGTCCGACTCTGGTCCATGTGAATCATCCAAACACAATACAAGCAATTCATATATACAATTTTTCCATTACGAAGGATTCCAAGGAGCTAGGCAACCCTATTCGTGCTTTCTCTCCATGTATTTAAACAGTCCTACATTACAAATGGAGTCCTAATGTTTTGACTTCCTTTTACTTGCTAAGTGTTGGACTCAGTGTAGCTTATGGACAAAGACAACATGGTATATGCACCAAAATAATCCAAATAAGCTGCATATAGGTAGCTTATTTGGTACTCCCTCTGTCTCAAAAAGAATACAACTACGTGTTGTGTGCCACCTAAAGTGGTTCATGTTTAACCAAGTATCTAGCAAATTATATTCATATTTATGGCTCTAAATAAATTTATTATAAAAATACATTTTGTAACTAATCTAATGATATTTATTTTATATTATAAATATTAATATTTTTTAATCTATAATTGGGTAAACTTGAGATACTAAAATGTGACACTGTGCTAAATTGCATTCTTTTGGGGACGGAGGGAGTAGTTAACATTTTTACCACAATGTCCATTTAGTGTCAAGTTTACGATTTTCAATTTTGTTTGTTAGACATGAGTTTAGAGTGTACACACACAAACAAAAAAAGACGGAAAGAGATTAGCCGTTGGCTCACTGGTTCATGTATTTTGTTATGCGACCTGCCTATACTTGGGTTTACAGAACTTTGGAAAGTAGACCACTTCCAGCATTCTGCTCATCCAGGAAGGCCACAGCCCACAAGTGCAACATTTGACGTGGTCCGAGGAATAAAATATATGATGATTTTTTTAGGTAGAGTACATGAACACTTGCATACAAAAAATTCCACTCTATCACTGATAAGCTCAGTATAGTCCCGGAGAACCATGGAATGCATATGGCAACATACAAAGTTTTGAGTTGAAATACACAATCTAGGCAAACGCTAAACTCTTCCAGGCTGATATAGGTTCTTGGAACTCAGGTCAACTACTGCTGCCCAGGAAAACCTTGCATTGGAGGGCGCGGTGGTGGTGCCCCAGGAGTAAAGTTAGGCGGCGGTGGAATCATTGGACGTGGTGGACCATTTGTAGGTGGCGGAGGCGGCAGAGGTTGAGCACCCCCAATTGGTGGTGGAGGAATCCTAGGGGGCATTCCCATAGGTGCAGGAGGTGGGGCGTGAGGGGGCGGTGGAACTTGTGGCGGGGGTGGTGGAGGAACTTGTCCTGGTGGCCTTGGTGGAGCACCAGGACCTCCAGTCCCATTAGGCAAAGTCCCAGGAGGAGCCGGTGGTGGCTTATTAGCTTCCGGCGGTCTTGGCTTGAAGTACAGTTGCAGCTGTTACAAAAAAAAAAAGCACAAAATGTAGGTGTCAAAACCAAGATTGCTAGAAAGCCAGTTAAATTCGAGGTAAAAACCTTGTTAGAAGGACAAAACTCACCAGGTACTCCTTCTTGTCAGGATCCCAATAAGAGAAGAATTTATCCACTGATTTGTCAATCTCTGTGCTTGGTATCTGCGACAACAAATGGTGTTAATAATATTAATCGGTCAGTGGATCAGACACCCTAACACCCCGGTTCTGCAAGAGAAGTTACCTTGAATCCAACGATTTCGTATGGCTCTGCTGCAAAAAGTAGGTATTGATACCTCTTGTCCCAAGTTTCAACTTTCTGTACAAACAAGAAAAGTATATTTTAGTACTGCTGTTCAAACAAACACGCCAGCCCTCATCATGCTCAGAGATTAGCTTTACCTGTTCATATGATGACATGAAACGGTGTCTTGGCTTGGTATTTTCTTCGATTTCAGGGTAACCAATCTAAGGATAAAAATGTCAAATGTTAGCACTCCATTGTATAAAACTATTTAAACTGTACATAACAAATAAATTACAACGGGAAATTAGCATCTTCCAGAATATGTCAGTGCATTTATCAATAGTGTAGCATTTATCAACATTGCATTTTTATTCTATTATTCAATCAAATGCATCAGACTAATGATTTTTAAGCCAAACCTGTACAGTTCAGAGGAATAGTAGTCAACAAAAATAGAGTTGGTAAAAGATCCATTACTTTGGACATCCTGATTTGGTGAGGCATTGTTTCAGATATATTAGTTTCAATAAACTTTCAAAAAAATATTTTGTCAATAAACTTTCAAAAACACAGTTTGTCACTACACTCTCAAAAAAAAAGTTTGTCAATAAACTTTCAAAAAGAAGTTTGTCAATGACTGAGCCAACCTTATAAGAAGATGAATTTGAAATAAGTATTTGTTTTAAATTGAGTGGAAGCAGTCCTTGTAAACAGAGAACTAACATATGCAATGAACTTCCATTATAAGATCCTTAGCATGTGAAAGTTGTTAGGTGGCCTACATTACATGACATGAAAATAGATAAACTAAAAGTGATGCTTAGATATGGGCAGATGAGAAATGAAACAAAGTTTCTGCGTTGCGCATTATTCAGTCAATCAAGTGAAAACTTAGTAAATAATGCAAACACAATGAATACTCACCTCAAAAAGAAATGAGTGTTGCTTGGTGTCAGGATCGTATTGTTTGGTTACTCTATAACCAGGTCTGCCGATCTTAACTGCAAAGGAACAAAATGTAGTTATGAAAACAGCTGCCCAAAAAATACAAATTGATTGTGTGTGTCGAGAACAGAAGTTATAAATAGTGTATTTGGTAGTACCAAAAGGCAACAACAATACAGTAATTAGTAAATAAAGTAGCAAACAATCACCAAGTATGTTATCTACTAAGATAAATCATAAACAGCATATCTAAACATCAAATGACAAATGAAGGCTTAGGTTATTGTAGATATAACTATCACCAACTATATTGTATGCCTCGTTCTTGAGTCTTCACAACCGAAAAACACATTCAGCTTTGTTCTTCTTACTCTTATTGTATTGTGAAAATACAGGAAAACAAAGGAAGCAAGTCATAACAGTTGGTTGGGGAAAGTTGAAGCACGCTATAGAACCACTATGCAATGCATCGAAATTAGGTGCCGTACGCAACACCCAACCATACAGTGAATATCCAAAGGAAACGAAGGGCTTTGGGTTTACACCAAGAGGGAACTTGAAATGCCATGGAATCCTTACAAGAACTAACTATTGTCTGGTAACTCGATATATGAGTATAATTTCACATCAAGAGCCTATTTCCATGATAACCAAGATAAGAGAGACCTAAGCACGCTAAACAGTAAACACTCTGAGCAAGCCAAGTGCAGTAGCAGACTTCTATCTGATTGATTGAACCAAACAAAGTCCAAGCAGATGGAGAAAGTAAATAGCTCGTGGAGTTGGTTAGCTACTACAATTACTGATAAATTGCAGCTAAATTCCAGACAGCTGAATCGGGGGAAATACAAAGGATAGCAAATGTTGTGTTTTTCTGACGCACCAGACTTGCGGGGCGCGAGCTTTCGCTTGTTGGGCTGGGGCTGTGCGGGCGCGTCCTTGGCCTCGCGGGCGGCGCGCTTGGCGAGGTTGGTCTGGTGCCGCTTCCCCTGCGTGTGCGCTAGGTAGTTCCCCTCGTTGTTGTGCAGCGTCAGGCACAGTTTGCACTCGTAGCTACGCAGACACCAAAACCGGGCGTAGTCAGCGCATAGATCGACGCGAATCGAGACGAGGATGAAGCTAGGGTTTAGGGCGGGTTACCTGCCGAGGTGGTTGCGCATGAAGTAGGGGTCCTTGGCGAGGTCGATGGTCTCGAGGGCGAGGCGGCGGAGGCGCTCCCGCCGGTCGATGGCCTCATTCTGGGCGGAGGCGGCGCCGCCGCTGCCGGGCTTCGAGCCCCACTCGCGATCCATGGCGTCCTCCCGGTTTGGCTCGCCTCCTCACGAGCGGCCGCCCCGTCCTGCTCGATTTTTATTGGCAAATTTGGTGCGGCTCATGTCGGTTTTCTCACTAGTCTAGTAGGTCGGCTAAGGCAGACCCAGCCCACCTCGCCGACCTGTAGCAACAAGCCCACAACAGATTCGGCCCAAACATATTTTGTACACATCGGTCGATTTTGATTCAGTATGGTGCATTGCTGCTGCTAGACCAAACACCAAAGGCTAATTTTATTCGATTTGAATTTTGTCCATTATTATAAGTTTAGAACAAGATGATGACCAGTCAGGCGGTCACCCCATTAGACGTACACGTACACGTACTAGGAGCCATTGAAAACAAAGGGGACATGGCACGGCGTGGCTAGTCCAAGGGGTAGGGGACCGTGGCGATGTGGTTGTGCGCCACGGTCCCGATCCAGAGCTTGCTGCCCACCTCCCGCACCTCGCTCACCAGTTTCATCACCTCGCGGCCCCGGTCCTCGAGCACCTCCACGACGCGCCCCTCGCCGTCGAGGAGCGCGAGCACCGTGTGCATCCTCGTGGCGGCCCTCCTCGTGAGCATCTTGAGCGTCAGCGGGAACTTGAAGTAGACGGCCCGGAGCCACGGCCGCTTGGCGAACACCTCCTGCGCCGGCGTCCGGCAGCAGTCGATCGCCACCCAGAACTGGCCTTTGCCGTTGGACCGGACGTTGTCGGGGAACCCCGGCAGGTTCACGAACACCTCTAGCTCGCCGGTTCTTGGGCCTTCCAGCCAGTATCTCATGATCCTAAGCAAGGAGAATTTAATGTGTAATTTGATCATCAGGCCAATGGGAGTCATCATTAACTGGTTATGCAATCTTTCTAATAGGATCATGAACATCAAATTCTATTTTTAGTTTTGGTTTTACCTGCAGTTTGTTGTCTCGGAGAAGAGAAGGAACTGATGGTCCTCTGAGATCTGCAGGCCGTTTGGGAAGACCAGCCCCTTGAGCACGACATGGACAGCACCTGTTCCTGGGTCATACCTGAGCAACCTCCCAGTGCCTTCTCCTTCTAGCAGGATGTTCAGATGATCCCTGCAAAGCTATCTCTGGTCAACTACTCTTTCAGCTCAACTCAAGAGAGGCCAGAGTGTTTTTGGGTTGCTCACTTTCTGCTGTATCTCATGCTCGTGTCGGTGAAGAACACGGAGCCGTTCCTGTGGACGTCGAGGTCGTTCGCGAACCGGATCGGGTCCCCGCCGGCTTCGCTGGCGAGGGAGGTCGCCACGCCGCCGCTTTGGCCGACGACCATGAGCCCGTAGTACGCGTCGGCGACGTAGAGCTCGCCGGTCTCCCTGTGGAACCTCAGCCCGAGCGGGCGGCCGCAGAATTCCTCCTTGTCGTGCTGCTTTCTCGTCGATGAGTTCGCCCCATTGGCGCAAACTTTCTCTGACCTTTGCCAAGAAAGAACGATTGTACATTGCATCAGCGCATGCCGTGCGATTCACTACGGAGTACGGAGGAGACTAATGAGTGTTCCCCAAGAACGCAAGCAACAGATCAAATGTCTTCGGGATTATTTTCCACACAGACGTACCAATCAGGGTTCATGACGGCGAACGTCTCCCACCCGGCCGCCTCCCCCATCCACCGCACGACGCGGCCGTCGGCGAGGCCGGCGTACGGCCCGCGCCCCTCGCTGTCGAACTCGATGGACTCCGGCCCGAACACCTCGCCGACGAACTCCAGCCGGCCGCGCCTGAGCCGGCTGGCGTTATCCCTGGGCCAGGTGCCCATGACCTCGCCGTACGGCGCGAGCTCGTGCTTCACCGGCCGGTAGTCGACGCCGGCCAGCGGGCTGAGGCGGAAGGGGTCTGCGACGACCAGCGCCAGCGCCAGGGCCGCGAAGAAGAGGTGCGGGTACTGCACGATGCCATCGCGCCCTCGCCGCCACTGCAGCTTCCTCTTCTCTTCCATGGGGGCGAGATCAGCAGGGGCTCGGTTTGCAAGAAGATGCAGAGGATCGAGAGGAAAACAGGGGAGGATGAGATCTTAATGGATTTGTCAAGGAAAGAGTACGTGCATACGTGTCTCCATCACTCGCATGGAAGTTGCATGAGTAAGATGGATTGTTTGGGAGTAGGTGTCCTCTTGGTTCAGAATAGCCAAGGAATCCAACACTTTATAGAGTTTTCAGAGTCGCATGTTTTCGTTGCTTGGAGGGCAGTGCAAGACGAACGGTTCAACAAGCATTTTGTGCCATGTGAGGTGACACGGAAAAACGACTTTATTATAAAATTTTGAAATTGGAGCGAAATCAGTAAGTTCTCTGTTGTGCCGGTAAAGAAAGAAGAGAACAGTTACGCTGGGAAAGTCAGTCGGAAAAAAATAACATGAAAGGAAAAAGGAAAAAATACTCACAGAGGTGTTCGTGTGAGTGCGTGTTTATAGGGGTGTGTTGGGTTTGTCTAGTGTTCATCAGAATTGGTCCCTTCTGCAAGCCTCTTTTGGGATATCTTATTGGGTAATCGGTTAGATTATTGAATTCAACTTTTGGCATGGCAGCAAGATGGAACAAGCTATAATATGTGTTCATCAGAGCTATCTACCTTGAACAAACAAGGAATTGAACCTTCACCTAGTTGGTGAAGGATGAGTGCTGGGTATACATCCTCATCATAATGGGCTGTAATAATGGGGCTTTGCTCTTTTCTTCAGAATATGCAAACTCTGTAATAATGGCCTGTGCACGTCTCTGGACGTAGAGGCCGGATGTTGTTTCATCCATTATCTAAAAAACATCCTCATCACCCGCACTTTAAGTCCACTTCAGTTTAGATTTAGTTGTTTATTTTCATCATAGTAAATCCACCTAGCTCGATTTTATGATCGGCGTCAATTTCTTTTTACTTGTTGGAGCAGTTCCAACAAGTAAAATCGATTTGTCACCTTCTCCATCCCTTGCTTTCTTTTCACCATTCTTTCTTGTCTTCCATAGAAGTTTTGTCCACATAACTAAATCGCTTCTGATGAACCACCGATTAGATTTCGCGATCCATTTTCGATCATCCACCGTAACTAGCTTCCAACCTCCCCTCCCATGTTAGCTCTAACCTATCAAAAACATTGACCACCCCTACACACCCTCATGACATAACCACTTTATATTAATCCTGAAATGTCGCTATTGACCACAACTTGACTGTGAGGGGTTTCGGAGTGTTTAGACGAGTTTGGTATATTTATATGTATACTATATCTGGACATTTTATCCCTCCTCCACACTTGAATTTTGGACCATTGAACCTTCAACACTTAATCAAAGGGTTCATATCTTTCTTCTACATATATTCCTATAGCCTTCTTTCTTCAGCCATAGCGTTGGCGCTCATTAGCGACACATTTTTAGTGCTATTAGGTGGAGTTTTTGGACTAACTCATATACTTACCCGCCACTTGTCACGTGAAATAATCCCATTTTTGCATATGCATGTATTTTTGGAGGATTTTGGTTTATGTAGGTTTTGAGCTATAAATGAACACTATTGGACGAAGACCAAGATCGTGTGTATCATGGAGGAATATGAAGGTCAGAAACTAATGTGACTCGGATCTCGTTCACGCTCATCAATGGTGAACCAACCTCCAAGAATGTGCAAGGGCAAAGACTTGAAGACAAGATCGAACGACTTCAGGATCAAGACGAATCAATCAGACATTTGGAAAGTTATCAAGGCCCGATTTTATCCCGAAGCAACCGACGTCCAGTACCCACATGCATTGGCACTTAAACTCCTGAGGATCAAGAAGCTTGCACGTAAAAGATTGGACCAAGGTGGACCGAAAAGAGCCCAGGCCGACCGGTCTAGCCCTTTTCTGCGTCGCCTCAACCTCCCCTTCGAGTTAGGGTTTCCTCGGACTATTTATAGCCCCGATACCCGAAGGCACAAAGATCCATCTACGAGAAGTCGGCGAAAACTAGGGCATACACTAAAGGAAGACGAGTGTCGTTGCAAGTCTTCGAAGGTACCTAGGGTATGGCCTAGGACAACCCTAGCCGCCATGGCCTCCCTGCGCGGTTGTGTCACGGTGGAGTTCAGGAGTCAAACCCTAAGATTCATCGGGGTATATACACACACGATGGTGATATCGATCTAATCTTTATTCTAGTTGTTTCAACCTTGGTCTACTTCAGGGCATGTTTTTATATTCATGTGTATGGTCATCATATGTTTTTAGTAAGATTAGATCTGATCGTAGTGATTAGTCCATATCTTGCGGATACATTGAAGTAGCGTGTTCTAGTTAGTTCGTCGATTACCCCGGTGTGGTGACAGCATGCTGGAGGAAAAAGTTCTAGCGACAACGTGATGTTGAGTAGGATCAATGGTGAGTACGATGGGAGCTGCTGCAGCCACTACAAGAGAAAGCTCGTTGAGCGCTTGCTACTTGTTTGGGGTAAAGTTTTGAGGAACCTTAGGCGTTGGCACGCACCTCGCGGCGGCGACCATTGAAAAGTAGGCCGCTTGCGAGCCGCCTTTCTGAGAGAAGACTCGAGTACCTTTGGTAGAGATGCAATCTATGGTTTTGATCATCTTTTGACTAGAGCTGTACCTAGAGACGATAAGGCCTTCGTTAACCATGGTTACACTATCTTTGCCTACGCTTCCGGATGAGTCAACCCTACACTTCAATCATATCTATGTGGTTTACCTTCATATGCAATCTATGTCTAATGTTGGGATTAAATCGGTTAGCTAGATAGAAAATCCTAGATAGTTCATTGTCGATCCACGGATTGATAAACCTTGGGGGAATACTCTAAGCGAAGAGCTACAACTGATCCGTGCGCTTGCAGTTCACGATTGACGCGTCTAAGGACCGTGAACACATAGTGTCCATACAAACCCCTTGAAGGCCTCATCCCTACTCTCGTTTCTAATATTCTAAATTTGTTGTCGAGGAGGGCGTGGTGGAGAGGGGGTCGCTATATTACAACATATTGCCCTTGGTTATACACACTTTGCTAGCTATTCACAGTCAACTGTTATGTAGGCGCATCCCCAATCAACGTCTCAAACAACCGAGTCTAAGTGATATCTTTCGTCTTTTCCTCGTCCTTAGCCTAAAATTCCCGGCTATAGTATTTTTAATATCTACCAAAATCCCAAATCTCAGCCTAATCTAATGTAGTCTTTTCTCCTCTCTTTGTCCCAAAAATACCATTAGAGCTATGTATCAAATCAGTCTATCCCATTTTTGACAAATATATATATAATTATAATAGATTAAACATGAAATATATCTATATTATATCTATTTACAATCATAAACATTAATAATATTTTCTATAAATTTAAACAAATTTAAAGAGATTTGATTTAGTTCAAATTTAGTTTTTTAACAGATGCGCCAATTGCGAAGTGTGACGAGAGGCAGGCAACCGCGTGTCCGCACCAGCCCGGCAGCCCCAAGCGGCCGCGCCCGCGCCCAGCCCCACACGACCGCACCGCAGTCCGCAGGTCTGCACCAGGCCAAGAGCTCTGGTTGACCTTGACCCGGTGCTCCTCCTGCCATCCATTTGCGAGTCCCGACCGCGTCGGCCTGACCTCTACGAGGAAGGTTCGGGAATCCCCTTCTCCCTTCGCCTGCCCCCTATTATTCCTCGCCGAGCGCCCGAGCCAAAGCACACCATCCTAGTTTCTATCGCGGAGAGCGGCAAGGGGATCCAGGACGACCATGGCTTACGTCGAGAGAGGTAAATCCTATTTCCGAAGAAATTGATTAAGTTCCGTTCATGGAATTGCTTATGTATGATCTGTGCCCGGGGCTTCGCTTGCCTGTCCGATCTGTTAATCGATTGAATCGTGATGATTCTTAGTATGATCTAGTTGTGCTGGGGCTTTGTTTGCCTGTCCGATCTGTTAATCGATTGAATCGTGATGATTCAGTATGTCCAATATGCTGCCATCTCTATTCTTGTACATCGAGATGCACATGTGAAATCCTAGCCATATAATGGATGCCCGCCCATGTTTTTTTTCTCAGCAAGTGTATGCTGAATGACCAATTCTTCCTCTATCTCTGGAAATCTAGTGTAGCACCCGTTGGAAATTCCAGCCAGTGGATGAGGGGAATTTGAATTCCCCAATCCAACCAGGACCTCAGTGTCGGAACTGTACTCAATAACCCTTAGTGGTAGGTTTTACTGATCGCAGCTCTAAGTTCAACTTCAGAATTTACTGGGCTGCATAGCTTGGTCCTATCATCCAATGTTTATTTGGGGCTTCACAATGATTAACTGTATAGAGCAACTGAGTGTTTGTGCAGTCATACTTAATTTCATGGATCAGTCATATAGACTAGAGTGGGAACAGACTGGAGACCTCATGGAGATGCACTGAGTCCTCTCTACTAATATCTTATTTTTGGTCATATAAGGGTTCCAGTATCACTGATAGTTTTCAGAACAAAACTAGCTATTAGGATTTTGGAATTTGAAATATAGTAGTAGTCAATGTTCTGAGCATAAGTACAATTGTTAGTTTGATTTTTTGGATATTGGTAACACTGAATTTTTTCACAAGAAAAACCCCGAGCTCTTTCATTTAAGTACTGGAGTTGAGTGCAAAAGATGCAATTATATCACTCTGCTAATGAAGTGTTGAGCTAAATAATAATATGTTATCAAGCTTGCAGTATGTGTTTCTTTTTATGGAACGGGAGATCTTTTACTTGCTAAAAAGTTAGGCAATGAATATAAGTTGAAGTGCCTTGCTAATTTGATAAGCTTGTGCTTTTAAGTCAGGAACCGCTAGGAATTTTCTTGACATACCGCTGCCATACTCACCTAACCAGCAGGGCCCGTAGAAAATGAATCACAGCAAAAGATGTCATGTGTACCCTATTCATTTTTCATGCATGTATAAAAGGAATTCTCATGTATTAGAAACCATACTTTGGCGCATAGTTAGTGGTAGAACGCTTATTGAAAAAAAGAGAGGGACACAGAGTAAAGCTGCCGTTTGGATGGTACCTGGTTCAATTTTCTTCCTTCAGAAGAATCCAAATTTGAACTAAGTAAAAGTAAGTGTACATGAGTTTGTTGGGATTCCGGGTTTGAAACCTTGATGTAGCCCAATTTTTTTTTTAGAAAAGAGAAAAACTGAAATGTTTTCCACTATGCAAAAATAGAAGCATATGCTGTGTATGGGATTAGAATTTAGTAATTCAGGATAGTCAATGTGGGGTCCTAGTTGGCTTCTCATTTTCGATGTTGGCGCTTAGCACTTCTCAATGGTAGTGGGTTTTTTCGTGCACAGATCTGATCATTCTACCGTTATAAATTTATATAATTATCGAAGGCTCCCTAATATATTAGATATGTTGGTTGTGTTCACCTGTATCACTTAGGGGTTGTTTGGATCTCAAGTTTTATAAAAACTAGATTTTCTAAAACTGATTTTGCCCTGGTTTTTAGAAAACTCCGTTTGTTTCTTCTAACTACCGTGGAATAAGCAAAACTACTTTCCCGTAAACTCGGAATACCCTGTTTTATCAAAATCGATTATTTCGTGTTTTTCACAAAACCTGTTCCTTGGGGCTTTGTTCGTGCGCTTGACAGCCTGGCGAAAGCGAGTAGATTCAGGAACGACGGCAAGAAAGAGAGCGTGATAGGCTGTCCTCTGTAAACATCATTTTCAATCTGGATGACCAAACAAGATATTCGGTGTACCCAGTCTAACAGAATAACAACCGAAAATTGGTCTTTCCTAAAATTACTCAAAACTCGTTTACTGAAAACTAGTTTATTTTCTGTAGATCCAAACAACCACTTAGTGTCAATGGAAAGGTGATCCCTGGATACCCTTCTTTGGTTGAAGAAGAGTCTGTAATCTGTAATAACTCATGTGAAACATCTTTCTTTAGATTTTTCAACTGAGGTCTAAAGGAAATGATTGTGACAGGCAGTATTAAGTTTGCTAGAGATAATGTGTGGTATTCTGGTTTGAGAAAAATGGAAAGCTTGAGGTTGCATTTTATAAAGTTGTTTTTAAGTATTTATTTTCTTTGCGAAAATCGACGTTGTTGTTTTGGACAGTGATGCTATAATAGTGGAAATTAAGATCTCATGCTGAAGAAAGTGATTCATTGTGGTGAAGCATGACAGGATAACGATAATTTGTCCTGCCTCAAGCATCAAATTACAAGAAGGCCGGTCATAATTTTCCAAGCAATCGGATAGCTGGATCAAATTTAAATTATTGTTACAAGTTTGGATATTGGTTGATCCATTTCCTATAAACTAAGGACAGCCTAAGGACATTCCTAAAAACTAAGAAGGCCAGTCATAATTACCTTTTTTCCATCCATGCAGATGCGGTAGTAGAGAGTAGAGAGCCAGGTGCAGCACTCCCTGCTGGGGTTCGAGCCCTGGTGCTGCAGGTCATTGTGCGCCCACCTCCCTGGTTTGTAACAGTGCAGATGACTCCGTGGCCGCCAACGCAGCGAGCGCGTGTGAGGTTCCTGCCTCCTTTCCAGGGTTTGTGGGATTCTTAAGACGAAGTCAAGGGGATGTCTCTGCCCTTTATCGAGTTTTTTTTTCCCAATCCACAAAACCTAACCATGTTTAGGATTTTGAGTACAGCTTAAGGTGGTCACCAAGATTACAGAAACTCACAATCATCGCTGGCCTTTACAGCTAATCGATGCCATTAATGATGAGGGGGGTCTATGTAGAAATGCTTACATTTGTGGACAATTGTTTTATGCTGGAAATGCTTGCACTTGTGGACGTATTGAGTATATATAATTTATCAATCAACTCTTCTTTTTAATATGGCTTCACTTTGCAGGTGTTGTGAAAGACAAGCGGACTATATGGCGTCTGAGCATAATCTCTGACTTCTTTCGGGCTATTGTGAACTTCATCAGAATCTTCTTCCTCACAATGTTCTCAGTAAGTAATAATGAAAAAAGTAATCCCGTGTTACTGCTAACTTTGCATTTGTTGGATGAACTTCCAAAATTTGAGAAAGCAGAACCTAATCTGCACCTGAACATTATAGGCGGAAAAAACAGACAACTACAAGAAAGGATATGGCTCTGGTAAGAAATGGGATGGTGGACCCGGTGGTGGTGGGCGGGGCCCATATGGCGGTGGAGGTGGCGGTGGTCGTGGCCCGCGGACGATGTCCGACATTCGTGCCAATGATCACAGTACGTGTTCAATTTCTGAACTACATTATCCCATTTAACCACTGTGAACTTCAGTTTTCTAACCATCATTGCTAATCTCAGGTTCACTCCCTGCTTGTGGATCCTGCTGCGGCTAATATGCGCGCAACCGTTCTGCATGATGACTACTTAACAGATGAATGCACATGCTCTACATCATAGCTATTGATATGTATTTCACTGTCAACCGAGTATAATCAGTGTCGTTGTAAACAGTCTATACTTTGTAACTTGACTCTGGCATTCGCGTAGTATATTCGTGGTTTATCTTGCATGTAATGTGATGTTCTGGTGCATAACTATGCCAATTGCCAACAACCGAGCTTACTATATTGTCTCTTTCTCTTGTTAAGGTGCGTAACACGATTAATCCGCCATATATGGTAACTCACTACGTTCGTTTATAGATGATGCAAACTGAGCTAATCATCGTCATGTGTAAACAAATAGAGGTAGTAATATGTAGACAGTGAAGCAGCAGTGGGCAGCTGTATTTGGTTGATCGGTTGCAGCTGATCGCAATCTGGCTGCCCAATTTGATGCTTCTGATGTTTCATTCGAAGCATATAATCTAGGGTTTTGAGGGGTGGTGGGTTCAGATTCCGACGAGGTGCCGGGTTAGAATTAACATAGTATATAGCTTGTCACGAAGAGAGTAGCATGGGATTGGAAGGTCAGAGGATGTTTGGTTTCTAGTTACACTTTGCCACATCAAACCTTAGGTAAGTTTGACTAAGTTAGTAAGTGTTTGGTTGCCGATCAATCTTAGACAAGAATCTTTGACTCCACATGTCATAGAAATAAAAAGTGTGACAAGATTCCTTTAGGCATAGTAAGTTGTGGCTTCAATTTTGTTTGCTACAACTTTTTGTGGCTTGCCACACTTGTCTAAGGTTAAGTGTGGTAAACTATGGCTAGCAACCAAATACCCCGATGATCCGTGATTCTGAGCAAGCAAAACACTTCGTTCATAAGTGTGGTAAACTATGGCTAGCAACCAAACACCCCGATGATCCGTGATTCTGAGCAAGCAAAACACTTCGTTCATATTGGACAGACGAGAATTACTAACGAAGAAAAAGGTTCATATATCCCCTTACAAGATATATGTGACACCCCCTTAAAAAATATTTGTGACAAGTTATCTGACAAAAGGTATAAACACGCCATCTATAAGCATAGTGAGAACTTTCCATTTCATCTCTACTTGCTGTTTGCCGGTTTCTCTTAGAAGTTGCTGGTTCAAAGATTTCACATTGATGAAATTAAGCTTTAGTAATCTTTTTCCCTCATCATTTGAATGTTCCATATCATTTACCAGTAGTAATGCATTACTCTTCGCTTAAATCGCATTAGGAAGATAGTGGATTGTTCGAAATGTGAACACATTCCCGAGCCTTTTCTTTTTGCAAAATTTCATGTAATGCATATTATGAACATTATTATGAAGTAGTTACAGGGTATTGATGCAAAATATCCGATATCCAATTTCGCACAAGTACAGGGGTATTAGTAGAAATAAGTAAATCAACCATCCAGTCCCTAGTTATTGAACATGACAAATATTCCCCACTGACTTAGAGCAACTCCAGTGGAGGCATGCAAATTGAAGCCCTCAAAATCCATTTGCAAGCCGGATTGCAAAAAATAGGGGCCCAAAATTACCTCTCAACTCCAGTGGGAAATCAGCCCAAACCCCTATTTTCTTCTAAAAATAGTGGAACTCATGTTTTGAGGGGAGGATTGGAGGCCCCTAGGAATGGGGGCTTGGAGCTGAAATTTGGGTGGGCATGAAAAATGCATTTTCATTTAGGAGCCCTGCTGGAGTTGATTTTTTAGAGAAAGACCCTAAAATTTAGAGTAGAGGTCCAATTAGGGTCCTCCACTGGAGTTGCTGTTATGGGGTCAGGAAATAGGGTCCCATATGTCAACCAGGGACCTAGAGTTATGTAATCCCATCTCTGTATCTCTAATTCTCATTTTGCCATTTGCCCCCCAGAAGGCCCATTTCGCCGTCTCTCACCTCTCTTCTCTCTCTCTCTCTCTCTCTGGACCCGGCCCTTTCCCCTCGGCCCTCTCTCTCCTCCCTCCTCACCTCGCCATGGCGTTCTTCTCTCACCACCATCTCCAGCAACCGCACCAGCAGCAGGCGCCGCCGCCACCGCCGCCGCAGCATCAGCAGCAGCCGGTGCTTCCTTCCTTCAGGTGAGCGCTGGACCTCAATTTTTCTTTGCGGCCCTTCCCTCTGTGACTGTTGTAACGTGAGAATCGCGCTCAATTCCCTTTCCGGATGCTGCAATTTTGGGCAGGAACGCGCTGCAAGTGCCGGTGGATGGCCAGATCCCGGCGCCCCTTGCGTTCTTCAACCCGCCGCCTGCCTTCCCGGAGCAGCCCGCGCAGGCACCGCGTAAGCTTTCTCCGGGAATCCTTTCTTTGCCTCTTGAATTCCGCTTAAATTGACGCTGATTTTAGAGGGGTTTCACTTTGTTCTGGGCAGTGGTGGACGCGGTGGGGCTGACGGCGGCCGCGGGGCTTGGGTGGAGGCAGCCCAGGGAGCAGGAGCTGCTTGGGGAGAACTCCCAGATGTCGTCCATCGATTTCCTGCAGACGGGCTCAGCGGTGTCAACGGGGCTGGCGCTGTCTCTGGAAGACCGGCGCCATGGCGGCGGCGGCGGCGGGGCTGGGAACTCGTCTGGCGATTCGCCGCTACTCCTGCTGCCCATGCTGGACGATGATATCTCCCGCGAGGTCCAACGGCTTGATGCTGATATGGACCGGTTCATTAAAGCTCAGGTTACTCACTCATCTTAATAAATGTAATTGTTGATGCATTGAGGTGGTGCAACAGTACGCTTTGTGTGGATATCCTCAATCAAGTGATGTAACTCCGTTTGGGAAATTATCGGAGCACTAGTCTTTGCAGGCTGTTTAGTTCACTAGTCTGTGCAGATGAAAGGTGTGCATAGATAGTCGTTGGTAAGGCTGCCAGTAGTGCACATAGATAATCTCTTGATCTTTGTCTGTTTTATCTAGGCGGAGTATTGACACAATTTCCTCCTTTATGTCTGATTTAGCATCGAGATTCCCTTCTTTCTTACATGTTTTGGAGCTGAGGTTTAATTTTGTTGAACATAACAGTTAATATCTGGCTAAACTTGATTCCAGTAGACTAGGTGTATAATTTGATAACATTAATAATTTAATATATACTAATGAAGGACGTGGATGTAGACTTCGCATGTTTCAATTATAAGACAGTAACACACTAACACATCAAGCATACTGAACTGCAAAAGGAGAATTTTCAGTAGAAATGAAACTGAATAGTGTTCACCCCATACGTTACTCAGGTGTAGGAAACCTCCTTGATCCAAGCCCAAAAGTGCAATATGTTTGCACCGACTTAATAACTAGAAAACAAAGTATTATCTGTGTCGTGACGTATGATCTGGTTGTGTTATTAATTGATATATAAAGAATCTTTTAAATAATGCAAGATGCCATTCTTTCATGTGCATTGGGTTACGTAGCACATATATTTGACTACGCAGGGTAATTTTTGTCCATACCACATTTCAGTGCACCTTTCATCTATACTGTCAGGCTGTGTCAACGACATGTGAGGTCTGGTCCTACATGTCATTGACAGAGTGGTGGTAAGATGCAAGGTGCACCTCAATTTGTGGTATGGATGAAACTTACTCCAATTATGTGGCCAGTGTAGTGTATCTTCACCATTATCCCTTATGTTCTTTTAACTATGATTTTGCTCCTGAGTTGTCATTTTGGTGTGTGACCCTGCCACCCAGAGATGGAGCTTGGGGTAAGATTTAGAGGGGACCAACACATGGTTTAGGGAGTTTAGGGGCGACCATTTTGAAGCTCCATTAGCTAGATATGCCTACATTACTCAGGCATCCTTTATAGAATTGCATAAATCAGAGGGGCCATTGCCTACTATGACCACAATGAAGCTCCGCCCTGCTACCCTTTTTTATGATTGAGGAAGTATACAGTTAAAAAAAGAGAGTCTGCACCCAGTGTTAAAAGCTCCCGCATAATGTGTACCGGGGCAAGGGAATTTATAGGGAGACCCTTGATTTTTTACAAGGAGACTGATTTGAACACTAGAACCCCAGGACACGAGTAGAAAAACTATTGTACAGTTTGGTCTCCAGATTCTCCAACTGTCCCTTGCCATATCCCTGGATTTGGTTTTCCTCCTGAAATATTAATTTCATATAAGCGGCCAATGTATGCACTCC
The DNA here is from genome assembly GCA_004135705.1 of Alloteropsis semialata. NCBI lineage: Eukaryota > Viridiplantae > Streptophyta > Magnoliopsida > Poales > Poaceae > Alloteropsis > Alloteropsis semialata. The sequence goes on along the minus strand of CM014278.1, from coordinate 84,481,103 downwards.
TTGTAACTTAATGGCACTTATTTCCCAGCTGAGCAACCACCAAAGAAACTATTTTCAATGATTTTCTTTAGTACAGGCTATTTGCTTCTCGAGTTGCATGCATCCCTAATCTGCAATGTTGAGGATGCAATGAGATTTGTGCTACTGCTGGTACACATCCTGATGCATCGTCAGTGTGTAGATTAGGGATGCATGTGCCCCTGGGGAGACATGATTCTCCTGACTTAATTGCAGTTATGTCTTTGAATGTGCTTGCTAGAAGAAAAAAAATCCGCTGTTTCCTTGGGCAAAATATTTGTTGTTATTAGCACAGTGGTGCTGCTCGGGCACTTTTGGTTGATAGCTTGTGGGCCGTAGGTCATGTTGATTTGGTGTAGCAGCCCTCACCCATAAAACAAGCAAGCCAATGCTATGTCATCACCTTATGTGCATTTCATTGGGATTTCCTATGTTATTGCAAGCTTGTGAATGCTTATGACTGATGATCTAGTTGTCTTGTATTTTTGTTGGGGATATTTTTGTAGCCTCTTAGTCCCTGTACTGTTGGTTTAGGGATGATCAAACAGTCCAAATCCTTAAAAGAAAGTTTGTGAAACATCAAAAGAAAGAAGATAGACTGTCAGAGGAGCAAGTATTGCAGATGCCGATATACATCACTGATCATGTTTCAGTCTCATTTGCAGTACTTGAGATTCCAGTTTCATTGATACAGTATTTTGTTAGTTATTTTTGTATGAAGTACGAACTTTACAATCAATCGCTGCTGTACGGGGTGCCTGAACTATCTTGCTTTTATGAAATAATGCAAGATTTTTTAACCTTGATGAGTCAGTTATGCGCTGTTTATTTTGTCAATATGTTCAGTCCTAGCACTGCAGTTTGTTCCCCAGTAAGATGGTGTTAGGTCTTAGGCTCTTAGCACTGAGGTTTGTTGCAAAAATATGATTCTGTATCAGTTTATCTGGGTTAAAGATATCTCAATCTCATATCAAGTCTTACTGGGTTGTGATATTATCGTTTAAAAAATAAGCTTGACCTTCATTGTTTGCACTTGTTTTTAGAATTCTTCTTCTCACTTCTTTTTAATCTGCAGAGTGAACGGCTGAGGCAATCTATATTGGAGAAAGTTCAGGCGAAGCAATTTGAGGCACTGGCCTCTGTTGAGGACAAGATACTACGAAAAATACGGGATAAAGAGGCAGAAGTAGAGACCATTAACAAAAGGAACTCTGAACTTGAGGACCAGATTAAGCAGTTGGCAGTGGAAGTTGGTGCTTGGCAGCAAAGGGCCAAGTACAACGAGAGCATGATCAATGCACTCAAGTACAACTTGGAACAGGTGTGTGCCCATCAGAGCAAGGATTTCAAGGAAGGTTGTGGTGATAGCGAGGTAGATGACACGGCATCCTGTTGCAACGGTGGTGCCGTCAATTTGCAACTGATGCCAAAGGAGAACAGGCAACCAAAGGATTTGACAGCCTGCAGGGTCTGTAAATCAAGTGAGGCATGCATGCTCTTGCTGCCTTGTCGGCATCTTTGCCTATGCAAGGAGTGCGAAGGCAAGCTGAGCTTCTGCCCCCTGTGCCAGTCCTCGAAGATACTGGGCATGGAGATCTATATGTAGAATAGAATTTATGTACCACATGAGTATCTTACGAGGTATCGTACGAGATACTGTTATGTTAATATGTCAATCTATTGCCAAACTTTAGAACCTGTGTACCACTATGACGTGCTACTGGATCGAAAAGACTGCCGTTTGTGGTAGATTTACCGCGGCAAATTTCTATCAGTTGATGCTTAATTTGTACCAATAAACTTCGTAGTAGAGCTCTTTTTTGTTTTTCATTTTGTGCGATTGGTTGTTGCCAGCGGATGCATTCCCATAGCTACGCGGCCTACGCCTTTTTTCCAAGCGCAGCAGGCCTTTATTTTGTTATTCACTAAATACAACTCAAAAGGCAAAAGTATCACCTAGAAGTCGTATTTTTTAAGTTAAGGTGTCGTCTGACAATGTCTAAATATATGTAAAGTAAGGAACCAAGCACTATAAATTGCAAAGCAGCTTCGATTCAATCAGTAATTCAGATGCTGATCAATTCAGGTATAGCTGCCTTATAAAAAAAAAGCAGGTATAGCCGAGTCTTTTCAGATGTGCGAGTTCTCTTTGGTAGAATGAGCAGCGAAGTACCAGACACTGTTTGAAGCAATCATGTATATAACTATAATATATCTCAAATTTGGTTGCCGTACACGCATTGGCTATGCCACTTGATAACCTATCTTCAGGCGGATTACGGCAATTATGACCTGGTGGTTAGCAGAAAGCACCGATAGCCTTGTCGTTCAAGCCCAGCAAATCAATTACTCGGTGGTCTTATCCTGTTGCCTGCTGGCCCGGCTATCTTCAGCAGAAATGAACAATGCAGAGTTCAGTCGCTGGCTCCATAAAAATCGATCCTTCAGATACGCCCTACAAATATTCTTCGTTCGTTAGATTCTGACTCTGCACGGCCTACAAAAACCACAAACAAATCAACTCGCTCCCGTGCCCCCAGAGCCAGAGGCCCAGATGGTATCCCACAAAAATAGTGGTAGACGGCGATGCTTTGTCCAGTTGTTCTCTACTCCCCCAGCTTTTTTTTTTGAGAGGCCTCTACTCCCCCAGCTTGTCCAGTTGCGTTTTGACGCCTCCGAAATCCAAACCAAAGGTCCCAGCAAAGCTGCCGGGGCCCGGACCAGGCCAGCCTCGCCCGCCCAGCTAGGCTCGTGCTCGGCCGCCTCGCCCTCGCGCGATCCGCCTGCCGCTGTCGCCGCAGCTGTACCACCACTCCTCCACCTCGACTCCACGGCACCACACCGACCGCCCGGGCGGAGCGGAGCGAGCGAGCCGCACGGGGGCTCGGGGACGGAGCGGAGCGGCCCTATCCATGTGAGCTAGCTAACGAACGTTGCGGCGAGAGAGCCAGCCTTGCCAATGCCACCCGCGGCCGAAATCGATCCCCACGCCNCCCCAATCCACCGTCATCATAGCCATCGTCTCCTCTCGTTTAGCAGCTAGCCATAGCCAGCCAGCCAGCACACGGCCCCGCCGCCCCCTCCGCTCCGCCCTCCCCTCTCTCCCCTCCCCCTCCGCTCCGTCCTGGCCGGGCCCACCCGGCATTCCTGAACTCCCCCGCATCAAATCCCCCACCCGTGCCGCCCCCGCCCCCGCGTGCCCGAATTTCGCCGCAATCCGGCTGGTTTTTCCCGTGCGCAGCGGGGCCGTACCGTAATGGCGCTGTCCGCGTCGGCGGCGTCGGCCGGCCGGGGGTCGCGGGCGGAGAAGGTCAGGAGGATCTTCGAGCGCTTCGACACCAACGGGGACGGCGGGCTGGACCGGGACGAGATGGCCGCGCTCGTCGTCGCCGTCAACCCGCGCGTCAAGTTCAGCGAGGACCAGATCTCCGCCATCCTCGACGAGGTGTTCCGCACCTACGCCGAGTTCATCCTCCCCGACGGCAGGGGCCTCTCCCTCCCCGGGCTGCTCCGCACCTACGACGACGGCGCGGGCGACGTCGACCGCGACTTCCTCGCGCTCTCCCTGCCCGCCGTCGACTCCGACGCCTCCTCCCCCGATATCGCCCCGGGGGACGCCGCCACCCCCTCCTCCCCGCCCTCCGGCGCCGCCGTCGCCGCGTCGCTGCTCGACGACCACGTCAAGCCGCTCGGCGCCGCCGGAGGTGTTCCGCCGTCGGTCAGCTCCCGCGCCGCGGCCGCCGCGCCGGCGTGGGCAACCTCGCCCAACCACGGCATCGCCTTCGACTCCTCGTGGGGGCTCCTCGACGACCTGGAGATACTCGTCAAGCGCCTCCGCTCAAAGCAGCAGCGGAAGGGCTCCATCGACGGGAGCGTCGGCGGCGGCGCCGGCAACAGCAACTTCGACTCCTTCTCCGAGGCCGGCTGGTCCAGGGAGATCTCCGGCGCGGCGGATTCGGCATCCAGCGCCGCGCCGTGGGACGAGACGAGCCGCGACTACCTCACCTTCGTCAAGGAACTCGCCGTGCTCCGCACGCGCGCGGACGCCTCCCGCTCTCGCGAGGAGGCCTTTGACAACCACATGGTCATCGGCCGGGCGCTTTCTGAGCACCGCCTCTTCCGAGACGCCCTAGCCAGCTTCCGCCGCGCCTGCGAGCTGCAGCCCACTGACGTCCGTCCCCACTTCCGCGCGGGGAACTGCCTGTACGCCCTCGGCCGCCACGCAGAAGCCAAGGAGGAGTACCTCCTTGCCCTTGAGGCAGCAGAGGCAGGTGGCTCCCAGTCCGCGGACATCCTCCCACAGATCCATGTTAACCTAGGCATTGCCATGGAGGCCGAAGGGATGGTACTTGGTGCCTGTGAACACTACCGAGAGGCAGCTATACTGTGTCCATCTCATGCCCGGGCGCTCAAGCTCCTGGGGAGTGCGCTCTTTGGCGTTGGGGAGTACCGCGCAGCGGAGAAGGCACTGGAGGAGGCCATCTTCTTGAAGCCAGACTATGCTGATGCACATTGTGACCTTGGGTCAGCCCTGCATGCTGTTGGGGACGATGACCGTGCTATTCAGGAGTTCCAGAAGGCAATCGATCTCAAACCTGGGCATGTTGATGCCCTATACAATCTTGGTGGATTGAACATGGATGCGGGTCGTTTTGTAAGAGCCGCGGAGATGTATACTCGTGTGCTGAGCATCCGACCGAACCATTGGAGGGCGCAGCTAAACAAGGCAGTAGCTTTGCTTGGGCAAGGGGAGTCTGAGGAGGCCAAGAAGGCACTCAAGGAGGCATTTAAGATGACACAAAGGGTGGAAGTGTATGATGCCATCTCTCATCTGAAGACACTGCAAAAGAAGAAGCCGAAACCGTCCAAAGGAAAAGATGATGGTCAAGGGGAGCAGGCCTATGTCGTCGTGGAGGCATCCAAGTTCAAGAGGGTTGGCAGGAAGACTACCTTGCGGCAGGATTTGGCAAATGCCCTAGATATAAGGGCCTTTGAGAGGATGACAAAGCTAGGGCACTGTGATGTGGAGCTTCTTAGAAAAGAGATGAATGAGACTGATGTTCCTGTATCTTACTCTGGCACTGGCATCCCTGAGAAGTCAATACGGAAAGCAGCCCTTGAGGTTATTCTCCGCAGGCTCCTCTCTTTTCTCAAGCCAGATACCTTTCAGGGTGCTATCAAGGCCATAAACGAAAGAATCCTCTCAGTCCTTGATGCCCCTGGCTCTGGTCGGGTTGATCTTGGAATGTTCTTTGCCATCATCGCTCCAATCTGTTCTGGCCCTGTGGAAAGGCGGAAGCGTGTCGTCTTTGATGCACTTCTTTGGCGTCCTGCTAGCGAAGGCAGCAATGGCCAGATTAGGAGGAGCGATGCGCTTACTTACATTAAGCTTCTTCGGGCTGTTTATATACCCACCCATGGAGCTAGTGACATGCTCGAAATGCATGGGGAGTCTGACCCTACCATGGTATCATACACAGAGTTCCTAGAGATGTTCAATGACCCAGATTGGGGATTTGGAATCCTCAGCACTTTGGTGAAGCTTGAAGAGAGTGATCACATACGTCACGGCAGCCATACATGCTCCATCTGCCGGTACCCTATCATCGGATCACGGTTCAAGGAAACAAAACACTCATTCAGCCTGTGTAACCGGTGCTACAGTGAAGGGAAGGTTCCATCAGCATTCAAGTTGGAGGAGTACAGGTTCAAAGAATACGGTAATGAATCCGAGGCCCTCATCGATAAGTGCATGTGCTTCAATTTACATTCGAAGAAGTTGGAAACTGATGCTTGATCATTCAAACTTTGATCTCAAATGCTCAGGCATGGACTTGTGTATTTCCCTAGGTGCAAAGATGTCTAGTTAGCTCTCCTGCCCACTTGTAAACTAAGGTGCTGTTATTCTTGAGTTCTCTAAACGTCCTGGTTACTAATAACCCTAATGTGTTAGCTGTTGTTTTGTTCAAGTGTACGGAAATGAGTAAATGTGAATTCCATATGCACTGTTGTCACAGTCAAATACAATCTTGCTGACCCTTGCATTATTATTGCTTTAGCCAGATCAATTTTGGGTTTCTTTCATTTATTTCTCGTTTCATGTCATACTCCTTTGTATAGTACTTTGACTTTGTGGCGCCTCATTTTCGTCTCTAAGCCGCTGACGGTGCTATTGTTTACGTGGCACTGATGAGTACACTCTGTGAGCAAAAGAATGTGAACTCATTTCTGATGGTGGTTGCCCAATTCTACTTTGTACCTGAGCACCTGTGGAAACCCAAACGTTCCATCCGTCCAAACGTTCCACCAGTTCAAGAAAGGGGCTGGACGGATGGAACGTTTGGGTTGCCTGCGCTACCGGGAAGAAATTACTGCGGCACGTCGTTGCTCCAGACGACATGTATTTTGAGAATCTCAAAGCAAACCTGACTTCTTTCTTGTCTCAGAAGTCAGAACACTGAAACTTCACAAGGAGAAGAGGAGGTAAATGGGGGAGAAGAATACGACGTCCTCCACAAGGGCAGCAGCTTCATGATCCCGGCCGCAGCCGCCGTGTCCTCAGCCCACGAGCCTTCCAGTTCTCGCGGAACGAGAAAGCTCAAACTGTGCTGTTGAAATCTTACTCCAATCATCAGGCATACAAAACATAGATAAGTTTAAATTATTACTAGAAACGGAAAATAGAGCCCCCGCAGTTTTATTATATTCCTCACAATCAGGCCCCATCGAGAGACTACACCTCGCGGCGGGAATCTAGAGGAGTACCCACGTGGCCACGAGACCTCCACCAGGCCAATCCAAACGGCCCCTCGCTATATGATTGTTGCTAATATGAAAGATCTCTGAATGTTTCAAACAATTTAGAGTAAGAGTGGAATTTGCGAAACATCAAAAGAAAGATCTTGCAGAGCAGCAAGTATTGCAGATGCCTATACATTCGCTGACCATGTTTCATTCTCATTCCCAGTACTTGCCGTTCCAGTTTCATCACTATTCACTTCTTCATTTAATGATGCAGTATTTGGCTATGTCTTTTATCAGAAATTTACTATAAGTCGCTAGCCCAATATTTGATTAGCGAACTTTCAATCCCTCCTTATGTATAGTCAGAGTTACGCACCCACCATGCTTATCAATAGTGCGACTATAGCCCGACATTGTTCAAAATTCATATTGAGCTGCTCAATTTGGTCGGATTCAGAAATCTCGACATTAAGCCACATTAAATTGAAGATTTGACACTAATATTAAATTACCCCCCATCAAACTTGAATAGTTCAGAATCATTTGACATGGAGAGTTATATTCCAACTGCATTTTTCATTTTGAATACAACTTTTAGTATAGGTTGGGATAACCTAATAACCACATGGATAAAGACCATATTTCCATCCTATATCATAGAATAGGGATAATGCGTAGTCTTAGATGGAACTGCGATAAATAACAAAATGTATGACAACTAGCTCAAACATTCAGATTATGCCATTTAAAAATTATATAGCTGCATAAAGCTCAATGCACATGACATGAGATCATTAAGATACAAGTGAGATTTGCTCCAGATCAAAAGAATCAATTTATTGCCATGAATTAGAACTAAATCTACTCACAGGTGAAGTATACTGAACATGGTACAGAGGGGTTCAGTAAGCTTCGGGAAAAAGCTACGAAACAAGCCCTCTCATGTCTTTTCCCATATCAAAAAGTGAACCAAAAATTTTTGAAGGAACCTTCATGTAAGCTGCTAGCTATACCCGTCATGTATAGGACCTGCTCCATCCTCGGTCTAGCCATGTTTGATATCATAAGGCAATATACAGATATCGAACTTTCCTATCCTTGCCCCAAACTTGCCAAGACAAAACAATCTATTCTGGAAGCAGGCATAGAAAAGTATCACCGAAGAAATAACACGTTGCAGTTGTCAAAGAATGAATCTCCCTATTACTCCTCGTCCTCGGAATCTGCATTGTGATAAAACAAAATAAGTTAATGGTTAGAACTAATGCGAATGTGTTTGTTCACATATCTATGTTATTGTGACAGCAGGGCTCCTAAAATATGTGTCAATCCATTTCCCAGAAGGCAATTTGAAATAGAAGCCAGGGCTTGTCATTAACACACATGCCATAAGCCCATCCTCTATTTCCTTTACCTAAATAAATAATAATAAAGTAAATGCAAGTCTCTCGTTTCAAGTAAGATGTGCCAAAAAATAATATCCATGACTCATGGCTGAATGCAAACCAACAGCTTGAGAGATTCCACCAAAGAAAAATTCTTTTACCAGATCGAACATCATCTGTAACTTGTCCTTTATTATTCAATTGTCTCATTATCATCAAACAAATGAGTTTCCACCAGTACACATGGAACACAAGCAATGTGAGAAGCATCGTGTTGAAGATGTAGTACAGAGTTGTAGGGAATTCATCCTGTTTCCTCAAGAATGCGATCGAATGGAAGCTGTTATTGCAAGGGCAACAACAGTTAGTCTAAAACTACAAGGTAATAGAGACAGAAAAAGTTAGCATGAAGACAAGTAGGAAACAAACCTAGAGGTTTTGATTATCCAAAATGGGAAGTAAATCAGACGCAAAAGGAGCCAGGAGACAGCAAAGAGACCGAAAAACAAGCTAGCGCCCAGCTCTTTTTCTGTATACTTGCACAACTTGGCAGTCTCAAGAAACACATCACTTGCATCATGCAGAGCGAGAATGATTGTCCCAATTCGGAAAAATCTGCAAGAGAGCATAACTTTAGCTGTCTTCGATTGGCAACACCCTGTGCTTTATGGAACCGCAGAGTCAAAGAAAATAAAATCGAAGGAAAACCGGTAATGCTGCCTAGCAAAGACACGGATTTTTATGCAAATTAATGTACTCTTAGCTGACATAGTTAAGGACTGGAACCGAAATATCAAGATCAACTCAAGATCACCGATGGCAATACCTATCTTTATATCTCATTGTCATTGGGAGTTTCGCTCTTCTGTAATCTTAGATTCAACAGTTTATCAATACATTCCAAGGAACCAAGCTACAGTTCTTTTCTCACTCTATCTAGAAAAATTAACTACTCAAATGATCGGTGCATCCATTAATTCTTGTGGAAGGTTTAGACTAATCAATCACACTGTTGCCTCATAAAATTCACAATATGACCAGTTGACCCTAAATATCTAACACCAGAATATAAGAGAATGAAGTTGCTGTGAAGTGAAAATACATCATTAAGTGAAAAAGATTTACCCGGTCAGATATGAAACTCCGATTAGAGTAGATGTTATTACATGATGAGACATCATTACAGAAAAATCTTTTCTGCGGGTTTCCCAAGCAACAAGAGCACCAATGCTGTAGATATAAAATCCACACTGGCACATGTAGAAAAGCATCAATGTCCTCCTGAGAGAAAGCAGATTTATACATTAGAGGAAACAAAATCTACTACTTCATTCCAGAGAACATGTCAAGTAGTCACAAAATAGTATGCCTGGGTGTGTTTCACTTGTGGAAGTTAAAACAAAAGGATTATAACTCTCAATCTGAGCCATTCAACCAGCAGGGGAACAAATACAGGGAGTTGTGCTTCTGGCATTGAATCACGCAGATTAAAGCTTCTATAACCCATTTTTACCAGAAGCCCCTCCACTTGTAGAAAAATAATGGCAAAGAGATGAGGGTAAATCTTTAATTATAGTTACAGCTGTTATAACAACCATGGCAGGCAGTAGAACAGCTATCACGTTTACATGATTGTTAGACAATAGATTTTGTTTGTATTGCATGCATGCTCTGATTTACCTTTGGCTAAATCAAAACAAAGTTCATCACAAAGCATGGCTATGTGATTTAACCACAATAAGGGAACTATAAAAAGCAATAACACACCATAGTTAACAAAATCATATGAAAATCATGTAGATTTCATCCCTACTCAATTACCAACAGGAAACAAAATAAATGACAGTGTTCAGAGAGAGATAAGTGAGCTGTTGTTCTTCTTTCAAATGCAACTATCAAAATGGAATAGAGTAAGAACACCCAGACAGTTGATAATGTGCCAGGTGCCAATCCCAAGACCTAAATAAACACAGTTGCATGAGAACAACGACTTTTTCGGTGCATTGAACTTTACCATGTTACTTCAACAAATAACAGGGAAAATGTGCTGATAGCAAGCAAGCAATGATCTCCACAGCTACCAGTTTTAGAAAATAATTATTGTTCATTCTGTATAACCAAGCACTTATTGCCCGGGTAAATCCCAGGGGTTATTATACTTCTGAGAACCTTTGGAGGATAATTTATTCTAACGATACTAAAGTTCTGTCTCTGCAACTTCAAAGAGACTGGGTACGTACTGCAATAACTATACAGAGAAACTTAGATACCAAAAATAAGGGCAAACGCTCCGTCAAGACCAATCAATTTCAGTAATATATAGAGGAACAGTAGCACTCACGCAACCGGTTGATTCGGCCAGCCATCGAAGTATTGCATTTTATCCAAAGACCATGGTTCCTGCTTTATTATCATGAGGACCCATGCTTGAACAGAAGCATAGTATGTAAGTTTCCAAATGGATTCTGAGAACTTGACAATCTTTGCTTGCCTGGCCTCATCATTCATCAACTTAGAAGCTTTGGTATTGAAAAGGTAAACTGCCAACGGCTGAAAAGAAATATTTACATAAGGCCAAATGTAAGATATAGAAGTTAAACTGATAGCTATCCTGGCATGTCAAAAAGTAATGTCCAAACTGGGAAAGCTTTGAACCAACGCCAAGATAATTAAGAGGTTACATAGGGGGCAAGCTATATAACTATCACTTCCCTTAAATGTATACAAATATATCTATCACCTTATTTGCGTCACCTCTATTTGGCTCAAACCTTCTAGACAAAGAGTCAATGATGATATAAGGGGCTTGCAGCAGTTCAGGAAAAAAAGATAAAGCAATTGGCAAGCCACATCAGATGTAGATTTGTTTAAGTGCAAGGGTTTACTGCAAACAAGCTTTGCATAAGCACAAAATAATTGATCCACTGCTTAAACCACACCCAGGGCATGAGAACAAAAACACAAGCTCGTATGAGCCAGCACCGTTGATCCCCAGCTGAGTAGCAGCCAACAGTAACGCAATTAACGGCCGGTTTTCAGTTTGGAGAAAGGCGGGAGCACGCGCGCGCGGATGATCCCGCCGCCGGATAAGCGGGATCAACTGATCGGTAACGAAGATGCGACAAGCAGCGACGGATACCACACCCCGCATCCGCGCTGCGGCTCGCGACGGGGAGCATTGGGGGCTTGTGGGGAAACCGGGGAGGCAAGAGATCTCGCGGAACCCGGCGCGAATCTGGCGGTTGCGGGGACGGGGGGGATTATCACTGTACCTTGTAGACGAGGCGGTCGAGCAGGAAGCGGGCGCAGATGAAGGCGACGGAGAAGAGGAGCGCGACGGACACCGCCTCCGCGCCGCTGGCCGCCATCATCGCCGCCACCCCACCGCCGCCGCAGACGGACGAACTCCTCCCCGCGGGCGGCACGCACCCCCTTCACGCTCACGCGCCGCGCACCGCCACCAGCACCGCACGGCGACGGCACACGCGACGGCCGCCCGGGACGCCCGCGCGCGCGCGGATAATGTGAAGGACTTGCGGGGATTAACCGGAGGAGCGGGAGGCCGAGGCGGCACGCGCGCCTATATTTCTACTAGTCGCGCAGGCAGGGAGGAGACGGGGGCAGCCACGCACGCACGCGCGAGGCGAGGTGGTGGTGGGGATCGGGGAAGGGAGAAGGACGATGCGCGTGAGCGTGGCTGCGGGATGGAGATTTGGATCTCCCTCTCTGTGTCCCCTGTCGTCTCTCCTCTCCAGACTCCAGCGGAGAGAGAGCCCCCGGCTTCCGTTGCGCTTCCTTGTTTCGGATCGGCTTGGGCAGATTCGATTCTGGCTTCTGGGACTCGATTAGTTCAAACCGGGCGCCTCTGATCCGGTAGTACGGGGGCACTTGGGTTCGATTTAGGGGGTGTGGGGTGTTTGGTTCCATGGGGCTTATAATAAGTCCATAAGCCTTCCATAAGTCTCTCATATGAAGAGGCTTATAAATAAGCCCACGAGGTGTTTGGTTGTAGGGGCTTATAATAAGTCTTTGTAGCATCTAATAACATTTTTATCCCTCTTTTTCCTCCTTTTTTATGGGACCCACAGAAAATAAGCCTCATAAACATCCCTTGAAGGGTTTTATGGGCTTATGGAGAGGCTTATAATAAGCACCCCAAATAAGCCTAGGTGTTTGGTTGCCATGAGACTTATTTGAGGCTTATGGGTGAGGCTTATTATAAGCCCCATGAAACCAAACACTCCCCTTAATGGCAGGTCTCCCCCACAGCCGAAGTGCCGAAGAATGTTGGCTTTTCTTTTAAAGAAGAGGTATAGATAATGTCTAGTATGTCCTTACCAAATAAAAGCTACAGATAACTATCGTGACGCCAAAGAATGTTGGTTGGACAGGGTCTCGCCGTATCGCTTAAGGACGCTTTGTCATTTCTCAGTTCATTTTGTTGTAACAATATATTGGGACATCATCTAGAAGATAATATGAAACGACCACCGCAAGGACCATAACCACATGACTACATGAGCAATAAAAGCTTGCAAAATTCTACATGCCGCTAAGGTCCAACTTAGGGATTGTTTACTTGGTGGAGAAAGTTTGCGAAATTTACTGTAGCAATTTTAAACCGAAGATTAGGAGGGCTAAACATGATCTAATTGTAAAACTAATTACACGGATGGATGAGAAATCGTGAGACAAATCTATTAAGCCTAATTAATCTGTCATTAGAGATTGTTTATTGTAACACGATGTTGTCTAATCATGGCCTAATTAGGCTCATTAGATTCGTCTCGCGAAGTTACCCGGGGGTTATGGAATGGGTTTTGTTATTAATCCCGATTAGTGTCCTAACATTTGATGTGACGGGTGAATAGTAAAAAGTTTGAAAAGTTTGTGCAACTAAACAAGACCTTAATTTATCTCTTTTGTGCCTCTAGAAAACTCAAGACTCGGTATCCTTCTATTGCGAATAGAGGCGCACAAGATATTTGCATTTTTTTTTTTTACTTTTGTTAACTCTTCTCCATTTCCAGAGAACTCATTGGAGAACGAAATCCTTCAGGCAACATATCATGTTAAGATTTCACCAGTATAACTCTCCAAGAAATCCTAGAAAACCATCAGGTTTTTCTGCTCAGGAGGGAGTACAATGAAAACCAAATGAGGTGAAACAATTTTCTCAAACTTGTTTAGGCGATGAGGTTTTGGAGCATCTTTTAATTTTGTTTAGAAAGTATAGAATATTAAAGATACACACTACTCCGTACACATACCATACCATTCCCACGTGCAGTCAACACATATGTGTACTCCTAAAATTAGTAGATCAAGTAACCTTGGTGAGTTGACTATACACGAACAGCACTAGTCATCCGGCCAGTTTCCACGCAACGCTTCAAATTGGAAGCGTATGATAGAACACATAAAAGAAAAACATCCAGTGGATCCGAAACACAAATTTTGTGGATCCTAAACACAAATTTTGTGCACCCGCTAATACACAGGTGGCGACCGTCCTATCTTCAGACACAAAATCAACATCATATAACCAACCGGTTGGTTCAGGTTGCATTTACTTTGAGACTACTAATAGAAATTATCATGCACATTAATTATTTCCTATGTAGAATTTTCTGTTGACATATATTCTCTTTGTTTTTATTTATATATCGCGTTAGGTTTATTCTAAGTTATCAGCTTTGACTAAATTTAAAGAAAAAATATAAAAAAGGGTCAAGTGCATCCGTAGGGTCAAGAAGGAATATAAAAAAGGGGTCAATTCTCTGATCATCCTGACTGCTTGGCTGACATGGAAACATCGTAATTCATGTGCCTTTGATGGAGCTTCTCCATCAGTTAATGAGTTCATGAGACAGTTTAGGGATGAATATAAACTGTGGTGTTTGGCTGGAGCTAAGAAGCTTCAGGCACTACAGCTAGATGGGATAGGGACCTCCGATTAGGAGGCTTTGGGGTCGTGATCGTCTTTTTGTTTCCAGGTGATAGTGTTGTGCCTGTCCCACCCTTCTCATGTATGACTCCAACATAAGTTGGACTTGTAAAAGGGCATTTTTTTCCTCTCTATAATACAAAGATACGTAGCTCTCCTGCGTATTCGAGAAAAAAAAATTATAATATCAAATTTGTTTCATTGAATCTATTATGAAATATATTTTGATAGTACATATGTTAGGTAGAATAGTTGCCGCTATATTTTTCTATAAGACTTAGTTCAATTTGGCTAGATTTGACTTAAGACAAATCTAATAGAATAGTTGCCGCTATATAGAAACTTGGTCAAAATTTGCTAAGTCTAACTTAAGACAAATCTAATAGAATAGTTGCCGCTATATTTTTCTATAAATGGTCAATTACAGAGGTGAGAAAGATAAAAACGGCATCATCGATGTGATACTACTCGGGTCTAATTTACTAGGCATTGAAATTTGCACAAGCACAATGTTGCATTGTTGGCCCAGGAGTGTCATGTATACACGGTTTGACCAATGCAGATTCGTACTATTTTGGAGTACAATGAACCAGAAGTAGTATCTTCACATAAATTTATTGTTCTCCGTGCGTCGTGATATTGTGTAATACACTAATACTAGTACAAGGGAAGTGGAGTGGGCTGTGGGCTTACCGCCTACCTGCTGCCATTTTTTCCTAAAAAGAATTACCAATTAGAGGGAAAACAATGTGGGAAACAACTATAAGACCTGTCATATACTCATATCTTATATATCTATATAGTTCATATCTATTAATTTTCAAACTCTTCATTCATGCTATCCACACACCTCCACTAAATTCACACTTACTAACATGCACCATATGTCTCCATGTAAGTTATCCACGTCATCCTCTACTAAGTCCACACTCACTAACATACCACCATATCTTTGTCCATCTTCCGGCACAATCTACTGATCTCTCCTTCAAATTATTGCTATAATTGAAACATTACCCATATGTCACACGAAATTATACAACATTTCAATTTCCATTGTTATGTATTTTTCCTTTCAGCAGAGAGGAAAGGGTAGACCTGAATATAGCTGGATCACCTAATGTTCGCGCGAAGATAATATCCCGATTTCCCAACATAAAATGGAGTACGCTGCCTGTTGATATTCAGAGGCTTCAAGCTCTGCAACTGCCCCACTGGGTAACTGATGAATTGTGCATTTGATTGAAGAGAATTGTACAGCTACTACAACTCCAGCCTATCAGGTAACTCACGCCTTGTGTATTCATGGCCTCCTTCTCAATCATTTTTTTTTGTCTCGTTCATCCATTAGCGCAGCTCCTATTTTCCTGCTACTACAAACTCTCAAACAACTGATTGGTTAAAAAGGGATCAACGACATTGGCGTTCGCCAAGCAATTGGACACTCAGAATGGAGAAGCAAGTGCTCATTGTTGAGTGTGGAGGTGAGATCCGGTTTCCATAGAGATTGCAAAAGTTTGATCTGATAGCAGTTATTTGTGTTTAGTGTGTGCATATTCAGTTCGTTGCATTCCTTCTTCCTTGGAGTAGAACGTATAGCAATGATAAGAGTATATGGTGGTGCTATGATCTTGATGGATCTATTCTACACAAAAGTTGAATCACATTGCAGTTCCTTCATGTTTATTGTCCGTATGTTCATTCTGTTCCATTGATTTCAACATAGAGCACTGATAAGATTTCATATTGCTGCCCCCTATTTCAGCCTGGGACACCGAATTGTTGTACGCAGAACATTTACTAAGGCATATGGTCCCCTCATGATCTTTTTTCCCAACATGGTGTGATGCAGAAAAGTCCTTATAAAAAGTAAAGGCAGAGCCAGTGATGCAACATGAATAGTGCGATGGCTACAGGAAGTACAGAGGAGAGCACCACCACTCCACATTTCAACTGCTTTTTTTTTTCTTTTTTTCGAAAGAACTCAGAACATTTCAACTGCTAGTAGTGAAAGAACTCGAGCACTTATTTCTCAGTGGCAAAACATCTCAACATTAACATTAATTTCTACTTATAGGAGTACATCTCTACATTAATTTCCCGGTATACATATCAACATCAATCTCTGTAACATGCCACACATGAAACGTGCAGAATGAGAAGACACTAAATAAAAAATGATCCTCAATGCCATGGCAAGTTCATTACAAAAATTCATTATATCACAAGCATGTGCCATTGAAGCATTCGAGTGAAACAAACACTCCACCTTGATAAGCACACTAAACAACTTGATAGTTAGCAGTGAGCAAACGAGCTCGCTGTGAAAACTTGGGAGGGTTGCCTTCCTTCAAAGGAAGGATTCCAGTAACCTGAGAAGTTTCAGATAAACACAATTAACATGGGATGGATAGGGTGACACCAAACTTGAGCAGGCTCAATCTCGCTATGTGGGAACTGGAACCTACCTTCAAATCACTGAAAGTACTTGATGCAGAAAACCCAACAGAGATGGGGAAAAATGATGATGGGTCAGCTGGGGGGACAACAAATTCCATGGAACCACTGCAAAGGATACATAAAGCAATAGTTAGGACGCAAGAAGTCAATCTACAAAATGGAATGATAATCATGACCAAATATTCAAATATTTCAGACCTGCGGTTCGATTGGTCAATAAGTAGAATAGACCATTCCAACACAGAGTTCCTAGAGTCAAACCTGTTTGCAGTTTGCACAAGGAAAAAGTGACTAAATAAATAAAGCGCGGAGACAGCAAACAAATGCTCAGTTTTATAAATCAAAGAAAGGTGCACAACGTGATGCCACGAGGAAATGAATAATGCAGTAAACATCGGTTTCTATTTTTTCAGATTTACACAATTTCCTATCATCTAGGATACCAAAGCTAAGCTATACACAAAGTCCATTGTAACAGCTTTGATTAACCAGTTATAACAGCAAAATGCTAGAGGTTACCACACTTGACCTTTAGGTTAGGAATAAAAGGCCCACAAAAACGTCCACAACCAGGTGGCATATGGTCATACATTAGGCACAAAGAATTTATGCAATGTACTTTAGTAAAGGATAGCGTATGAATGAACTGAAGAGAAAAGGAAACATTACTTCCACTCTCCGTCTATCTGTCTAACACTTGGAGCCTCCCGAAGTGCTGGCAGAGGTATGCATACCACAACATTGTGCAGATCAAACATCTCAGAAGCTTCATATTCAATGTTGACATAGGTTTCATTCCCAGACACCGATGGCCAGCAATTGACTACATCAGCAAAAGCATGTTACTGTAAGTCCAAATTGGCAAATTATTAGACAGAAGAAAATAAAGCTATGTTGCACCTGATAGAGGTAAAGATGACTCATCCATCCCCTGGATTCTCCATTTCACCAGAGGAGTTTCATTCTGACCACTCGGAAAGGGCCTGTTTGGATCTTTTGCTCCCAAAATTTGCTGACTGTTAAACAAGTCCTTGTTGATATTTGGGTGTGTTTTGAAGCTAAGTCCAGGAATATCTTGGCTTTCAATCTACAACACCATATATTAGAAAAATCAGTACATAAACTAATTCATATGATTATACACTTCTGTGCAATAAAGTGGCGTATTGGCAAGTAGAGCAAAAAAAAAAGTATAAGAAGCAAAAACAAAGGTAAGTGTTATAATAAAGAGTGGTGTTGTCTTTCCATGAAAAAAAAAAAGAGCAGTGCAGGAATTATTTTAACTGGAAGGTGACCACAACTGAAGGGAATGTTCTTACTTCAATACTAACTCCCTCCAGTAACAAACAAGTGATCTTTTTGGACACCAACATGGTTTCCAAAATACAACTTTATCTACTTCTACTTTTCGTTACAAAATATGCATAAAAGCCAAAAAAATACTTTTACGAAACTACATTTGGAGATAAATCTACTCATACCACCAAAGTTTGGAATGGAGCAGAATGCAATATCGGTATAGGTTCACACGGCAAGGCAAATAAGAAGTTCCATGCTATTTTGGACTGTTTTACAGTTAAAGCTTTAAGACAGGGCATTACCTGCACCTGGATAAATCCATCGGTATCATTAAGAACCTGAAGAGCAAGGGTTCCTTGAACATCAAAGTTATTAATTCCGCCATCTCTTTTAACAACAACATTGAGCTTCTCTTCAATAGTCACTGTGACAGGATCAGTTGGTGGAAGAGCAGGTGGTCTTGTAGAAACTGAACTTGGTTGTACATCCTCCAAAATGACTTCTCCTTCAGCTTTCAATGACTCAAGGAACTGATTTGTCTTCTGTGTCTTGCCTAGTTTCATACCAAGACCTTTGCCAGGTGCAGTAGCAGCTGTAGATGGACGACCTGTAGAAATGCTGCTTGCAGTTAGATCAAATACAAGTGGAGTGCTGGCATGTACAGTCTAGCATTTTGACTGGGAATCAGGTAATGTAGTCATGAGAAACTTAATATTGAATTATTGAGTCATGAAAGATCTGATAATAAAACTCAAGTGGAGGGTGAACAAAAGAACAAGATTGATCAACAATGGAACAAAAAATACAGGAAGGATATTTGTTTTACTATATGAAATAATCAGTTTCTATTTAACTTCAATCCAACCATTATATGATTAGATTAGACAGCTCAAGGCAATAAACTAGAAAATGCATCGTGAAAGCGAGACAGAGCACAGTGTTAGGTACGATTCTTCATTTCTTTTAAAACAGCATAGAGCCGAGCTACACTCTGGTAAGAGCCTCCAGGTGTGAGGCTCCCTGCCTGGGTGGGGATCAAACCCTGGCGCTTGCAAAAAGGGTGTGTGATGACCTCCTGTAAGCTGCCCTGGCTTGGCTGGCTACACATCGTAGTGGGACCCAGGTTCAATTGTCCCAAACCTCAGAGGCAACATCAGGGTGATGTCTCTCCCCCTGATCAGGTTCCCTCTTTATTAAAACAACATTGCAATTAACTGATCTTTAACTTGTTTTGCAAAATATAGTATAGGTTGCAAAATATTTAGCATGATCCCTAGATATGACAAGAACACAAGGAAAAATTGTAATTGCAGAATCATAATAAAAGGAAGAAGTAAAAAGAGCATCTAATACATGGTTGAGACATCAGGTGTACAAGAACTGGGAACACTACAAGCAAACAATGGCAATATACATCCTAGACATGTGCATATCAAGATGGATCAGAACTGCAAACACAAAAGTAAAAAATAAACTATAAAAATGAAATAAAGCGATGACCGTTACTTCTTAAAATAAAATTTAGCGAGAAGGGCTAACCACCTTTGGGCTTGCTGGCAAATGAGTCCATATCAGCACTCAGTCCACCTAATCCAGAACCACTGATGTTCATGTCGCTGAAAGCCTTTTCAATCACACGTGGACCAGATATTGATGAGTATCCGCCTTTGTCAAGTTTACCTCTTTCCATCTGCAAGGTACACCACCCACAAAATATAACCTCTTAGACACAAATAATACCCAAAAAATAACTTGACATGATATTTCAATTTGAAAATCCTGGCAATGGAACCAAACTTTTATCTAGATAGTTCTTGTTCCAATCTCCTTTGGTCAAACTATCATTCACTAATCCTATCCAAAAATTTTCTTGAATGGATTCGATAATGCATCTTTCATTTATGTCTATGCCCCTCAGATGCCTTCCCAACAAGCTATTTTATGGGAAACTGAAGTTGTCAAAATATCTTCTAAATGGAAGCTTTAACTTAACATGCATGAATTGATGCCAAATGAAACAGAGACAAATACGGCTAAATTCACAGACAAATGCACACATAATCAATAACAACTTAAAAGGAATCATAATGTATTTTAAATCTGGTGAAGTGCAGACCCTCATTTTGTCAAGCTCATTAGCCTTCTTCTTCATGACATCCTTGGTTTCATTGATTTTGGCTTGCATCATCAGCTTGTGTGCCTTCTCTTCATGGCTCTCCATCTCACAATATTGTTTGACTTGCTGCACTGTTACATTTTCCTTATTTCCAAGAGAGATGGCTTCATCGAAAGCAAATATGAGCTCAAATGCTGATTTACAGATGCCCTCCTCATCCAGAGAAGGGGAGTATTCAGGCACCTTTCCATAAGCTAAGGAGACCATAGTATTGGAATATTGCTGTGAAAGCACACACTACAGAATAGTAGCATAAAAGGAGTACATATATACACAGCTTTCAAAATGAGACTCATATTGGGAAAAAGTTTTGCATAGATACGCAAGTAACTACAGTGTATGTTGATTTTTCATGTTTCCCCCTCAGTACTATGTAAAAAGCAGATTACTTGGATGTGGTAAATTTATAGCTTCCATTTCTCCACAAGAATAGCCAGTATGGTTGCCTTGTATATTTTTAACTCATATTAAAAAGGATCAAATAAATGAGATAAATCCAAAGAATCAGAAGATTAGTATATGTGAAAGTAGGATACGAGCTTGGACAGCAGCCGCAGAGTGTCCAGGTCTTCAAGAATATTGCTCTGCTTATTTGTAATAAGTAGAAGATATAAACCTTCGATAGGCTGGTAAACATAACGCACGTTTTCAGTTTCTACATAAGTGTGCTGTTTCCCAGTTCCAACCAGTTTTGGGAATGCAGCAAGCAATCCTTCAATTCTTATGCGAGACATGTCAACAAATTGCCTTGAAACAAGTGCTGCAATTGGAAACAGGGGGGAAAAGCTTCAGCACTAAGCAGCATCCCAGTCATTTTAAAGAAAAACTAATTACTAAGGGAATAAGCTTGATAAACTTAAACACCTATTGGTTTCGTATTATAACCCATACACTTGTATAAGTAAAGGACCAGACCAGCTAGTTCACAATGTGATAACAACTATTGCACCACATTTGTGACAGGATGCTACCATTCCCATGTAGCACATGGTGACCAGAGGATTCACAGAACAGGCAAATAAAATTGTGCAAATCAATTATTTGGGAATTGGCAAAAATGAATGGTCTGATTAACTGAAGAACCACACCTTTTCCTGACTTTGAAACTATGGAAGCTGCAAGAACCACCTGGGTGTACACAAACGATAAAACAAAAACAAAATGATCAGGCCTTTCAGAAACAAGATGCAATAATTCGATAGCAGCAAATGGATAAATGTCAGAACATTCCTTAAATAAGACCAACCAATTATCCATACCATTTTCAATCACTTCGGTTGACCACTGGAATTATTAAAACCAAGCCTGCAAACTATGCACCTGCCACAGGAAAGCAATAACCCAATCAGCAAAATAATGACAACGAAATATCCAACATGACTAAAAATTGTGAGGGGTGAGAAAAAGAAGGGAAAATTGCAGCCACTGAAAGCTATTTATTTTCATTGACAGTAGAACTCAAAGGCAATACCAGGGCAACCGTTTTGGCCCTGTGATGCGATCTCAGTCAAATATGCCACTTATACTCTAAAAGTTTTGCACAAAACATCAACAACAAACAGGGTGTCGATCAGTGGTATCACATGATGCAGAGAATAATATGTAGAGGACCGTAAGGATTTTAAATTTTGATGCCTTGCATGGACAGACAAACAAACAAACAGAGGTGCTCCAGCAACCATTCCTTGCACACTATTTGGCTCAAGCTCAATTGCATTATTAATAATTACAGGCTTATACTACAACTGTATACAATTGGCATCACATCGTCAAAGTCATTAATTAATAGAAAAATGAACAACAAAAGGAATACAGAAAGTCACCCAAATCAACACTACGCACGGTACCACATTGAAAATAGGCCCGGAGCATTGCATGTGAACTTACTCAGTTCAAGAAAATTAGCAGAGGCAACCTGGATCTAGAGTACAACGGGAAAATTGACAGAGGCAGCCCGATCTAGAAGAGTAGAACGGGGAAATTGGCAGAGCCACCCCGGATCTAGAAGAGTGCAACTACACATGACGCGCCGCGGTCGCCCGTAATAACGGAAGGGAAAAAGAAAAGAGGATTAACCGAAGGACGCCTGGATCTGGCCTGGTTTGATCGGTTTCGCACAGCACAAAAGTACCAGTGAGCATCATCAAATTCCTATCTCTTTCAAGAATGCCTAAAATTAGTTCACAATAGCCTGCAGATCCACAAGACATAGATCTCCAAACGAACTAGAACACACCTATTTGACAGGCTGCAGCAAATCTGGAGGTAAATGAGAAAGGAAATTTTGATTTACCCTCTCCGAGCTCCTCGATGCCGGACCTGGTGCGGGATCCTGGTGCTCACACGCCTGGTCCTGTGGCCTGGTGCAGGCTGCAGCAGCAGCGTTGCCGGTCGCCTGGTGCAGCAGCAGGAGCGTCGGCCGGGAGGATGAGTCGGGCCGAGTCGCGATCGGCGTCCAGCGTTAGGGGGCGTGCGGAGGCGGCTTGCGGGTCTGGCAGGCCGCAGGGGGTGGTGGGTACCGAGTGCCTTGGGAATTGCCGAATTGGCGCTGCGAGAAAACAAAAAATAGGTTGGGGAGGCCGGGAGTGGGGCTATTTGTCGCGCGGTGCGCGCGTGGCCGACGGGCCTAATTCGCCCCATTACGGATAGTTATGGCCCACGACATTTTTTTTTTGCTTTTTTTCATTTTTTTCTTCAATCTTTTCTATATTTATTATTTCGTTTTTATAGTTTCTCAATTTTAAATGTAAACACTAACATTTATAATTTTATTTTTAATTTTTCCATTGTTTTTTTGTTAAACTAGTTTTTATTTATTTTATGTTTCCCTTTTTATTTTACTTATATTATATTTGTTTGTTCTATTCTTTTATTTTTATTTGTGTTTTCCCCTTTTCCAATCCTTTTCATTTTATTAATATTAATTTTCTCTTTCATTTTATTATTTTATAATGTTTCTTCTTATTTTATGTTTCATTTTTTCCATTTTTATTAGGTTTAATTTTTATTTTTCTATATATACTAGTCTGTTCGTCAGTATAATATTTTGTTCATCTTTATCAATTTTTTCCTTTAAATTTAATTATTTTATTGTTGCATATAATTATTTGTTCTTGCACACACTTATTGTTTACTTGTGTGTTTCTCCTCTGTTTTGATAATAGACCACCCACATACAAATATTCACCAAACTTATGAAAATAGTTTGTAATAATTTCTAGCATTATGTTTGGAGATTTATCTTGACCACTTTTATGCAATCTTCGATGGTCAAATTTGATACTTAAGTACCACACATCACTGCCTCGGCTCGCCACACACGCAGTGCAAACTGCCCCTACATGACGGCGCAGCCGCCCGCATGTGCCGGCGCGAGTCTCGGCTGCAAAGGGACAATGACACCCTAAGAGTGTGATGAATTAGATGCCCTAAAAACTAAGGTTCCAACCACATATAAAAACCTATTCTAATTTCTATTTAGATGTGTACTCAGTTTTTTTATGTGCTATCTCTACCGCAAAAGAGTTTTGCACCAAGTCTAACCATATCAACTACAAAAGACAATTGTAAGAAAGGTAACGTTGAATATAAAGGCACAAAATAAATGAGGAAGTTAAAGGGTATAAAACACAAACTCTTGGCACCGCAATTTTTTTGAGGTATAGAAAAGTTAGCTAACTTCCAATAATCCTTGTTGGAGACCCTTTTGGGGAAATGCCCTTCACTATGGTAAAGCTCTATAGTGGGCAAACTCCGTGATAGCCAATACGACTACCCCACAACACCATAGGTCTCCGCTTGGCCTCTAACCAATGACCTCCGCCGTCTTCACTAGGTAGAGCTTCGACAAACCGCTAAAAGGCTCTCTTCTCTTGCACAAGCAACAGCAGCCTCTCTACAAAACTTTGTTAGAGGGTCTCACAAAACTACAATGCCCCATATTAACAACAATTGATGCATACGAACCGATATCAATGAGGTTTGCAAACTTCACTAGACTCCAGGCTAATCCCTAAAGCAGCACACTAAGCAGCCTAAACTAGCACTAATAAAAACCTAAAGCTTGTTGCTAATTCTTTACTCTTTTCTTCGGCACTTTGGTGGAAACAACATTTTGATTTGGTGAACTTCAACATCCAATATCTTCTCCAAACTCAACACATTTCGAATGGCCGGATGGAAGAGTACAAGTAGTGTGCACCACCGACTATTGCGGTGCATGCGTGACTAGTCTGTCATTGCAGAGCTTAGTATCCAACTTCTTCACTATCAACAGCTATTATTGCTCTGCCAACACCGCAATAGTTAGTGCTACCATCGCAATAGTAAGTGCCAAAATTTGTCACTTATCTCAGAGCACTGACTGTTGGTGTGCTAGCATGGCAATATTATGTGGTGCCACCACAATAATTGGTGTCCAAGTTTGTCACTTGTCTCAGCAACACCGACTATTACTGTGCTAGCATCGACAATGATTCCATAGAAATAGTTTGTGCTCGTATTCAATGGTTTACATCGTTTTTTCTTGGCATTTTTACTGAGCTTAATTTGTATGATGTCTTGGTTTTCTTCTATGGCCTTCTAATGTCTTGGTTACGTACTCTTGATTTTGTTTGAGGTTTGTAATCACCCAAATCCAACGCTTGCATCTATGCAACTATACCCATGTACACTGACAAACTTGTTATTTCACATCGGCTATGTTGCATGCAATCACAAGAATCACTAATGGTCTATGCTAGGTCTATTTTCTTACAGAGGCCCGCACTTGCCATTGCACGCGGCTGAATGCAACAAGCATCGTGAACCGTGCAAGCGCCCCCATAAAAAAATTCAGTATGATTGAGCTTGCGACGACTCTAGAAATTCAAGAAGGCTCATCATATTTTAAGAAAAAGGTTAAATACAAAGGACTGCATTCAAAAATTATGAAATTGGCATGGAATCCTTTTCTAGGTGCATAACCTCCACATTAAAAATCAACACATTTTTATAAAAAAATTAGACTAAATATTATTCACAAACACATATCTCTCACACTCTTTCATACTTTAAAGGCAAACTTAAGCTTTTTAAACACCCTAAAATATTATTTTTACTTATTATATGGAAATATTTTACACGTGTTATATATCATATACAATTTTCATGGAGGAGCTTTGATTTTTTAAGATGATTTGCTATTTTTTATAGATTAAATGATATTTTAGTGCTTATTATGGGCATGTAATTGACAACCGCAAAAAATTGCAGCTTGGTCGGACCTTAGTTGTGGTCTCTAGAAATTATAAAGATTTATATAGATTAATATAAAAGGATTACATCCATATTAAATACAAAGGGGCTGTGTGGTTTAGTAGTTAGGCGAGTATTTTATGAAGCATGAGGTCACGAGTTTGCCATAGCTTGCAACAAGTGGAAAAAATTGTGGCATTTGGAGTAGAGGGTGGGGTTGGTAGCTTTTATGAAGTTTTTGAAATTATCTCCACCAGCGGATCAAACCACAAAACGATTTTCACCGTCGGTTCCGAGTCTCACTAGCCCCCTCCTCCCTCCCCTATAAAAAACCGGCGGTGATAAGATTTATGTAGTAGCGACATATCATGGCAAGCAACATATTGTAGCTATCAGCTTCATGATATTAAATCCTGATTGAAGCGGTCTAAGTGCCGTGTGTACTTGTCTTGTTACATGAGTTTTCCCCCTACGTTTTAAATTGTCTTTATCTTATATATTTGGTTGATGTTTCAGGATCATGTGTTCTGTGTGAGAAGCAGTATACAAGCAAACACGGTTACCACCAGCATTAGTTTGAGGCGGCGGGTTCAACTTGACTGTAATCTTATGACCGGGTTGTATTTTGTTCCACATCGAACTTTTGCTAACATTTCGTCACCGTCATGTCACCATCAAACTAGTCAGTCAGCCCTTGCTTGCTCATTCTATGGGGCCAAAAGAGATAGTTTCTCGATCTTGTTTTCTACTTATTTAACATGGCTGCGATACGACTATGTAATTCTTTTTATATTTCCTTTCAATAATTGTTAAGAAGAAGACATCGCAAAGAAGCAGGATGCTGACTTCCACGTAGAAAAAAAAAGGCGAAGAAAATCTCACACAAACGATCCAAACCTTGTGCCAAGCAAAGAAAGCTTCTTTTTGCATGTTTTTTTTATAAAAAAAACCATGCAGCCCTCTTCCGAAACAAACGCCCACGCAATTGCAGTTGCAGCACGCGTGAACAAAGCCTGTTGACGTGGTGTGCGGAACAATGACACATCGGCACGCGTTTAGCATTTCAACACCTAGCAGGCAGCAGCAGCACGGCCGATCGTCGCCAAACATCGGACCCTGCAAGGCTGCAAGCGGGCTGAAATGAAGCTAGCACGAACCTCGCCCCGTCGTGTCGTCGTCAACCTCCGCTCCCGTTCGATTATGCCTAAACTACCAGCGTCAGTTGGAAGCGAGTACTAAGACCCTAAGGTGATCTAATCATCTCAAGCTGGCGTTGCCTTTTCTAGCGCGTGGAACATGCAGTTTATCGTCAGTTCATTTATCTGTTTTTGCATAAAATGAGATATGTGGTGTGAATCTGTCTTGAAAAAGATGTAAAAATTGGACAAAAATAGCATTTTCAGTTTTATTAAGGGCGTGTTTAAATTCTTAAACTTTTGCAAAAAGTTTTCACTTTGAAAACCGTGTCAGTTCATTTCTTCTTTCTGTGCACACGACCTAATGCATAAACTTTTCACCAATTTTCACCAATTCACCGGATTTAAACACCCCCTAAAACAAATTCACTGGTGAACTGTGTGAAGCTATTTTTGCAATCAAAGGGTCTTTAATTAGCGGTCACCTACTTATGAGATCTTTTGACTATGTTTTGACTGAACTGCTTGAAACAAAGAATAAACTTTTGCAAAGGCAACTCTCCGTTGACCAAACCGTGGGGACTGTACGGTAAGCGTGGACCTGAAGACGGACACGTCGCAGTGTACCACGCGTGTCCGGGGCGGCCAGCACGGGCCGCACATTCGATCGAAGGAGCTCATCATGCCGTCCGCCCGCACGCGGTCCCGCGGCTCGCATGGTCAGCGCCCGCCGCCCACAGCCCACTCCACCCCTGCTGTTGCCGGGGCGCGGACGGAACAGGCCGACGGGGATTCACAATTTCCGGCCCACGCCGCTGCCGGGCGCTGGGGCTAGCTGGCCGGCTGGGGATTGGACTCGCTGGTCGTCGCCTGCGGCAGTAGAATTCGTGGACTTTCTTCACGGGGAGGAGGGGTGGGTGCGGGCCGCCTGGCGATCTGACCGAACGCTTCGCCACAGAAGCGCGAGCAACAGCGACAGCGGAGCCAGCGAGGCGGGGCACGGGGGACCGGGTAAAAACGCCGGGGCTCGGCCGCCTACCCCGCCTTCCGTTCCCTTCCGCCCTCCACCCAGTCAGCCAGGCGGCATCGGTGCGCCGACGTTGCCAACGCGGAGCGCTGGGGCGCCGCCGTGGGGAGAGAAGAGGAGAGGAGACAAAGAGCGCAGAGCTTCGGGCTTCGGTTGCCCGCGCCTTTGCGGCCAGCGGGAGCATCCCGCCTTCCGTCGTCGGCCAGGTTCTTCCCTAACTCGTACCTGCTTCCGGGAGAGCCAGTATGGCGTATCGAATCCAGCTATTTCCATGTGTTTCTCAAGATTCTTGCTGAATTTGTTCCAGTAGCGTAAGTTTGTCTTCCGTTAATCATGAAACGGGCGGTTCGGCACGGTAAGGGGACTAATTTCGTCATCTCTGCGCAGCAAGGAACGAGAATTGGAACTGGTTTTGCATAAAACTTTTGGAAAGCCACTGAATTTGGAACATGGGGGGTTCGATGGGCTGCTTGAAAGGCGGCTCCAAGTCGGGGCAAGATCAGAAAGGTCAGGCCGTTGCGACTTCGTCCCCTCGCTCAGGTACATTCCATTTACTTCCGTTCTGTGAGCACATGACCTGGGGAGACTACTGCTCAAAAATTTCTGCACTTACAAGTATTTTGACTCCAAATTGAAGGCACGCTTATGTTGCTTCGCATTAAAAATGTGGACAAATTGCCAAAAAATTATATCTGCATGTTGATGCAGGGAATAGTAAATCTTATCCTCAGCACACCAAAATAGTGCACAATACATGCTGTAAATCCAAAAGTGATCCATCAGGGTATCATACTTAGGACAAAACTAGCTCTCGATCCAAAAGTGATCCTTTCTTGTAAAATGTGCATTGCTGCCTGCAAGTGAGGTTTCAGTGAGTTGTAATTCATAGCTAGTAGCGCAAGGGGCAGCATCCTCGCACTTAGAATAAACCTTAGTTTTTAATATTCATTTCCTGCACCAGAGATCCTATCATTCTGACAGAAACTATACAATGACCTAAAACATTAGGGATGATGACAAAACTTTTCTATACCGCATCCACAAAGATTAGTTCTTTTATTTCTAATCGGTCAAACAAACATATAAAGATGTTTCTTAAATTGATGATTCATCACTGAAGACTTTGGTCGTAGCTGTAATATCATCAACCGAAGTGACTATCATCCTATTTCAGTGCACTTCTGTAGTTCTGTGCTCACATCACATTTCTTTGTTGTCTGTGTTCTTTTACCTAATAGCAATTGACGATACAGCTCTGATAAAAGTGCAGGTAATGTATTATCAAGAGCTGGAAATAATGTACGAGTCTTCTCTCTAAATGAGTTGAAGACTGCCACACGAAACTTTCACATGATGAATTGCATTGGCCGTGGAGGTTTCGGAGCAGTATATAAGGTGACCCAGGACTTGGTTATGCATTTTTTTTTAAAAAAAATATTGCTTTTATTGTTGCTTCTACTCTAAAGACCTCTTTCAAGGACTTTCTAAATATTGTAATCAAGTAACCTGCAAATATGGAACGACTAACAAAGGTTCTACCTTGCTTAGGGAAACCTGAAAGATGGCACTCAAGTTGCAATAAAAAAGCTTTCAGCTGAGTCAAAACAAGGAATTAGTGAATTCTTGACGGAGATTAATGTCATATCAAACGTCAGGCACCCAAACCTTGTCAAGCTACTTGGTTGCTGCGCTGAAGGGAATAACAGACTATTGGTGTATGAGTATGCGGAGAATAACAGTTTGGCAAATGCTTTGCTTGGTAAGTTCAGTATTGAAAATTTACTTTCTAAGTCAGCCAATCCAAATGTATTAAGTTTACCTTGGTGAATTATGACCAGGACCAAAGAATAAATGTATTCCATTGGACTGGCAGAAAAGAGCTGCTATCTGTATTGGAACTGCTTCTGGCCTTGCGTTTCTTCATGAGGAAGCACAACCACGCATTGTCCACCGTGACATCAAGGCTAGCAACATTTTACTTGATAAAAAACTGCTGCCCAAAATTGGAGATTTTGGACTCGCCAAGCTTTTTCCTGATACTCTCACTCACATTAGCACGCGTGTTGCAGGAACAATGTTAGTGCCTCTCTGGATCTTTTGCTGTATCTTTCTTGCAAAAAGAAATCATTTTGCTTATCTACTTGCTTCTACAATGAAGTTATATATTTCATGTCAATTTTCATCACTGTGCTATACTGATTTTAATTAAGAAAAGAAAGATATATTCGTCGGCCCCTATATAGTTATTTTTTGCAGCCAGTTTAATAATGCCGATCAACCAACTGAACTTCGTCTTTTATAACATATCAACCAACCTTACTTAGTCTGGTATATCATATTGAACTGCCAATATATAATTTTCCTGCAGGGGCTATTTAGCACCAGAGTATGCCTTATTGGGACAATTAACCAAGAAAGCAGACATATATAGTTTTGGGGTGCTTCTTCTTGAAGTGATAAGCGGTCAAGGCAGCAGTGCGTCGACTTGGGGGCCTGATATGCATGTCCTTGTGGAATGGGTAGCCCATTTTTCCCTCCTTGTCTCCCATAAAATGTGCAACCATGAACCTTGTAGCATTCTGCATGCTTGCATCTAGTTTTGATGGACTGAAATATCACACATGCACCTAATAACCACTAGCCTTTCCCATGACAGGCTCACAGTACATGTTGATGATGGCGTTCACACTTTACATATTACATTCAACATATATGTATTGCTATTCTGAAAAATGGTTGAATTTATTACGTGGATTGAACTGCAGACATGGAAGCTGCGGGAAGAAGGGAGACTCTTGGAAATTGTTGACCCAGATCTGGAAAAGTACCCAGAGGAGCAGGTTCTTCATTTCATCAAGGTCGCACTGCTGTGTACACAAGCCACGTCCCAGCAGAGGCCATCCATGAAGCAGGTTGTCAATATGCTATCTAACCGAACAGAGATCGATCTGCAAAATGTAGTTCCACCAGGTGTGCTGAAGGAACCTCGACAGCGTACTGGTGGCTTTCGGGGTTCGACATTGGATTCATCCACAAGCCAAAGCACCAAAGGCAATCCAGCTGAATCTTATAGTACACAGACCATCATGAATAGTGGTCAATTTAGCACAACCGAGGTATCACCAAGGTGATGTGACGAGCTTGCAAGCTTTGTTTGCCATCATCAGAGGTTTCTCGCACCACCCATGAGGTTTTACTGTGTTGAGCGCTGACAAATTCTCTTGATCTGAAAGGCCTTATTCATTTTCATCCTGATTTAGAACTACATAGGATGCCAGGGCCATTGTGAATTGCTGATGTACAGGAACTGTAGTTCACCTTTTTCTTTTGCGGAGGAGGAATTGTAGTTCAATTTGACAATTGCATTATGTTCTTTACAGCCAATTATAGGGATACATTGCAGGAGTTAAAGAGTACAAGAGTGCATTGGGGACTGCAAAAAGAGGTCTCGAAACACGAGTTGTGAAGAACACCTACCATGCATAATATATCTTAATTTTTCCTCTTTCATCTTGCTAAACACGCTCGCTTTCTGCAAAAAAAAAAGGGAGATTCGTGTCACTGGGTTGCACCTGCGACTGCAATTGCATACGATTATTTCTGGCAAATATACTAGTGATTTAGAGAACATACAACTCAACCAAAGATAATATGGGAGGAGAAATATGTCACTAGCATATACTCCCTCCATTTGATGAACAAATACTCTATTAATAATCGTATGTGGAACATACAACATAAGCATTTGATGAACATATACTATCAAAATATTTTTGTGACACAAAATTCATGTCACTAGATTGGTATTCCAAGCACTTTGTGTGTGTGTGTGTGTCGCGTAAATGAATAGAGTAGTTGATCAAAGCCTTTCCCAATGACCTTTTGTTAAAAAAAAACAGAGCAACTATGCAATATGCAACAAACTAGACCACGAGAGTCTATCGAGTACCTTACCTCAAACAATCAGAACTATAAATTTCTACTGAACAAAGACAGGCATAGATCATAACCACAGTTCCCAGATTTATTCGTTAAGCGGGAGAACATAATAAGCTTATTGTTTTTCTCCACCCACTAATGGCATCTTTTTTTAACAGGAAGTGGGTAAAGAAATATAAACTAGAACTAACAAATGATTCTCTTGACACACTATTCTTTGTCTACAAAAGCTGACTCTGCAAGATCAATAGCCCGAGCTAATGCTGCAGCCTTATTCTCGCATTCGCGCTGTTCATCATCTGGGCTACTGTCAGCAACAATGCCCGCTCCAGCCTGAAGATGAGCAACCCACTCCCGGCGCCTATCAGCAGCTTTGTATGAATACATCGTGTTGTGGCTTGGTGCTGTTGAGAATACAATGGTGCGGAGCGCAAGTGCGATTTGCATGTCACCATCAAACGATATCCCTCCTAAACCACCACTATATGGTCCTCGCCTTGTGACTTCCAGCTCATCTATCAGCTCCATGGCTTTCACCTGGTTATATAAACAATTTCTTACTAATCAACATTTGTTCAGAAGAGGAAAATAACCTTTAAAAAATAGAAGGCAGTGAAAGTGAGATGATTTATGAACCAGGCGCTAAACTGAACACAGTGGCTAGATAGATCTACTAAATGCATTGCTTTGCAGTTGAAGTACACACATCAAGAAGATACATGCCTAATTGTAATAATTAAAAATGCTAAAAACCGCTGATGATAAGTAGAGCCAACACTTTCCATATGAATTTTTTTTAAAAAAAAATCTAAAGGGTGGAGTAAATTTGGAAAACATGCTACACTAAAATATAGAAGAGTGAAGGTTGGACAACAATGTTCTTAAGGCAGTATGAAATTCTGTGGCGCCTTGGGTATGCCTTGTCTCCTAGGCGACAAGGTGTAACTATGCCCTCGTGGCACCTTGGGTAGACCTAGTCACCTAGGCGACATCTTAAGAACAATGTTGGACAGCATATCAAAATAAGAATATTGGAAGGAAAACTTCACCTTTGGCGCACCACTAACTGTTCCCACAGGCAATGCAGCTCTCAGGGCATCCCAGCTCTGGAGACGATCATCCAACTGTCCACTAACCTGCAAAGCATTCAGCCAGATGTTAACATTTTTGGGGAAGACGTTACAATATTTTCTGTAGGCTAGAACCCTTCATACACTGAAGATCAAAGGACATCTGTAGAAAGAAATGTCTATTGAATAAGATGGAAAACAAACAAATAAGGTGACAGAGGTGCACAATCAACAGGTGCTCATACGATAAGGCAAACAAGATATAATAAAAAAAACAAACATCGTAGGTAGTTTGATGAGTTGTTTAAAAAATGTTTTCGTATTTTTGAGCTGAAACCCTAATTTTTAACCTAACACTGAATGCCAAATAAAGAGTAATGACTCAAGAAACATGCTGAATTAATAGTTTTTTTTTTCATTTGAGCTAAACCTTTATTGTTAACGGTTAATGCCAAATAAAGAACAGTGACTATTTAGAATTCAGCAAACAATTAATCTAATGATTGCCAAAGTATAAAATGTGATATAATACGAGAGCAATTTTTATACAAAATAAGAAGAGCCTAACCGTTGAGCTGATGTGCATAACATGGGAGTATCGTTCAATGTTCATTAACTTCTCCACCTTTACTGATCCAGGTTTGGAGACCTGTCAAGTAGTAGTAGTCATTAGAAAACATCCGAAACTGCTGCAGCAGAAGAGGGGCAAAAACATTCATTTTCGCTAAAGAATAACTACAATTCCATACTTATAGGTCTGTTAGGTGTGTGCCACTACAACTCAAAAGAAAAACATAAAGAAAGAAACAAAAAGAATAAGGCATGCATTTTGTCAGAATGCAATGTAGTAGATCTTATGGGTAACAAGGTAAAAGGATTACAGACCTTGCCAACATCATTCCTTCCCAAGTCTACAAGCATAATGTGCTCGGCACACTGTTTTTCATCACTTAATAGTTGTTGCTCTTGCATTTGATCTTCCTTCTCTGTCTTGCCCCTTCTAACAGTCCCAGCTAGTGGCCGATTAATAATCTTCCCCTGAAAAAATATTTTATAAAGTTGCAGATTAGTGGAAGGATGATATTCAAGTTCAAAGAATAGCCATAAAAATGGTTCACCATTCACATACCTTACTGACTCGTGTAAGAATTTCAGGACTAGATGCAACTAGGACACAGCCTCTTGCCTAAATAGATGGTCAAAGGATGTTTATATTAGAATCTAAAAGGGAAATAAGTGCACAAAACAGTGTTCAAATAATGCTTGCTTCATGCTTCTGTTTCTACCTGTACATACGCCATGTATGGACTAGGGTTCACAATTCGTAAAGCTCGATAAACCTCAAATGGGTTGGCATATGTTCGCCTCTCAAACCTCTGGCTTAAAACGATTTGGAAGATGTCCCCAGCCATAATATGCTCCTTAGCCTGCATAACAGCATTCTTGTACTCATCACTTGTCATGGTCGACTTATTCAAAGGTGCACCAAACTGGCGAGTGTGCAGCTTGACAAATCCTGGAGAAAGTGTGGGGCTGAAGTCCAAAGCAGATAGTAGAAATATGAGCATCAAACAAACAAAGCAGCAGGCTTAATGAATAGGAACCACATCGCTTACACATTAGAATTGTGCACTTTGGATAGCAACAGGTTCAGCCGGGATCTGCCATCTTGGTATGCTTCCTCAACTGATGCGTGCCGGTCCACATTTACCCAATGGATGACATACACTTTCTGAAACAAGAAAAGAGCCATATGATCTTTGAGGGATAAATACCAAAAGTCAAACACAGCTATAGCAAGTAAAAATTATTTTGCCACATGAGGTGCACATTGATTAAATGCAAGACAGATGCGCGGGTAGTTTCAGTCTGTTCATCAATGTGGACTAAATATAAGATGCAGCAATGACAAATTACATGTGTCACGTTATTATCAGTATTGTTAACTATCTAGTTTT
This sequence comes from Alloteropsis semialata, assembly GCA_004135705.1. Lineage (NCBI taxonomy): Eukaryota > Viridiplantae > Streptophyta > Magnoliopsida > Poales > Poaceae > Alloteropsis > Alloteropsis semialata. The sequence goes on along the minus strand of CM014278.1, from coordinate 84,446,709 downwards.
AACTACGAGCTATATTATTCTGCCTTTAAGGGAAATGATTAACTAAATGTCAACTAATACCAAATCATAACTTTGATCCCCGGAGGCTGATAAAATCAGAACTTAGTTAAGAATGAGACGAGAAAATGGGATTTCAGAAATAAACACCTTCTCAACATTGTCGAAGACAAGAACATCATCGTAGAGCCCCAAGTGCACATCAGGAAGGTTCCTATCGTCCTGAGGAGCACCAGAGAATGGTAGCTTCTTCTTCTCAACATACCGAACCGTATCATAGGAAAAGAACCCAACCCATCCGCCTATCACACACAAACAAGAAACCAAATGCCATTGTTCACATAACATCATTGGCAACATCAAACCTTCTCTCCTCAACAATGTTTGCTGCTCACCTGAGAAGGATTCAGGGAGTTCGTCAATCTGCTGTGGGTGCCACCCCTCCATCATGTTCCTGGGGATCTGCATAGGATCGTCCACGACCTGCTCGGTCACCTGGCCCTTCTCGTGGTCCATGATAGTGACCTTGTGCTCCTTGGCCACTATCTCCATCACCGGGTGGGCTCCCACCATACTGTAGCGGCCCTGCAATCCAATCCAATCCAATCAGTTCCGTTGAATTACTAACGAAGATAAGAATCGATAGGGGAACTTCGCCCAGAAAAAAAAAACGATAAGGGACCAGCAGATTTGAGAAGGCGGCATGGAATACGTACGACGTTGGTGGTGCCCTGAGGCCCCTGCTCGACGGACTCGAAGAGGAAGCTGGGGGCGTCGACGTTGTCCTCCGGGACGAGGCAGCGGTAGGCGAGCACGGGGGTGAGGTGGTCCGACACGATGCACTCCCACATGGGCACCAGGTTGCCCTTCCCGCTCCCCCGCGCCGCCGCCTCGAAGAACCGCCTCTTGTCCTCCTCCGCCGCCTTCGCCGCCACGGCGCTCCTGCTCACCACCTCGCTCGCCTGCGGCGCCACGGCGCGGCACCTCAGCCCGCCGGCCCTGTCGCTCCCCCTCCTCATCCTGGCTGCCACCACCGCCCCCGCCCTGACCAGGGCCCCCGCCGCCGGGGCGGCGGCGCGGGAGGGGGAGAACACGGAGGTGGCGGCGATGGATTCCATCCCGCTGGCGGGCTGGCGGCTGGTTTCCGCGCTGCAGGGTTTAGTTTCTATCTATCTATCGATTTCGCGATCGGGCTCGGAGAAGGCGAAATGGGGGCAGTGCGCTTATATAAGAAGCTGCAATCGGATTCGAAAATTCAAAACAGGCAGCCACTGAGAGCGGGGTACTCTGATCCTCAGATTCTCGAGAAGATTTTCCAGGGGAAAAAGGCGCTTCTAATTGTGACGAGGAACGCTGGGGACGGGGCGGCGGCTGGCGTGGCTGGGGTTTTGGCGTGTTGGGTTTGACTCTTCCGTTTGACGGGGAGGGGAAGGAAGCAGATTAGCCAAGCGACGGACTGATGCGGACGACACGAACCGCCGATTGTTACGCGCTCTTCTTTTCCTTTCTTTTCCAAAAAAAAACGTGAGTACAGGCGAGGGTAACAGTAGACACGCACGTGCCGCGCCTGTCTGAATCTGCCGTCATATCATTATCCTATCTTGTCAGCGATTCAGCGTGCAAGAAAACCTCACGGTGGAAGTGGAAGTGGTCGCCCACCAACCGGAGGGGGCGCCGGGGCGCGGACGGCGGCGGAGGGTCCTCAAAGTCAAGCGGCGGAGAGGCGAGGAGCAGGCGTCGGCCGGGTAGGGCAGCCGGGCCCACCGTGGCGGTGGCAGAAATGGTAAACGGCAGGGTCTTTCCGGCGCTCACCGCCCGTCGGAGCGTTTGTTGGTCACCTGGTGATCGTGCGCTGCGGGAAGCTGCGCGGCAGCGCGCTCGAGCGCCCGCGGCACTACGGCGCGGTAGGGGTAGGTAGGCGACGATTTTCACCGGCTGGCGTCACCTCCGCAGGTCTGTCATGTTTCGTGGTGATGTACATTTTCTCAGAAAGGTTGAGGTGCCTAAATGTTCTCAGGAAGAAAAGGAAAATATGATATACTATTTGGTGTTGTTAAAAATAGACAGCAACTAATGAACATGACATGCATATATATGACTAGAAGCGTAGTAGAACTCATATAACTAAGTGACAGTCACTGCAGGAATAACACTTAACAGAAAAAAGCATCTATTGTTAAGTAGTATTCTCTTGGCCAGTTGGCCCTCGACGGCCAGCCCAAGAATGCTCCAGCACCGTGACTCCGGTGCATGCCGCACACTCGATGTGAAAGGAACGTCGCAGCAACCATGCCAACTTCGCAGGATGTTTCCTCACGAGCATTCCATCGAACAGGTCGCATGCAGTGGCGGGAATGCTTCCGGCGACCCACGGATCCCTGAGATGTTTGTTTCCCACCTAGATTATATTAATCTAGCTTATGAGCCAAGGGCATTATAGTAAGACCTTGTTTAGGACCTCTTTGGTACAGATTCGGCCAGCTCCAGCTTCGCCACTGTAGCGTCACTGTTATGTGTCAGACGGAGCTGCGGGGAGCGAGTTTTTAGCAGCTCCGGCTGCTCTCAACTGCTCTGTGAGAGAGAAGAAGAGGAAAGAGAAAAATAGCTCTTATGAACAGTAGCGCTACAATGCCGATGCAGTATGTGTCAGAAGGAGCTGGAGCGGCTGAAATCTGTACCAAACAGGGCCTTAATTGCGGTGAGAAAGTTATGAAAATTACTGTCGCAATTATAAATCGAAGATTAGAAGGACTAAACATGATCTAATTATAAAACTAATTGCATGGATTGACTAGAAATCGCGAGACAAATCTATTAAGCCTAATTAATCCGTCATTAGAGATTGTTTAATTGTTTACTGTAGCACGACGTTGTCTAATCATGGCCTAATTAGGCTCATTAGATTCCTCTCGAAATTTCACCCGGGGTTATGGAATGTGACTTGTCATTAATTCACGTTTAATACTTCTAATTAGTGTCCAAACATTCGATGTGACGAATGAATAGTGAAAAGTTGCGAAACTTGCCGCAACTAAACAGGGCCAGACCATCATGTACCACTCAAATAATCTCAAATAAGCTGCACATAGCTAGCTTATTTCAGATTATTTGATGGTCCATGATGACCTTTTACCATAATATCCTTGGCTTATAAGCTAGATTATATAATTTAGGTGAAAAACAAACAGGTATTTCTACTATTTCAGTAGAATTATTTACTGAAATTGTTTGGCTACCGACGGTTTCAGTTACATATTCTCCATAAAACGAATTATTGTTTGGCTACCGACGGTTTCAGTTACAAATTCTCCATAAAATGAATTATTGTAGTTGTGGAACATATTTTTAGATTAAAATGAGAAACGTTACAAAATGATTCAAGGAGAAACTTTGCCGTCGTTTGATAAAGACCCTACTGGTTCTCACAAGAATTAGAAAATATTCTTGCAACCAAACGGGTCCTAAATTTCCCGCCAGATGGAAATGAGTCCTGTTTTAATCGGTAAACGAGACAGCGACAGGCCAACCCTAAGATGCGTGGCTCGTTTCGGGGAGTAACTGAAGGCCGAGGAACGAGCTGTGATGTCTGAAGACGGTGGCCATCGGTCGAGAACTGTTATCAACGGCCGAGGAGGGCAATCGACGTCGGCACCACCCGGTGACAGCGGTCTGGGGACGGTATCAGTTCGTCCAAGCAAAAACCATCCGGAATTCTGAACAGAACTCGCTGCCCGCCATGGAGAAGACAACCTTTTTGATCCAGTCCAGCTGCCCAGAAAGCCGCAAGTGAGCTGTTTGCTCTGCAGGATTACCAGTTTGACCAGGCGAAGTTTCTGAGCTGCTCTTATCCATAGTGTTGAGATGATGAAATGCAGGTACTATTGATTATTGAAATGCTTATTGTAGGACCTAGGGACTGATGGCATATGGGATAGTGGGATGTCAGCATCTCAACGACTCGGATACGGTTTGACTCCAATCAGAGAGCAGCCCTGGATAATTTTTCTAAGAACGTGCTAAGAGAAAAAGTATTTTACAAAGACAAACGAAGATAAGCACAAATAAAAAGAGAGAGAGAGAAACACACACAAACAACATATGAAATCAAAGAGAGCTAAAACTTGCCCCCATTGCGGATGAAGCAGGGTGTCTCCCGGTAGCCGGCCAATTACAAAAATCTTGTGACTTCCATGATGCTCTGCTCTAAGGCTTGGGCTGCAGAACCGCCCAATCAAAGACGTGAGAGTTCTTCTTCTTCTTCCAGAAAACTCCAAGCGATCAACAAAATCGGAGTATGAAAACCTTTACATACTACCTACGGAACTCTTTTGCCATCAACAGTCCACCCATTCTGCCGGTGAACTCTCTTTGGAGGGGGTGAGGTGTGCAAGATTCACCCTCCAAAGGATATGTATCATGTTTCCGACTGTGCACACAACCGATTAACAGATTATTACTGGTTTCTGATTCTTGTTTCTTGGACACATAATGCACACGCATCATCTTCTATAAACCATGACGACAAAACCTGCTAGAAGCCCAACAACGACCATGAATACTCCGCATTTGTGGACTCGAGTTCCGGGCCTGGATAATTTCAATACATTCAGATCCGGACACCTACAAGGCCTTTGATACCCTAGCCTTTGTCGTTTCTCTTCGATGTTCTTCGATCAAGGCTCTTTGCTTTGGCGAATGGTGCTGCTGTAACTGGATTGACATGCTGCTTTGCGTTTTCTGCAGCGTCGAGCAGGCGTCGCTGATCGCTGCTTGCCAATAAGCACAACAAGACCACAGGAAATGAGGCAACAAGTGCATCGAGGGCTGTCAGTGTCAACGAACGACAACTTGTCACCAATGTTGTTCATTCTCGGCTTTTCGCTATGGGCGAGGTCATCTCATTGTTCAGCAAGGCAGCATGGACGACGGGGTTGATTGGTCACACACGGCTGACGGCTGAGTGGCTGACGGCTGTCAAATACCTATGCAACCTCTGATAAATGACATAATTCTCCAACCATCCAACAGGATGCCCCGAGCCATCACTTGCATTTTTGCCATCTTGACGATGGTTCGCTCGCTCCTCTCTGCCTGCGCACCAACAGATATAGAGAAATGCTCGACGATGAGGCATCGTGGGAGTATCACAAATTACTGCGTTCTGTCCACTATCGACCGGCGCAATTCTGGGAGAAAACTGGAAATCGTTATGGCCTATGGGCTACTAGGAAAGGAAGGCGCGCTTCGCTGCGCTCCCCAATACTGACTTTAATACTTAAAACTATAGAATTTGATAATAACAGCTAAAAGTAAATGAGAGTTTGGATCAAATGGAGAGCAGAAGCCTTGACCGACTTGTAGGAATGTTGAGGCAGCTGTGGTTCAGAAATGCATATGGGGAAAAAAAAAAGCATATAGCAAACTACTGGTTAGGATCCACAACGGTTTAAAGGAACTTCAATATTCATGTGCAGTAAAAAAAATATGGAAAACCACACCATGCCTAACCAAGGATAAAACAATGAAAATAAAATTGAAAACATGATGTATACGTATGCAAACAATACGCTTAGACTTCCTCAAAGCCGAGGAACTTTTACACATCAGAGACGCCGTTGGAGGGAGGCGTTTTGCTTAAGTCGTCCTTGTCATGTTTGGTCGATACGGCTCTGCTTGGCTAAGGGCCTGTTTAGTTGGGAAAGTTTGATGAAGTTTGGAAAGAAAGTTGCTATTGGGAAGCGTGTTCTGTGAGAGAAACACGGTTGTCAGTGAAAAGAAAGTTGCCAGTTGCTGGCAAAAGTTGCCAATGGCCTAAGTGCACAAAACGACATTATAATGATGAGCATGATGAAAATCCTTGGAGAAGAGCTATCAAGGAAACAAAGGCCCTGTTTAATTCAGCAAGATAAGTTTAGAAAATTTACTGTAGCAAAACTAAATCAAAGATTACGAGGGCTAAACATGATCTAATTATAAAACTAATTATACGGATGGACGGAAAATCGCGAGACGAATCTATTAAGCCTAATTAATCTGTCATTAATCTATGTTTAATACCCTTAATTAGTGTTAGGAAATTTGATGAATAGTGATGAATAGGAAAAACTTATGAAAGTAAACAGGGCCAAAAAGGAACATCAATCTGCAGGAACCTAGCAATAGAGGTGACATAGAGATGAGAGGTTATCTGAAAGTGAAACGGAGACATTCGTGTGCTCTGTCTCCTTCGATAGAGGCTGCCAGACTGCCAATAACGGAAACAGGGCAGCAGGCCTCCTCTTGTGGCCGCCTCTCTTTGGATCCAATAGCACCCGCACGGGCTCGCCGCCGCCTCCTACTCTCGCATGGTTACACTACTACACTGCCGTTTTATCCATACGCAGAGCAGGGCCCTTCCGTCGCCACTGATTGGCACCACATGTGACGTGAACGGTCGTGGATTGCCAGCAGGTCGAGTAAGCAACCATCACGGACCCTTCTCAGGGGCTGAGTCGGAGAAGGCCAGGTTAGGGAAGGGTACCGTACTGTCTTCATGCGACGTGAGCAACCCTAGATGAGTAGATGGCCTGCAGATCGAGGAGGCCACTGCCGCAGACCCCTATCAGGCTGCCCGCACTGGGTGCGCTACGCAGAACGCAACGCCGAACGCCACCGGTACTGGAGTACGAGATTCGTTGCAGCGGGTACTCCCTGGCATACTCCAAACAACCGGACGGAGAGCGCACGCGCTACTCCGAGCGGAGTAGCGCGCGTGCGCTACGCGCGGACGTGGCGCGGGGCCCGCTGCGGCCGTTGCTCCCCGCGACCACCGGAGAGGGAGCCGGGCGGAGGGGCCGAGGCCCGAGGGGAGAGAGAAGGGGACGGCCGGAGAAGGAGAGGTCGTCCGCCGCCGCCGCTGCTCCTTCGCGGCGTG
>CM014278.1:84420353-84433457 GCA_004135705.1 Alloteropsis semialata | reverse complement strand
GCGCGGGCGTGGAGGATCCGCACGGAGGGGCGAGCGCGCGGTGCTGGTGGAGCAGAGGAGAGGGAGAGAGAGGGGCGAGTGGCGGCACTGGTGGAGGGGCGAGCGTGCAGGGAGCAGAGCAGAGGAGAGGGAGAGAGGGGCGAGCGGCGGCTCCGGATAGAATGGGGGAGGCGGAGGAAAAAAGAAAAGGGAAGGGAAAAAAGAAAAGAGAAAAAAGAAAAGGTAAGGGAAAAAATAAAAATAATAAAAGAGAAGGAAAAAAAGGTAATAAAAGAGAAGGAAAAAAGAAAGAAAGAAAAAGTGGGAGGAGATGGAAAAAAGAGAAGGAAAAGAAAAAGGTGAGAAGAGAGAGGATATGATAGTTGGGATGGTTGAATAAAATATGTGGTAGTTGGGATAGAGTATGAAATTTAGAGGATGACGGGTGCGGAAGAAGTTGTTATAGAGGATGGAATCTCGATGACCAGAACGAAATATGCCTTTTAGAGGATTGATATTGAGGATCACCAGTGCGGACAGCAGGTTACATATGGGCAGAGGGAGTGACACTTCGGTTTGGGCTTTGGGAGCGTCTGATCTCATGTCGACTGACTTCTTATTAAGAAAATGTTTGTCTGATTCAGTCATCACAGAGGAAAAGGCTCGAAACATACCTTGTTAATCTTAGATGGACCGGCTACACAAACACAGCTAGATTCTGAGTGCTCTAGTACTGAACAGTGAGAAGTATTATCTCTTTCTAGGATGAAATGGATCGTTTGGTCACAGCTTTATACAATACCTAATTTTCTTTTATTATCTCTTTCTTTTTTTTGGGAAGCTGACAAGACCTCGGTACCAGGCCACTAGTGGCCCAATAAGGAGATGACAACTCTAGTATCGAAGCTAGGCCCAGAAACAGGCCTGCATAGTAATCTTAGGTTCTTTTTCTACTACATTGTGGCTGAGTAATGAAAAGGAAAAAGTCTATTTTACCTCCCTCAAATATATTCAAAATCCAGTTTTCGTCCCTAGATTCCAAAACCGGCTAACCCACCTCTCTCAACTTTCAAAACCGTTCAATTAACCACCATGCCCCATTTATAAGCGGTTTTTGAATTTGGTTTGCCTTTTTCAATTAAAAATAAATTCAGTAAATACATAATTAGATTATTAAACCATGAAAAATATCCATAATCTTCTAGAATTTCTAAGAAAAATCATAGAGATAGATCAAGACATGATAAATCTAAATAACATATTTAGATCTCATGAATATATATAGAATCTTTCAAAAAAATATTTTTATCTCAAGTAAAATAAGAAAATATCCAAAATTTTTTTGGAAAACTACCATAATATTCTAATTCATGAATAAAACATTAGAAAATTTTCACAATATAAATATGAGATGTAAGGATCATAAATGTGACATATATTAACATTTTAACATTAAATGCATTTATGCTGAATGTATTCAAGATTCAATTAGACATAGATTAGAATATTTTATTATTATTTTGATTTTTATATTTTCCATTTTGCTAGAGCTAATCAAAATTTTAGAAGATTTTATTGATATTTTCACTAGTTTAAATATTTAGAATATTTTAATATTATTTTGATTTTTATATTTTTCCATTTTGCTAGAGCTAATCAAAATTTTAGAAGATTTTATTGATAATTTCACTAGTTTAAATATTTTATTTGGGTTTATTGTATCCCAATCCATCTCTAGAATTTTTCTCAAAATTTTTAGAAGCCTAGGGATATTTTTGTGGTTTAATAATCTTATTATGTTTTTATTTTTATTGAAAAGACAAAACCGTCTTTGAAAACTGCTTAGAACTGAGGCAGGGAGGTTAAGTACACGGTTTTAAAAGTTGAGGGAGTTGGGTTACCCGGTTTTGGAGTTTAGGGATGAAAGCTGGACTTTAGGTATAGTTGAGGGAGGCAAAGTGGACTTTTTCCGAATGAAAACTTGCCCAATATCTCACGCTTTCTCACTAAAACAAGAAAGCAATGTCTCGTTGCTTACGCCTTACAGTGATGTTTCTAGTTTGCACCCTTACTACTCCCTCTGATTTTTTTAACATGTCGTATTAGTTTTGTCCTAAGTCAAAGCTATCCAACTTTGACCAAGTTTATACAAAAATATAAAAACACCTACAATATCCAATTGGTTTTGTTGACTTCACCATAGAGTATATTTTGATAGTACACACGGTTGATATTGTAAATTTTGTTATATTTTTCTATAAATTTGGTCAAAGTTTTATAAATTTGACTTAAAACAAAGCTAATGCGACATGTATTAAAAAATGGAGGGAGTAATACGCAAGAGAACGGGGTCTTTGTACTCTTGAGTAGGAAAAATGATAGAGGGCCCTAAACAGCTTGCACTATTCTAATAAGGTAGTACAAGGCCTAAACATGCAAAAAGATGTGCAAAGCAAATCATAACACAGATCAACATCAAGCGACAAGTCAGGATGACTGGGGCAGAGATCACTAGACCATGTAGCAAAACAGTTGACAGGGGACCAACAACAGTAACATGCCAACCACACTACTACATAACTCAATAACATTATGGTTCTGGTGGTAGGCTCAACTCCGTATCATCACAAGTTCATCGCAACAGTTGTCTACCGTATCCAGTTCTCGATCGGATCCAGCAAATTAGATGACGGCATCGGCCACCGCTGATTGCATGCACGATCCAACCAGGGATCCCGAGCTCTGGGGACAGGCGCGCGAGGCGTCTCGCCGCGATAATTGAGCCGAGGGTTGAGGCCTCCCCACCCACGCCGCGGCGAGTGATCGACCGGTGACCACAGAGGCGCGGACACCAGACGGGAGAGGGGGACAGCCGGACAAGGAACAGTGAAAGGCTATACACTAGTACAGCGCGCAGGCTGGCCGCGCCGTGGTCGTCGTCGGCTACTGGCTAGCCGCTGTAGAGGATGACGAAGCACGGGAGCACTGCCCTGGGGTTGAACACCAGCAGCTCGACGTCGTCGCCGCCGCAGCCGCTGGCGCCGGCGCCGCGCACGGGCACCATGGAGTCGTAGGCCAACTTGTCGTCCGCGGCGCCGCGGCCGACGCGCCCCGCCACGACGCGGCACACGAGCATGGCGCGGCGCACCTGGAGGAAGGCGAACTCGCGCTCCACGTCGTCGGGGAGGGACGCGTGCGCGGCCCACGCGGAGGCGTAGGTGGCGATGCCGTCCACGTCGGCCTGCTTCCCGGCGAACCCGTGCCGCAGGGTGCTGCACACGCAGCAGTAGGGGCTCCCGCACGCGCCGCCGCCGCCCAGGGAGCAGAGCATGGTGGAGCAGTGGAAGCGCAGGCGCTCGTTCCCGTCCGCGATGCACCGCTCCTCCACGGCCGCGCCCTCGCCGCAGCGCCGGGCGGCGCGCGCGCGGACGACGTCGCGGTACTCCTCGAAGCGGGCCAGCGCGCGCGGGTTGTGGTGGATCCTGAGGATGCGGCGGACGGCGGGGGGCTCGCCGGCGCCGGACGCGGCGGGCTTCCACCCGGCGAGGAAGATCATGCGGATGATGTTCATGCTGGAGTCGAGGTGTGTGAGCTCCGACAGGGAGTGCTTCATAGCCTGGTGGAGCTCCAGCAGCTGCGGCCTGCCCAGCACCTCGCCGCACACCTTGCAGGGGAACACGTCGCCGCGGCCCGCGAACGACCGGGACGACGACTGCCTGCTCGCCTGCAGCAGCTTCTGCGGCGAGGACGGGACGGGCGTGGCGCTGAGGGAGCGCACCGAGAGCGGCGACATGAACGGCGAAGACGCGCACGGCGACGACGGCGAGGACAGCACCACCGACGCCGAAGGCTGATGCGGCAGAGACTGCGCAAGCGGCGAGGACACGGTGGTAGTCACCGCATCCTCTTCCTCCCTGCCCGTGACGGCGCCATCCTTGGCCCCGGAGGAGGAGAAAATGCGGTGGAGGTAAAACCGGAGGCTGGCCGCGACCGACGACACGTGCCTGCGCCTGGCTCCGGCACTATCGTTGGTAACAGCAGAGGACGACGCTGCCGGGGAGAAAATCAACGGCGATATCTTCCTCCTCTTGTTGCTCCCGCCGCCGCCGCCCACCTTCCCGTCGGCTTCCGCGTCCGCACCTTCGTCCTCCTCCCGCGCCCGCGCGGCGGACCCAGGAGAGAAGCAGCAGCCGGCGTGGCCAATGTGGAGGAACAGGAGGAAGAAGAGCGACAGGAAGCCGCGCAGCAGCGAGCTGCCGCTGCCCGCCATCTCCGATCTTTGACCACGAGCAGCGAGCTAGCTCAGTCCTCACGACTCGACTCAGATCATGTCGGCGCAAGGCCGCAATGCAAGGGGTGAGGAGTGAGGACCATAAAGGAAGGAATATCTGACAGGCGAGTGGAGGAAGCAAGCTGCCCAAGCCGGGAAGTGATCGAAGGAAGGACGGAGGTGGAAAGGGGAGGGAAAAAGGCCGGGAGCTTAAAGCCGAGAAGGGAACGTGCCAACGTGGTGGGCTGTGTGCTGGTAAAGTACGGAAGCCGAAGGCAAAAGGCGATCCGGCTGTGGCTGGTGTAGGCGTGACAGCTCTGGTCTCCGGCGCCATGCACCGTCAGCCCTCGGCCCTGGCCGGAAGAGAGAGAGGATGGTTGGATGTGGACAAGCTACCGGTCGATCGATCGGAATTGCGAGCGCGAGGGCCGGAGGTTGATGGCGCGCCTCATCTCGCCGTCCGTCGCTCGCCGGTGGGGCGGAGCCGGGACTGGAACGTGTAAGCTTGGGGGGAGCCATCATCATTGTGGATCCGCGGATCCGCCTGACCTGCGCTCCTCTGTCCCCGGGCTGCATCCACACCGATCTCCATGGGCCATGGCTCATCATGTCACGTCTCCCTGACCCACTACTTGATTATTCGTCTGCAGGTGCCGAGAGAACTATCGATAAGAACGGCTGATTGCCCTGCCCAACGGCCTCGTCTCGGTCGTCCGCACCGCAGGGCAGGGGGCACGCATACGGCCGCGTTCCTGCTCCTGCCGCGGCCCGGCTGGCTGCTAAATGCTAAGCCCCAAAAGATTAGCCGGGGGCAATGCAACGCAACGGGCGGCGAGGCGAGGCGAGACGAGACGAGGGGACAGACAGCGGGCGGGACAAGATGCGACTGTCCCTGTCGCGCTCCCGAACAAGGTGGTTTAACGTGCAGTGGTCTGACCGCGCAGAGATCCCCTTGCTGGCTACCCGTGTGCCCCATCATGGTGCCGCGCCACAGCAGCAGGAGCTGTATTTTGGGTAGAATACGTGTCTCGAAGATTCCTAGCACGCTGCGAGTCCTCGGGCATGCATTATGGCCGTTGTGGGCTTGTGCCTTTCTTCTAATAAACGCGGCTAAATACAGAAGAAGACTCGTCGGCAGCGCTGCGGAATCATTTGCGCTTCTGCAGCAGCGTACGTTGCACTCGAGTATATGGGATCCGAGATTTGCGAACCAACTGTGCAACATCTCGAATCTGAGTCGTACACAAATGATATGCTCCGGCCTCCGGCGCACAAAGACAGACGGGGCGTTCTTGAGATTCCCTGTGATCACTTTGCCGTGCTGGGTTACGTACAACTTTAACCCTTATTATTCTGGATGAGATGTTCGGGTGGTTTCTAAGTATATGTTTTTAGCCAATGCTTTGTGGTACGTCTCGCCATGTTCTGAAGCAAAAGGGAGCAATTCAGCCCATGCACACGACAGTGCTCCAAGAAGACACTAGACAATGTGATGCCTGGAATTCAAAAAAAAAAAAAAAGACAATGTGATGCCTGGACCTCATCATGACACAACAAAAGTTTGCGAGCCATCCAAGAAGAGCATATGAGGCGCGCGCAAAGGCTTTTGGCGAATGCTCATGTTACGGCTCGCGACGTTGCCCATGCACGAGGCACTCTGACGCTGGCATTGTGATTCCCGGCCCTCATCATGAAACAACAGAAGTGGCTACCGAACCAAGGAAGTAGTGACAGGAACTCAATATCAAAAATCATTTTACTCCAGTTCGTAACTGAATATGGAGTAGAACAAGTTCAGCATTTGTAAATAGGTTTGCAATTGGTAAAAAAAAAGGTTTGCAGATGCGGTTAGAGACTCGCCCTTACTAATCGGCTATTTTTAGCTGCAAAAAGCAAGAGCGGGGTCAATGTCATTTCAACTGCACCTACGAAACTTTTTGTGTAGTAGTGCACGAATTCGGGACATCGTAATAGATTTCACAAATAACCATCCCACATATAGGCACGGATATCAACACTGTGGTTTCTTGTCGTCGCAGAATTTTAAATCGGCTCCATACACGGCTCGTGCCCGCTTCGGCCGCCCGGTCGTGCCCGTGGGGCCACGCCACGCTGGCCTTCGTCCCCCGCGTGCACCCGGTGGGCAGCCCGGCCTGCTCCGCGCCGGCTCGCTCTCGCCCGGCCCGATCCTTGGAGGCCACCTCGCATGCCATGATTAGGAGTTGGAGAAAAGAGAGAGGAGTTGGAGAAGAGAGAGAGACACACTTGAGAAGAGATAAGGATGCGCAGTGTGTGATGGAGGATATAAAGAGAGGGTGTTTCTCGAGACATAGAAAAATACCGGCACATAGCACTTTAGTCCCGGGTGGTGGCTTCACCCGGCACTAAATGGAGTGCCTTTTAGTCTCGGCTGGAGCCACCACTCGGGACTAAATGGTGTCTTTTAGTCCCGGCTGGAGTCCCCTTTAGGCCCGAGTGGTGACTCCAGTCGAGGCTAAATGGCACCATTTAGTCCCGGTTGGAGCCGCTAATCGGGACTAAATGGCCGTCCCTCCCCCAGGCCGTCGGACCCGAGACTAATGCACCCATTAGTCCCGGGACCGAATATGGCTGAGACTAAATGTACTGAACCAAAAGTGGTTTGTGTAGTAGTGCCACCTATCCTTGGCACACTGCACATTCCACACGGCGAGCGCGATGGCCTCAGGCAGGAGCGCGAGCGCCGCGCAGCCACCCAACTTGGACGCCACGACCACCAGTGTCGTCGTCACGACGCCGGCGACGAGCGCACATATCAATGCCATGAGCTCCCTCACTGGATCCCGATACGGCGGAAGCATCCGCGGGATGGCCTTGACGAGCATGAGCGATGCAACAACGGAAGTGAAAAGGGTGAGGTACTCCGAGGACACGAATCACCTGCCGCCGGCCTCTTGCGGGTAATTCTGGAAGCAGTAAATGGCGACGCTGGTGGACATCTGGATTAGCTGGTGGAGCTCCTCCTCGCAGCCCAAGTATGTAGGGGCGCAGACAAGGGGGCCAATGCCCCCCCCCCCCCCCTAAACTCCATGCACCCCATGAAAGTATACAAAATTTCACCACATAAGCGTATGAAATTTTTTGAATTTGACCCGAAATAAACAATATGCTACACTTTATCCCCCTCATGTCTAATTTCTGGCTTCGCCCCTGCATGTACGCCACCAAGTCGGTCTCAAGAGACATCACCGTGCACTGCCAGAGTCGGTGTGCGATGAGCGCCGCTGCCGTGACGAGTGTGAAGTAGGTGACGATGATATTCATTTGCATCATGAGCGAGAGGGAGAAGGAGAGGGCAATGAGCATGAAGGCGTAGGCGTGGATGAGCGTCTTGACACCAGTGTACCTAGTGGCGAATGCAGGAACGAATATTAGGGGACCGAGTTACTTTCTTTCTCATCTATCTTCAATTTTTTTCTTCCTCTTCCTTTTCAACTCCCTGCTTATCTCATTGTTTCTCATTGTTGTATCAGGGTGTGGGGGGAGGGGGGGGGGTGTCGGATACCAATATTAGGGGTATCCAATGACAGCAAGTCGAGAATAAAAAGCCCCGACCCTGTGTGGAGGCCGACGTGTCCGTGGCAATCAATTTTTCCATCCAGTACTCCCATACCTGCATCTATGCGCCACCACTTCCATGCACTCCTCTGCATGCATGCACATAGGACAAGCAATCAATGTCTCTGTCCTTTGATTTTTTGTCCAGCCGAAGCAGCGCATGCACATGCATGTCTCTCTCTCTCTCCACTTGAGCCCTGCATGCATGCACACACACGGGCGGAGGGGATGATCATTACAGCGACGCAGCAGGCAGCAGCAGACCACGGCCGCCCCCGAATAGCCTGCACCACCGCCCGACGAGCTGCTCCGTCCCGCCCGAGGAGTTGCTCCTTCGCCCGACAAGAACTACGTCTCGCCCGACGAGTTGCAGGCAGCGCCCGAGTACTCTCCGATCCGCCCGACAAGCTGCTCCATCGCCCGACAGGACTCCGATTCGCCCGACAAGATCTCCGTCTCCGACTGGTTCGCTCCTTCGTAACGAAGCAACCTCCGAGAAGACCGTAGCACCCGAAGTCAAGCTGCTACACTGTGCCAACCACTCCCTGACGCAACTGACACCAGCAGGACATGGCTACAGTGCTCGGAAGGACGACGGGCCCCACAGCATGGGCAGGCACTCCTCCTTTTCCCCCGTTTTACCCTTTGACTGTACTTTTCTACAGCCTTCCCTTGAGATATAAAAGGGAAGCCTGGGCCTCCTGCGAGGGGCATCGACTCTTTTCCTCCTCACTCCTGGGCCTCCTACGGGAGGCAGGGAGTTTCTTTTCTCTCCAGAGGAGTACTCCCTCTCCTGTACTTCTTCTTCCTCCAGCCAGACTTGGCTCTCATCCCAGAGACTTGGGAACTCGTCCCTCTCTCGCCCTGTTTGTATCCCCCACTACAAACCAGCGCAGATAACACAAGCAGCACGAACTGGACGTAGGGTGTTACTCCCCGGAGGCCCGAACCAGTATAAATCCTTGTGTCCCCCTTCTGCGCAACCGTCCGAGGCCCGACGCGCACTCCGCGATTCTATTACTTGTCGGCGGTAAAGAACCCCGACAGTTGGCGCCCAGGGGGGGGGGGGGGCTAGAGCCCCCTCAGCACCCTTAACTACGCCACTGAGTGTACCGGCGGTGGCCTAGGCTCGGATCGAGAAACTCGGAGACAAGACCGCAGAGGGAAAGATCGAAGATGAAGGTGCAGCAGACGGTGATGACAGCGGGCAAGTGAGTCTTCTTGCTGTTGGACTGCTCTACGGCGAGAGACACCATGATGCTCGTGGCTAGAACCATGACTACGAGGGAGGATGCTTCCATGAAAGAAGAAAAGTGAAAAGATGAGCAACATGAAATTGTGTTCTAAATTTTAAATCAACTGCCATGAACGTGTGTACCTTGGAGCTGCCACGAGAATACATGTCTGCTGCCTCTAGCTCCAATCCAGTTTCTTCTGGCACCTTCTTTGGTCCATATATAGGGCGACGTGCCGCCGAGCACACGACGTCCACATCAGAGATTGCTTTACCGAGTGGACCACATCAGAGATTTCTTGTGGTGAAACCTGTCCACCCGGGTTTGAGTCTTCGACTCGGCGTGGGTGCCACATTTTCCTAAATTTATTCCAGGATTTAACCGGTGCTATTTTTTCAGTGGTAGGCGACGTGCTCGTCGATAGCGAGGCGTCTCTGGTGACTTCGTCAATCTCAAAATCGGGACAGCTAGCCCCTAGTCTCTCGAAGCTGCTCATAAGGGTAGGGTTTGCGTGCATATATTTATGAGGGTGAGTGTGTGTACATGTGAACGTCTGCGTTTGTACTGATCTTTTTGCAAAAAAAAAAGAAAAAAAAGAAAAAGGTTGCTTTGCCGAGCACCGTCACAAGCTAGCGCGCGAGGCCACGCCTGGGTCGGCTGCCCATGTGCGTGCGTGTTGCAGGCCAAGCTTGGCACAACGCCGCCGTGTGTTCAGACGGAGTCACGGAGTAGGTACGCACGTACGGTGGGCAACGACAGTGGCGAATCCAAACGCATGTTGCAGGGTCTCAATGGAGAACACAACCAGCAGGGGGGCTGGAGCCCCCCTGGCTCCGCCACTGGGCAACGGGCCATACAACAGAACGGGTGGGCAACGGGCCATGCAACAGAACGGAAACATGCAACGGAACGGAAAGACATGTTGGTGACAAATGTGTGCTCAATCACGGAGAGGACGGAGCTACAAATTAAACTAGCCATCGCATCAGTGATCGATGTTTGTTCACAGTTTTTGTCTTAGCTAGCCAGGGCCGCAAGTCCATGATTTGGCAACAGTTCCATACTTGCTCGAGCTCCTACTACTGCTTCCCCGGGCGAGGAGGCCTCGACGCGGATCATGCCCGCAGAAGAAGGTACGTGCAGGTTGCAAACTCAGCACCGTGTACCTCTAGCAGACGAAGGTACGCGGATCATGCCAGCAGTAGCATGGCAGCGATAATGGTGGTGAGTCCAAGCAGCTGAAGCGTGTAGACGAAGAAGGTTGTCCCGGACTCGTCAATGAAGCCGGCCCAGCCGGCCAAACCGGCGCAACGACGAAGACGCACCCGCACCAGGCCATCACCAAAATGACGGTCGCTTCAACTGAGTTGTTTCTTCTTGTCGTTGCTAGGCGTTTATAGACTTTGTGTGTGTTCTGGTGCTGCGATGTGTGAAGCCCTGCGTGGCTTTGTGTGCTTTGAGCTTGGCGTGGCCAGCTCCCTTTTCTGAACCTTAAACGTGGATATTTGCCTTGATTTCAATGAAATTGGGGCAGGGTTTTGCCTGCGGTTCTAAAAAAAAACTTGCAATGGAGTAATGCATGGTCCACGCAGCCGACACGGCGACCTCGTGCTTTTTGGTGGATGCGTTTACTCATGCCGCGGTTCTCCTCCTGACCTCCTCCCGCACACGCTCAATCGGCCGGGGCCGGGGCCGGGAGCATCGCGCACCAGATGGAGGTGATCTGACGCCGAGCATCAGGAGCGCGTAGGTGACGACTGACGAGGGCCGCAGCCGGGGTGTCCGCGACATCGTAGCAGACTAGCCAGTTCCCCATCACCGGCACGGTCAGCAGAAGGTACCCACCCGTACCAGGCCATCACCGCGTTGGGGAAGGCGAGGGGCGAGGGCCCCGTGGTAGTGGCCGTGGCCGTCGTTGACCACGGCGCGGCCCCGCACACGCTCCAGGAGTCGAGGCGGCAGCATGGCGTGCCAGGTGGAGGCGACGCCGAGCAACAGGACCACCACGTAGGCGAAGCCGGCGGCCCAGGCCCATCGAGGAGGTCGGCGGCTCGGCGCAGAGGGCCATCACCAGCACGACACGAGCACGAAGATGTAGCCGAGTCGCATCTGCCAGGCCAAGTACCTCGCGCGAACGACGGCAACGGCGTCGTGGTGGATTTCGGCGCCATCGCTCGCCACGGTTATTTTCTGATACCAAGTGTCTCAAGCTCAAAGAAGAAAAAAGGTTGCTTACAAAATTGTTCTTAAATAAGAAAGCAGATTGCTTACATAAAAACCTACATGCTCGCTGTTGTCTCTTTCTTTAGCATTATATATCTGATAAGTTATTTTGACACAAGCACCCTACCTACCAAAACTGTACCTAACATTCCTAAAAATCATGTACTGTACTAACGTGCTTTTGCAGATACTAAGTTCATGGCGACAATATGAAATGAAGCTTTAATATGTACAAAACTTGCCATTTGGAATGAATAGGACTTTCCTTTTTTTTGGTGTGGGTGAAAGTAATGAACTTGAGTTATGATATTTCATAAAGAAATAATCCCAGTTACTTCAATAATTCATTTGAACTTGTACACTACAGTAAGAGATAACCAGCCCAATGTACAACATAATTTATTGCACATATAGGAATTTCAGCAAGTCAATATCAAAGCACAAAAAAGATGATAGGTGTTCAAGCAAATAAATTAGATAAATCTGTGGTTTGATTTTCAATTTCAAAGGACCCGAATCCATCAACAAAGAAAAGGTTGTGAGGCTGAACAAAATTTAAAGAGGAAGACGCCAATTACGATTTTCAGGTGATACATTTCTTTCATGATGATTAGTAGGGTACAGCAAAAGAAAAGCTTTAAGTTCTCTAATATTATTAGAGATGATGAAAGGGAGTAGTCAAGAGTCAAGACTCGAGTAACCAACCTGCTTTATGACTTTGCTGAAGCTGTTGTCACAGTATCTTCTTTCAAGGAAATCACAGCAGTTTCTTCAAAAGCTATACTACAGCTGGTACAAAATGTATCTGATTTGTAAGAGAAAATTATCAGACGGGAGTACCAGTCTAGTAGTCCACCCCATTACTTCATACTACCTTCGCTCTTAATACATGATGTTTAGGACAAGCAACTTAGTTCATTTTGCTAATTAGTTCAAAAATGAACTAATTTGCTTGTCCTAAACGTCATATATTTAAGAACGCACCCAAAGGATTATGGATATTCCAATTCATTATTCCAACTCTGCAATATCAAGTGCTTGGATAATTATCTCACTCACTATATATTCTCATAAGTGCTAACTCCTAACCAATAACTTCTAAAGATGTGGATGACAAGAGGTTGCTCTCACTGTCATAAAATAGATCATTCTAACCATTTAACTAGATAAGAACATCAAGTGGGTATCATGCTCTCTCAGGATGCTGTAGCAGGATAGTTGCAAATTTAAAGATACGTAAACATATTGCACTGAATCAAGGATGCTATGACCTCTTGACAAATGATACTGTAAAATCTAAGATCTTGTGCTAAGAGATTAAAAAGAAAGTTTTACATGAAGAAGGTTGCTTCTTTCTACTGTCATGCATTTGCCATGAAATGAATCTGCAGAAGCAAGACGTATGACTACCAAATATATCTTGTGAGACAGACTACACAAGACCCATATTTTTTCAGTACCAAATTGTGCATGAAGCCTTGAACCAAGAACAATAGTGGCATCATGTATTGGCAAATGCACTTTCAGTTCTCTTGGTCGACCTACTGAATGGCTGCCCTATGTCCAAGAGGAGACTGCTAGTGCTATCAGAGAGAAGTAGCACCAGCAAGGTGGGAGGTCTCCCACACTTCCACACCTTGCATCTCTTCTCTTGTCACAAACAAGCGTTCTCCACCCCCTGCCATCATCTGTATCATTCCACGTTTCGCATTTTCTTCCATGTCCACATAGCAACTCCTATAAAATCTTTCATCGATTCCTTCACTTTTGGGTCTTCCCTTTGTTCCTGATTGCTCTGCC
>CM014278.1:84354414-84418883 GCA_004135705.1 Alloteropsis semialata | reverse complement strand
CCCTGAGCAATGTTCATGGACTTATTCATGAAGTCTGCTGCCTTTTCTTTTGAAATGAATATTGTAACCCGTAAATCTTCTGCATGGAACCAACACCAAGCACTGACAGTTGATGGGTCCAGAAATAATACGTGCTATGACATTCTTGATTTCTTCTCCCAAATTATACGGAAAAAATGTGCATGTGCCATTACAGACAACGTAATTTTAGTTTGATCCATCAATAGTTGAATCTATCCTACAAGACATGCCTGGTGCGATCAATATACAGGGATGATTTTTTTTTAAAAAAAAGGAAAGATAACTTTACAGTACAAAGGCAGGGACCAATCGGTCCTAACTGAGCAGAAGATCGCGAACTCTCACTGGTCTTTTCACTGCATTTGTGAAACCCTGCATAAGAAAATGGCAAAAGAAAATGTGTATAAAATGTAATTGTTGACATGAGTCCAAAAGTTGAGTCCAAAGCCAAAGGATTGAAATGATTGACTGATTGACATACACAAAACATGTCGGCAGCTAAAATTGAATGATTGACTCAACATTCTGCTCAGTGTTACTTGGGAATGTAGGGGGTGTTTAATTCCGGTGAAAAATTTTGCAAGAGAATCTTACCATTTAGGAGTACTAAATGTAGACTAATAATAAAACTAATTATAGATCTCGCCTGGAAATCGCGAGACGAATCTAATGACGGTAATTAATACATGATTAGTGGATGATTAGCGGATGGTTACTGTAGCATCACTGTTGCAAATCATGGCCTAATTAGGCTCATTAGATTCGTCTCGCAAATTTACCCGGGGGTTATGGAATGGATTTTGTCATTAACACACGTTTACTACTCCATGCATATAAGATTCCTTTTGGTGAAAAATTTTGGTGAAAAATTTGGGGAAATTGAACACCCCCGTAGAAGAAAAAAATATCTACTGTGTCACTGCATGTGGCCCTAGGTCCGACATATCATCCTTACATTAAATGTTGATTTCTACTTTACACATGACCTTCGTTGGACAAATTTAATCTTCGGTCCAAGAGCTTAAACAAAATAACTTCTAAAAAAGCATTGTTCCATCGACAGCGTCGATGTATATTAGGGAACACATACTTGTCATATGGACCTAGGGCCACACCCACATCCAGCAAATTTTCATAAGGGACAACGGATTCCATAGGATTGTTATACGAACACAAAAGGATAATTAAAGATCAGTGAAAGAGGGTCACAAGAGGAGCTGTGGAGAACACACCTCATTGTATTTGAAGATCAGAGGGCGTAAGTCCCTCTGGGTTGTTGCTACCTGCTGCCCTGCATCACTCTGAGTTTTTGCATCTGCCGGTCTTTCCTTCCTAAACCTTTTTTTGTTGCAAGCAAATAGGTAAAGTTCATAATAATCAATAGTTAAAGTTCATCATAAGAAAATAGGTAAAGTTCATCATAATCAATAGTTGCAAGCAAAATGGCAAGCTGGCATCTAATAAGTGTTAATTGGATTGTTAGCATACCTGTCAAAGAAATTTGTTGCACGGTTGGAGTGCTTTTTGGCAGGTGTAGGATCTTTACCATTCAGACTAGAGGTTGAGTTTGGTTGCATTCGAAGTGTAGACGAATTGTGCTTGGAGCTATCCTTGGAAGAATGTAATGCTGGAGCAATGGAATCGGCTAATGCTTTCTTTCTTATGCCTGATAAAGCTTCACTCCTGATATCTCCACCATTAGTTTGGTTCGACAATTTGCCAGCACTATCTTTAATGATCTTCTGCTTCTCTACCTGCATCAAAGATATTATTATATTGACAAGGATGAAAACAAGTTGTGTTCTACTTCTACAGAAAATTTCCCTCGTCAAAAGCTTCCTCATGTGCTCAAGTATTCCTATGGCCCTGTTTGTTTCAAATTAGATTCAGTTTCTTACCAAAAAAAAAACAGCGTACTGGGAAAAACCAGACTTGGCATTAGCAGTATCACATAAATTCAAGAGCACATGTGGAGTTACTGAATAGTTCAAAATCAATGTTAGTACCTATCAAGAGAAAGCTTTCAAGGTGCAGCTCAGTCATATGGCAATGCAACATGCTTTTCTCAATTGGTATTTATAGAAGTCCAACATAATTTGGCAAAATATTACAAACAACAAATGATCGTCTTAGAGAAACAAAAGAATATATATTTAGTTATTACAGTTAATTCAGTTAGAACTTAGAACTTTGGCATCAAGTGCTAAGCAAGACATGAAACTATAAATTTACATAATTGCAAAATTAGAAGGGTTACTCACCTCATGCACCAAGACCTGTTTCATGGCCAGTGACAGATCAATATGCTCTGATTGGTAGCCCTGATATCAACAGCTATGTTAGGTATAGTGAGAAGACTGTACAAGTGTAAAATTAGACTAAAAGATTAAAACAGACCTTATAGTTTACGACATCACGGACTGGAGGATAAAGAGAAAGTGAAGGGACATCATGTTGCACCACAGATATGTTTGCCCTTTCTTGTGGGGCAAACTTTGTGTTTCTATATGTAACTGAGTAAGAAACCATAGTATCAACTAGCTGAACGAGTTCATCCTTTTCTCTCTCTGACAGCAAATTCAGGGCTACCTGAAAAGATTCTGCACTGTTAGAAACCTTGTAAAGAGATGAAAACATAGGCTTATATTCAAACTTGCAATACTATCTAGAACCCATATGTTTCATACTGGTGAACTGACATAGGGTCTTAAATCCTTTCCTTAGTTGATATTATTTCAAGGAAAAAAAATTAAGATATTGGCTCAATAGTTCCATGCTTCATTTGTGGTCAAAGTACTATAAACATATATTTACCATGCAATGCTCTGTTACTCGCTTTCAAGGAAATTTCAAGATAAAGTTTGGCACGAATAGTGATGACAACTTACAGGTCTTAAAGTCAGTGGAGAGACAATATGTAAGAAAGGGGAAGCAATGTCTTCAACAAATGATTCTACTGACATGTGCCTTGAAACAACTGGTGACATTTGGTTTTGCCAGGTCTTCAACATGTCTTTCTTTTCTAAAAGCAATGTTCGTGACCTAAAAGAACACATCGACGTTAAGCCCACTGAGTAGGCAGGAAAATGTAAGATAATGTGGAGGAATTACCTCTGCAAAGCTTTTGGCCACTCAATATTTGGTTTCTCAACTTGAGCAACCATGCGACTTATTGTGATGGCAATTGGAGGTTGATATGCTGAAATAAGTGGTTCAACTTTGTTAGTAAAATATCTATACAAAGAAGAAAATATACAGTCGGATACTACCATGAAGTGGCATCTGCTGAGTCCGGTAAACATATTGGGTCAAGGAATCTGAAACTCCAAGCATATCGAGGCATTTTACCTGTATGGTAGTTGGGATTACGATGAGGATGAAGATGAATTATTAAAGGAAGAATATCAAGCATTGTGCAAATCAAATGCCACATCTCATTAGCAAAAAACGATCCTCTGTAGATACTCACAGTCTTTTGCAACATTGGGTCATGGTATGATAGTCTTAAGAAATTTTCATGGATCCCATCCATGGTAACTTCATAGTCACCACTGCAAATGAATACTTGTGCAAATAAAGAAGTGCTACAAGATCAAAGAAATCATGTAGGAAATCTGACAGAATAAAATTATACCGGTTAGATATGAGTGTGAAGAGATAATCTGTGTCCTTGTCTTTACTTAAATGACTTTCAGCCTTTCCAGCTCGCTTGAGTTTTTTCTTTTGCAAAACCTGTGGAATAATTAAACTTAATAAGATGGAAAAATGATACAACGGTAAAGCTTTTAAAATGTTGTGGTATACTAAATTACAGGAGGAGAAGGGTAAGGTTCATAAAGTTGATATCAAGACTCAAAAGAACTAATATAGACATATTCAAAATGGCATTGGTTCATAGTTATGATTGGCACTCACATTCTACAGAATTAAAAAGAGAACTGCAGAAGAGGCATTATAGGGAAAAAATTAAACCTGTTTCCAAACATCGAGGATGCTTTTTGACTTATCCTTCTGTCCAATTACTTGTGAATCAAATGATGACTGCTCCATAGCACATATCATTAGGAAGAACACCATATATGCTAATAGTAGCTTCATATGGATATCTAAATCAGTTCACTTACGATGTTTAGCGCCACCCCTTTCTTGTTCAAAAATTGAAGTGTGTTTAAGCATGACCGGATGTCACATTCTGCAGAGCAATATTTCTCAGTATATGAAAATGACCATGCATCTCAGGGGTAGCAAATACTCCATGCAATCAATAGCAATTCTTTTTCATCCATCCAAATATTAGAAAGTTCATAGTACTGGCAAAACAGCAGCTTGTTAAAAAAAAAGGGGCTTTGCTATGGTACTCCAAAATCATTGTGGACCGTTCGTTTAAGTCAATCTAGGTAGTTAGAATGACCAATTACCTCCTAGAAGGTAATACATTAAATGTCTATCTATATATTTTAAAATTATGAAATAAGAAAAATATCTTTTTTATTAGATCTAACCTCCATGCACGATCTGTACTGGATTTTTTTTCGAATAACTTCTATCCGATCCGGCGACAAGGGTAACTAGATGTTTGTTTTTTTTCACCGTGACAATTCGCGTACGTAACAAGAGGTTAACAGGACGTTCGTTTCTTTTTTTCTCTCACCGTGGTAATTCACGTATGTACGTATAAGAGGTTAATGTCCATCTTTTTTCTTAAAGATGAACGACGGCGTGCACGTTGTGTATTTGTTTTTAGGTACAATTTCCCTCTCCGCGTGAACGTGTCAAAAGAATGTGTGACAGGTAAATGTTTGCTTTGCCTCTAAGATGATCCTGATATGTACGGTTTTTTCCTGACATGAACGACTCAGGAAAATAGATGGCCCACAATCGCCTCAACCGGACCGGGACCTACACCGCGACAATGGCGCTTTCTGCCCTGCCACTTCCCTCGTAACCGCGCCTTTCGGGTCCGCGAGATTGCCGGGCTTTTCTTTTTTCTTTTATTATTTATAAATGCCTTTTATATTCTAAAACCGACGGTCGTGATCTGTTGAGGTCTTACCTCCTAAGAGATAATCTGGTGTACCTTAGTGTAGCCCTAAAAAAAGAGAAGAGAAGACTAGCCAGGAATATTGAAAGCAAATTAAGACAGACATATTTATTAGGCCAAACAGCTTGATCTTAGTTCTGTTACTGTTACAAAGAACTGTGCATGTCATCAAGTCATTAGACAATAATACTTAAACATATGTATCACTGTTGTTACAAATAAAAATGTGTAACAGAACCTACCAGTATACTCTGCTAATGCAGAAAGAACCATTGCACTCGTCTTGAAACCTTCGTTTTTGCATATATACTTGAGCCTGAACAAGATAACTGATTTGTGAACAAATGGGCTGTCATAAAGTATATGGCTACAAAGAGATACGTTTTGTTACTATATGTGATGAAGCTAAAGGAATAAGTGCAGCTACAGCACCTGTTTACCACACGACTAATCGTTGGCTGCACGAACACGTGAACCCTGTGAAATTAAATCAGTCCATATAAGCAAACCCTTTAACGATTTATAAATGTGTCAAACATAATGAACGAAGGAAAATATTACTTAGCTACTTGGCGCAGTTGTCTCAAGGCTGGAGCATAAAGGTCATTGCATATACAAATTACCTTCGAAAATTATATAATTAGTATATTTAATAGACTGTAAAGACATCAAAAAGGAGGCAAAGGGTGCAACGTCAATGCTTACAGGCCTCACTAGCTTTGCCATTCTATGACCTTTTCTAGATGCCTTTCGGACTTGAGTTTCTTCAGCATTAGTACTTCTGTCAGAGTTATTACTCTTTTCAGCATTGATCTGCAAGAGAAGAGCAAATCATCCTATGCAAATTCTTGTTTGGTAAGAAGAAACCTAAGATTTAAGTGGGAAAATAAGTAAATTATAGCTGCAGCAAACTATAAGATAGCTATGTCAGGGGAGGAATACCATCTTCAGAATAACCTCCACTGCACCTTTTCCATCACCAAGTGCTCCATCAATTTCATCGATTACCTAAAAGGACAGACAGAACATTCAAAACAGAATATAGAGGGAGAAATTTGACAACTTCGGCAGCATCATTTAACTCACCAGACATTTGGGCTTGGAATCTGACATGATTGAGTTCATCTGAACTACATCTAGAATTTTTGTTTCAATGGATGAAGCAGAGCGATCATCGCTGGCATTTATCTGCATTTAAAACTGAACATAAGCAACATATAGAACTTGAATTGAGAACTAGGAATATTTTAACGCATTTGAAGTATCCATGACAAATATTGCAATAATACCATGACAGACGAGAATTCAAAAGACTATAATTACAAAATAGTAGCAAAAAATGTATCTTCCTCAGCAGCCTGAGGGCTCAACAGGCCAATTAGCCAAACCAACCACTCAAACTGTTTTTTTTTAACAGGAGGCAGTGCTAAAGTTTGAGATAAATGTTATTAAAGGAGGATCACTATAGTTTCAAATTAAAATAATAGTTGCAGTTTCCAGTGTATATATATAAAAATCTTAAGCATTGAAATATAGTCCTGCCTTGAAATGTTACAGAAATGAAACAGGGGGATTTGGAAGGAAGACAAATAGATGACAGATATATCTGGCACTAATCAGATAGCAACATATATTTATTAGTTATGTATCATCACATTAAACAACAAACACACTACTAGTATTGTATGATCATAACACAGACCTCCACAACATGGTAGCCACAATGTCTGGCTGCAACATGAGCAAGTGTTGTTTTCCCAAGACCAGGTGGACCACAGAGTAGCAACACCTGCAACATTAGGAAAGTATTCAGTTACAGTAGGGAACCAGAATGACAAACCAGCAGTATCTTTTAGACAGCTTCTGGTTACAGCACAGGAGTGCTAACCACACCTTTTGTTCTGGTGTATTGTCAACTGATGATTTTTTGCTGAAGGAGCCACCCGAACCTTCTGAGTTACTACTAGGTGCATTCAGGGGCATGTCAACTGGAGCTCCCTTACTCTTGGAGAAGAAATTTTTGTTATTTGCGTTCTTTTGGATAGTAGAAGAGTGCCGACGTAAGGCAGATAAAACATCATCACATGTAGCCCGAATATGGGATCCAAAAACACAGGAGTCCCATTGTTTTAGCCATAGAAGTACCTGAACAAGGCACATACACATGTGTCAAGTAAAACTGGTCAAGCATAAACAGAAACTTGATTTTGAAGTAGCAAGATGCGATTTGGAATAGTACTTGCCTCCCTGTTTGTGTGCTCATCACTTAACAGCTCTGTGAAAGAATTTGGTGCGTACTTTTCCACCCAAAGTTTTTCTGTGACTAGTGGAGTCAGTGAACAAGCTTCACGATCTAGTGAGTCTGTGCTTTCCTGCAAGACCTTCACAGACATTGTCAAAACAGGGTTAGTAAGGTACTTTCAGTTGATGCACTATAATATAATAATCACATGGCATATCATCAAAAGTAAAATTGGTTGAGTTAGTAATCAGGGCATGTTGTAGGCAGGGTTAGGTCCATACAGTAGACTTGTTTGTATGACTCCCTATGGGGATTGCAGTACTGACTACGGAAACTTAAAAATGGACGCTGTCTTCTAGATTACTCCATAAAACAGAAAATGCAGGAATTATTTTTAGAGAAGAAACAAAAAAAATATAGTAATTATTATGTGACTTATTAGATTAACGAGGCAAATTTCCACTGTAAAATCCAAAATGGACAAAGAAAAACCATTCCCTGTTCTGAGCTGAACCAAAAAATTAAGTAGCATAAGTGATCACCACATTTTAGTATAAATCGATAATATCCACTACATTTTCCAGCGATACCCAGATAAGTGCCATTAGATTCTTAGAGTTCACTTTAGATATTCCTGTGCTCCCTATTTAGTCATTAAATAGTGCCCTGTTAATATCAACCATTTAGTGTCATCTATTGAATATTCCTAACCATGTTCATTTAAATATATACCTTTGCTAAAGCCTCCTGTTCAGCACGCCTTGTTAGTGAATGAAAGGATTCTGAAAGCAGGCCTGCAGAAGTGCAATAAAAAGGGAAGTGGCAGAATGAACCATGAACGAACCAAGTCAATTGCATCCTGATTCCCGGGAGAAATAAGTCACTTAGTAACTAACCCTTGTGGTTGTGATTTCGTTTGGAGAGGTGAGCCCCTTGCCTCGTTCCACTAATTCCTCCACCAACCAACCCCTGCATTGCAAGCTTGGCATAAACCCTCTCCCCACTGGGCGCAGTGATGGGCACACAGTCTCCATCGATCTCCGAAGCGAACCGTGAGATTGTCTTCTCAGCGAAGACGACTTCAGGGGCGGGAGGAGGCGAGTAGCGCAGCCAGTCCTCGTCCTCCGAGTCCTCCCGCTCCACGTTCCTCCGCTTGCTCCTCTCCTCTTCCTCCTCCGGCGGTGGTGGAGGCGGAGGTCGCTTCAACCCGCCTTCCGAGGCTTCATCTTCGCATCCATTTGGTCAACTCCGTCAGCAATCAAAACAATTGAGAAATAGGGTTGCGATATACAGAGAGGGAGGGTGTTTCATACTTGCGCTTGGCGCGGCGGGCTCCGGCAGCTGAGAGGAATCGCGCGGCTGCTCCGAGTCGTCGGGGACCGGGACGTAGCCATCGTCGGGGTCGTCGAAGTACACGTCCTCCTCTTCCTCCGGGAGGAAGCCGTGGCTCTCCATCCACTCAAGCTCGTCCGGATCTGGCATCTCCATGTCCATCTCCATTGCCGCCGACACGCCGACGCAGCTGTGGAAGGTAGCGGAGCAGGAGCTGCAGCGTTGGCCTGGCGGCGGCGGAAATGGGGAAAGCCGATGGCGGGAAGAGGCGGAAATGGAGTAGGGTGTTTGCCGCCCTCTGCCTAATGTGGTTTTGTGGCGAGCCATGCGATACGGATCGGCCCAACATGACATTTAAGCCCATGGACTGAGATGAGCCCATGGATAAATGGACTCTATTCCGTTCGTTTCTTTATTTTTTATTGAAATTTTTGCAGGATATTCTGTTCGTCACTATTCTAAGAAAATACTCTGCTTAGAAGTTAGAACTAAAGAAATAAACAACAAGTGTTAATTCTTTATTAATATATGCATGCAATGAAGCAATCAAAACATGGAGCTTTATTTACGAAAATTATTCCGAATGAGTATATGCACTTAGGAATACCGATCTTATTATGAAAATAGTTTCATAGTAACTTTTTATAATCATTTATTATAAAATGTATAAAATGTAGTGGTAGAACTTTATAACCCGCTCTGTTCCACATGTTTTACAATTATGAATGGATAGAGTGGTTAATTGCTATGGGTTTCATCCATGACCAAAACTTAGTCACATGTGAGAAATGCCATCCATAAGAACTCGAGAAAAAAAGAGTTCGTTATGGATTTCTTTTTGTTTTGGATTAACAATCCAGATATTAGGCATAAGGAAAAGAAGAAACACTGCACCCAGTAAAAATACGAAAATGAAATAAAAAACGCTTAGGCTCAATAGAAAATGGTATTTTTGTCAATCATGTTCTGAAAATTAAACAGAAAAGCTATGGGGGGAATGAAACTTTTAAAGGTTCAGATCCGCAGTTAGGCATTTAGGCTGCATCTAGAGGGGGATACTCAATTCGATGAGCGACTGATGATTACGGCTGGCAGTTGCACCTGCAGATCGAGCTACATATATGATTTTGTGATGTTGTCGGACTGTCTGCCAGTTGTTTATTCTCCTTGCCGAATCATACCAGGTTATGCTCTGTCTTTTTTATTATCGATTACGTATGCATCTAGGAGCCATGATCCAAAGTTGAAGCTGCAACTCCTCGCTTACTTGATCACGCTAGCTGGATTTCGCAGATCTAGTATACCTCTTGTCGGGGTTCTCTACCGCCGGCAAGTAATATTTCTACGATCGCGTGTCAGGGCACCGGATGGTGGCTCAAGAGACACAGGAGATTATACTGGTTCGGGCCTCCGGAGAGTAACACCCTACGTCCAGTGAGAGCCAGTGTTCTCAAGTCCAAGTCTGTAGTAGGGGATACAAATTAGTCGGGAGAGGGAGACGGTCTCAAGTCCCCGTGTGGTGTTGTGGTGCGAGTGAGTGTGCTGTGGTTTTATCAGCTGTTCCTCTTTCCCCCCACTGATGCCCCTTTATCCCCTTTTATAGTCTCAAGGGGAGAAGGATGAGGGGAGGTAAAAAGTGAAAATTACAATAAGAGTTACTGCCCCGAGACCTCTAACCCCGTCCGGCATCCCGAGCCGTACACGGAGTAGGCGTTGACGGGGTGGGCGCTCCACTTGACCCGGGATCGTACATGCCCGGGTGGTTGGTGTAGGGCTTCTCGGGCGCGCCCCCGAGTAGCTTTTGGGTCGTGGTTGACTTTTTCTGTGCCTTCGGGAACCCCAGGTGTCCTCCTCGGGCTCCAGGTGTCGTCCTTGGGTCCCAGGTGTCCTGCATGCGTACCTCTCCAGGACTGTAGTGTTCCTGTTCGGATGAGACGGGTGCTCCTGTGGCTGCCGTGGCGAAGGACGGATGCCCATCCCACTCTGACATGGCAGGTACCGAGTGGGTACGGCCAGGGATGGGCAAAAGCCGAATGGAGCCGAGAGGACTAGTCGGGCGAGTCGGAGACTCCTCGGCGACGGAGACTCCCCGGGCGAATCGGAGACTCCTCGGCGACGGAGACTCCCCGGGCGAATCGGAGACTCCTCGGCGACGGAGACTCCCCGGGCGAATCGGAGACTCCTCAGACATGGGAGACCCGCTTGATCCGGGTCTTCAGTTTTTGTTTTTGAAGGGTGGATTATCGTTATGACGTAGATTAAGGGCTTGATCGGGTACCCCTGATCTTGACCCTCGTCAGTAGCCCCCGAGCCTAGGGGGGAGTCGGAGATTCGCGCCCAGGTTCAGTCGCGATATAGGAGTGTTGAGCCGTGATTGTTCCGGTGGGGGCGCGCGAGCGCACCCGCCGGGTGTAGCCCCCGAGCCTTGAGAAGAGCTGGTGCTCTTGTTAAGGTTTTGAGCCCGGGGAGTTTGCCCTGAGGCTTGTCGGGATCGTGAAGCTTGTCGGGGACGCTTCGTGCTGGGCCGGGCCGCCGCCTGACCGTTGGTGGGCCGAGCGCGGGGGCGCCGTTCCGCCTCTTACGCCGCGTGGAGGGAAGGCGCGACTTTTGAGGCCGTCAGGTGAAGCGACGGGCGCACGTCGCAGCCGTGCCGAGGGTGGGCCCGTGCGTTTAATGCCGCCGCTCCGCTCCGCCTTCCCTCCCTATTTATAGCCTTGCGCCGCAGCAGCCTAAGGTTTTTACCTCGTCTTGAACCTTTCGCCTTCCATCGCGCGTTCCATCTCTTTCGCCGCTGTTGCGCTCGCCTTCTCGCATCCTCCGCCGCCGCCGCGTTTTCCCGCGGAGTGAGAGACCGAGCTCCCCACCTCGCCCGCGCTTCCCTCCCCTGGTAGCCTCGCGATGTCGACCTGGGAACGCTCGAGGGTGACGCTCCGGCAGCTGGAGGGCCTTGTGGCAGAAGGGCTGCTTCCGCCATTGACGGAGGCCGAAGAGTGGAAGAGGCCGGGCGTGGAGGACTCTCCCCGGCCGCCACCCGGGTACGTCGTCTCCTTCGTCGCCTTCCATGAGCGTGGATTCTCTGTCCCCGCGGGGAGATTCATCCGCGCCGTACTGAACGAGTACGGGCTGGAGCTGCACCACATCAACCCCAACGGGGTCCAGCAGATGGCGGCGTTCGTGGCGCTGTGCGAGGGCTACCTGGGGACGGAGGCCCACTGGGACCTCTTCAGGTACTTCTTCAAGTTCGTGCTGCACACCGCCGAAGGCGGCGCCCCCGCGACGATCGGGTGCATCATGTTGAAGATGAAGCAGGGGAGGTCGGGTGCCTACATCTCGGGCTCCCTCGTGAGCTCGAACAAGGGCTGGCACCCCGGGTGGTTCTACCTCAAGAACGACCCCAAGAATCCTCTTCCGAAGCACACCGGGAGGTCGTTCGAGCAGGCGCCCGACAACTGGGGGTACGGGCCCGAGAAGAGGCTCCAGGCGAAGCTCCTCCAGGGCGCCTGGAAGGCCCTCAGCCGACTTCGGGACGCGAACGTGTCCCTGGCGGAAGTCATCGGCGGGTATCTTTCGAGAGGCATCGTTCCGTTGAGGCGTCGCACCCTCCAGATGTGGCAGATGACCCCGGACAAGGCCCCTTTCGTGGGGACAGTCACGGTGGATCCCCTGCCCTCGGAGTCCGAGGTGCGGCGTCGGGTGACGGCGGCGGTGGGGAGGTCTCACCTTGCGTACCCGCCGCCGGACCTTCTCCCGATGCTCCTGAATGCCAACACCACGGCCCTCGTAAGGATTCCTCCGCCCGCCTTGAATTCAATCCCGAGTACTTTTTGTTTTCTAATCCCGAGTCCTTTAGGTGAAGGGCGAAGGCATCACCTTCTCCCTGCCGGCGCTTCCCGAGGACAGGACGGTGAACTGGGCCGCTGCCGAGCGCGCCAAGGAAAAGAAGGAGCGGCGGGAGAAGTGGAAGAAGCTTGAGGTGGCCAAGCGGGAGAGAAACGCCGAGCGGGCCAAGAGGAGGAGGCGGGGAGAGCGGATCTCCGAGGATGAGGACCCCGAGTCGGAGCCCGCGGAGGGGGACTCGAGGAGCGAGGACGACGAGGAGGATGAGGACGAGGACGCGCCCCCGCGGAGCTCAAAGCAGTTGCGCGGTGACAGCTTCGTCCTCGGCGCAGCAGCCGAGGTCCCGCGGGAGAGGGAGGTCGCCTCCGCCGGACGCGGGGAGGAGCAGAAGTTCTCGGTCGGACCAGCCTCACCGGTCCGCCGGGGACAGCCAGCACGGGCGGCGCGACCGCACGCCTCCGGTCACCCGCCGCGCGTCCGAGGAGCGGGCGGATTCTCGTCGGGACGCGACCTCCTCTCGTCGGGACAGGAGCCGGGACCCGTCAGAGCGCGCCCACAGGGGCGGCTCGTCGTCGGGGGCATCGCGCTCTCCCCAGAGGTCCACGCCGCGGGACGACAGGCGGCCGCCGCCAGCCCTCCAGACGGCGCGGACGCAGAGTGGAGGGCGGGGCGCCCCCCGGACACCCGCATCTGCCGAAGAGGCAAATCCTGTCGGGGGCAGCGTCTCACCTGCGTCGCCCGCGGTGGAGGCGCGGGTTCCTACCGTCCCGGTGAGGGCCGCGGCGGGGCGGCCGGATCCTTCCCCAGTCGAAGGTGGAGGCCCGACTGGCCAGGCGGCGCCCCACTCGAGCAGGAGCGCCGGAGCCACGCAGGCGGCCCCCGCCCCGACGGCGCTCGCGGGGTCTAAGAGGCCTTCGTCTCCGCGGGGCCCGACGCCGACAAGTGCCAAGCGGACCCGGACCGTTTCGTTAAGGTGAGCAACGTTCTGCCCTTCCCGAGTGGTTTCTGTTTTCGTGGTTGCCTTTTTCTTAACCGAACTCCTTGGTCTTTGATGCACCAGCCGAGCTGAGAAGCCACTCGAGGTGGCGCCACGAAAGAAGCTGCGCCCGGCAACGCAGACGCCGGGGCCCTGTGGTTGAGCTGGCTGAGGAGACGGCTCGAAGGGAGACGCCCTCCCCTAGAGTGGAGGTTCCTCAGGGCAGCAGCGATAACCTGGGAGGGGCGCTCCCGGGGGGCCTGGTCGTCGCGCAGGCCGTCCCCACGGAGGCGGCCCTTGCCGCATACCAGGCTGAGTTGGAGCAGCAGCTGGTGGGGCCAACCCTTCCAGCCCCTGAAAGGACCTTGATGTCGCCTAGAGGGGGGTGAATAGGCGTTTCTTCGAATTTCTGCAAATTACAAAGACTAAAGGCCACTGTCAGCAGCAGAACCGGTCAGACCGGTTCCTGAAACCGGTCAGACCGGTTTCCTCTGGCAGACAGGGAACAAGTATGAAGCACAACCCCCTAACAATTCTAGCACAAACCACTTTGGACAACAAGCTTCACCAGGTGTTTCCAAGTATATTTATGAAGCTCCTGCACACAGCACAAGTATACCAAAGTAGAGATATGCGGAATTACGAGTAAATGCTAGAATTGACAAATGTAAGTAAATGGAGACAAACACAAGGATTTGTTTACCGAAGTTCAGATTCACCACATGCACTAAGCAGCCACCAAGGCAAGGTGAATCCTAGTCTCCGTTGAGGTGCTCACGAAGAGCCGGGTTGTCACACCTAACCCTTTTCTCACCCAATCGACCACCAAGGGGATTGAGTTTACTTACTGATTTCCTCACAAGGAGGATGGGTGATACAAACTTCCGTGGCACAACCACACAAGGAATGTGTGCTCAACGGCGACGCCTAGCCGTCTAGGAGCAAAGCTCCAAGAGTAACAAATGCTTCACAAGTTGCTGGACGCCACCAAGAGTGCTCAAGATCAGATTGCTCACAATTAGCTCACACACAATATTCTCTCTCAACCCAACTCAAGAATCTCACAAGAATTGCTCAAATCTCACAAAGAGAGGTTGGGGAGAGCTCAGCTGGCCTCAAGAAGGTGTTAGAGACGCACAGAACCAGCAACCCCTCAAAGAGGAGCTCTTGGGTATAAATACCCAACCCTTTCAAAACTAGCCGTTATTCTGTCAGACAAAACCGGTCAGACCGGTTTGCCAAACCGGTCAGACCGGTTTTCAAACTGAACTAGCCGTTAGACGCTCAGAGGCCATGAACCGGTCAGACCGGTCCCCAGAACCGGTCAGACCGGTTCTTGCCAGAAACCCCACTAAGTTAGAATTCTAAGGTTAGACTCTCATGGGTTTGACTTTGAGCACTTTCAGTGAATGTCTATCAACCAATGTTGCATCCCTCTTGATAGTACGGCATACCTAAACTCAAGACATATAAATAAACATATTTCAACCACTTGAGCTTCCATTTTGATAATCATGCCAATACTTGAATATTCTTCACTTGAGGGCTTTCAACATTGTTCATCATCTTGAGCAGATCAACCTTGAGCTAGTGACTTAGGATTTTTCCACAACTTATGTTTGAGTTCACTTTAATCCATAAGCCACTTTCTTCATCAACCATAACATATATGCATTGCATTGCTTCTCTTGACAACACTTGGATATGATACTTCGAAACCCCCGGATACTAGATACTTCACCTTAGCATTCGCACATGGTCATAAGTCGTCACTTAGCCAAAGCTTGCTTAGTCCCTCGCTCTAGTCATCTCGATTTGTTTCTTCACCACTTACCCTTGCATCATCAAGTTGGCTTTGCTATGCCATAAAATGAACTCCACTTGAAATATTCTTCAAATGCTTGTTCTTGATTGACAAAGAATATCCAAACCATTGCAAGCTTCCAACAATGAGACCAATATATGTCACATAAGTATATGTCCCTTTGGTGTAGATACATGAAGCCTTGCAATGTCATTTTCCTTTGTCAAATAAGTCTTCTTATATTCTTGGAGACCCACATAGCATATCCCCAAGTCATTGCTTCATCATTGCTTGTTTTGACTTGACACCTGGGTCACCTGGGTTGGACCTGGCTGAGCCGGGTTAGCCTTTCTGTCCTGAATTTAATTCCACCTGGCTGACCTGGGTGCCACCTGGCTGAGCCGGATAATATTTATCTAGAGACAGTGAACCCAACCTGGGTGAGCCAGGTTAGGGTCGGCTGAGCCAGGTTCGCTTCACTTCAACCTTTGCAATGAGTATTATTTCTTCACACATTTGCTTGCTTGCATCAATGAATAACCATATGTTTTGATGAGCACATTAATACAATGAATCATATGAATAATTCCCTGCTCATCATCTCAAGCAAACAAGTTAGATCTTTAATCGATTTGTCATCAAATTCACCAAAACCCACATGGGGGCCTAGATGCACTTTCAGCCCCTGAGGAGATGGAGAGTCACCCTGAGGCGAGGGTGGTCGCCCCGCCTCGCGGCACGGACCCAGCCGGTCCGAGGGCTTGGATTTTGCCCGCAAGTCAGCACCGTAGCCGCAGGGGCGTGAGCACTCGGAACTTGGACAAGCGCGATCGCAGAGCCGCTCGAGCTGACGTTTCTTTCCCGCAAGCGCAAAAGTATACCGCTTGATTGCGCGCGGGAGCGATCATTTGTTGGAATTTTTGCGAAAAAAGGAGGGGCACCGGGCCCCGGGTGGAGCCCCCGAGCGGTGGGCGATCCTGCACAGAGGGAGGGTCGTCCGCCGCTTAGTTTTGGGAACTCGCAGGGTACATTTCGGAAAACGACCATACGCATATAAAGTACTCGGAACATGGCGGCACTTTACTCGTTATCGCAAGCGAAAAGTACAGGTACTTTTAAGGGTAAAAGCGACGTAGCTTCTCTATGTTCCAAGCATTTGTGAGGACTTGGCCGTCAGCGTCCTTGAGCTTGAAAGTCCCCGGGCGGAGGACTTGGTCGACGATGTAGGGGCCTTCCCATGGCGGCGACAGCTTATGGCGACCGCGGTTGCTCTGGACTCGTCGGAGGACGAGGTCGCCGACTTGGAACGCCCGGCTTCTGATGTTGCGGTCGTGGTACCGCCGTAGAGCTTGTTGGTACTTGGCTGAGTGGAGGAGGGCGATGCTACGCGCTTCATCCAGCTGGTCGATGGCGTCTTCCAAAGAGGCCTGATTCCCCTCGTCGTCTTAGGCTCGAACCTTCGGGCTGCCGTAGTCGAGGTCTGTCGGGAGGACCGCCTCGGACCCGTGAACCATGAAGAAAGGCGTGCAGCTGAAAGGACCTTGATGTCGACTAGAGGGGGGGTGAATAGGCGAATCTGCAAATTACGAAAACTAATTCCAACTGTCAGCACCAAAACCGGTATTACCGGTTTGGCAAACCGGTAAAACCGGTTCTACACAGATTGCACTAACAAGTATAATTCCCCTCTACGAAATCTAGCACAAACCACAAATGGTGTGAAGCTTCCAGGGATGTTTCCAAGTGTTCCAATGAAGCTCCTGCACACAGCTCAACACACCAAAGTAGATCGTAGCGGAAGCACAAGTAATATGCTAGAAAAGACAATATGAGGAAAACGCTCAAACCAAGAGACAAGAGATTTTTCTCCCGAAGTTCGGATTCACCGCTCGCACCAAGCAGCCACCACGGCACGGTGAATCCTACTCTCCGTTGAGGAAGCTTATACGACCACCCAAGGTCAAGCTATCTCCTCCTTCCACTAAGTGACCTCTTTCCTTGCGGAGGCGAGGTGAAACCTTCACAAACGATCCCGTGGCTCACCACACAACTTGGTAGCTCACCGGGCGACGCCTAGCCGTCTAGGAGGAAGAACCTCCAAGAGTAACAAATGCTTCAACAGCTGATCGACGAAACCACAAGTGCTCAAGGAATGGATTGCTCTCCAATGCTCACACACAAGTCACTCTCTCAACCCAACTCAAGAATCTCACAAGGATAGTTCAAATCTCACAAAGAGAGGTTGGGGAGAGCTCAGCTGGCCTCAGGAATATGCAAGGGACGCCAAAGAACCAGCAGCCCCTCCAAGAGGAGCTCATGGGTATAAATACCCATCCCTCCAAAAACTAGCCGTTATTCTGTCAGTGAAAACCGGTTCTACCGGTTATCAAAACCGGTTTCACCGGAATTCAAACAAACTAGCCGTTAGACACCTCAGGCCACAAAACCGGTTTAACCGGTTTCCAAAACCGGTAAAACCGCTTTTCCCAGGGAACCCCCACTAAGTTAGAAACTCTCATGGTTAGACTCACAAGGGTTCACTTGAGCACTTTTGGAGTTTGTCATTCAACCAATGTTGCATCCCTCTTGATAGTACGGCATACCTATACTCAAGACATAAGATAAATCATAATTCAACTACTTGAGCTTGTATGTCAATGATCATGCCATTACTTGATCAATCACTTTTTTTGAGGGCTTTTCAACATTGTATCTTCAACTGAGCATATCCACCTTGAGCTAGTGACTTAGGATTTTCCATAACTTACATTTGAGTTCACTTTAATCCTTAGGTCACCCTCTTTATCAATCATAACATATATATGCATTGCATTGCTTTTCTTGATGAGACTTGAATATGATACTTCGAACACACCCCGGATACTAGATGCTTCACCCTAGCAATTTGCACCTTAGCTTGCTTAGTCCCTCGCTCTAGTCATCTCGATTTGCTTCTTCATCACTTACCCTTGTATCATCAAGTTGACTTTGCTTTGCCTTTGAATGAATTCCACTTGAAATAATCTTCAAATGCTTGTTCTTGATTGACAAAGAATATCCCACATAATGCAAGCTTCCAATTGAAGACCAATATGTAACACATATGCTCATGTCATTTTTTATCATTCATACATGAAGTCTTGCACTATCATTCTTCTTTGACAATTGGATCATCTCATAATATTGGAGACCAACATAACATATCCCGAATTATTGCTTCATCATTGCTTCTCATGTAGCTCCATATCGGTTTGTATTGCATTTAGATTTCAATAGTGACAACTAATCTTGCAATATCTAGCAATCTTTATCAACCATGATTCAAGATATCCCATATGTATATGTTCAACAAGCCTTCATTATTTTAGAGACCAATATCTCACATATGTCAACATGTCTCCTTTCTTATTTCACCATAGCTTGCCATTTATCATATCCTTGCATAATGGGACCACACACTCGTTGGTATGCAACATTATGAGCCATACACATTGCATTCAACCCATGATCAATAGTGTATCATAAAATATTCATTTTAATCCCTGCTCATAACTTTAACAAACACATTAGTCCTTTAATCGCTTTGTCATTCAATTCACCAAAATCCACTTGAGGGCCTAGATGCACTTTCAGCAGCCGGTAGCCCGACTTGGGATGGTTCGCAAGCTCCAGAGGACGGACGGGAGCTCGGCGACCCACCTTGCTCGGAACTTCTCGAGACGCTTGAAAATTCGTGGCTTCAGCCCATGTAGTATCATGCCGTTTGCTCTTTCGACCTGCCCATTGGTTTTGGGATGGCTGACGGCGGCCCAATCCACTCGGATGTTGTGAGCGTCGCAGAAGTTGAGGAACTTCTTGTCCGTGAACTGGGTGCCGTTGTCGGTGATGATCACGTTTGGGACTCCAAAGCGATAGATGATGTTGGTGAAGAACTGGACGGCTTCCTGCGATCGGACTCGCCTGATGGGCCTCGCCTCGATCCACTTGGAGAACTTGTCAACGGCGACGAGGAGATGCGCGAAGCCGCCGGGTGCTTTCTTCAGCGGCCCGACTAGATCCAATCCCCATACGGCAAAAGGCCAGGTGATGGGGATGGTCTGTAGGGCTTGCGCCGGGAGGTGAGTTTGTCGCGCGTAGAACTGACACCCTTCGCAACTGCGTACGATGTCCTTTGCATTGGCGACCGCGGTCGGCCAGTAGAATCCTTGTCGGAAGGCTTTCCCGACAAGGGTCTTCGGCGCAGCGTGGTGTCCGCAGGCTCCTGCATGAATGTCCCGCAGTAACTCTTTGCCTTGGTCAATCGGAATGCACCTCATCAGGACACCGAAGGTGCCTCGCCTGTAGAGTTCTTCCTCGATGAGTGTGAACGTCTTGGCCCAGCGAACGATCCGCCGAGCCTCAGTCTTGTCGGGAGGAAGCTTGCCTTGCACGATCCATTCGAGGAGCGGGAACCTCCAATCCGGATCTTCAAGGTTGGGTTCTGGTACCTCGTCAATTTCCATCGCCTCCGTTGCTTCTGGCGCCGGAGGCTCAGGCGGCTCGTCATCTAGTCGGATGGATGGGGCATGCTGGTCCTTGGCAAATACACCATGGGGGACTGGCTTTCGGTTAGAGGCCGCCTTAGCGAGGGTGTCGGCCGCCTCGTTGTATCGCCGCTGGATGTGCTTGAGTTCAAGGCCGAGGAACTTGTCTTCCAGCTCGCGGACCGCCCGGCAGTAGGCAGCCATCTTGGGGCTGACGCAGCTTGACTCCTTCATCACTTGGTCGACGACCAGCTCCGAATCACCCCGGATCTCGAGACGCCGTATGCCTAGCTCGAGGGCGATACGGAGTCTGCTGATAAGGGCCTCGTACTCGGCGGTGTTGTTGGAGGCCGGGAAGTGCAACCGGACCATGTACTCCATGCGCACGCCCAAAGGCGAGACAAAGACAAGGCCGACACCAGCCCCCTCTTTCATGAGCGAGCCGTCGAAATACATGACCCACGTTTCGTGTTCGATGGAGGTCGGGGGAGTCTGGGCCTCAGTCCACTCGGCGACGAAGTCGACCAGTGCTTGCGACTTGATGGCGTCCCGAGGGGCGTAGGTGATGTTCTTCCCCATCAGCTCGAGCGCCCACTTGGCTATCCTCCCCTCGGCCTCGGGGCTCTGGATCACCTCGCCGAGTGGATACTTTGACACCACCGTGATGGGGTGGGCGTCAAAATAATGTCGGAACTTTCGTTTGGTGATGAGGACTACATAGACCAATTTCTGGATCTGGGGGTACCGTACCTTGGTGTCGGACAGCACCTCGCTGACGAAGTAGACGGGGCGTTGTACCTTCTGGACCTTCTCGGGCTCGTTGCGCTCGACAACGAGGGCGGTGCTTACCACGTGAGTGGTTGCCGCGATATAGAGCAGCATGGACTCTCCTTCCGCCGGGGCGGTCAGGATCGGTGGACTCTTCAGTGACGCCTTGAGCGAATCAAGGGCGTCTTGAGCCTCGACGTTCCAGATGAAGTGGTCCAACTTCTTCAGCAGGCGGTACAAGGGCAGGCTCCGTTCCCCGAGTCGGGCGACGAAACGGCTGAGTGCGGCCAAGCAACCCGTGGCGCGTTGGACCCCCATCACGTTCTGGATGGGCCCCATGTCGGTGATGGCGGTGATCTTCTCGGAGTTGGCCTCGATGCCTCGTTCCGATACGATAAAGCCGAGGAGCATGCCTCTCGGAACCCCGAAAACGCATTTCTCGGGGTTGAGCTTTACCTTATTTAGCCTGAGCTTTTCAAAGACCGCCGCGAGGTCTGGGACCAAGTCGCCGATGCGCTTGGATTTCACTACTATGTCGTCAACGTACGCCTCAACCAGTCGGCCGATAGGATCGCCAAAGACGCGACGCATGCATCTTTGGAACGTGGCGCCCGCGTTTTTCAGCCCGAACGGCATAGACGAGTAGCAGAAAGTGCCAAAAGGCATGATGAAAGACATTGCGAGCTGGTCGGCCAAGCTCATGGCGATCTGATGGTACCCGGAGTACGCATCGAGAAAGCATAGGGTTTCGCACCCCGCGGTGGAGTCGACCAACTGATCTATGCGAGGAAGAGGGAAGGAGTCTTTTGGACATGCCTTGTTAAGGCCGGTATAGTCAACGCACATCCTCCATTTCCCATTCTTCTTTTTTACAAGGACAGGGTTTGCTAACCACTCGGGGTGGTACACTTCCCTAATGAAGCCGGCGCTAAGGAGCTTTTTGAGCTCTTCGCCGATGGCTTTGCACTTGTCCTTGTCGTATCGTCGAAGCCTCTGTTTGACTGGTCGAACGCCAGGCTTAATGTCGAGTTTGTGCTCGGCGACCTCCCTTGGAATCCCTGGCATATCCGAGGGCTTCCATGCAAACACATCAAGGTTTGCGTGGAGAAAGTCGACGAGCGCACTTTCCTATTTAGGATCGAGCGCCGTCCCGACACGGAGGGTGCGACCATCGTTGGCCACGGCAACCTCCTTGACGTCCTTGGCTGGCTCGAAGGAGCACGCAACACGCATGGAGGTCTCGGGGATATCCAGGTCCCTGGGTGAAGGCTCAGCGGCGAGCTTCTCGGACCGGATGAGTGCCTCCGCGAATTGAAAGCACTCGGTGTCGCATGCGTACGCGTGCTCAAATGAAGTCCCCACCGTGATGACACCCTTGGGTCCGGGGATTTTCAACTTGAGGTACGTGTAATTCGGGACGGCCATGAATTTCGCGTACGCTGGCCTCCCGAGGATGGCGTGGTACGTCCCCGGGAACCCCACCACTTCGAAGGTGAGGGTTTCCCGCCGGAAGTTGCGCGGGGTCCTGAAAGTGACGGGCAGGTCGATCTGTCCGAGGGGCATTGCGTCCGCCCCGGGGATGACTTCGTGGAATGGCGCCGCGGATGGCCGTAGCCGGGATCGCGGTATCCCCATCTCATCGAGGGTTTCGGCGTAGAGGATGTTGAGGCCGCTCCCTCCGTCCATCAGCACCTTGTGGATGCGCTTCGTCCCGAAGAGAGGGGCGACGACGAGCGGGTACCTTCCC
The DNA here is from genome assembly GCA_004135705.1 of Alloteropsis semialata. NCBI lineage: Eukaryota > Viridiplantae > Streptophyta > Magnoliopsida > Poales > Poaceae > Alloteropsis > Alloteropsis semialata. The sequence continues at coordinate 84,396,592 of CM014278.1, read as the reverse complement.
GGTTGCGGGACATGGTCGGGGTGATCGGAGCGATCAAAAGTGATCGGGGCCTCAGACCACCTTAGGTAGGTAGGCACCACGGGCTCCGCACTACAAACCTCTCGCCGGATCAGTTTCTCGTCGCGTCTTGAAGGGTAGGCCGCCGACCCCCCAACAATCATCAGGACAGCGCCGTCCTCCTTGGGGTATCCGCCGTTGTCGTCGTCCTGGCCCCCGGCCCCATCTTTGGTGATCTCGTGGGGTCTCTTCTTCAGAGTGCCGGCGAGGAAGTTCTTCATGAGCTTGCAATCCTTCAAGGCGTGCTTGACGGGGCCCTCGTGGTTGGTGCAAGGTGCCTCGAGGAGTTTCTCGAAGTGATCTCTTGGCCCGTTGCCCTTGGGCTTGGTAGGCTTTCGCTCAGCCGCCGCCACTATGTTGCCGTCACGCCGCTGCTTGTCCTTCTTCTTTTTCTTGTCGGGCTGTGCGGAGGGGCCTTCGCCGGCCGCCCCCGACTGCTTGCCCTTGCCCTGAGGCCGATCAAGGGTTGCGGCGACAGCGTCTTCCCCGTCAGCGTAGTCGGTGGCGATGTCGAGGAGCTCTCGGATGGTTCGCGGCTTCTTGCGCCCTAATTCGTGAATGAGGGTCGCACAGGTGGTTCCGAACCGAAACGCTGAGACGACGTCGGTGTTGGCGGTGTTCGGCAGCTCGGTGCAGCGTTTGGAGAAGCGCTTGATGTAGTCACGCAGGCTTTCATCCCCCCTCTGGAGGCAGTTGCGTAGATCCCAGGGGTTCCCGGGACGGGTGTAGGTCCCCTGGAAGTTGCCGATGAACGCATCCCGCAACTGTGCCGAGCTGTTGATCCTGCCTGCAGGGAGGTGTTCCAGCCACGTTCGCGCCGAGTCGGCGAGGTAGAGGGGGAGACTTTTGATGATGAAGTAGTCGTCCTGTGCTCCGCCCGCGTGGCACGCGAGCCGGTAGTCCTCCAGCCAGACGCTGGGATTTGTGTTCCCGTCGTACTTGGGCACCGTTGTGGGAGCCCGGAAGCGCGGAGGGACCTGAGCGTGGAAGACAGAGATGCGGAGCTGTAGAGGGAGCTGCGGAGGGAGCTGCATCGCCGAGGGAGGGAGATCCATCAGCGTCACCGAGGGTGATGCGTCGCTGGCGGAGGCGCAGAGCCGAGTCGAGCGGGCGGCGGCGTGGCCGGCGCTAGGGTTGCCGCGCGCGCCGCGAGGTCGCGAGTCTTCGCGAAGATGGGGAATCTAGGGGAGGGGATCGGTTGACTGGTTGAGTGGGGTCTGTGAGGTGGGGCGGGGCCGGGGATGGGGTGGGCCGTGGGGGTGGGAGGACGGGCTGCTACTGGGCCAATGGACCTTGTATTTTTGTTGGACCGGAGTTGAACTACAAAATGGTGCAGCTCGTATGGTTCAGCTCGTTTGGCTCGCGCGCTGGCTCGCGAGCCGCTCGAACTCGCTCGTTATACTAACGAGCTGAGATGGTTGTTCGAGCCGGCTCGTTAGCGTATCGAGCCGAGCCGAGCCGAGCCGAGTTTGTCACGAGCCGAGCGAGCTATCGAGTTACGAGCTTTTCGTCCAGCCCTATTGGTGAGCATGTAGGAGATGTTGCGGAAGCGCTCCTGCGTCAGACTCCGTCCAAGGGCGGTCGCCAGATCCTGACCAAGCAGGTCGAGGACGTAGGCGGTGGCACCCGTGGTGGCACGGGGAGGCTCAGGTTCCCTGTCGTGGATCGTTTTGCTGCCGTCGTCGCAGACGGGCTTGGGGCGCGCGAACGTTGCACCGATGATGGGCTCCACCGACTTGCTGAAGACGAAGTCGAGGGAGCCGAAACGCAGGTGAGCACCAACGGGCGCCGCCGTGGGCCATCCGGACCCTGGTGAAGCGAAGCGACACGCGAAAAGCCCCCTACCTGGCGCGCCAACTGTCGGGGTTCTCTACCGCCGGCAAGTAATATTTCTACGATCGCGTGTCAGGGCACCGGATGGTGGCTCAAGAGACACAGGAGATTATACTGGTTCAGGCCTCCGGAGAGTAACACCCTACGTCCAGTGAGAGCCGGTGTTCTCGAGTCCAAGTCTGTAGTAGGGGATACAAACTAGTCGGGAGAGGGAAACGACCCCAAGTCCCTGTGTGGTGGTGTGGTGCGAGTGAGTGTGCTGTGGGTTTATCAGCTGTTCCTCTTTCCCCCCACTGATGCCCCTTTATCCCCTTTTATAGTCTCAAGGGGAGAAGGATGAGGGGAGGTAAAAAGTGGAAATTATAATAAGAGTTACTGCCCCGAGACCTCTAACCCCGTCCGGCATCCCGAGCCGTACACGGAGTAGGCGTTGACGGGGTGGGCGCTCCGCTTGACCCGGGATCGTACATGCCCGGGTGGTTGGTGTAGGGGCTTCTCGGGCGCGTCTCCGAGTAGCTTTTGGGTCGTGGTTGACTTGTTCTGTGCCTTCGGGAACCCCAGGTGTCCTCCTCGGGCTCCAGGTGTCGTCCTTGGGTCCCAGGTGTCCTGCATGCGTACCTCTCCAGGACTGTAGTGTTCCTGTTCGGATGAGACGGGTGCTCCTGTGGCTGCCGTGGCGAAGGACGGATGCCCATCCCACTCTGACATGGCAGGTACCGAGTGGGTACGGCCAGGGATGGGCAAAGGCCGGGCGGAGCCGAGAGGACTAGTCGGGCGAATCGGAACTCCTCGGCGACGGAGACTCCCCGGGCGAATCGGAGACTCCTCGGCGACGGAGACTCCCCGGGCGAATCGGAGACTCCTCGGACATGGGAGACCCGCTTGATCCGGGTCTTCAGTTTTTGTTTTTGAAGGGTGGATTATCGTTATGACGTAGATTAAGGGCTTGATCGGGTACCCCTGATCTAAACCCTCGTCAATTATCGTTATGACGTAGATTAAGGGCTTGATCGGGTACCCCTGATCTTGACCCTCGTCACCTCTGATATTAAAGAAAGCGTTGTTTATTAAAAAATCATTTTTAAAGAAAACGTCGTCGATTGCTTCTGGGATTTTTTAGACGACCTGTCCAGAGTTCCAGACATGTCGATGCTTATTCAGAGGGAGGGAGAGAGAGAGATCTCTTAAAGGGATGAACCTCTGAATTTTTTTTAGGGGAAGAAAGGGATATTTCGCCCGAGAGAGAACGAGATATGTTGACGGTAGGTTTATTTTTTCAACCAGTATAAATTCGCCAAAAACATAGGTCACGAAACGCAGACGCCGAAGCTGAATTCTACGCAGGGAACCCCGCTGCGGTCGCTGCACTTCTTNTTTTTTGCACCGCATCGCTTGCACTCCAACCGACGGCAACAAAAAGGAAACGTGCTACCCTCCATGATCCATCCACAGCCCGAGTCGAGCAAAGACGCGGTTAAGCAATCGATTCGTCGCAAGCCTTCCACGCCATTCCTCAAGAACGTGGACCCAAAGCTACAACGCCCCCACGATTCGTCTCGGAAAAACTGGGGGCGAGCAAAAACCACTTCGACGCCGTCGGCATTGCGCCGCTTCCTTCGAAGCCACCGGCTCCCGACGGAATCGGTCGCTCCGATTCGACGGGCGAAAAATATATGGGTAGCGATATTGTGATGCGATTCTCGCTGTTGTTGAACTGAATGATGCGTCGCGGCGGGCCGAGGGTATTATCGTTCTCCGGCAGCTGGACAACGACCGTGACGTTGGCTGCTGCTTATTCTGTTTCAGGCAGGCTTCATCGCGTTCCCATCGCGGATCGCGCCAGTTTCTTTCTTCAACAATCGTTTCTTTTTCCGTCTCTTCTTTTCTCTCCCTTTTTCGTGTGATCCCTGAAACACTAGGTCGCTCTCGGGCGGCCCTGCCGCGCCAATAATGCCACATGCAGGGATCGCGACGGGCACGGGCATTTTCTGAGGTGAGATTGCATCGGGGATTTCTGTTTCTTTATAGTCACAGGTGATGTGATATGGCCGACCCCGGTGGTCTCTGGTCGAAGGCTAAGCAGCTCACCTCGCGGTAAACAAACGTTATTACCTGCGGCGGAGGGTGGATAGATATAAGGCTGTCCGCACTCGTTGTCCCCTAAATGCATCCTCTAAAAGGAATATCCTGTCCTGGTCATCGAGATTCCGTACTCTAAACCAACTTCTCCCGCACCCGTCATACTCCAAATCACATACTTTATCCCAACTCTACTATATTTTATCCATCTATCCCAACTACTATATCATCTCTTTTCTCACCTTTTTTTTCTTTTCTTTATAAATTTTATCAAAATATATCCATCTGAGATCTTGTTTTGAAGAATTTATTGCAACGAATTTAATGGTGCAATCGGAATTTAATTTGGTTTTTTGGTTTGTGAGTTATAACATTTTTTAGTTAGTTGAGGACGTAGGGCCCGCCACTCTCTCTCCTCTCTCTCCCTCCTCCCTGCCGATCGCGCGTCCGCTCCGACCGCTGCCTGTGCCGTATCCTCGATCCATACTTTTGTTTACCGGACTCGTCCAGGACACCGCTGCGGCAGATTTTCCGGTACGTCCGTCCTGAAGGACGGCGTCCAGGACACCGCTGCGACCAGCCTAATGCTGTAATTATAAAGGTGGGAAACGAGCAGATGACGACGCAGTAACTTACCATCGGTCCATCACGTGCACCTCGCGTCAACAGAGCAGGGGAACATGATCACGTGGAAAACCACCAGCCCGTCGTCCATGTGCGGTCCGAACCAGGAGATAAGGCCGTTACTGTCGTGAAGGCACGACGGAGCTGGAGCTGGAGCTGGCGCTTGTCGACTGTCACGGTGTGATTCTGCTGGTGGTAACATGAATCAACTTACCGCGGGGTGTGGCCTTGTCGCCTAGCATTGCCGCTTCACATGATCAACGGCCGCGGGATCAGCGACCTGACCCCAGTTCTAACTCTTTTTAGGTTTTCTATTAGAACTCCTCCAATGGTTAGCTCTAGACTAGCTTAAAGCCATATGAGTAATATTTTAATGGAGAAAAAAAAAGTTATCTCTTGATCATGAGATAGTTTCATGCACATATTTCAAGGTCATGTGAGAATGACAGGTAAGATCATCCATATCATGAGCTATGTACTAAAAGCTAGATCATTAGAAGAGTTGTCTCTTAGAGTACTTAGAGCTAGGTGCTAGTTTGTACCATTGGAGAAGGCCTTGTTACCGAACGCGTCAGGAGATCCCGCGCGGTGAACCTTTGCAGGTTGCCCGAGCAGTAAAGAAACATACCCGCTTGGTTTGCTCGGAATCTCTGTCGGCAGCATGCAGCCAGTGGGCTGTGGCGTGCCGTAAGACTCAAGAAGATAAACACCATGGTTCGCTTAATCTAAGCTCGAGCAGTTTGGCACTGCGTTACCAGTTATTTTCTCACGGCTCCATAGAGTGCAGGCGAAATTTCATGCGATAAAACACATCACCAGGGATGTCTGTGGTTAGTGCCGGGGGGCTACTGAGGAATGAAAGGGATTAAGAGGAGGTAGCTAGGACGGCTAGACTAACGCGTGGGCGAAGCGCCCGAAGTGGCGAGGCGACTGGCTGGTCGCCAATCGCAGGCAGACGACACAACGGTGGGCTGTTTGGGGGCTAGTAAGGGCGAGGGAACATGTGGATGGCTCAACAACATCAGGATAGCACAACAAGGCAGCGAGGCCTGATCGTTGAGGAGGCGAGGACATAGGCTGATAGGTGGGGGCATGCAACATCCAAGGTTGAAGACCATCGGATCATAATTGGACAATTATCCTGCCGCCTAAAAAATAGCCAAAAAAAAGATGCGCCAAAATAATATTATCCACCATATTTTCATGCCAGCTCACTCAAATTGTAATCTGTAGCAAAAACGAACATAAATTTCATTTCTACTCTGCATGCGTAGCTCGTATCTCTAGCTACTTTTGGTGTTTCAACCCTATGTATAGTACTTCAATATCAAGACGTCTATGGTATTTCATTAATCTTAAGACCTACATACAAGACTAGTTTTTCAAACATGTTCATAAAAATGGGACATGCATGCGTATATTTATGGAGTTGAGTGTACCTGTATTTGTGTTTTTTTATGAGTAACACAAACCCAAATTGCAATTTGTAGGCTCTGAGTCGTAGGTTTGCCCAAAGACGAAGCCAAGAAAGTGAAGCATAGATTGTGATCGTGTAGGATCTGCCTTTTGAAGAAGCTAGTGGAAAACTATATATGCTAATTTAGTTACTAATTAACAAGGTTCTAGTTTGCTACATAATTCTGTCGTTTTGCGCAACTTTACTAGAGGTAGGCCCGAATAATAGACTTTGGGACCAATGAAGGCGGCTCGTGCGTCTATCTGTGCGATACGCCAGAGTGCCTTGAGAGCTGAAAGCTGAGGGGAGAAGAAAAAATAGAACAGGGCATGTCGTGGCTCAGGTCAGGTGTCAAATATGACGATTCAAAAGCAAACGTTTTAAATGGGCTACATATGTAAATTAAGCTGGTTTTGAGTAGAAAAAAAAAACAAAACGTTCATGCTTGGGCGTTTCGTTTGACCAGTTATTAGCATCATCTAGCCGCCCGGTGGCCATATGGGTTCTAGTGTTATACCGTCAAGACTCGAGAGGACGTTACGGCAAAGTTTTTATTTTTTTCTGAGCAGTTTGCTACTTAACTGAAGAAACTGTATCTTGCAAGACAAGTAGGAGTGGCCATCTAAGTAACCACTCTTCATTAATCCAGAATCGATATTCTTATTTTCTTTGACTGGATGCGCTGTCTATTCCTTCCATCCGTTCCACAAAAGTCATATGTTCGACCGTACAACTATGGTCTTGTTTAGTTTCTGCAAGTTTCTGCAATTCAATCAAAAGTAACGCATTGGAAAACGTGCCCCCTCTCTTCGCGACACGCTTTTCAATACACTTTTTCTACAGAAAATTCAACCAAATTCAAGCAACTAAACAAGACCTATGCTAAAGCCTGTTCGGTTGGCTGGTGGCTGGTGCTAATTTGTTGTGAGACTGAATTACTGCTGGCTGGCTGGTGGCTGGTGCTGATTTGTTGTGAGACTGAAGTACTGCTGGCTGGTGGCTGATAAGCCAAACGAACAGGCTGATTTTCTAGATATTAGAATAAAGTCGTGCTTGCCTTTATATCCGTAGATGTACGTAACCAAACGAGCCATGCGCTTGGCTATCCTTTTTTCCGTTTCGTGCGCAGAGAATGGACTTTGGGGGCAGGCGTAAATTCAGCTCATATTCTCTGAAGACAGCGACAGGTTCGTGAGCCCTTACTGGGAGGATACTTTTGCCCGATTCCTCTTTCGGCATTGCAACAGTTTCGAATAAAATGAGCACTGTGGATATCTTTGGGCGGCGCATGGTGCGCATGAGCGAGCGCATCCGATCCAATTCACCCTAGTACGCTTTACATGGCAGATGGCACTGACAGCCGACGCAACAAGCCAACGACACAAGAGGAAGGAAACGGCAGAACTGCCTGCCACTGACATTCCGGCCTCGAAACCGCGTCCATGCATAGTCCACACTGGCAATACGAGGCCCTGGAATAGGAAAGCACAACGTGCACCGTGGCCCACCCCTGGCTCCATGCATGTGTGGCCATGGCCATCGGAGAGGCAGCATCGTTGCTGCCTTTGCCGGTTGCCGCAGCCCGCAGCGGCGGGGAAAACCGCAGGAGAGCTGGATGGACTGGAGTGTGTCTGCCACGGGCGGGCATGCATCGTGTTTAGATTGAGGCTGATAAATTTTGCAGGGTATTAAATGCATCTTTGACCACTAATTAGGGTATTAAATAATGTCAGTTTACAAAACTACCTCCACAACCTCTAGTAAATTTCCGAGACGAATCTAATGAGGCCTTTGACCGTATGATTAGAGGATGATTAGAAGATGGTTACTGTAGCATCACTGTAGCAAATCATGGATTAATTAGGCTCATTAGATTCGTCTCGGAAAGTTACGCTCATCCGTGGCTGGGTTTTGCAAATAGACTTCATTTAGTACTCCATGCAAAAAAGATTCCCTTTTACAAAATTTTTCAGGAGGAACTAAACACGGAGGCTGAGGCGCTGAGCACTGACGTGGGGGCCGCGGGGATGCTCCCGTGCCTGGCTGCCCGTTCCCGTGCCCGTGCCTGGCTGGCCGCTGCAGATTCGTTCGTTCGCTCGCCGCCTCCGCTGACGAGAGAGAGGACGGGTAAAAATCGTCCTCGCGGAGCCGCGGTCCGCGGATGCAAGCCGTGCAGGCGCAGCCAGGCAGGCGAGTCCAATCGTCCAGCACCAAGCGGCCGGCCCGGCCCCGGTGGGGCCGCTCCCTCCCCACCCGCGGCAGGGAAAAGCATATTCGCTGGCGGCCTTTGCCTTGACAGTTATTCTCTCTCCTCGTGTTCCGCTTGATTTCGATCGGCAGCCGGGAGGATCGGTTCCATTCCCCATTCGTCGTGTTTTTCCTCCGCCACTTCCTATATATTTTTGTCGCAATCTTTTTTTCCTCTTCCCTCCCCGCGCGGCCACTGCCACCAGTCCACCACAACGTCCCCGCCGTCGTCGCCGTCCTTTTCCCACGCGCGCCCCGTCGCGCCCCGGTGCCGCTGCTGTTGGGCGCGCACGACCAAGCGCGTTCCCGCGACGCTGCTTCCGCGCGCCGCCGCCGCCACCTCCTCCTCCCCAGCGCGTGGGTTCCAAGTCAAGGCGGCAGGCGGGGCCGGGGCCGGGGAGAGCGGACGACGCGGGAGGAGGGAGGATAAGGGCGGCCACGTCGCGGGCGCGAGCTGCAGAAGCAAAGCAGAGGCGGCGTTTGATTCGGGCGGTGAACTGAGCTCGGGGATCGGCGGCGCGGGCCGGTGGATGATGGCGCAGGCAGACGAGGCGCAGGCGCCGCTGTTGCAGGTCGAGGAGGCCGACGGCGAGTGGAGCTCCAGGTCGCGCCGCATTGCTCTCTTCGTCGAGCCGTCGCCCTTCGCGTCAGTCTCCGCCTCCTCTGCTCAAGCGTTCAGCTGCTTGTCTGATTAGAGTAGATCAGATCGAGGTGCTCTGCAGGCGTGTAGGGCTGCTGGGCCACTAAGATGCATGACTGGTCAAACCTGCTGTTTGTTTGATCCAAGCGCCGATAGCTGCTAAGTCAATGTCTTCGTTTTTTTCAGTTACATCTCTGGGTACAAGAACCGGTTCCAGAACTTCATCAAGCATCTACGAGAGATGGGCGATGAGGTATCCCTCCTTTTAACTGTTCTAATTCTACTGACTCTCTCTTCCTTGTTTATAGTGTTGGTGTAGTATTTGCACGAGTCTTACAAGATCATTGTTGCACACTTAAATTGAACGATTGCACCTTTGGTTCAGGTGTTGGTGGTGACTACACACAAGGGAGCTCCCGAGGAGTTCCATGGAGCAAAGGTCGTTGGCTCGTGGAGGTACGAAACAGAGACCATTTTCAGCCACTCAAGGAATACCAATTAAGCATATAACAACATCATTCCTGAAAGCACAATTGGATCCTCATTGAAATAGAATAGTACTTTCTTGTTTGAACCAAAAGGAGACAATGTGAGCAAAGTATCTTGTAGTCACATGATATGCTATGCCCATCACTCGCTTAATTAATTATGTTATGGTGTTATACTTGTTCCATATTGTTTGAGTGTCTAATTTTGGGATCACATTAAAATTCAACTAGTGGAAGGCTTCCTCACTTTACCATTTCAGTTTGCTAAACTTCTCCCTTTTCAGCTTTCCTTGTCCATTGTACCAGAATGTTCCACTTTCTCTGGCACTGAGTCCTAGAATATTTTCTGAGGTGAATAAGTTCAGGCCAGAAATAATTCACGCTACTTCACCTGGAATTATGGTAACCACTGAAAACTCTGGGTTTTTATTATCCTTTTCTCCAGTAGTTGTTGCTTATTTATAACATCTTCTGTGATTTCAGGTTATTGGCGCTCTTGCTATAGCAAAGATGCTATCAGTTCCGATGGTGATGTCTTATCACACACATCTTCCAGCGTAAGTCTCATTCTTGAAATAAAATTTTCTTTTCCTACACATCTGTCATCATTGTGTGATACAAAACTTCCCCATAGGCGTCAACACTTTGAATTTTATAGGTTCTGTGAAATGTGAAACATGCATATAACATCAATAACAATAAGGTTATTTTGCAAAAAAAAAAGTGCCTCTGGCCATAAAGATTGTACTGACCAAGCCAATATTCTGCATGCAAATTTCATTTCAGGGAGAATAATTACTGAAACATCCTTCATTATGTTCTGTATGCTATGGAAAACTATCCGCAAATGTAATCAACAGATGAATCATGAACAAAAAAAAAAAAATCAACAACCTAGGTGGCTAAATTAAATTAGAAGTTTTAGGCAGTCAGATTTGAGTTCTAGATGACTTGAATCTAGGTGGCGGGGTTTCTTCCACACCTCCAACCAACTGGCTTGGTTCCTAGCAAAATGTATCATGAAATATACTCGAAAAATAGATTTGGGCAGGCATTATGGACATATGGTCCATAAAACAAATCTGGTGCCAATCATGTGGGGTCACAAGAACTCAGGTGTAATGCTATTAAGGTTAACCCTAGAATAGGACATTACAATATTACCCTTGACTATTACCCTTAACAAATGTTACAGAGCCTATTTTGTACAATATATGTGAACATAGATTTAAGACAGTTCTGTTGCAATACTAAAGGAGGGAGTCCTGTCCATATAGATGTATGTTGCAAATTGCAAAATAAAAACCAGTGAAGAAATTTCTGCTTCTTATATGCCACACCAATTGAACATGCTTTGATTTGCCTAGAGACATATATTGGGCTGCATCATTTCTATTTCCTATTGCACAATTTACCACTTGGTGTCAGTTTGGTCATGGCTGTCATTATCTTTACCTTTTTGAGTTAGTGTCCTGTTATGCCTGCAGGTACATTCCAAGATACAATTTAAATTGGTTACTTGAGCCCACATGGAGTTTTATAAGTAAGTCAAGCATATTGTCACTCATATTTTGTTCTCAGCAAGAGAAAAAATGTCTTCTCATTAGTGTGTGCTGACTCTTCTGTTTCATATAGGATGCCTCCACAGAGCCGCAGATCTCACTCTAGTTCCTTCAGTAGCTATTGCCGAAGACTTTGAAACTGCTAAAGTAGTACCAGGTTATTAAACAGTGATAGTGAACCAATGTCTTTGTACCTTCGGATCTCTCCATTCATGCTAAACATAAACTGCCTTGCCTCTTCAGCAAACAGAATACGGCTTTGGAACAAGGGCGTTGATTCTGAAAGCTTTCATACTAAATATCGGAGGCATGAAATGCGCCTCAAATTAAGGTATGACCTCATGCTTCTGTTTTTAAATGATAGAAGTGTTAGGAAAAAAACATGGACTAACATGCTTTCCTTCCCTCCCAACAGTGGTGGTGAGCCAGAAAAACCATTGATAATACATGTGGGCCGTTTTGGTCGTGAGAAAAATTTGGATTTTCTGAAAAGGTGAGCCTTTACTGTAGTATCGCCATTCATCTGTATGAACTTGAATTTAGATGAATTGGGAAAATAGAGAGAAAGGGAAAACTTCCTCGGTGTCTTCCTGTGATGACGGATTATTCATTGCATCCACATGGAGCAGATTTTCTTCCATGATATTTGTTAGCAGTAATTCCCACAGGAGCTATCGTGTTCTTAATGCTGTTAAAATTTACACTGCTCGTCTACCTAAAATCCTTGGGATGTCATGATTGTCCGCTTTCCGTGAGTCAGCATAGTCAAACTTCTTAGCTCTAGACATACTTGACATATCCCGGCTGTGATATTTCTTTTTAACTAAAGTATTTCAAGTTGGCGGTTGGCGCTGGCTGTGATATTTCTTTTTAGCTAAGTATTTCAAGTTTGCGCTATCTTTCATAGGCTACATATCCTCAGTCTATGTCTTTGGTACATATGCTTTTGCCAAGGCAATAAAACTTTTTCTTATTTTGGTCAAAATACAGGGTTATGGAGAGGCTCCCTGGAGCAAGAATTGCTTTTGTTGGAGACGGACCATACAGGTGCTCCTTATTACCTCAATAGTTGCGTACCAGTAGTTTTTTCAATATTATGTGCACCTGATGAATTATGAGACAAACGTTGATCACACATCGTCACTTACCTAGTATCAAAATGTACATGCCTTCTAAATGCCCTTCCTTAAACTATCTATTTCAAGTTACAAGTGGACAGGGATAATTTTATAAACATGGGTTGGTCTGAGAATTTGTATCTTCAATAGCTCATAATTATCCACAGCACACTTACAAACCATTTAGTAAAAGTGCAGCCATCACACATGTAACAATCATACCAAATGTCGCCATGGGGGTGGTATATTTGCGATGAGCATTGGAAACAAACTTTAGGTGTTTGGTTATCTATTTGACCCTTTCCCGCGTTTCATCTTCTGGAAATGTTTACCAACTCTGTTTGACCTGGGTGTGCAGGGCTGAGCTGGAAAAAATGTTCACAGGCATGCCAGCAGTTTTCACTGGAATGCTGCAAGGCGAGGAGCTCTCTCAAGCATACGCCAGTGGAGATGTATTTGCAATGCCTTCAGAGTCTGAGACCCTCGGGCAAGTAGTTCTGGAGTCCATGGCTTCTGGAGTCCCAGTTGTTGCTGCCCGTGCTGGAGGAATACCTGATATAATACCTAAGGACAAGGAGGGGAAGACTAGCTTCTTGTTTACGCCTGGAGATCTAGACGAGTGTGTGAGGAAGATAGAGCAGCTCCTCAAGTCAAAAGATCTCAGAGAATCTGTTGGAAAGGCTGCCAGGGAAGAGATGGAGAAGTGTGACTGGAAAGCAGCGTCGAGGAAAATCCGCAATGAGCACTACAGCACTGCAACGTCATACTGGCGGAAGAAGATGGGCAAAACTTAACTAGGGTTCGTCTTTCCAATCGAGAATTGTTCTGATGCTGCCCTCTCCAACTAGTTGCTGTTAATAACTAAAAGTTTGTACATTGTGCCCAAACAGCTTGCAAAGTTTGCGTGGCTAGCTGTATTCATATCTCCGCAGTTATGAATTATGATGATTGACCGACTACTGCTTGTATGAAATGAAATTCATGTACATTAGACCGCCCTTTGAGATTGCCAATTGTCATTGGCCAACTCAGAAGGTTTGACGCAAATGCTCCAACAATTTCTAAATAGTACCTTTCTTGTTTTCTCTGACATTACTGTGAGTCTGAAGTAAGAAATTTTGAAGAACACGCCCGACAAACTAGACCATTTTTCCTTTTATTGATTACGTTCCCAAGCTGAAATCGAATTGTACCATTGCGGTGCGTGTTCAAGGAAAGAGAACAGTCAAATCACCACATCATCTCCATAATATGCCCAGCAGCATTGTCTCGTTGACTCGAGATAACGCCATGATACAACAATGATCTTATACAGATAAATACTCCCGTAAGACGATGGGATAAAGCTCTGCTTACCAGGGGTATCGATTATAGTCTATAATAGTTACTGTGTAATGTACATATGACATATCCTTAACAAAACGAATTGACAGATTCTAGGAGCATGCAAGGACTACTTTGGTTCTCATAGAGTATAACTACAACAGCAACAGATACTCCTTCATCTTCATCCTCCACTCAAGTTCTGCGCAACTCCATAGTAACATGTTCTTGCTGAGAACCAAAGTTCTGTACTTGTCCTTCCATCATTTGGCAAGCCCATGTTTTTCCTATTGCTGATACCTGATTCTGGTATATGACACAGATGGACACAACAATCAATCAAACACAGACAGCGGGTTCCATGCCAACAGCAGAAAAACGTGAAGGTGTATATTTCACACATTTTCCATTTACCGATTTGTCCATTATGCTCAGTTATTAAACTTAATGGTTTAAAGAAATTTCTGCTGTATGTGCCTGTGACTCTGGAGGCTGTGATCTCATCATGATGCCAATTCAGAAATATGGGCAAGTCACATAGAACAGGCTATTTTGGTAGCCTTTTGAGATTCAGGGCAGTACAGTTATTCATCTTGCAGCACAACCATGAGCTCTCCACCTTGACTGAGTATGCTGTCCAGAAATGCAATCACATTTTCTCTGTCCTTGAACTGCTTGGGTTCAGAAAGATCACTATCCAAATTAAACCAGATACCATCAATGCTTCTAATAGCTACCCAATGCCTGCCAGTCCAGAGGCCCCTGAACCTCCTGAAAGGCACATTGATCATTAGACCTACCAACGCTTCTGCATCCAGATCGATTGATGATGCCCCCCTCCGACGATCATGCCAAACTACCTTCTTCTTTCTAGCTTCTAATGCCGTTATGAGAACATTTACATCATAGTTTCCAGTTAGCACGTTGTGGTGAGGTTTAAAAATGAAAGATAGAGGAGTCCATTGGTCCTGGTTTGGATCACTAAGAACAAGATTGCCAGCAACTGTGTCCAACTCAGCTCGGGTGAAACATTCCTTTTCCTGTGCCACAGAAAAAATAGTTGACACATTTAACCACAAAAGTAGATAAAAGCATACTATGCCCAGGTTAACTAAGATAGTACCTAAGAAAAGAAATGGAATGTCATTTTTAATGCTTCTCATAACATATTTTGATATGTCAAAGAGCAAAAAAAAATATTTATGAGCGTAGCCATGATCATATTTATTCTTGTCTTTTTAATACATCTAAGGCCAGAGCACAAATGAGACTTATTGGCACTTTTGCAGCCATCCAGCCGATGGAGATTTCTACACAATGGACTAAGTCATCTCAGAAGCAATTTGCAATTCAGCACAAAACCAATAGGGTTTGACAAGTCTAAAAGATTTCTTTCTGATGGGCTTATGAATTCATGATTCACGAGCAAATCCTGTCTCAGTCTTTATTCCAAGGGTTGGGAAGTATGCAAAACAGGTGAGCAGTACACATAAATATGAGTGCACGTAGAAAGAATTGGCATGATCCGGCTACTGGCTGGAGCTTTCTGATGGCAAGATACATCACCTCCTCCTTTCAAGATATTGCCCCAAAGCCCCACAACTGAATTCGGTCCAAATAGCATGAGAAACATGTCTGGTGAGACCTACTGTACTCGATTCAGGCCATAATACTAACAGAATGGTGGGCAACGCTCAACTACTAACAATTTCAGACAGCAATTCAAGCCCTCTCTGGAATTCAACATAGCCACGTAGAGTAATCACAGAGGCGGACATTTGAAACTATAGGCACTTAGGCAGCTTAAAGATCAAAGTAGTACTACGTTCTTACGAGATAACGAGAGTAGAAGTATCGAGCGCTGATAGTAGAACATGAGAAAGAACCCAAGAAGGTAGATGACGGTAGAAATTAGAAAGAGATAGGAGCCACCTGCATAAGGTTGTTGAGGGCGTGGAGCAGGCAGAACTGCAGCCTCTGCCTCTCGTGATACACCTTGCTGCCGCCGCCGCCGCAGCCCACCGCGCCGGATCCAGACTCACCTGGCTTTGCTTCAGAGGATTTGGCTCCCGGCTCCATGCCGGTTGGGGAAAAAAAACAGAACGCGACACTTGATTGACTCCCGCAAATCACGGCCGCGGATTCCCCAGCTTCCCCTTGCCTTGCCCCTTCGTCTGCGCCGCCGCCGTTGCCGCGATAGAAGTGAAAGACCGGTAGGAACCTCGGCTTCCCTTCGTTGGCAGCGCAACGATAGATAGACACCGTGCAGCGTACCCTCTCTTCTTACTCCGTATAGGTTTCTTTTACCGCTGAACGAACTCGTCTCGTCTCTGTTAAAAAAGTATTTTTATGCAGGTGAAATTGCGTCCACCACACCCAACTTAGTAAAAATACAGATTAGTCCACCAACTTATAAAATATTCAATTTAGCATAACAATTTAACATAGGACTGATTGAATCTAACAACTTGTAAAATGCCGTCATACAATAATAGGACAGGTGAATGCAGATTGGTCCAACAACTTCTCACCTGTCAATTTAACGAATAACTTGACAGGTGAGTGCAGATTAGATCCAACAACTTGTAATAATGCTCAACTTAGTACAACAACTAGTCAATGCTACCGTCAAAAATGTTACAATGACGATGTATTTTGTCACGCTAGATAGTTGAGACATGGTATATCCAGACCTGAATAAATAATTAAGCATTATGTGACCAATAATATTCACTATTGCAGTTGTGATATATTTGCCCAGGACAGTAACTTTTGCTTTGAAATTCAAAAAAATATTCACACTAGAAATGAGAGAGATTTTTTCCATATAAAAATAGTTCCTTATGTATGAAAAACTTCTAATAGCATGATTCACCTATTTTATATGTTTTAAATATATATAAAGTTTTTAAATTTGAACTATAACTTTGACCTAAGAATGCTAACATGTAACTTTTGTTTTAAAAAGTAAAATATGTGAGTTAAATCATTAAGTCTAGGTTTATACCATATCTCAATGAACAATTATGAGTAGAAAGCTAAACATGCAAGCAAGAAAGTGACTTAAATCTAGATGAGTTCATTCCATCATGAAACCTAAGCTACAACCATGATTATCTTGTTACTCACATACACCTTCAAAAACATGTTTCATATTTTCTAGTGTCGTCCGACTTCCTAGTGTCCAATAGTTGTTTCATATTTTCTAGTGTCATCCGACTTCCTAGTGTCCAATAGTTTTTGTATGTTTCATATATGTTTCATATTTTACAAGTTGTTGGACTAATTTGTACTTATCTAATAGTTGTTTCATATTTACAAGTTGTTGGACTAATTTTTATATCTTTTTATAATTATGTAATAATTAGCTAAACATACAAGCAAGAAAGTGACTTAAATCTAGACGAGTTCATTCCACCATGAAACCTAAGTTACAACCATGATTATCTTGTTACTCACATACACCTTCAAAAACATGTTTCATATTTTCTAGTGTCGTCCGACTTCCTAGTGTCCAATAGTTGTTGTCTGGACTCTAATCCTCTAGAGTCTTAGCTATCTCATGTGCTATGAGAAGGTATAAAGATGCTCTCTATATGATATGATTAGCCGTGTCGAAGCCTGTTTAAGCATGAGAATTTGATTATAGCAAGTATAATTAGGTGGCGTTGACGGATTGGATGGAGTGTCACATTATTTCTGTGCTGAGTTGGAGAAGAGAGATGAGGATGGAGAAGATAAGCCGGCTGCAAGCTTACAACCTGCTCTCACAGCCGGCTGCAACACGTAGTCCAATAAATCTGGTGAGAGAAAGAGACAAGAGAGATGCATCAAATATTAATATTAGGTAACTATTATATGAATGGGTTATTATATTGACATAGAGTGACATGACAAGATCATAGAGCCAGCACCTAGCTGAGTTATTAACCTTGCTCTTAAAACTGAAAAAATGCCAAACTAACAACAATTATGAGAAAACTATCAAATAACCCGTGGATCTATACGACAACCTCACAGTTAATCAACAGGTATAGTCAAAACTAATTTACGGGTGGGTTTTACCATTTCACAAGGAAAAAAATAAAATAAAATGATAGGACGTCATGCGTGAAATTAGTAGAAAGAAAAGAAATCCCCGTCGTCGTGATTCGTGAACACATGAATCGTTAACTGCTTCACAAAACTCTCAAGTCTCAATTCCCCGTTGCCATTGTCGCGTTCTAACGGTGTCATCCACAAAAGGCAATTCGCAAATTTGCGAGTTCAAAAGTTCTCAAATGAAAACTCATATTTCTGACACGCAGGAACAAGTCAAACCGAGCGGCATATTCCGGCACCGAAACCCATTTGCAGCCACGAGCTCAGGACGTCGACGGCGGCATGGTACTCCGTCGCTGTCCAGTCTCCCGCCGTGAAACGTACCCACTGCGCTTTCCCCGCAACGTGCCAAGACGTGAGATATTCCGCGAATTCCTCTCACCCGAAATCATAATCCGAAAGGTTTGAGACAGATTAACGAACAGATGAGATGAGCACTGTAAATCCGGTGGTTGAACTCTTTGAAGAACCCATTAAAAAAACGAGTGCGCGGAACGGGAACACGATTTTAAAACGGGGCCCGGGGTCGCCGTGCAGGATCTCACACGGCACGGCATCGGCAGCTGCAGCCGTCTGAACTCCAACGAGAAAAGCACGGAACCGGACCGGAGCGCCGAGCCGAGCCAAGTCGACTCCACTCCGCCCCGCCTCGGCCTCGCTTCCGTCTCTCCCAATCCAAGGAGACCGGGCAGGCGGCGGCGGAAGCAACCCCGTTGGGGGGCGGCGTGGAGTCCTCTATTTTGCTAGGCTCGCCGCGGTGATCCGCCGGCCGGCGAAGCGGGGAGAAGAGGAGGAAGTGGGGATTGGAGAGTACGAGCAGGCGGGGAGATGTCGGACGCGCTGATCAACGGCCTCGCGGGCGCCGGCGGCGGGATCATCGCCCAGCTCCTCACCTACCCGCTCCAGACCGTACGTGACTTCGCGCCTCGCTGCTAACCTTGGCCCTGGATTGCTCGGTTGCTGGAAATTCTGAGGTCTTCCGCGGCGCAGGTGAACGCGCGGCAGCAGACGGAGCGCGACCCCTCCAAGCCGGCGTTCAAGGACGGCGCCGCCCGCCAGTTATACCTGGTCCGCCTCCTCTCACCCCTTCCCCGCCCGAAATTTTGAGTGATCTAGCCCGATCCGGGTCTAATAATGCTGTCCGCGGTCCCTGATTTCTCCTATGCTGTGGTAGGTTGTGAAGAATGAGGGGTGGGAGCGCCTGTACGGCGGGCTCATGCCCTCGCTCGTCGGCACCGCCGCTTCGCAGGTTGGTTCGCTCGTTGGTTTATTCGCCAGCTTCTTTCCTCGTTTTGTGAAGGTTGAATATGCTTCCAAATCTCAATTGGAGTCTGTTACTGTCAGGGTGTCTACTACTACTTCTACCAGATATTCCGGAACAGGGCCGAGGCGAAGGCCCTTGAGCGAGCCAGGAGAGGGCTTGGCGATGGCTCTATCGGGATGCTCCAATCTCTCACTGTCGCTGCTCTGTCTGGGTAATTGGAAAGTAGCTGAGCATCTTCTGTTGACCTAGGAAGCTTTGCATTGTCATTCTCGGAGATATAGTTGTTGTCCCTTGTGTTCTTATCGGCCTTATGTGCTTTTGATGCTTAATTTGCGTCGTCCTTTTGCAGCTGCGTCAATGTACTGCTCACAAACCCAATTTGGGTTGTTGTTACACGAATGCAAGTAAGCATATGTTTCCTCCCTTCTACCTGCTTCTAGTCTAGTGGAGATCATCCGGCAGCACATTTGAGTACTAATATTTCATTCTTGCTTGCAGACTCACAGAAAGGCAAGCAAACAACAAAGCCCTCAGGGTTTGACATGTGCTCTTAACAAGGATCTCGAAGCTGCTACCACTGAAAACACCCCTTACAAAACTACCGATGTTGTGAGTAGCTCTCCTTGTTTCTCTTGTACAAGGAGGTACTCTATTCACACAACTGTAGATTGCCAATTACCACATCCTTAATTAATTTTGTTCTTAACTACTTGGGGACAATCTTCTTTAACTTTGTGTAATTTGTTGTATCACAGTATCAGAAAGGTGATACACATCCCTAGATGGATACTAATCCAGTTAAGGCTTCCTAATTATTTCCACTCCTGAACATCTGTTTTGGTTTTTTTCACTTACACTAGGATGAACAATATATGTTAATTTGCAACTGATGGTTCATGCTTATAAGAAAATTTTCCTAATTAATTACTTTTCCTAAGTAATTGGTCTCGCAAGGCTGGGTACAAGCTGACAGCCTGACAATGTTTTTGAATTTGGTCAGGTCAGAGGGTTTCTCCTGTAATTTACCATGGTTTTCTAGGTGAACTGTAGGGCGCACTAAACAACTAGCTACTTGATAGTTGATACTCACTGCTAGTGCTAGTATCACATGGCAACATGCATCTGTCTTGTGACTGAAAACAAAAGTGACTTGGATTTTAATCTAAAAATAAATTATGTTGAACTAAAACTATGGGTGCCAAGGATCTAGTTCTTGTTAATTTTAACTGCTTTGACAAGGTAGTGGAAGTGTTAAACTCAAACTTCTATGACTTGGGGAAGTAACAGATGTAATATAAACTACAAGCAAACCAATGATCAGCCAAAACCAAACGATTCATTTTTGCATGTGGGGATGATGAACATTTAGAGAGCCATGTTCAATGAGTGCTAGAGGAACAAGAGAAAAAACATAATTACTTAGAAGGAAAAAAGGCGTGCAATACATTAATTGGCAGGGTGGTTGTTTGACTTTGGGCTACCTCCAGTTTCAGGAACTGCACAAAGAAGCTGGGGTGTTGGGCTTCTGGAAAGGGGTAATTCCATCTCTTATTATGGTAAGTCACTATTATTCACCTTTTCTGTTGATTATTAATCTTACAATGGTGAAATTTCACAATTTTATCTGTTACTAGGTTAGCAATCCTGCGATCCAGTTCATGTTGTATGAGACTCTTCTGAAGAAGCTGAAGAAGAGACGGGCCTCTAATTTGAAGGGAGCTGATGGACTAACTGCCCTTGAAGTAAGTTTTTTTGTTTTTCCAGTGTAGGAATTTCCCCATTTGATTTACTAGGACCAATGCCAGTTTACATTGTGATTACTTGCTGTATTGGGGCCTGAAGCCCTGGACCTACTGTAAATATAACTTGAGACTTGAGAGCTTGTTTGTCTTGGACATATATTGGTGTTAGAGAGTAGAGACAATTTAGCATTGTCATTTGTTATCCCCATTTTGTATAAGTATTTCCATTTTGTGTGATAAAGCTATTTAACTTCACATTGCAAACATCCTTGTTCAGATTTTTCTTCTTGGCGCCGTTGCAAAACTTGGTGCCACTGTTGTTACATATCCTCTTTTAGTTGTTAAGGTAATAAGGTGACTAATTGGTCTACTGCAGCTGTCCACTTTCATATTTGAGTTTCAAACTGAGCTATAATTTTCCCTGCAGGCAAGACTTCAGGTGAAGCAAAGGGTTGATGACAAGAGGCATCGCTACAATGGTACATAACTCAGTCATCATTTTCTGTGATAGTTTTCTACCTGTTGTCTTTACTGTTGCTTCAGGTAATCAGGCCATGTTTCCTGCTGCTACTGACTTGCTATTGAAGATATTAGTGCACCATTTCTTGCTGTTACCGACCTGCTATTGAAGATCTTTTTTTTAAGAAAAAACGGAAGATCCTAATGCGCCATTTCTTGCTTTCAGGTACATTCGATGCTGTCACAAAGTTGGTACAGTATGAGGGTCTGACAGGAATGTATAAAGGAATGGGCACAAAAATTGTGCAAAGTGTTTTTGCTTCTGCTTTGCTTTTTATGATCAAAGAGGAGCTAGTAAAGGGTGCTCGACTATTGGTTACTGGTAACACCAGTCTGGTTAAGAAATTACCATCAAAGCCGTCATGATGATCTAGGAGTTTGCAGGTCTCAGTATATCCTGCCTATAAATCCAATTATTATATATTTACATAAATCGTAAACAGAGTAGACAAGCTATGGAGCTCGCCTCTGTTAGGAGATATCCAATTGTAGGTGACACAACAGCCGTTATGATTCTTGTAGCGAACAAGAACTCTAAATATCGGATAGTTTGTTTGTACCATTTATGTAAAATGCATTTCTGAAGATTGAAACAGAAGGAAATAAATAAGAATGATAACTGAAACTTCTGTCATGTGTTCTGATTTCATGATTTTCTTTTACCTTGTTGTTTATGCAAGGGTGGCAGAAATATCTGAAAACCAACCAGCCTGAGAATGCGTCAACTTGGTTTCCTGAGATGCGTCAACTTGGTGGTGTGTGGTCCTAATTCTCTTTTAACCCCTTAAGGGCTTGTTTGGGAACTAGTGTATTGGAGGGTAATAGGAGGTATTGAAGGGGAAATTAGTTTATTTTTTTTTCAATCATCTTTATTTCACTCCAATACACCTCTATCCAAACAAGGCATAAGAGTTCAGATACATGTCTTATTGTCTCGTTCAGCGCGTGTATTGCCCTGGACCTCACCCTCACGTGTCAACCAGTGTCAGGAAACTGTGGCAGTCATTCCAATTTATATCACCCTTTCTGTGAATCCATTTAGAATCGCTTTTGAAGACGGAATTTATAAACGAAAATTTTGAGGTTAAGTTAAACTTTGGCAATCCAAAAGGAAAATACCAGCTGAGAGAGAGACCGAGACAGTGTGATGAGAGTGCGTTCTGGGCTTGTGGCCTTGGGGGCGTGGCCGGATGGGTGGATAAAGAGATAGAAATTTATTCAAAAAAAAAAGGATAAAGAGATAGAAGCGGCAGAGCCATCGTCCCCGCTCCTCCCCGTCCCCAGCGCAGCAAAGCCGGCACAATGCCAGGCGCCGCCGTGGCCTCGCCTCTCCTCCTCTCGCTCTCCTCGTCCTCCTGCCCCTTTCTCTCCTCATCATCCACTTCCTTCCTCCCACACTCCTTCGCTGCCCCGCCCTCCGTCGTCAGGACGAAGGCGACGGTTTCCGTCCTCCGCGCTCTGCGGGCCGAGGCGGCCACCCTCCCCGTGCTCTCCTTCACCGGAGACAAGGTCGGGGAGGTCACCCTTGACCTCAAGTCCGCGCCGCCCTCCACCGCGCGCGCCGTCGTGCACCGCGCTCTCGTCACCGACCGCCAGAACGCGCGCCGGGGCACGGCCTCCACGCTCACCCGCGGCGAGGTCAGGGGCGGAGGGAAAAAGCCCTACCAGCAGAAGAAGACGGGAAAGGCGCGGCGCGGATCGCAGCGCACCCCGCTCCGCCCAGGAGGTGGCGTCGTGTTCGGCCCCAAGCCCCGGGACTGGTCCATCAAGATCAACCGCAAGGAGAAGCGACTCGCCATCTCCACCGCGCTCGCCAGCGCCGCTGTGACCGAGAACGCCTTCGTAGTCGAGGAGTTTGACGAGGCCTTCTCGTCGGGGCCCAAGACCAGGGACTTCGTGGCCGCTCTGCAGCGGTGGGGGCTCGACCCCAAGCAGAAGGCCATGTTCTTTGCCACGGAGTTCGACGACAATGTGCGGCTCAGCGGCAGGAACATCGGTTCTCTCAAAATGCTCACACCCAGGACGCTCAACCTGTACGACATCCTCGACGCTCGCAAGCTCTTCTTTACTCCTGCTGCCGTAGGATACCTCAACTCCAGGTACGGAACCAGCGCTTCTGATGACTACGATACTGACGGTGAGGACGATGGCGAAGAGGAACTGGTGGAGCAAGAAGCTGAAGAAGAAGGCACCACAGCGGAGGCTGCTCAAGGTACATAGTTACACATTAACATTTTGCTTTTCTGCGCTGTTTGATTATTCCTGTGCTGGGCATATATGGACTCTGCTAGTAGCTGCTGGCCTGCTGCACTTTTTTTGGGGCAGCTAGTACATGGCTAACTGAATTTAATTGAATCACCATTGTTTGCAGTGTAAATTTGAATTCCCTACACTTCCAATAAACAGTTCATGCAATGCATAGCCTGAGATTTCAATAACATAAAGATTTAACTGAAATTTAATTGCTAATAACTATGATCACTTACCATCTCTCATTTTTATTTTCAAATGCTTTCATATCGTTCATTAAGATCATGTAACACTGAGTAAATTGCACCTAAGACGGGGTCGAGGGATTTATAAAAGTCTGTCACAGCAATTGATAATGCCACAGTAAGATATCATAAAGCTGAATTATGCTCTGACTGCTTATCCCATGGGTTGCTATCTTGGATGATAAAGGTCAGAAAGATATACCAATGTAAACAAAATGTAGACATTTGTGGCCTATGGGTTCTATTCCGATTTTTAAGACTGTACAAGGCTTCTAAGATTTTATACAAAATGCTTTAACACAGATATCAAATCCATCTCTTATAATACCCATATTCTTCCCTCTGCATATAAAGTTCTACAAATCTGTTTCTCATACTGCACTCTACAGAATAGCTGTTTCTCCGTTTCTCGTCTATTCTTCATTATGTCAAGTGTACAGTAAATACGCATATTTTTCATTTTCAGATTCAATGCTCATGGATAGTTCGAGAATCAATAAGTAGACAATTATTTCATCTGGTGGCTCAAATATCATTGACTTAAGTTGCCGTGTAGTTGGAAATTTAGATATCAACATAGCCAGGAGGGAAGGAATATGTTGGGTTCAGTAAAACAATAGCTATTTTTCTTCAACATTACTAAAATAAGGGCTAAAATGGTGAAACCTTGTTGAAGAAGTGTCTTCACATCTTTCAAGCGTGCTAACATTACCTACTTGATTGTTTAATTTCTTAGAAAGGATTTTTTTTTATTTTGCTTTGCTTCTCAGAACCTTCTTTTATGCAATTCTCAGATGCAACCGAAGAGAGTGGAGGAGATGGAAGTTCCTAGGTGAGGGATTGTAGATCTACAAATTTTTATTCTCTTATTTGTTATGTTACCGTTGGGTGAGAACAAATTGTTTGGGAAATGCCTCCCTAACGAGGAGCCTTTTGTCTGCTTTTATTGTAAGTTGATAATGGTCTCTCACCAAAGCAGTATATTAGATTTTCAAACTTCACATAAGTACATGTTTTCAAATAACACTATCAGGTGTCAACCGAATTGTTTGGGAATTGCCTCCCTAACAAGGATGCCTTTTGTCTACTTTTGCTGTAAGTTGATAGGTCTCTCATCAAAATAGTATATTAAATTTTCAAACTTCACATAAGTATACGTGTCGGTGTAAGAAATAACCAACTAGTGAATTTAGTGGATTGCGCGTTTGGGCTCCGGATGGTTCGCGAGAGGACACAAGGGATTATACTGGTTCAGGCACGAACGCCCTACGTCCAGTGTGAGACAGCTCGTGTTACTCGCGTTGCTCGTAGTAGGGGGTTACAAGCAGTCGAGAGAGGGAGGGGCTCCCAAGTCTCTGTGAATGGCTAAGTGTCCGTGAGCGTGTGTGTTTCGTGGTTTGCTCGTGTTGTCGTCCTCCTCCTCTCCTGAGGCCTTACCTTTCTTTTTATCCCTCTCGGAGAGGAGAGCTGTACAAAGCGTGTTCAACAAATAAAAACTAGGAAGCTTGCCGGAGAAGCCCCGCCGCCTGCGGGACACTGTGGGCGCTGTCGTAGTAGGTCCTAATCCCGAGCTCGTTAGGGTCGTGCACGTCGCTCCGCGGCGCCTGCGGGGCGGCTGGAATAGTTGCATCCTTCTGCCGCGGCGGGCGGCGCGGCGGGGCTCGTTAATGCTGATAGGCTGCGGCGTAGATGTGCGGCGACACGTCCTCCCGGTCCGCTCTCGTTCCGGGTCCCTCCCGTTGATTCACGACACCTGTCCCGGCACGAACCCGAGCGAGCCGGGGTAGGGTCGGGCGAGGCGGAAGGGGCCGGCCGAGGCGGAGCCAGGTCGGGCGAGGCGGAACTGGGTCGGCCGAGGCGGGGCCAGGTCGGCCGAGGCGGAACTGGGTCGGCCGAGGCGGGGCCGGGTCGGCCGAGGCGGAGGAAGGTCGGCCGAGGCGGAACTGGGTCGGCCGAGGCGGAGGAAGGTCGGCCCCCCTCCTACATGATGTCCTCCTTGTTTATGGGTTTTGTTTACGCATGTTTCCCTTCGAAACAGCGAGGTCCCACCCGTCGGTGAGAGGGTCGGATATTGACATCCGACAGTAGCCCCCGAGCCTGCCCGGAGGACGGGTGGTTCTCCGCGCAGGCTCCTTCTTGACGCCTGCTCGGATGTCACTCGGGGGTGCGCGCGAGCGCACCCACCGGGTGTAGCCCCCGAGCCTGTAGGGGAACGGTTAGGTTCGCCTATAGGCTGAAGCATAATTTGTCTTTTTTCCACTGGGGCGCGCGAGCGCACCCGGTGGGTGTAGCCCCCGAGCCTGTAGGGGAATGGGTGGTTCACCTATAGGCTGAAGTGGAATTTTGTCTTTTTTCGCATCTGGCAGTCGTAGCCCCTGAGACGACAGGTGAATTGTCAAGTCACCTGAAGGCTTTCTGTCACTTCCGTTCGGCCCTCGCAGGACTACGCCGTATTGTCCAACGGACCGGAACGTGATCTGCCTTTTTTCGGGAGCACTGTCTCCCCCGATTTGGGAGCGTGCGCTTCCGCTGCGTCGGGCGGTGCTTCCGTCATGCCTGCTCTGCCTCTCTTTGATCCGTCATGTCGTCCTTTTTGAGCTTACTGCTCGCTTGTGAGGCTCTGGCGTTCTGCATGAAGGGTCGCGTGGCGCGTCTCCTCGCCCTATCGAAAGGTTGGTCTGGGCGCTTCCGGGCTATAAATAGGGTTCTCCGACTACCCTTCCTGGGACATCCAGCCGTCTCGCTTCTTCTTTTTCTTGTTAGCATGATATCCCCGTCGTGGGAACCGCCTCGGGGGCGTCCTCCCGGCCTGGGGGGCGGGAGAGTAGCTTGCTGATGCCACAAGAATGACTGCGACCTTAGGGAGTATCGGCGTGGAGGGGCACCGCTCGGTGTCGCAAGCGAACGGCGGTTCCACCCCCGGCAGCTCTCTCCGTCCGTCCGCTCCGCCTCGGCGGCGGTGGACCGTGTTTGAGGGGGAGTGGGTCGGTGGAACTGTCGCTGTCTCCTCCATCTGCCTTGCCAGGGCAGTTGCAGGAGTCGTATACAGCCACCGGCGCGCCTCCCCTCCTCTCTTGGCCGCCGATGTGATGCCGTCGCCGGTGTCGGTCGGTCCCGAGGCGATGAAGGGAGCCTGTGGTGATTCTCTGTCATCGCGCCACCACAGCGCGGACCTCCGCCGAGCTCCCCCCATGGGGTCGACGGGTGGGGAGATGCTACAAGAAGGACTGCGACGTTCAGCAGCTCGGTCCTTCTCGTGGCACCGAAACTCCCGCGCTTTCCGACGCCCAATCCCGCCGCCGAGGATGGCGGAACCCGTTTATACTATTCCACGGCCCTTGGCCGTATGTACTTTTTACCCTTATTCATGAATAAAGGAATTTGGTCGGTTCCGGAGCTTTTTCTGCGACCGCGCGATCGGTCTCTTTTTGCGATTCCAGCTTCCCTGTGTCTCCCCGACCGTGGTCGGGAGGGAGGCCGTTTCGTCTTTTTATCGTCTTCCCCTCACGCAATCCCTCCGCGGGATGGAAGGTTAGGGCACGCCTCGCGTTTTGCCACGTAGGCCGAAACACGGCTCCCGGTGAGCTACTAACGGGCTAGATCGAGCGAGGCCTCGGTCCTCCTCCGAGAGAGGACCGTCGGATCAACTGGTGACCGACCTCGGAAAATCCCCAGAGCTCCCGACCCCCTTTGTTCCCGTAATCGTTCGACCGATCATAGGGGCTCGTTGCCTCTCTTCGAGGAGATACATGGGGTCAGGAGTCTTAGGCTCGAACGCAGGTCGGGGCGTCCTCGGCACCCGTGTGCCGAGGCTATGGCCGCTAGCGGGCCCGCCCGTTCCTGCCCCTTCGCTCGGGCGCTTCAGAGCGGCCGTCGGACCCTAGGGCCGGCCTTCGAACTCTTGGGCTGTTTTTCTCGATTCCGCGTTGTGTCCCCCCGGCCCAAGAACGGCCCAGGTTTGTTTTATTTTCCCTGAAAAAATAAACGCGCAGGAAAAGGAAACGGGAATAGATGCGGAATAAAAAAGGAGACGGGGTATGGAATGCGAAGGGTTTAGAGAGAGGGAGAGCCTGGGCGCGAATCCCGGGACGTGGGAGACGTGGGCGATCGAGGGCGCGCGTCGTAGACCGCGTGGCCCCCACTAGCCGCGGCGCGGGTGAGAGACCCGAGGCGTCCCGTCTGCTCCCTTACCTGCCCATTTAAGGCGGAGAGGAGGGGGGGCCGGACCTTCTTCTTCCTTCGCCCGCCTGCCCTCGAATCGCCGCCGCCATCTGCAAAGAAAAGCCTGTACCTTTTTCCCCTTCGCCTTCCTCGCTTTTCGGCCATGGCCTGGTCCCATTCCTCCGTCACCGAGGGCGAGCTCGAGCGTCTGGTGGAGCGCGGGCTCCTGTGCCCGCGAACCGACCTCGTGGAGTGGATGGCGCCGGGCAACGAGGAAGTCCCCGCTCCGTCCGACGGGTACGTGGTATCCTTTGTCCCCTTCCATGAGCGGGGTTTGGGGCTTCCTCCCCACTACTTCCTCCGTGGGCTCCTGCATTACTACGGGATTGAGCTTCAACATCTCAATCCCAACGGGCTGCTTCACGTGGCCGTGTTCGTCGCCTTGTGCGAGGGATTCCTCGGAATCGAGCCCCACTTCGACGTCTGGAGATCCTACTTCCATGTCGAGGAAGTGAAGATGGAGGGGCGGCCGAGGCCGCACAGTTGCGCCGGGATCCGACTGCGTTCGGGCCAGGGGGAGAATTACCTCCAGCTCCCACTGATCACCTCCAACAAGGGGTGGCACCCCCGGTGGTTTTACCTGCGGAGCGATTCGGGCGCTCCCTTACCGGGAGGCTCATCGAGAGTCAACCAGATTGCTGGCACTGGGGCCCCCTCAAGGTGGACCGGCCGCACCTCAACGGACTTCGCGCCGCGATCGTCCGCCTTCGCGAGCTGGGAGTCACCGGCCCCGGGGTCATCGCGGCGTACCACTCGCGCCGCGTTCTCCCTCTGATGGCCCGCCGGCTGCGATTGGATCAGATGAACCTGGCGGCGGACTGGACGGGGACAGTGATGGCGGTCGGGGCCCTCCCCGATGAGGAGGTGGGTGCCCGCCTTCGCGAAGCGGTGCGGCGGCCGTCCGCGGGGTATCCTATACCGGACCACCCCGTCATGCGCCCCATGGGCGAGTCCCTCATCCCGGTAAGTCGCTGGGAATTTTTCTTTTGTCTCCGTTGTTCATTCTTGAATCTGGCGAGTCACCTGAGTTTCTTTTTCTTCAGCACCCCCTGGTCTACAAGGCTTCTCGGCCCCCGCTCCCTGAGGACGCGGTCGTTCGAGCCGCGAACCGCGCGCGAGCGGAGGCCGCCCGCCTGAAGAAGGCGGAGGCCGAGGCGAAGAAGGAGAAGAAGCGGCTAGCTCGCGAGAAGGCCGAGGCGGAGTACCGCGAGCGTCGTCTGCGCGCTCGGCAAGACGGGCTCTGGAGAGAGGATCAGGGCCCCTTCGAGGGGGGCTTTGATTTCCATTCGGAGTCCTCCACCGGGTCCGGGTGGAGCTCCCCGACCTCCCGGCGCGAGCCCACAGCTGATCGGGACGCACCGGAGGACACGGGAACCTCGGGCGGCCACGGCGCCTCGCCTACGCCACCGCCGACTCGGTCAACACGCGAGGCTTCTCGCGGCGCGAGTTCGCCGGCCCGGGGGCGGGCTCCACCGAGGGGCGACCCAGGCAAACGGCCGCGGGCGGAGGGATCGGACTCGGGGGTAGCTCCACCGGCCAAGCGGCCCTCCCGAGGTTTTCCCGTGTCGGGCCGGTAAGTCCCTCTTGCTTCTTCACTGTTCGTTATCATTGCCTCCGCCGAGGCGCGTGTGTGAGGTTTCTTTTCGTTCGCAGGA
Source organism: Alloteropsis semialata (assembly GCA_004135705.1). Taxonomy (NCBI): domain Eukaryota; kingdom Viridiplantae; phylum Streptophyta; class Magnoliopsida; order Poales; family Poaceae; genus Alloteropsis; species Alloteropsis semialata. The sequence continues at coordinate 84,367,168 of CM014278.1, read as the reverse complement.
GGGGAAGTCAGGCGGCGCCTTTGGGGCTGGCGCCAATCAAGCGGCTCGCGCGTCGGATCTCCGCGGTGGCGACGAGCCGAGGGATCAACTTGGGCGACCCCCAGGTGGAGAGGGTGCTCGACCCGCTCCTTCCCCAGCAGCAGCTCGCCGCGTTGTCGGATGCCGGGTCGGCGCTTTCAGCCGGGGCGGTTCCGGAGGGCCTCGTCGGGTTGTATTGTCCGCCCGCGGCTGGTCCGGCCGGAGCGGAAGACGTGGTGCCGCCTGAGACGGCTGTGCCGATCGGAGGCGCGTCCGGGGACGAGGAGCTGGTGCCCCCCGGTCCCGGTGGTGATCAAGAGGATCCCGTCCCCTCGGCCCAAACGGTCGGGCTTTTGTCCGAGGAGGGGGCGGGCGAAGATGACGAAGTCCCGAGGAAGCCGACGCCGGTTGCGTCCCCAGGCGCCGGCGACCGCGAGGAGGAGGCTCTCCCCGAGCCGGACGTCACCGACCGCGAGGAGGAGGCTCTCCCCGAGCCGGACGCCACCGACCGCGAGGAGGAGGCTCTTCCCGAGCCGGACGTCGCCGACCGCAAGGAGGAGGTCCTCCCTGAGCCGGATGCTGCCGACTCGTTGCCTGGTTCGGGCGAGGTGATGGCGCCTTCTCCTCCCGCGCCTTTGGTTCCTGAAGCGGGAACGGCGGACGTCGCGGGCCCGAGCTCAGCCCAGGGGACCCGTCTCGCAGCGGGCGCCCCGGGGGGCCGCGAGATCGTCCGGCCAGGGGAGGACCCTTTGGAGTTCGGGGGCCCTCGCGTCACCTGGACCGACCGCGTCTCGGGTGATGTCGTCTTTTCCCTGGACGACGCCGAGGAGAAGGATGAGGCCTCCCGGATTCGCGCGGGGGTCGGGCTGGCGGTTCGGTCGCTCAATTCCGCCTTGGAAGCTATCCGCGACGTCGCCATCCCTTGTGGGGAGGTAAGTTCTCCTCCATCTGCTTTTTCTCTTTCTTCTTTTCCTGAGTGGTTTCTGACTCTGATTCGTTTTTTGGCAGTCTCTGATGGCCCGCAGCCGGGACAAGTCCCTCTTCCTGCGCCGGGAGAAGGACTTGTGGGGCCGTCTGCCCTCGATCATCGCCGAGCGCGACGCCCTGAGGGAGCAACTGGCGGCCGCCCGCCAAGAGGTCGCCGCCGCCCGTGCGGATGCGCGCGCTGAGTTCGAAGGGCAGCTGGCTGCGGCCAACCGGGAGATCGAGTCCCTGCGGCGGCGGGTCACAGAGGCGTGCGAGCATGCCGATAAGGCCGACGAGCTCAAGAGCAATGTCCTGATCTCCTGGGAGAGGGACTCGGCTGCTCGAGAGCAAGTCAGGCTGGGCCTGGTCCGCGAGACGGAGCGCCTGCGAGCCGATCGGGACCGCGTCGCCGCCGTTCTTGAGGGAACCCGCACTCAGCTGGCCCAGGCGGTGGAGGAGCGAGACGAGGCCAGGGGGCTTGTCGAGGTGCAGACCCGCGACCTTGAGGCTGCGGGCCGAGCCCTCGAGGTTGAGCGGGGCGCCCGCGAGGAGGCCGAGGCGCAGTGTGCCTCCTTGGGCGAAGCGGTGGCGATGGATCGCGCTACGATCGAGCGTCTCGAGTCCGAGGCGCGCAATCTCGAAGGACTGCTGCTGCACGAGGGAGAGGAGCACGACGCCCTTCGGGCGGCGGTCGGCGTTGTACTCAGCGAGCTTCGGGTGCGGTCGGAGCGGGGTTCAAGCTCGCTGCTCGCCGACGTCGAGCGCATCCCGGCTCGGGCTCGGGCCATGGCGAGCGACGGACTCTTCATCGGGGTACGCTGAGCCTTTGCCGTCGCCCGCTCCCACTACTCCGAGATCGGCCTGCAGTACCTCGCCGAGGGGTTCGCTCCCGGCACGACGGAAGCAGAGGTGGTCGCTCTTGAAGAGGAGGTGTCGTCGCTGTCGTCCGTCCTCGCTGCCAAGACTGCAGAGGAAGAAGGGCCGTGGGCGCCCTGATTAGTTCTTCCCTTCTTTTGGCTTCTAGACAGTTAAACTCATTTTCTGTAATGAACTTAAGCGTCTGTGTCGTTGACACTCGGCCTTTCGCGTTTCTTTGATTAAGCCGTCAGGGCATGTTCGGATTAAAGCGAGCCACGCGGTTCACCAGTGAGCCTTCTGAACCGTTGCCACTGGGGCCTTTGTTCTTTCGGCGTTCCGACCGGCAAACGCGTGTCACTTTGTTACCCAGCGCCCTTTTTCCTTAGTCTCAGACACGCGAATCTGCCGAGGGTCAAGGACCCGGGGGACGTAGGTTAGCCCCCGAGTGACGTCCGTCCCTTGGCCAGTGGGCAAGGGTCGGGCGTCGCTTTTCGAAAGAAATACGTTTAAATGACAAAAAGGAGGTAGCCTAGAATAATTAGGGATAAAAACGACGTAGCTGTTCGATGTTCCAGGCGTTGGTGTATTCCTCTCCTTCTGCATTCTTCAGTTTGTACGAGCCGGGTCGGAGGACTTGAGAGACGATGAATGGGCCCTCCCAGGGCGACGAGAGTTTGTGCCTGCCCTTGTTGCTTTGGACGAGACGTAGCACCAAATCGCCGACCTGGAATGCGCGTTCCCTAATGCGCCGCTCGTGATAACGCCGTAGGGATTGCTGGTATTTTGCCGAGTGAGCCAAAGCAACTTCCCTGGCCTCTTCTAGCTGGTCGGCCGCGTCCTCAAGAGAGGTTTGGTTGCCCTCGTCGTCGTAGGCGCGGACACGCGGGGACCCGTAGTCGAGGTCGGTCGGGAGCACGGCTTCTGACCCGTATACCATGAAGAACGGGGTGAAACCCGTCGCGCGACTCGCCGTCGTGCGCAGGCTCCAAAGCACCGCCGGGAGCTCTTCAACCCAGCGTCCTCCGAACTTTTTCAAGCGCTCGAATATTCGGGGCTTGAGTCCTCGCAGGATCATCCCATTCGCGCGCTCTACTTGCCCGTTTGTGCGGGGGTGTGCGACGGCGGCCCAATCGACCCGTATGTGGTACTCATCACAGAATCGCAGGAATTTCTTCCCGGTGAACTGGGTTCCGTTGTCCGTGATGATCGAATTAGGGACGTCGAAGCGATGAACAATGTCGAGGAAGAATTTGACGGCTTCTTCCGATCGGATTGTTGCAATTGGTCGAAGCCCCCGGGCGCCTTCTTGAGGGGCCCGACCATGTCCAGTCCCCAGACCGCGAACGGCCAAGTGATGGGGATCGTCTGTAGGGCCTGTGCAGGGAGGTGCGTTTGCCTCGCAAAGAACTGGCACCCTTCGCAGGTGCGCACGATCTTAGTGGCGTCCCTCACCGCCGTCGGCCAGTAGAACCCTTGTCGGAACGCATTTCCGACGAGGCTGCGAGGCGCGGCGTGGTGGCCGCACGTGCCCTCATGGATGTCCCGCAACAGCTTCTCACCCTGATCAGAGGGGATGCACCGCTGTAGGACTCCTGTGGGGCTGCGTCGGTATAGCTCGTCCTTTATGATAGCGTAAGACTTGGCGCGCCGGGCGACACGGCGGGCCTCAGTCTTACGCGTCGGGAGCTGCTCCCGTAGCAAGTAGTCGAGGAACGGTTGCCGCCAATCCGAGGCGCCAGGGTCCGGTCCCTGGTCCTCGTTCAGCGTTGCGACGGCAAGAGCGAGCAGGTCGGATAGAGCCTGGTCGGTCGGCTCGGCGCCGACTCCCGATCCTTCCGCGACCTTGGCCCCATTCTCGCCAGCCCCCGAGGCCGGAGCGCGTCGCTCCGCGGAGCCAGAGCCGCTCGGCTCGGCTTGCGCTGTGCAGGGGAGCTTTATCGAAGGGTCTCGCTGGTCACTGGCGAAGATTCCAGTCGGGACGGGTTCCCGGCCGGAGGCTTTCTTGGCCAGGGCGTCGGCGGCCTCGTTGAACCGCCTTTTGATGTGCGGAGCTCGAGGCCATCGAATTTGTCCTCGAGCTTGCGCACTTCCTGGCAATACGCGGCCATGGTCTCGCTTTCGCAGCTCGACTCTTTCATGACCTGATTGACCACGAGCTGGGAATCGCCTCGAATCTCGAGGCGTCGAATCCCCAATTCGATCGCGATCTTCAGGCCGTTGATCAGGGCCTCGTACTCGGCTGCGTTGTTGGAAGCAGGGAAGTGTAGTCGGATCACGTATTTCATCTGCACCCCCAGGGGTGAAACGAAAACTAAACCGACCCCCGCTCCTGTCCGAGTCAACGAGCCGTCGAAGTACATCACCCAGTACTCCTGATCGACAGGGGCTGTGGGTAGCTGGACCTCGGTCCATTCCGCAACGAAGTCGGCAAGGGCCTGGGACTTGATGGCCGTCCGCGGGGCATAGGCGATGCCCTGGCCCATCAGTTCCATAGCCCATTTCGAGATCCGACCCGTCGAGTCCGGATTATTTATAATCTCGCCGAGGGGGAAAGAGCTTACCACTGTGACCGGATGCGAGTCGAAGTAGTGGCGGAGCTTCCTCTTGGAGATAAGGACGGCGTACAGCAGCTTCTGTATCTGCGGATACCTCGTCTTGGTGTCTCCGAGCACCTCGCTCACGAAGTATACCGGGCGCTGTACTTTGAGGGCGTGCCCCTCTTCTTCACGCTCCACCACTAACGCCGCACTCACCACCTGTGTAGTTGCAGCAATGTAGAGGAGAAGAGGCTCGCCGGCGTTCGGCGGGACCAGGATCGGCGGATTCGTCAAGACTGCCTTGATGTGGTTCAGCGCAGTCTCGGCCTCGTCCGTCCAGACGAACCGCTCAGATTTCTTCAAGAGACGGTACAACGGGAGGACCTTTTCGCCGAGGCGCGAGATAAACCGGCTCAAGGCGGCCAGACACCCCGTGACCCGTTGAACCCCTTTCAGGTTCTGAATCGGGCCCATCCTGGTTATGGCGTTGATCTTCTCGGGGTTGGCTTCTATCCCTCGGCGGGACACGATGAAACCTAGGAGCATCCCCCTGGGCACCCCGAAAACGCATTTCTCGGGGTTGAGCTTGACGTCGTTCGCCTTGAGTTTGGCAAACGTTTTTTCCAGGTCGGCCACGAGCTGGTCGGCCTGTTTGGACTTGACAACGATGTCGTCCACGTACGCCTCAACGGTCGGTCCGATGAGTTCATCAAAACACCTAAGCATACACCGCTGGTAGGTGGCGCCGGCGTTTTTGAGCCCGAACGGCATTGTGACGTAACAATACGATCCGAACGGGGTGATGAAGGAAGTCGCGAGCTGGTCGGACTCCTTCATCGCTATTTGGTGGTACCCTGAATATGCGTCAAGGAAGCATAGGGTTTCGCACCCCGAGGTCGAGTTGACTATCTGGTCTATGCGTGGCAAAGGGAAGGAATCCTTTGGACATGCTTTGTTAAGAGCAGTATAATCAACACACATTCTCCATTTCCCATTCTTTTTTCGTACAAGGACGGGATTGGCTAACCATTCGGGGTGATACACTTCCTTGATGAAGCCGGCCACCAGGAGCTTCGCGATCTCCTCTCCAATCGCCTTGCGCTTCTCGTCGTCGAAACGCCGGAGGCGCTGCTTCACGGGTCGGGATCCGGGCCGGATGTCCAAGGAATGCTCGGCGACCTCCCTCGGAATGCCCGGCATGTCCGAGGGCTTCCACGCAAACACGTCGACGTTTGCGCGGAGGAAGTCGACGAGCGCGCTTTCCTATTTGGGGGACAGCCTGGTCCCGATCCGCGCCACCTTCGCGCTCGGGTGGTCGGGGTCCAGCTCGATCTCCTTGGTGCCTTCGAGCGGCTCGAATGACGCCAGGCCGTGGGTGAAATCGGGCGCCTCTTCGACGAGGCGCGCCCTGATTGGGGCGAGCTCCTCGGTGGACGTGATGATGGCCGATGCCAGTTCGCAGCTCTCCGCCTCGCACTGGTGGGCCCGTTGGAACGACGATCCCACCGTGATCACCCCCCTCGGCCCAGGCATCTTGAGCTTGAGGTAGGTGTAGTTGGAGACGGCCATGAACTTCGCGTAGCATGGGCGGCCCAAGATGGCGTGGTAGGCGCCGTGAAACCCCACCACCTCGAACGTGAGGGTCTCCGTCCAGAAGTTGGTCGGAGACCCAAACGTAACGGGCAGGTCGATCCGCCCGAGGGGGACGGCCAGTTTACCGGGGACCACCCCGTGGAAAGGCGCCCCGGTCGGGCGAATGCGCCCTCGGTCAATCCCCATGGCGTCAAGCGTGTCGGCGTAGAGGATGTTGAGCCCGCTCCCGCCGTCCATCAGCACCTTGGTGAGGCGCTTACGTCCTATGACCGGGTCAACCACTAGAGGGTACTTACCCGGCCTCGGGACGAACTGCGGGTGGTCGGCTCGATCGAAGGTGATGGGTGCTTCTGACCACTTGAGGAAGGTCGGGGTCGCCGGCTCGGCGGCGTACACCTCTCGGCGCTCCACCTTGGCTCGCCCTCTGCTCACCGACGCCTCCGTTCCGCCGAAGATCATCAGACAGCCGTCCGGCTCCGGATAGGGGTCGGCGTCCATGTTCTGGTCCGCCCCCGGCTCCTGCGGGGCCGGGTCGGGCTTCTTCGACCGGGGCGCCGGCTTGCGGGAGCCCCCTGCCATGAATTTCTTCATGAGGGAGCAATCCTTGTACAGGTGCTTGACGGGGTACTCGTGATTCGGGCAGGGCCCGTTCCACTTCTTCTCGAAGTGGTCGGGGACCTCCCCAGTCGGAGGTTTGAAGGTCGGCTTCGGGTCGGCGGCAGCCACCATGGCGGTCTCGTCGTCGTGCCGCCTGCCCTTGCCTTTCTTCTTCTTCCTGGCGGGGGGCCCCGATGGGCCTCCCTCCGTTTCCTCGGTCTGCTTACCCTTTGGGTCAGCAGACTGGTGGAAGATGGCCCCCACTGCCTCCTCGCCGGCCGCGTGACTCGTCGCGATGTCAAGCAGCTCCTTCGCGGTGCGAGGGCTCTTTCGCCCAAGTTTGTGGACGAGAGACTTGCACGTCGTCCCCGTAAGGAACGCCCCGATGACGTCGGCGTCAGCGAGGTTGGGGAGTTCGTTACACTGCCGGGAGAAGCGTCTGATGTACTCCCGGAGCGTTTCCCCCTGCTTTTGCCTGCAACTCCTGAGATCCCATGGGTTTCCAGGGCGATTGTAGGTCGCCTGGAAGTTCCCCACGAAGACCTCCCTCAGGTCGGACCAGCTCCCGATTTGTCCCGTGGGGACATGTTGGAGCCACGCCCGTGCCGAGTCGGCCAGATGAAGGGGCAGGTTATGGATGATGAAATCATCATCGTCGGCCCCTCCGGCTCTGCAGGCGAGTCGGTAGTCCTCGAGCCAGAGCTCGGGATCAGTCTCCCCGTCGTACCTCGGGAAGTTCGACGGGGCCCTAAAGTTGGCGGGGCGAGGAGCCGCCCGGATCCGCGGGCTGAAGGCCCGTGGCCCTGGCGCGTCCGGGCTCGGCGTCCTCTCACCCTCCTCATCGTCGTCGTCGTACCGGCCGCCACGACGGGGAGCGCGCCCGCGCCGTCGCTCGGGCTCGCCCTCGGGGAGCCGTCGGCGACGGGCGTTCAGGATGCTCCGAGCGTCCTGAATCGGGCCGACCCTTTTCAGGATCGGAGCCGCGTCCCCGGCGGGCCGGGGCTGATGCACCGAGACCCCTTGTTGCGCGCGTCCGGCGTGCCCGCCGGTGGGCTGCCTTGAGGCCTCGCGGTGGCTCATCTGCGACGCTCGTCTCCGCGACTGTGAACTCTCGGCCTGCTGAGCCGCGGCTCGCTCGAGGAGTTCGCCGAGCTCCCGCTGCGCCTTGCGGGCTTCCGGCGTCGCCGGTGGGGGGAGCCCCCGCACGAGCATGGCCGCCGCGGCTATGTTTTGCCCGGCGCGGGCGAAATGCGGGGGCGGGGCGCCGTCATCGTCGACGATTTGGCGCTGCACGTCCCGCGCACGTCCCCGGGCCGGAGCCGCGTCTCCGATCTGCAGAAGCTCGTGCTCGATGCGCGCTCGCTCCTGCTCGACCCGTGCGCGCTCTTGCTCCAAAAGGCGGCGGGCCTCCTGGAGCTCCTCCCGGCGTTGCCGGGCGTTGTCGGCGTGAGAGTGTCGTGGCGGTGTGGCCGCTCTTCGCGGGGCCGGCTGCCTCGGCGGCGCCGGGGCTTGGTTTGCGACCAGGGCGGCTGCAGGCACGTCATGAGCCGGGAGGCCGTCTCCCGGGGCCGCCGGGCCCGAGCCGCTCTCGCTCGCCTCTCCCACCGCCCCATCGGGGGTGTCCGCCATGAAACACTCGCGGGACGGGTGATGGCTTTCCCCGACGAGTTCAGTGTCCGACGCCTCCGAGACGGAATCGTCCAGTAGGTCGAAGACCGACTCGGAGACGTGGTCGATCATTCCGACGAACTCGCTGTTCGCCGGGGTGCGGCTCAGAAGGCGTGTCACCAGTCGTGACACGATCTCAGCCGCGTTGCGTGAACCGTATGGGGCCGCATACGGCGGGAGGGAGTCCAACATCCCTGGGGGAAGTGGGGCTCCTCCCGTGAGCTGAGTGGCGACGTTCGCCAGTGCGAACCTGACGCAGCGAGTATCCTCCTGCGAGGGCCGCGGCCCTAGGAAGGTCTCCAGCTGCCTCAGGAGGAGAGCCTCGTTGGCCTCCGGGCGAGGGTCGCTGGCCTCGTCGTCAGAGGCGTCGATGTTGACATTCACGAGGGCCTCGGTGGCGGTCACGACGTCAGCGTCGGGGGCGCTGACCGGAGACGTGGGGGCGAGCCTCGCCAGGTCCCCGTCAGTGGTGATGACGAAAACTAGGCTTCCGAGACGCAGCTGCGTCCCGGGAGCCCAGCTCGAACCGTGGGTGGCCATCCGAAGCCTGGTGATCGTCAAAACGCGCAAAGGCCCCTACCTGGCGCGCCAACTGTCGGTGTAAGAAATAACCAACTAGTGAATTTAGTGGATTGCGCGTTTGGGCTCCGGATGGTTCGCGAGAGGACACAAGGGATTATACTGGTTCAGGCACGAACGCCCTACGTCCAGTGTGAGACAGCTCGTGTTACTCGCGTTGCTCGTAGTAGGGGGTTACAAGCAGTCGAGAGAGGGAGGGGCTCCCAAGTCTCTGTGAATGGCTAAGTGTCCGTGAGCGTGTGTGTTTCGTGGTTTGCTCGTGTTGTCGTCCTCCTCCTCTCCTGAGGCCTTACCTTTCTTTTTATCCCTCTCGGAGAGGAGAGCTGTACAAAGCGTGTTCAACAAATAAAAACTAGGAAGCTTGCCGGAGAAGCCCCGCCGCCTGCGGGACACTGTGGGCGCTGTCGTAGTAGGTCCTAATCCCGAGCTCGTTAGGGTCGTGCACGTCGCTCCGCGGCGCCTGCGGGGCGGCTGGAATAGTTGCATCCTTCTGCCGCGGCGGGCGGCGCGGCGGGGCTCGTTAATGCTGATAGGCTGCGGCGTAGATGTGCGGCGACACGTCCTCCCGGTCCGCTCTCGTTCCGGGTCCCTCCCGTTGATTCACGACACCTGTCCCGGCACGAACCCGAGCGAGCCGGGGTAGGGTCGGGCGAGGCGGAAGGGGCCGGCCGAGGCGGAGCCAGGTCGGGCGAGGCGGAACTGGGTCGGCCGAGGCGGGGCCGGGTCGGCCGAGGCGGGACTGGGTCGGCCGAGGCGGAGGAAGGTCGGCCGAGGCGGAGGAAGGTCGGCCCCCCTCCTACATGATGTCCTCCTTGTTTATGGGTTTTGTTTACGCATGTTTCCCTTCGAAACAGCGAGATCCCACCCGTCGGTGAGAGGGTCGGATATTGACATCCGACAATACGTTTTCAAGTAACGCTATCAGTATCAGGTGCCAACCGCCGCAGATAAAGTGTTTCATCTGTGCTTGCAATAAGCCAATAACTGACATTAGTCAGCTGGTTACCACCAGTAAGTGACAGATTTTAGGTGCCTGATCGCTGAAATGTACTAGGGTGTGCATGGCCAGTTCTATAAGCTTCTCAGGATGACTGACAGGCCTTGGACATGAAACTTGAAGCTCATAGGGTTTAGGTTTTAGGGTTTAGAGTTTACCTCTCACCCTGGGTCAGTACAGAGGGCATGTCATTTTTCTCGGATCTACTTCTAGATTTGCTTAGGATCCTGAATCCATAGTCCCAATGAGGTTAGGGATTTTTTTCCTAGACAGACAAAGAAGAGTGCCTCATGTATGATATTTATCAAGGAAAACAGTTGTTGATACAAAACAAGTACAACTTGATACTAAACAACATCTAAAAACAGAATTACACGAAGGCCCCGTTTGGATCCCTTCATTTTGAAGGAATTGGAATCTACTTAATTGAGTAGGCTATTTGTCTTGAAATGTGGCATTCCAATTTTCCAAAGTTTAGATTTAAGCCTGTCTTAAAATCATGGGGTGAGAGATGGAAATTGGTTCTATAGATTCTCATGTTATGTTTCTAATATGCAACTTATAGCACGCTCTTCAACTCGCTTACCTATAGTAGAAGTGCAGCACATAAGTATCTCTCCCGAATGGCCAACAATAATATACACATACATTCCACATACAAATATATCAGCTTAATTAATTTGTCTAAATTATGATTATTAGAATGGAATTCAATTCCAAGCATCCAAACGGGAGAGTTTTCTGGTCGTCTTCTTTTTCAATTGTTTGTCGTCCCCCGAGCTTCAAAAATGCAATGAAACAGAACTAAAGGTACTGACTACTGAGATTTCTTATTGACAAAATGACATCCACTCATGGTTTAGCGCTTGGGCTGCAAATGAAGAAACAAATTTTGCTGGGCTGTCTGTGTGTGTGGACTGTGGAACCAGAAACTAGGCTAAAAAAGACTATCACGCCATCCAATTTTAAGCCCACCTAAGCAGTTGTCACCCATTTTGCCGATTTTCCTGACATTGTATCTCCATGGAGCTTGTCGCCAAAGACCAGTCCTTCCTTAAAATGCAAGCGTCGTTTTCCGTCGCATTTTCGGTAGATTCATCTTTGATCGGTCAGTTCTTAGCTGCTGCTGTTGCTCTATCTAACCTCAGCTTTTCTCTGTTCCGCTTTGCAACTAGGGCCATGCAAGTTATTACTCGATCTAACAACTCGTTTGTGAGATTATGACTGGCATAACGGCCCACTAGGGGTCATCAGCGGAAAAGATGAGATTCTCATCTAGGTTTTGCCAGCATATACTTTATAATTTTGCCCAGCTTTTGCTGCAATATAAAAGTACTAGCTAGTATCCCCGTTTAATATTAGTCCACTACGGACGAAAAGCTTGCAAATCATGGAGGTGGGACCTGGCCACTGTATTTCTGCCCATTATTTGGGACTGGTCATGCAGAAAGTTTGGACGATTGATTGGTTCCAATTTTACATCGACTTCGTTCTGTCGCTGCGTATTGTCGCTCTTGACCTCTCTTCGAAAGGAATCGTTTATAAGAAAAACAAATAAAAAGCCTTTTTTTTGCGGGAACAAAGAAAAAGCCTTGCCACTACAGTTCTGAATTTCTGATGCACGCGTATGACTTGTGCGGTAGACTGCAGAAAGAAATTGTGCCAGAGACAAATGATGCAGGAGAACGCCAACAAGGTGACATGATTATAGTGTTTTTTTAATGTATGAGTGACGATGTTGGGCTATAGAATATACTACCTACCTAGATGCCAATCCTTGCCGTGTTCTTTTCGCCAAGTCTGTGGGTCTGCAATGCTGCTATATCGGTGTCTAAGGCTATCTCCAACAACATACCCCAAATCCGAGACCCATTCGCTGCATTGGGTCACGGCACAGTAGAAGGGTCACGGACCTAAAAATCGGCTTCTCCAACGGATAAACGCAAAATCACCGGCCGGCGCTCCTTTCCTTCCTCCCCGCCGCCTCCTCTCCCTCCTCCCTCCCTCCTCCTCCCTACGTCCGGCACGGGCGGGCGTGGGCCTGCCCGGCGCGGCGACGCCAGCGGCGCCGGCGGACGTGGGCCCAGCCCGGGGCAGGGGAGCTGCGCGGCGGCGCCGGCGGAGCAGATCGGGCCGGAGCTCGCGCCGAGGAGGCCCGCTGCCAGGGGAGCTCTGTGGGCCCCTCCTCCGCCGGCGGCTCCGCAGCCTGCTCCTCGACGCCTCCTCGCCACGAGCTCCGCGCTCCTCGACACGGACTGCCTCACCGCGCTCGTTTCCTGCGCCAAGAATCTGTTTTTGCGTCGTGTGGAGAAGGGACGCTTTTTTGCGTCCTGGATGGCCGTCGACGCAAAATGCGTTCGGTGTTTGCCTCCTTTGTTGGAGGGTGATTTTGTAACCCAAATCACTATACCCGACGCATTTTGCTTTTAGGTCACCTATTGCCTATCCTGTTGGAGACAGCCTCAGCCATGGTGGACTGGTGGTATGACTGGTTGGTAGACTGGTAAACTGGTTTGTGCTATGGTCGATGGATGCAGATGGTAGATACAAAATACGTATGTACGTAGTGCCACCGGCCGAATCTATACGCGTACAGTGGCTCATACGTCAATACGTCATACGGTGGTGGTGTGTCTGGACTCTGGACTCTGGTCAATGGATGCAGGGACCGTATCTATACGCGTGAATCGCATCTCCGCCGGCCTATGGAGCAGCCGGTGGCGTGGGTAGCGTAGCGTAGCCACCCTCGAGGCCTCGACTGACAGCCATGAATGGGCGGAGCGGGAGGGGAGGAGGAGTATTTCAGAAGCAAGCCCAGGCGCAGGAGGAGCAGAGGCAGCCAGGCAGGCAGCCCACCACCCGTCACCTCACTGCTCTCTGCCCCCCCTCTCCTCTGATTTTGATGCGCTGCACGCCAAAGCTACGCCTGCTCTGCTCCTCA
>CM014278.1:84332377-84352574 GCA_004135705.1 Alloteropsis semialata | reverse complement strand
CGCCAGGCCGGTGTGGCGCCCACGGCCAGGGGTGGACTCGCCGGGCCGGCGCGGCGCTGGGACAGGGGGCGGAGCTTGCCCTGCCTACGCGCAGCGCCCGACGACGGGGTCAGACTTGCCGAGCCGTCACGGTGCTGCGGCTGGGGGCGGAGCTCGCTCGCCAGTGCGGCGCTGGAGGCCGCGGGCCCACCACTGCGGCCGCCTCCAGAGAATGGGTTCGAGGAGAGAGGCGACGCGTTTTTGCCTCTCGGGAGATGCCGAACGCAAAATGCGTTTCGTCGATGCGTTCTCTGTTGGAGGCGTGTTTCAGGAGGCAAAAACACTGTGCCGACGTTTTTTTGCATTTGCGTCTCCATTTGCGGCCGCTGTTGGAGACAGTCTAATACTTTCGAAATAAGGTTTGCGGATGTTGCTATCACCACGGAGCATTCACTCCATCTACGCTCGTATCGGGCAAAGTAAAGCTGGATGCTAGCTATATAGCTTTGGATATTTGGCTCCAGCTCGAAATTGTGCTGTGCTTGTGCAAGCTAATTGCATCATATCTGATACTTAGGCCTTGTTTAGTTGGGGGAACTTTTCAAACTTTTTTGAATCCGCAATTTTAAATCCAAGATTAGGAGGACCAAACATGATCTAATTATAAAACTAATTACACAGATGGACGGGAAATCGCGAGACGAATCTATTAAGTCTAATTAATCTATCATTAGAGATTGTTTACTGTAGCACGATGTTGTCTAATCATGGTCTAATTAGGCTCATTAGATTCGTCTCGCGAAGTTACCCGGGGGTTATGGAATGGGTTTTATCATTAACACACGTTTACTACTCCATGCATGTAAGATTCCCTTTGATGAATGGTGAAGTTTGAAGTTTGAGGTGGGAACTAAACATGGCCTTAGTAACAAGCAGAAGCAACCAATCCAATAAGAACCAAACACGTAAACTCAACTCAAGGAGAACTTGTCCCACTGTCCCCACAGGGTCCTGATCCCTCCAGTATACTTTAATTTTTGACGTACTCCTATCATAGTAAATTAAAAAAAATCAAAGGTCATGTATTCCATGATGAAATTTGTTTCTCATGACCCTTCCCTTTCATCAATTCTTGGTTTGGCACTCTCGGTTGAGTAAATTGTCTATAATCACCTAGTATCTGATAGATTGGTACAAAGCCTAAACAAGATACAGCTACCGCAAAAAGACGTGTCTAATTAAACACAAGCAAAGGCATCATTTAAAGGGTGAACCTATCGGTAGTCTTACAGATCTAGTGATAGATTTTTTTTTTTTGCCCCTCACGATCTAGTGACGGATTCCTCGGCCAAACACAAGGTTCCGTGCTATCCTATCCTGTTCCAGTTTTTAACATGCGACAGCGACCGTGCCCGGCGGCAAAGGCTCACCCTGCCTGGGCTTGTTCCGGAAGGCCTCCCCGTTTCGGGTTCGGGGACGCGCTGCCTTTCCCGGGCCGCGACGACACGCACTGACGGAATCACCCGCGCCGATCCCCACCCATCTCGCCCAGCGCCCAGCCATGTGGGCGTGCCGCCCGTGGTGGCGTGCCTGGAAAGCGCGCCGCCGCGAAGGCTTTCGGTGAAAGCGCCCCCACCACGCCCGTCCCCGTCTGCCGCTGTCCCTTTCGACGCCGTTTCCCGTGCATGGAGGCTGGGCCCCCGGAGCCATCGCCCACTGGAACGCCAAACGGTCGAAGAGCGTATGCGCCTTGATCGCGCCCACGCCGCGCCACGCACGTCTGTCATGCCCGAGCGGGCCGGGCTGCGCCGCTTGACCCCTTGGCTGCTTGCGTTGCGTGCTGGCTCGCTCTGAACTCGTCACCAAGGGCATGAGATGGATTAGGCCGTTACTGATCGTCAGGAGAGGTTCCGGTTGGCGTGATTATCGGAAAGGTTGATGCGCTCGGCTCGTGAGCGATGGATATTTGCTCCGTACCGCTGGCCAAGTGTGGGTTCTATTGCAATTTGCGATGCATCTAATGATCTAGACGGAATTTCTTTGTACTGCTCACTTTGACTCCAATATATCCAAACACATGCAGACTTTGTCAGACTTCAACAAGTGCAAGTTGATGTAAGATGTTTAGCTATGGTTTCCTCCGGTCAAAATAAGTTATGTTTTTTGGGTTATTTAATGTCAACAATTCAAGGCGTTATTAATTATTTTTTTCTTATTTTTATATGTATTTTATAAGGCTTTCTCTTTATAACTTTGATCAAAGTTATGTTTTGAAGATTGTGCTATCGTAACATCACTTAGGTTATCCTCAACCTAAGATATTACTAGATAGCTTCTATGATTACCATGTCACATAGAAACTACCATGGAATTACTCGCCGAATTCATAGTTTCTTCAAAATAAATTAGTCTCCAACCTCCTCTTCTCTTTTTTTTTCTCACCCTATTCCTCTTCTTTCTTTCTTAATTCTGGTGTAGACATGGTTTCTTGCATGAGAAACTATTTCTTTCTCTCCCCTCTTTAATTCTCTTGTCACATCACCAAATTACTTCAATGGATCCCTCGTTAATGCTATAGAAACTATCATAAACTATCCTACTAGGAGAGTTGAGGATGGCCTTAGGCCACTCCTAGACCAATCTCAGTGAAGGTTTCATCAAAAGTTTCATCAGCATTAAATAGCATGACACATCAAAAACTTTGATGACATGGCAAAGCATTATGAGGTGAGAGGAGAGAGGGTTTCATCATATGTGAGGAGAGTATCATCCCATGAAACCTATCAGGCACCGTCATAAAACTTTGCACTGAGAATAGCCTTAGTACACAGTTTTATTGCATGCATTGTTACCAAGATTGAAAACAAGATAATTGTACCAGTAAAGTTTCATGAGATGATACTACTCTCACATATGATGAAATTGTCCCTTCTCTCTCGCCTCATAAAGATCTTCCCACAAAAAAAATATGCTGATGTGGCATGAAATTTAGTGTCTATAAAACTCTCCATAAAACTTTTATTGAGACTTGCCTGTACGGAGAGAGTAATATTCCTCCCATATATAAATATGGACTCTTTCACAACATGTAATAATTTCTTCGCAATAAGGTTGCTTTAACATCTTTTCAATTGAGGAGCAAAAGTGTAATAAAATACTACTCCAGTGTCCAGATTCTTTGAGAAGAAAATCCATATTATACCAAATGTACTAGTTTACTTCTGTTTCCATAGAGCGCTAGGGTATTTGCAACAAATTCATGTCAGTACCAAATCTTTTGCGACTTATATGTGCCTGCAGTCTAACGCATTTCAATTTCAAGGCATCTGCACTCTAAAAAAAAGAAAAGAAAATCGAGGCATCCACTTGACATCCTGATGAGGCCTTTTCAAAGTGGCAAGCAGGGTGAATATAATTTCATCGATTCTCCATATAAAATTTTAAACTAATATTTTAGTGGCTGTGGTGCGTTTTGTCAAACTAATGGCAGTGAAGCATATCGCACATTGTAAATATGTTCCAAAACCACTTTGCCTTTGTTTTTACCTACATATAAAATAGGACATTTGCTAAAAGAGGCCACATCTCAAGCAGCTTTTCCATCCTCTCACTTACCACCATGACCGCAGCCTGCGGCTGACAGCCTAGCTAGCCAGAGGTGCCTCACATATAATCCGTATTCCCCGTTCAACCGTACGTGCATATATGCGCGTTGGCATTTGGCAATGCCTAAACGTGAACGGAGAAAACGAGACGGAATTCGCTGCCCTTCCAGTTCCAGGCCAGGGTGGGGGGGAGGAGCCTCCGAACGTTGCGGCCGCGGTTAAGGAGAACGTGCGGCATGACATGAGCCCGCCCATCCACGAGCGCTTCCCGGCGTCCGTGGACCGCGCGCTGCCCAGTGCCCAGGGGGCCGGGCATGCGCATTGGCTTGCGCCCCCCGGTTGCCATGGAGCAGAGCAAAAAAACGTGCTCGCTCGAACGACTGCGTCCGTCTATTTTGAAGCTCCCGGCTCTCCAAATTTAGCCATGGAGCCTCTTCGAGCGATGGAACTCTCTCCTTTCTCCGTCCCCCGCCAGTCGCCGCATAGCCGACCGGCCGGCCGGCCGGCGCTGGAGGGCCGTGATGAGCTAACCCGGCCCCCCACCGGCACCGGCCACTCAAGTTTTCTCTCCAGTTCGAGGTTCCGAGGCAACAAGGTCGACAACAGACGACGACGCATGGCCGGGAGATGTAGTCGGGTTGCCGGGGTTGCTCGCGCCATTGCTTCCTTCCGCTCCAAACAAGAGTGATTCTTGTTTCTTTCTTTTCTTTTCCTTTTTTTTTGCCCCCCGTTCGATGTCACCATCCTTCTAAAACTCTTGTGTGCAAGGATCAGGTGTAGTTCCATGGGACGACAGATTGATAACCCAACAATGTGGACACCGGCCAGGAGGCTTGTCTATGTAACGAGATGCCGTCGTCCAATGCCTGTCGTTTCCGGTTCCAGGTTGGTTCAATTCCCTATCAAATCCTTTTGGTTTTTTTAAGACTTGTCTTGAAATGTGGATTTGTTGGAACTATATATACACTTGTCGATACTACTCCCTCCGCCCATTTATATATACAATTTCGGTTGGTTCAAAATTGAGTTAATCAACATCGTACAAAAACTTACGGAGGGAGTAACACATAGCTGCACTTTAGGAGAAACTTTTTAAAAAATGAACAAGAACTTCAGAAGTTTGTTTCTCAGAGCCGTGCATACTCCATCCGTTTTAAATTATAATCGTTTTGGCTTTTCTATATACATAGTTTTCTATGTATCTAGACCATAATGTATATATAGATAAATAGCCAAAATGATTTACAATTTGGATTGGAGAGAGTACTTTGTTTAAAGGTTCGGAGGATCAATGTCGTTGTAGCCATTAGTCTAGACAAGCTAAGCACACACATCGGCATGGCATGCAGCCACTTCACTGGAGCAGTGATGGAGTATAAACGATCTTCGAAATTGATTAAATTACACACAAAAACCACAACTTTATATGGAGTCTAACATAAATCATGGCCATCTTCAAGTCTAATAAACCACTACAAGAGCAGAAGAAGGCGAAGAACACAAAGAACATAGCATAAAAGGTCTACCAAGATAAAATAAAAAGGCTCCAGACGATGGAACACAATAAGAGGTGTGTGTGAACAAATGTAGCTTCAACATTGGCCAACTCGCCCGTGCAAGAGTCTATAAACGAACACCGACCTTTTTTTGTGACAGCAAGCCAGAGCCATAAAAAAAGTCAATTACCTTTCTATATCTTCATTATTCAAAGAAAAGGAGAAAGGTACTTAATTAATTGGGTTATTTTTGGCTAGCATTTTTTTCCTTTCCTATGATACGAAGAAGAGTTTTGGGTCATTGCATTAAAAAGAAAAAAAATAGAAGTACACCATCCAAGTAGAGAGAGAAAATATCATCTTTATTTGGAGCCTATATCTTGGAAATAAACTTTACGTGGCTCAAGCGGATGATAATTACCATTGCAACTAAAGAAGCTAAAATGAATATCATATTACGCTTATGTCAGCACCCCCCCCCTCTCCCCTCCAATCAATTTAGTCTTAGGTCACCCCTAGTCTTCATATAGACCGTTCATATTGATTTACCTTTAATTTGGACAATTACAAGATGACTTGGCCAATCTTTAATCCTAATTCCAATATTAAATCTAGATATTTGTTATATTTGGTAATTTTTTATTGCTCAGTGTCAACATCTACTAGTTTGGCAAAATCCATTATTACTAGGTAACAAAGAAAAGGCACAAAATTAACTTAACCCTTAGAAGTGGATAAAGCATTAGGCTGTCCGCACTCGTCGTCCCCTAAATGCATCCTCTAAAAGGAATATCCTGTCCTGGTCATCGAGATTCCGTACTCTAAACCAACTTCTCCCGCACCCGTCATACTCCAAATCACATACTTTATCCCAACTCTACTATATTTTATCCATCTATCCCAACTACTATATCATCTCTCTTCTCACCTTTTTTTTCTTTTCTTTATAAATTTTATCAAAATATATCTATCTGAGATCTTGTTTTGAAGAATTTATTGCAACGAATTTAATGGTGCAATCGGAATTTAATTTGGTTTTTTGGTTTGTGAGTTATAACATTTTTTATCTAAAAAAACGTGGGGCCCGCATCACTCTCTCCCCTCCCTCTCCCGCGCAGGCTGCCTGTCAGCGCGCCGTACCGCGCTAGGAGTACCGCGCGCGCGCGTACGGGACGGAAGCGTTTCTGTTTAGAGTACCCGCTGCGGGGTTTTCTGATACTGCAGTATCGCTTCCGTTCCTCCGGTGCGGACAGCCTTAGCCCACTAGCAGTCCCTAGTAGGATTCCCATCAAGATCACTTAACTTCAGTATACAAACCCGCATCCTTAAACTTGCTATAACTCAATGTCAAAATAATCCATAAAAGTCCTAATTCACCTACATGTCATGCTTGACCCAACTTGTCTCGTTTATTTCTCTCCCTTTCTCCTCACTCTATCAAGAGAATAGGAAAAAGGGAGATTTGGGTAATAGGGCAAGAAAGCTAGAGGCCACGGCTTCCCCAAGAGAGCTCGCGAAGGTGGTTGGCTCAATAGCCAAGAGGTCACTAATGATGATGACACTTAAGAGTAGCCTCTAGGTTATTCTTCCTTCTAATTAAATCTTCCTAGCAACCATATATATGACCAACATTATTGGCAGTTAGCACCAATGACTCAAAGACTGATGCGCATGTCACCACTACTGACCACATCTGTCACCCACAGCTGGTGTCGATGCTTCGTTCGTCAACATCATCGCCATGATCTTGTCCTACCCCTCCCACCATCGGTCTTCTGTTGTCCACCGGCGGCTTTTTCTCCCTCGCCACCCACCAGTCTGACCTTCCTCCCGACATTTCTCTAGGCCCATAGCCCCATGGAATGGAACACTACCATCTCAACCCAAATCCCCTAAACCTAATCACAACCCTTCCTTGTCCACCTCGATGGTATAGGTTAGTGACCCAAGCATGCTGTATAAGAATCTTGTGTCAGCTTACTCAGGAAAACTTACGGACGCAATTGTGTAATACATACTCTTATCTATCTTTAGGTGTCCCAGGACCTTTATGAATTTCGACAACTGCGAGCGATACTATATATATTAGTGACGTATAGGTTGTGTAATAACTACTCTTATCTATTTTTAGTTGTCTCATCTAAATGTGTTAGTAGTATATGTTAATGACGCATGCACACACTTTATAATAAGTTTGTGTTGTTTTATTGAGGAAAAAGTTACGGACATAATTGTGTCCTAAACACTCCTATTATCTTTCAATTAAGCTATTATCTATTTTCAGCAGGCAGCTTGGCACGCACGAGGCATGTCACGAGACGAGAGGTGAAGTATGGAATACGGTAAATCGGGTAATCCTACATCTACATCCTACTTGGCGTGAAGGGCAAAAATATCCGCGGCCCCGAGACCCACTTGTCAGGCGGGGCGGGCGCGTCGCGTTGCCTATTGGTGGACATCCACTGGCACAGTGACGCGGGTGGCCGCCCCCCTCGCGCAGCCGCACACCGCCCGGAGAAAATGGTTTCACCGTCCCCTCGCCCCGACCGGAACCCCTAAATTCCCCACCCCTCCCTTTCCCCTTCCTCTCCACCTCCATCCCACCTCAAACCACCCCACCCCGTGCAAATCCGCTGCGCGCAGCGAGAGAGGGAAACAGATCAGGTGGCGGCGGATCGGTGGCTGGCTCGGCTTGGCTCTCTGCGGCTGGCGCGATGGGCGGCGAGGCCGAGGCCGGGGAGCGGCAGCTGGGGCGCGTGCTGAGCTTCGGGATCCCGGACACGGCGCTGGGGCTGGTGATGGGGTACGTGGAGGACCCATGGGACCGCGACGCCATCTCGCTGGTGTGCCGCCACTGGTGCCGCGTCGACGCGCTTAGCCGCAAGCACGTCACGGTCGCCATGGCCTACTCCACCACGCCCGAGCGCCTCTTCCGGCGATTCCCCTGCCTCGAATCGCTCAAGCTCAAGGCCAAGCCTCGGGCGGCCATGTTCAATCTTATCTCCGATGACTGGGGCGGGTCGGCGTCGCCGTGGATCCAGCAGCTTTCGGCCACCTTCCACTTCCTCAAGAAACTCCACCTGCGTCGAATGATTGTGTCCGACGACGATATCAGTGTCCTCGTCCGCGCCAAGGCTCACATGCTAGTATCCCTCAAGCTTGACCGCTGCTCCGGCTTCTCCACACCTTCCATCGCACTCGTCGCCCGCTCCTGCAAGTAAATCCCCTTCCCCCTTCTGCAATGAGAAAATTGTAAAAATGGGACTGCAATCATGAGGGCTTCGCAGTTTTGCCACTCCCAGTGAATGACAAAATGGGACCACCTGTGTCTATGAATTGTGGACCGAGTGGCAAAACTGCGAAGCCCTCATGATTGCAGTCCCATGTTTGCAATTTTCTCCTTCTGCAATTAGCTTATTACTAGTTCATCTACAGTTTCCTGTTCTTCTCTGAAAAATGGTTTCACATGTCTTCCTGAGGATGGATGGATGAGGTCCTTCCCCTTCTCAAGAAAAGATAAAGTGTGGATTTATTGGGTTGCTTTTCCATGATGCTAAAACATGTCTATTAGCCACATCCAGAGACATCCAGAAAATTACTATAGATTTTTAACAGGAATTAGGAAACAATGATCTTTTAATTCCTTTTGGTATAGCTTTCTATATTTTCGCTTTGCTTGGTGGGCTTGCTTCTGATAGAAATAGACCATGTCAAGAGGTGGATGTACCATTTATTAGAAGAACCTACATTTTAGATTTGGGCTCCACAGCTACTTACCATGTCTGTGGTCATGTTCAGGAAACTGGAAACGCTGTTCCTTGAAGAAAGTGCGATTGCTGAGAAAGAAAATGATGAATGGATTCGTGAGCTTGCTACAACCAATTCTGTTCTGGAGACACTGAATTTCTTTCTGACAGATCTCAGGGCATCCCCAGAGTATCTGACCCTCCTTGTGCGCAATTGTCGAAGGCTGAAAAATCTGAAGATTAGCGAATGTTTCATGCCTGACCTGATCAATTTGTTCCGCACAGCACAAACACTACAAGAATTTGCTGGTGGTTCCTTTGAAGAGCCGGATCAACCGGTGGTGAGTAGAAATTATGAGAACTACTATTTCCCCCCTTCGCTGCACCGCTTGAGTTTGCTATATATGGGAACAAATGAGATGCAGATACTTTTTCCATATTCTGCTGTTCTTAAGAAGTTAGATCTTCAGTTTACATTCCTCAACACAGAGGATCACTGTCAGATAGTCCAGCGCTGCCCCAATCTGGAAATCTTAGAGGTATTTTTTATTACTGTTGTACATACTTTTATCTTTCCTGTTTTAAAAGTCACAAAATGAATGTGGTGTTTTAAATGTGCTGTATTGATGTTCTTTTCTCTAATTGAAAAACAGGTAAGGGATGTGATAGGGGATCGTGGATTACAAGTTGTGGCACAGACCTGCAAGAAATTGCAGAGGCTCAGAGTAGAGAGGGGAGATGATGATCATGGAGGTCTTGAGGACGAACAAGGTAGAATCTCACAAGTTGGAGTTATGGCTGTAGCCCAAGGCTGCCCTGAGCTGACATATTGGGCAATACATGTCTCAGACATCACAAATGCAGCTCTAGAGGCAGTTGGTACATTCAGCAGAAATCTTAATGATTTCCGCCTCGTCTTGCTTGATCGAGAAGCACATATAACAGAATTGCCACTGGACAATGGGGTTCGTGCTTTGCTGAGAGGTTGCACCAAACTCCGGAGGTTTGCATTTTATGTGAGACAAGGGGTCCTAACTGATGTTGGCCTTGGTTATGTGGGAGAATTTAGTAAGAGCATTCGTTACATGTTACTCGGTAATGTTGGTCAGTCTGATCAAGGAATTCTACAGTTATCAAGAGGCTGCCCAAGCTTGCAAAAACTGGAGCTAAGGGGTTGTTTATTTAGTGAGCATGCATTAGCCATGGCTGCGCTACAGCTGAAGTCACTGAGATATCTGTGGGTGCAAGGATACAGGGCATCTCCAACTGGCGCTGATCTTATGACTATGGTACGCCCCTTCTGGAACATCGAATTTATTGCCCCAGACCAAGATGGACCTTGCCCAGATTTTAAGAAACAGATTCTAGCATACTACTCCCTTGCTGGAAGGAGGACAGATTGCCCTCCATCGGTAATTCCACTCTACCCAGCATTTTGAGTGTACATACTTGCTTCTTGCCAGATCGAATCTCATGATAAGAGTATGGTTCCATTGCCCCCATTATCTGCAAATTCATTGGTTCCTGTTCTGCCAGTTAATGAGGACATGCGGACATTACATTGCACAGAACCCCAAAGCTAAGCTTTAAGCAGGATCACCAGCTTGAGGAATAGAGTGCTCTACAAACTAGCTGAGAACGGCACACATTCCTGAAGACAGCACTTATGCATCAGCTTATCCTAAATGGCCAGCATGGATGTAAACTTTACCGTTTTGACTAGTTTTGGACAAACAATTTTGTAATAAGGTGCGCATGTTTAGTGTATCTTATCGTTTTCCGGTTCTTAAGCTGTATGCTGATGTATTGCTATATTGAACCAAGTATGTCGATTAGTTGATCTACAGTCTGACTTTCTGTCATTCAGTGAACAAGTTTATATCAGTATATCACCCAAAAAATGGATTTTCCTTAATTCCTACCGTTCAACAGCCTGCCTTACTTTCTTATTTGGTCGTATGCTGTGGCTGGACTATGTTGCTCCGGCCACCCCGTTCGGCTGGCTGTGCTGGTTCGGCTGGTGCTGATTTTCTGTGAGAGAAAAGTACTGCTGGCTGGTTGGTGGCTGGTGGCTGGTGCTGATTTTCTGAGAGAGAATGCAGCGTCATCCTGGTTTTGGCAGAATTACAGTGCTCTTAGGAGGGCATGAGTGCAGAAGTAATCAAGGGATCAATATTGTTTCTTTTTTCCATCTTAATTTTGATGTCTATCGTCAAATAAACAAGAAACTGTATCAAGCTTAGTTTGATTTCTCAGCAAACTGCTGTTTGCTGTGTTTGGCTTGAGGAGTTCTAAGAGTCAGCTGCCGAGCTAGTAACCAGCTACATTGGCCGGCTGCTATGTGCTACGTGATGAAGGTAGTTTCCCCTCTCAAGAAAGAATGTTTTTGTACTAAAAAAAAGAAGGTTTTCTTTTCCTATTAGATGAAGAGGAAGAAAAGCAAGAAGGGCGATTCTTTTGTTGGCCAGGTTACTCGCCTGAAACACAGGTTATTAGATACCCTAACAAAATTTCGTAAGAAAATGTCATGAGAAATGGTCGAGGCCGAACCCAGTCTGAGAGTCAAATCAAACGAAAAGTAAGCGTGTTTTATGTTCCGCGCTTCTTTTTTTCCCTTCGAGCTTGTTTGGACGGGTGCACACACACCAAAGCTTTTCTTCCCACGTGTTAGAGCGGGTTAGTAGAAGATCAACAGAAGAATGGATAAAAAAAATGAGTAAGACACTTAAAACTCTTACCAACTTGGCATGCCTTTTTCTTCATGTGAGCCGAGATGCTCTTACTATCTCAAAATTCTCAAAGAAAACTCTGAGAAATTTTGCATGTCCGCATTTAGTTCAGCGCGACTGACATGAGGCCATCCCTAACCCTCCAGGTCAGATAGTTTTCATAGCATTAAAAGACCTGCCACGTAAACAAAAAATCTGACATGACAAGAAAATTAATAAAGAGAGAGGAGAAAAAACGAAGAAACCGTGTCTCATGCACGAAAACGTGTCGTCCCGTTCTCCAACGAGCGAGGACACCGCCGGAGACGCGCTGGAGGGAGAGTCGTTTCTTCCCCACGCGCTATGGAGGGCCCCACGCCAGGACCATCGCCAAACCTGAGCGCACCCTCGCCGCGCGTGGCCGCCGGAGCTCGTGCCCGCACCCCGCCAGGCACTCCTGCCGCTCCGCCTGCGCTTGGCTGCCCCAGTCCGCGGAGATCCGCTCGGCGGAGAGAGCAGGCCATGCAGCGAGCGCCGGCGTGCCAAAAAATATCCCAGCAATGGGACGTCCCTGCTCTCAATAGTCTGTTCTTTTCAGCAGCAGCAGATCAACGCATCAGCAGACCACAAGAGCTTGCAAGTTTGAGAATCCCCAATGAAATGTTAAAAAACGAGAATCCAACAATTCAAGAAGCGGTCATTTGATTTTTCAATCTTACTCCAACAATTCCACGGGTGATGAATCCACTCCGGCGGGACTCATCTGGTTCTGTAGCTGCTATCCCCGTGATTGGACATTGGAGCAATGCGCTTGCAGATCTCACCGCTCCACGCGGGGGCTTTGCTCCCGCCCCGGCCACTAGGCTCACCGTGCCCCGCCGCCGCCGTCGTGCGCAGCTCACCGCCGCACTCCTTGCCGCCCGGCCTCGCCCTGCGTTGCCACGCATGCGCTCGGCCCGTCGCCGCATTTCTATCTGTCGCAGGTGCAAACTGCTGGCGCATCCTGCCGGCGTGCACCGAAGCGTGTGTGGTGCAGAGGAAATTTAATAGGGACCCACCCGAGGAAACCATGGGTTGAACAACATAGTTTCTGGGTATCTTACTGATATGGCAGTATGGTGGACACTGTGGGTTGAAGATGGCCTGAGCAGTTATGTTGGGGCACTCACTTTACTTCCATATTTCGTGGCACGTGGTACGATTTTGCTGTCTCCGCTTGGAGTAATTGTGCTCGTGTTCTGGAAGAACTTAGGGGGTATTTAGATGCAGCGTTATGTATGGTATTTTTGTGTTATACATAGTATTTACAGAGAGAAAAAGTACATTGAAAAACGTGCGTTATGCAAAACGTTATGCATAGTGCGTGAACTAAACAGGGCCAGCCTGTTCGCTTGGCTTATCAGCCACCAGCCAGCAGTATTTTTTTCTCACAATAAATTAGCACCAGCCACCAGCCACCAGCCAGTCAGCAGTACTTTTCTCTCACAACAAATCAGCACCAGCCACCAGCCGCCAGCCAACCGAACAGGCTGACTGTTGGGTTGGCTGGCGGCTGGTGCTGATTTGTTGTGAGAGAAAAATACTGCTAGCTGGCTGATGGCTGGTGCTGATTTGTTGTGAGAAGAAAGTACTGCTGGCTGGTGGTTGATAAGCCAAACAAACAGGTGGTCAAGGAAGTGGGTGCACGTGCTTCCTCCATTCATAACCACTGACGAACAGTGATGAACCAAGCAGTGTAATTACTACCTCAGCCATACAGCTGCTAGAACTATGGAAGAGCCTTGCTATAAACCTGAATCTCTTGCATGGGACCGCTCAGAGCACAAGATACCACGATGATATACATCGAAATTACAGGTACGCATTTTGCCAAATTCAGTATAACTAAATTACGAAGAATAGCATCCGCAGAGACTTACAAAATCAATAACATTTCTGAAATGTAGCCGTACATCATACAAAAACATAATACAGTAAAATGCACACAGCTCCCACACTTCAAGTTCAAAATAGCAACATAGACGTTTAACATACATCAGTTCCCATGAATACAGGTTATATCTTATTCTCGAAACTAAGGCACAGACCTCCAGCTCAAGCTGAGCGCTCCCTAGAAACAGACCTAGAGTACGAACTGCGGCTGTGAGCATAGCTTTCCCTTGAACGACGCCTCTTGCCCGAATATCTGCTGCGTGAGGGTTCCCTTCTACTATGCTCTTTCTTCGGAGAATAGCTCGTTGATCTTTCTGACACTGGGGAACAGCTTCGATAATAGCTTCCCTGTGGCGATAAACTCCGGGAATAGCTCCGGCCTCTGGCCCTTGGTGAAGCACTGGGTGTCCTGGAGATAGATCGGTATCTGCGCCTGCTGTAGTATGGCGAAGTGGAACGGTCATAGGAAGGTGACCTCCGTCTTCTGTAGCGGTATGGAGACCTTGAACGGTACCGACTGCTATAGTAAGGTGAGTATGAACCGCGACGATCATAGGGAGAGTGTGACCTCCGTCTGTCATAGGGGGAGTATGATCGCCTTCTGTCATATGGAGAGTAAGACCGTTGTCTACTGTAAGGAGAATAAGACCGTTCACGATCAGGTGAGTATCGTGAACTGTAACTGTCCCTGCGAGCAGGTGAGTAGCTTGGGGAATACCTCCGCCCTAGTGTCATCATGTAATCGAAATGGTCAATAACAAATTATTATTCAGAGAAACTAGCAATGCTCATTGTTCTGAAAAAATGGAGGCAAAAGTATCCAAAGATGATAGGCGATCAAGTTCACGACCACTTACTACGTGATGATTTGGTGCCAAGATACTTCCCAGGTGTTGGGGTTCTACCTCGTCTTCTCTTTGCCTGTATAGACGGAGAAATGATAAGAAAGTGTCTTTGATGCCAAAACCAAGATTGATCATTAATTGAAAACCTGAATAACACATTTAATACGAAAATATACAATGTAGGGCATACAACCCTTTTGTTGAGGTGGCATGGTTTGGTGTTAGGTTGTATGGGTTTGTTGCAGAGCAGCTACCAACATCTACCTTGTTGCTGTCAACAAAATCTTCAACGAACAGAAGAACACTCAATAGTTCAGCTTAGAAAATTAATCAGAGATATAAACATCACTCTGCAGAAAAGTTAAATATGGAAATTCACACATATGCAATCTTATGATTCTACCTTCTCAACAGTTATGACGCGACCTTCCAACACAGAACGGTCCAGATATTTGATGCAGCGATCTGCCTCCTTAACAGTAGCCATGGTAACAAAACCAAACCCTCGTGATTCCCTTGTCCAAGGATCATGCACAACGCTTGCATCAATCACCTGTAGCGCAGTCAGTAAGACAAACAAATTGTATGGAAATTTCTCAGAAACAACAACTCTAAAACTGCAGATGTTTTCTGTAAAGGTTACCTCTCCCTCAGTATAAAAGTGCTTCTCCAGATCTCGATCCGTTACGCGAGCTGACAAACCAGTCACATACAGGTTGTTCCCAGGGTTTTCAGCGTCACTCGAGTCTACACTCCTAAATTAATTATACAAATACGAAATAATGATGTTACAAGCAACATAGATGTCTGATATCTAGACTCTTAACAAAGGATACTAGTAGAAACACATTAACGAGTCCAAGGATGGACATACCTAGAGCGACTTCTGTACCTTGAATAGCTGCTTCTCCTGTAAGGTGAGCGAGATTCATACCTTTCACCAAAAACAAATAAACTATCACAACACTGAGCAATAGTTTTTTTTAGCAAAATGGAAACAATGATCTAGCTTTTTAAATAGTGCCTACCTTGATCCTCTTGAGTACGACATCTGCAAATCAAAGAGATCAATTAAACAAATATATTAAAATTCGCAACGAGCATTCAAGTATACAGGCTAATAGCATATATGAAATGAATACTGAATGAACTTTAGAAGCATCACAACAAAGCGAACACTGAACAGCTTGCAGAAATAATTCAAATTGGTCAGAGAAATTGCACAATATGATTAACACATATATTTTCCAATTAGATAACTTTGAATTATATAGTTTTTTTTCTAATGGAAATTGTTTATTCCCTTTCCCCTTTGTCCCACCAGTCCAACTCTCATCCGTTTGACTTCAAATATCTATGGAAGTGGACCACATATATGCATTAAAAGTAATGCAACCCTAGCATCCCATAGTATTCCCAGTACATTATTATTATTTATTTTGTTTTTCCAACAAAGTTTGCTTGCATGGTAATTTCCTTTCAGTATCAGTAATCCAAGGGTTAGGAAAAACATCATAACGAGTGATGTGGGCCAATTAAATATTTATTTTCTCCTAAAACTTGTTGCCCTCCAAAATTGATTTGGTGCCCTACTGTCAGCATATTATTTACACTAAAAATGTTTAATATATTAACAAAGAAAACCCACACTCCAAACATAGGTTTTACACCAAAAGAAAGAAAGCAAAAAAAAAAAAATGCCGCATCAAGTGATCCTAGTTAGATTCATTCACCTCATAAATCTAGGGCGTCTTCAAATTGAAACAAACACCAGAATAGGATCGATGAACCTCTAACCCTAAATTCTATCCCTATTTCATAGGATAAACCAAACAATTTTCACTCATAATAGCATCATCAAAGTTGCGACATGGCAGAACATGGGCATATATCACGAAGAAAGAGACGCAAACATTCTAATGGCATTTATAAGCATCAGATCAGATACGCGCTACATAGCTAACAGAACAAAGCCAAAAAAATAGAGAAATTCTCCTCACAATCGCAAATTAGGATCACAGGACCAGCGTTTTGATGCCTGAACAAACATAAAGGAAGATCGGAGGAGATACCTTCCGTGGCCGCAACGATCCTGCCTCGGCTAGCCTTCTCTCGTCGTTCCTCTCTCCTCTCTAGCGCGTCTCGCGTCGGTGTTCCGGTACTGTCTTGGCCTTTCTTTCCGTGCCCCGTGTGCTCGTGTGATTAAATAGACGAGGCTCAAGTAGTGGGTGCCGGAAGGTTCTCGATGGGTGGACGCGAAGCTCTTCTTAAAACCGCTCGTATCGGCTGGCGCACTTCGCGCCATCGGTTTTCCCTTTCCTTTTTCATTTTTAGTAAACCCTTTCCATTTTCATGGTTTATTTATTTATTTTTGGGCACCTTCTCTTCTAGGTTTTTGTATGGCCCATTTATGATGTTCCCAGGCCCATTTGAAAATTGACTCGAGGCCCAGTTAGCGCTAACAAAATTCAGCTCAACATCTCGTCTGGCTTTTATAACAAAAGTTACGACTGGTAGGTAAGACCAGTATCAGTTGATTACACTGTCCCAAAATTTCTATAGACCCGGGGCTCGGTGGCCAGCGAGGGCTCCACGAAAGCAAAATTGATGTTGTTCTCATAAGAAGATGGCTCCAGGCCTTTCAAAAGCGTTTGTTTTGCCTTTTGTACGGCTGCAGGAGGTAGATAACTGCTTCGGTTGAATATTACGGAAATGGAATTTCGTTCAGTTGATGAAACTTTTCTGTTCTGCTTTTTATCAAGTCATAAAAAATACTGCTGTGATATTAAATTTAGGGCCTGTTTAAGTTGCGGTGAGAAACTTTGCGAAATTTATTGTAGCAATTTTAAATCGAAGATTAGGAGGACTAAACATGTTCTAATTATAAAACTAATTATACGGATGGACGAGAAATCGTGAGACGAATCTATTAACTTATTTAATCCACCATTAGAGATTGTTTACTGTAGCACGACACTGTCTAATCATGGTCTAATTAGGCTTAATAGATTCGTCTCACAATTTCACCCGGGGTTATGAAATGGGTTTTGTCAGTTATCCATATTTAATACTTCTAATTAGTATCAAACATTCGAATTTACTGTAGCGATAAAAAAATTGACGCATCAGGTGAGCA
This sequence comes from Alloteropsis semialata, assembly GCA_004135705.1. Classification (NCBI taxonomy): domain Eukaryota; kingdom Viridiplantae; phylum Streptophyta; class Magnoliopsida; order Poales; family Poaceae; genus Alloteropsis; species Alloteropsis semialata. The sequence goes on along the minus strand of CM014278.1, from coordinate 84,335,127 downwards.
AAAAATTTGATCTTGCATAACGAAACCGGGATAGCCCAGCTGACATCCGTTGCGATCGCCGGCCGAGCGAGACTGTCTTGCAACACCGGCGCGGTCGGACCTCGGCCGGAGCGTGCGCCCGTGCCTGCGGCCACCTATCCAATTTGGCGCTTGGATCCAGCGTCCAGCGATCTACGCATCGTCTCCTCACTGCACCCCCCCACCCGAACCGAAAAGTCCCACGAGACAGACAAGCCTCTTGCTTCGCCGGAGATCTCCCACTCGCACGGCCCCTCGCCCCCGCGGCCATGGCCTCCGGGCAGGACTCGTCGGGCACGACGCTGATGGATCTCATCACCTCGGATCCGTCGGCAGCCTCGGGCGCTGGGGCGTCGTCGCAGCAACAGTCCTCGGGCGGGAGCGGCGGCGGCGGCGGCGGCGGCGTCGGCTCCCTGTTAGGGAAGCCCGCGGCGTCGGCGGCGGATCGCAAGTCGAAGAAGGGGACGCTGATGCAGATCCAGAACGAGACCATCTCCGCTGCCAAGGCGCTCAACCCCGTCAGGGTCCTGCCCCAGCGGAACAGGAAGAAGAAGGCGCGTCCTCGCCCCCTTCCCTCCCCACCGTCGCGTCATTTCTCTCCTCCGCGCTCCAGTCTCACTCTATAGTCTTTGCTTCTCGTGCAGCCAGTCTCGTACGCGCAGCTGGCGCGGAGCATCCACGAGCTCGCCGCGACGTGTGACCAGGTTCGTCCTGCTCCTGCTCCGGTTGGATAGAATTGCATGATTTTAGCTTGGATCTGTTGCCTTTAGCTGCTCTTGTGTTATCCCTTTTGTAGAAAAGTTCCCAGAGGCAGCTTGTAAACAGCGTATTCCCCAAGCTCGCCGTGTACAATTCTGTGGATCCTTCAGTTGCTCCATCTCTTCTCATGGTAAGCTTGCCGCACGCCATTCCTCGACTGCTTTTTGCTCAACCCTCTTTATTTGTGGAGTTGGAACTTAGACTACTCACATCAAATTCAGCTATGATAGCACCATAATGAGATAATCTAATTCCAATTAGCTTGATTCACACCTTTTGGTTTCTTGAAATATAAGTTAGGTGCTTAAATATGGTTTTGTACTGAAATCATATACTTGACATAGTCCATGGCTGCGGTAACCTGAGATATTGTTTACTTCTGTATTTGCAGCTCCATCAGCAATGCGAGGACAGAAATGTTCTGCGATATGTATACTATTATCTGGCCCGCATACTGTCAGATAACGGTTCCCAGGGTTTAAGTGCTGCTGGTGGCATACCCACGCCAAATTGGGATGCTCTTGCAGACATTGATGCTGTTGGGGGAGTGACTCGAGCCGACGTTGTACCCAGGATAGTTGATCAGCTTTCAGCAGAATCCTCCAGCGACGATGTTGAGTGTATGCTTTTATACTATCTCAGTGTATACTGGAGTTATAATATGCAAAGTCTATGATCCAACCCTACCTTTTGCCACTTATTCAAATACCTAAATATTTCATAGGGCTGCTTCTTGTTCTCCTAACTCATTTACCTGCATTTACTTCTTAGTTTTATCAAATCTAAACTTGTGATCTCTTTTCTTCTTTTTTATTCTCCTTTTGGGAATTGGTTTCCTTTTGGATTTTTTTTGAAGCAGTATAATGAGAACTTATATTTCTGGCATACATCTTGACCTGCATAAAAGGCACCATGCGCTCAAGTTTGTGAAATACCTTAGTTGAAAGTAGGCATCAAGCTGATTGCTGAACATCCTTTGAGACAAATAAGAATTTCTGACATGACAATGAGAGGCCCAGCAAGGACAAAATATTCTATGTCAATTAATGTCTTAAATCCTTGTCCTTCTATCTCCTTGCTAAATCATGTCATCTGGTTATTCATTGTGCTTAATTATGGATGCTGGCCTTTGAAGTTCATGCGAGGAGACTTGCGGCCCTGAAGGCGCTTACATCGGCTTCCACGAGCAGTTCAGGGATGTTGGAAAAGATATCTGAAATTGTGTTTGGCATTTTGGAAAAGGTTGGTCATTCATAATGTCAATTATGGGTTGTGCAGTTACATTGGTCCCTAAAACTGTAATTGTCTAAGTCCTTTTCAGTTTCCCTGGTCTGTGGCTTTGGAAAGTTGACAGTGTTTTCTCCATGATATGTCTGGATGCTTTCAGGTGGCAGATACTAAACAGAAACGAAAGAAGGGTATTTTTACCAAGCAAGGTGGTGATAAAGAGGTACTGTTTCGATTCAAGAATGTGCATTATTTTTTGTGCTGCTAAAAAACACAAGTATGAGCTATCTACACTTAAACCATTCTTGTAAGGTGTCTAGATGTTATCATTGTTGATGCTTATTATAAGCACGAAAAGCAAACTAAATGCTACAATATACTTAAACTTGTAGGTTTTCTATATTATATGGAAAAGAAAATGGCCCAACCCACTATTTATTTTGAGTTGAAAATTACAGTTCTTCATGATGTTGTGAACTCAACCTTGTATTAATCTTGCAGTCTATCATACGTGGTAATTTGCAATATGCTTCTCTAAGTGCACTAAGGAGGCTTCCACTTGATCCTGGTAATCCAGCATTCCTGCACCGAGCTGTCCAAGGGTGAGTTTGGACTTGTTGTCCGTGTAAAGCTAATCTTAGGTCCACCATCCACCCTTTATTCTGAACCTTTCTTATTATTTTACAAGTTCCCAACTGGTTTTTTTGTTTTGCTCAAATACAAACAGATTCTGGGATGAGAGCATT
>CM014278.1:84284464-84331798 GCA_004135705.1 Alloteropsis semialata | reverse complement strand
TTTGCATAACGCGTGACCTGCTCTGAATAATAGCAGGAAAATGTTGTGTAATTTTTGCACAGTATCTGATTACAGTGACCAGCTCTAACTTTGTTTGTTGCCCTTTTCATCTAAGGGGCATTATTACCTCGTACTGTGTTATGATGATTCCTTCTTATTTTTTTTTTGTCAGCTTCAGTTATGTTATAATTTCTTCTTTTCACTTTGATGTACTTATTTGTGTACAATATCATTGTATCAAATTGAAACAGGAGCTCTTCAGGACATTCTTCATTTACATGATGTTCTTGCCAGGGTTTACCTTGCCAAGTTGTGTCATTCAATATCTAGGGCACGTGTATTGGATCGTAAGTGCAATTTTTTTGCGCCTATCCTGAATTCAGATGTGTGATTCGTGATATCAGGGTGCATATATCAAATTTGTTTTCATCACATACAATTTATGCAGAGAGGCCTGACATAAAGTCTCAGTACAGTTCCCTCCTTTATCAACTTCTTCTGGATCCCAGTGACAGGGTCTGTTTTGAGGCCATAAATTGTGTGTTGGGTAAAGTTGATAACACAGAAAGGTACAAATGATGTGGGGGAGTATAGTTGTATTGTTCAATAGCTTGTCACTAAAGGGTACAAAGTACATTAATTTATCACCACGTCTTGCAGCACGGAGGACAGAGCTGGTGGATGGATTCGGTTAACTAGAGAAATTCTCAAATTGCCTGAAGCCCCTTCTGTAGCATCAAAGGGTGTTCTGTTAAAATCTAGTGAAAAGTCTTCAAAAGCAAGGCGACCTCAGCCTCTCATCAAACTTGTAATGAGAAGGTTTGTCGTATCCTATGACTGCACAAGTGGTTGATCTCCCCAGTTTCCTTATGCAGCCCCTCTGGTTCATGGATGCTTTACAATTTGTTTCTTATCTCAGATTGGAGAGCTCATTCCGTAGTTTCTCTCGCCCGGTTCTTCATGCTGCTGCAAGAGTAGTTCAGGAAATGGGCAAAAGTAGAGCAGCTGCTTATGCTTTAGGTGCTTATGATGAGGGGGCCCCTCTTGATGTTGAATCTGATCTTGAGAATCCAATGGCTGAAGGTACGATGATGCTATAGTAGATTTTAATTATATGTTGACACATTCAGGCACAAGTGTTAACTAAAGTCATACATCCTTCATTTAATTTCGCACTAAGTAGGCTATGCAACTAGAAAATGCATTTCTTGTAGAGTAGACCAAATTTTTAGTAACTTCTCTTGATCATGAATCTGGATGTATCGAGTTTGTTTGTAATCTAATTGAGGGTCTTATGCTTACTTGGTAATTAGTTAATATCGGTTTTTGATGTAACCATGTGACCTTTCCATGTTTATGCTGTAGCTACCCGGAAGCCTAATCCGCTATCCAATGGTCATGGTGGAATGGACACAATAGCGGGGTTATTAGCATCACTGCTGGAAGTTGTACGGACAACTGTAGCATGCGAGTGTGTTTATGTTCGAGCAATGGTCATCAAAGCTTTGATATGGATGCAAAATCCACACGAATCTTTTGAAGAACTAAAATCTATCATTGCTTGTGAGCTGTCTGACCCAGCCTGGCCTTCCTCTCTCCTGAATGATGTCCTACTAACCTTACACGCTAGGTTCAAGGTATTTGATCCCTTTCAGTGTTTATCAGTATATAGTGCTTTGACCTTATTTTCAGTAAGTCAGTAAGCTGTTTATCTTCCCTATTTTAATGTGTTACTATCTTCTCTGTGCCTCTAAAATTTCTGAGGTTAGAAGCAGATTTAACCTTTCTGGAGTGGCATTGAGTATTCGCATAATTAAGGATTATAAGAAACATTGTTGTTCTTACAAAATGATGCTACCTTTTTATGTTGCTTTATACTGGATTCTTTTTTAACTTGAGATTTATTTCTTTTCATAATTTTTCTTGTACTTTCTCTAGCTCCTTTTTGTTTTGCCATCTCTTTTGTTTTCTAAGGTTATTTGTTGATGTTTCTTGCGATTGTTTTGTTAATATCTTTCTCTTCATTTGATTCCGTGATTGACTTAATATTCTGGTTTTTGTTACATGATAGGCAACACCAGATATGGCTGTCACTCTGCTCGAGATAGCAAGAATATTTGCCACTAAAGTTCCTGGAAAGATTGATGCTGATGTTCTACAATTGTTATGGAAGGTAGACCTTTTTGCTGTCAAGCAGTTTTGAATGTTATATTGAACTATCTGCCAAGATAATATGCAAAGCTAAAAGTACCTACATGCATATTTCCAATTAGTTTCTTACAACATTTGATTTGACACTTACACCAGTTTGGCAATGGCTTTATTTTTTTTTTCTAGAATGACAATTTGAACACTGCAATAAAAAAAAAAATCCTGCCTTTCCAGACATGCCTTGTAGGAGCAGGACCAGATGGGAAACATACAGCCCTGGAAGCTGTGACTATAGTTCTTGATCTGCCGCCCCCTCAGCCTGGTTCAATGTCTGGACTCACTTCTGTTGATATGGTATCTGCCTCTGATCCAAAATCTGCAATGGCACTCCAAAGACTAGTTCAGGCTGCTGTAAGAACAATATTTCCACTTGGTTAATTTTTGCACTGATTGGTTAATTTTTGCACTGAGTTTTGGCCTTGGAACAAAAACATACTGATGTTTCTCCCTTCAATTATCAGGTTTGGTTTCTGGGAGAAAATGCAAATTATGCTGCGTCTGAATATGCCTGGGAATCTGCAACACCACCTGGTACTGCACTAATGATGCTCGATGCTGATAAAATGGTTGCTGCAGCAAGCTCCCGTAATCCTACACTTGCTAGCGCTCTGACAAGACTTCAAAGGTGTGCATTTAGTGGCAGCTGGGAGGTAGGATCCTTTACAAAGGACAATTCCTTGTATTTATGTTTTAGAAAAAAAAAATGACAATGTGGGGTGAGATGGTATCACCTCCTTATTTAGTTCTTTTATTTTTTTTCTCATCTTACTGTTAAACTTGTAGATCCGCATTGCTGCTGTCCAAGCCTTAACTACCATTGCAATAAGATCTGGTGAGCCTTATAGACTCCAGATATATGAATTCCTTCATGCTTTGGCTCTTGGGGGTGTGCAGTCAAACTTTTCAGAATTGCAATTAAGTAATGGGGAAAATCAAGGTGCCAGTGGTACTGGTCTTGGATCTTTAATAAGCCCAATGCTCAAGGTCCTAGATGAAATGTATAGAGCTCAAGATGACCTTGCTAGGTATGTTTTCCACTAAAATTCCTCATGCCCTGGTGCTGGATAACAGTCTTGATGTGATCTCGTTTTGTAATTCTTTGCTGTTTTGCTTTTGCAGAGATATTCGTCAGCATGATAATAGCAAACAAGAATGGAGTGATGAGGAACTTAAGAAACTTTATGAAACCCACGAGAGGCTTCTTGATTTTGTTTCTTTATTCTGTTTTGTTCCAAGGGCTAAATACCTGCCTCTTGGTCCTACCAGGTATGCACTATTATAGTTATGCAGGGCCATTCATCTTGTAGATAAAATTTTTGTTGGCCTGAAATCTTCATTTAAAATTGCCTAACAAAAAAAAATCCATTCACCAGTCACAGATGCTTGTTATCTTCACTGATGTCTGGAACCTTGTGCCATACAATAGACTTGTGTGCAAATGGATGCCTGCCTTTTTATTTATTTTTTTGCCAGGATGCAGTATTTTGTTAGTATCCTGTCCCTTGACATCAATTATGGTAAATCATGTGACAGTGTCAAGCTCATTGAGATCTACCGCAACCAGCATAACATAAGTGCATCTGGTGGTCTAAGTGATCCTGCTGTTGCTACCGGAATATCTGACCTTATGTATGACTCCAAAGATGTACATAAAGAGACCACTACTATGCAGTCTGGAATCGACCCTGATCTGGCAATGGCCTGGGCAGCAGGTTTGGAAGATGATGTTTGGTCAAACAACGCGCCAGCTGTGGATAAAGTATGATTCTTTGGTTGTGTTCTGTTAATTATTACTGTTATGTATCTGCTTCCTAGCTGTTCAGAGATCATCGTTACCTAACTTACTTTTGAAATTATTTCAGCATACTTCTGCTTTTCTTCATTGGATGTGCTTAGTTTGAGAGTGACATTTTTTTAACCATTGAGACTGTTTGATCCAATGATAGGTAAAGGATTTCCTTGCCGGTGCTGGAACTGATGCTCCTGATGTGGATGATGAGGAATACATGAACTCTAGGCCATCAGTCGGATACGATGATATGTGGGCTAAGACAATTCTTGAAACATACGAGGCAGATGTAAGTGTATAATACATCCTCATGGTAATTGACTCCAGGTGCTTCTTAAGTATGTATATAAATCAAGGTTTGCTTTTTATCCATTGCAGGAAGATGATGGTAAGTACTCTGGTGGATCCTCTCCTGAGTCAGCCGGTTCTGTTGAAACCTCCATATCGTCTCATTTTGGAGGCATGAACTATCCGTCGTTGTTTAGTTCAAAACCATCAAGTCACGGAGCTTCACAACAAATGGTATTTCTGCTTTATCCATGCTGCTGCTGCTATGTTCTTTTGTTTGGTGGAGGGGAATGTAGGGGCCGCTAGATCACAATATCTACTTACCATTGCTGCTGTCTTAGACAAAACTGATACTGTGGGTGTGGGTACAATTTTCAAAATTTGGATATGGTTCCTGATAGGTTTGGTTTTGCTTCAGATACGTGAAGAACCACCATCGTATTCAACATCCGTACTTCAAAGGAAGGAGTCGTTTGAAAACCCCCTCGCTGGCCGTGGAGGTCGAAGTTTCGGATCCCATGAGGATGAAGATAAGAGTTCTGGTAACCCTCAGTCTGGGAAAGCGTTGTATGACTTCACAGCTGGTGGTGATGATGAGGTAAGTTGAATCCTTCTTTGTTCAGAGCTTGATGGAATGTCGATTGTTCTGAAATCTTTTCTTTGTTCTGGGGCACTAAGGGCAATCTTTGTTGTTTTTTTGGTGATACCATGATTTCACTATCTTAGCTATTGGAAAGAACTGTTTTAAATGTATTACTGTAACCATCCAGTTTAATGGCAAAATATCTCCACACAATAGACCAGAAGTTGATTCAAAATAACCGAGCTGCCTTTCACTTGAATGCTAACAAGAGAACACTTATCCATGTAAATTGTTTTCAGCTGAGTTTAACCACTGGAGAAGAAGTGGAAATTGAATATGAGGTTGATGGTTGGTATTATGTAAGTTCTCATCGCACAATTGATTTTATTCATTCTTTCACTCCAAATGAACAGATTCTAAAGTCGGTAATTGTTTGTGTGTGTTCAGGTGAAGAAAAGGAGGCCTGGGAGGGATGGAAAGATGGCAGGTCTGGTTCCTGTTCTGTATGTGAGCTCATGATAGCAGCCGTGTGTATCTTTTTTTGACACTTGTCGTCCAAGCTGTTTGGAGATCATGAGCTTAAGATTGGCACGCCGGATGCCCCCGTTCGATATCTTTGCACATACTTGTTATGGAAGGTATCCTATGAGGCTGCAATGTTTTTGATGGGCATGATTGACATGTTGATTTGGTTGTACACCTCCATTCAATTGATTGTTTATCCTAAGGTGGACAATCTCAATCTAGAGGTTAACAGGCAGTTTTGCCTCCAGCTTATCGGTTGTGCAATGTATATGTAGTCAAATTGTAGATGCATCATCTCCCCCTCCGACCATTATTTTGGTCTTGTGTATTGTGTGAGTAGTGCTGTTAATGTTGTGTAAATTTTGTTTCAGAGTGGACTATGGAGTATATACAACAGTGAAATCACACGCGGAATTTGTTTTATTTCCCCATGTTGGGTGACCTTTTGTACCCGAGCCTTGGACCTCCCTAGTGCATCAACACTGGAGTACAATTATTAAAAAAAAAACACTGCAATGCTTCTCGTGTGGTCTGTGGGCATATTTTGATAACCTAGGGCAATTTACCGAGTAAGCTACCCCTTGTGCTGTGTACCCTTTCTTGGATGATGCCTATCCTGCTCCTCGACATTCGTCATTGGAGACATCGCCCTGGCAGCTACCCTCAGTTTTAACGCGCATTGTACAGGTCAACTTCTTTGTGCCTCGCGCCCTCGCCTGCCCCCCGGCATGCTCTCTTGATATGAACTCCCAGGTGGCGACTCGCATCTGAATGATCGGATCGGATCAGGATAAAGGACAGCCAGTGAGTGAGCTGCAGGCAGCAAGTAGGTTGGTAGGTATACGTGCACGTCTCACCAACGCAACGCGAGCCGGCAAAGCAGCCGCAGAGCGAAAGCAGGAAGGGAAAGCGAGCGATCCCGACGCGCGCGATGGGGAGGAGCGGAGGCGGCGGCGAGGCGGCGGGGACGAGGCAGCAGCAGTTCGGGAGCATGGACGAGTTCTGGGGCTTCTACCTGAGCCAGCACTCCAAGCCCGGGACGCGGCGGTGGCACTTCCTCGGCACGCTGGCCTCGCTCGTCTGCGCGGCGGTCGCGGCCGCCACGGGCCGCGCCGCGGTCCTCCTCGCGGCGCCCTTGCTCGGCTACGGCATGGCGTGGTACAGCCACTTCTTCGTGGAGGGCAACCGCCCGGCCACGTTCGGCCACCCCGTGTGGTCCTTGCTCTGCGACTACCGCATGTTCGGGCTCATCCTCACCGGCCGAATCGACGCCGAGCTCGACCGCCTCTGCATCCGGCCTCGCCCCGACTCCCCGGCGACCTCTGCGCACCAGGACTGATCCGATTAGGCTCGTCTATCTTCCCTACGCGTGTAGCATGTTCAAAGACTCGAAGTGAATGAAGGCCTACAAATCGATCATACAGCGAGCAGTTTGTGCCTGCTTCGTGGTAATGTCGATACCTTATACCTACCAATAATCACACAAGTTGTATCTCTAGGTACAAATAATCAGACATATGTTCATGCTTTCTTCGATTTCTCTGGTCTTATTATCTCCTTTTCTGTTTGGTTTGGCAACAAGAGAATTCAAAATGGCATAGAATCCACACTAGTTTATTACTACGTTCATATAATCATATTGGTTGCTTAATTTAGAGCCTTTAATTTAGAAGGACCTGCAGCCGAGAAATTGATTGAATACTGAATCATGATTAGCTTTATTTCCATCCATTCACAGCCAGAATACAGAAGTCTAATGCGAAGCTCGAGCTTTTTCGACAGTCCAAGATTACAGGCATTTCGATGTGGAATAATAAAGTTACAGGCATCACATTATTTTGCTGGTGGAAGCAGTATTCTGAATTCTGTTCTGTCTCTGGCCGAGCATACTGTTCAGCTGTCGCTTCTGTTCGGCTTGTCCGACGCCGGGTACACCTGAAACGGATATCGAGTTGTCGATGCGTTCTGAACAGATACCATATGGCTCGCGCTGCGACGCTGCCTCGCTCGTTGATGTCAAGTGCCGAGACACCAACACAGCATAGGACAAAGCATATATAGAATAGTCTTACCGTGTCAACTGATGGGATCCACTCGTTGGTAGCAGGGTTCCCATTGCAAGAAGCATGGCGCTCCGCTGCGTCGGGGTCTTCGGACAGTTTGAAAGAGGCGCCCTGGGCTCTATCCATCTTGATGAAGCCTGTTCCGGTCTGCACGCGCGGCGAGCGGCGATGTTGGCACACAGCCAAACGACAAAATGTTAGTAAATTCTGTAGCTCTTAAGCACTGAGATCACGGAAGAAAAGGAGGAATCGGAGTGAGCCAGCAGTGACCGTGTGGTGCTGCTTTCCGACGCCGCCGAGATCCTTGTAGTACTCCGTCTCCACGAACTCCTCCCCGACCTTGCCGCCCTCGTAAACCAGCCTCTGGAAGAAACAAACAACCAAGTACTACGTGTGAGCCGATTGCAGTTCAAGTTCAAGAGGTCAAGAGAGTTTAGGCAGCGGGAGAGGGAGCAGAGACCTCGGTGTGGGCTTCGAGCTCTTGGAACTTGTCGAGCTCCGGGTGGGAGCTGTCCGGGACGAGCGCGTCGGCGTACAGCGCGGAGTGCTCGCTGCGGGAGGGCTTGGAGTGACGCTTGGGCGCCGCGTCGTCGAAGTACTCCCGCACCTCGGCCTCCCGCGCCGCCTCGTCCTCCGCAGACAGGTGCTCGTCGCTCCGGTTCGGCCTCGACATCGCTGCCGCCCTTGCTTCCGTCCTCGATTCCTCGCTGTCACGCCGCTGCTCGCTGCCGCTTGCTTTGAGTTTGAGAGCGGTGGGATCAGGCCGAAGGCGCGCCGTGTGCCGTGCTATAAGCCTATAATGGCGCGCGGCGCGGGAGGTGGGGACCGGGGACGTCGCGGCGGTACCGTGGGCCAACGAGATATTTGTGAAGGCGTTGCGAAAATATCTCGTGGGCGGTTGGCGTAGGTCGCTGCCGGTGTGGATTGCCAGGAGGTGTGGACTGCTCTGGTGAGGATCGTGACTCGTGAGAGGTGAGGGGTAGTAGTAGATCGTTTTCCAGGGCTGTCTACCTTTTTTTTAAAAAAAAGAGCTTTATTAACTAGATAGGAGGTTACTATCGTTCCTGAGAAGGTCCACGATGCATCCAGGCGCTTGGCCCAGCCAGGTTCTAATAATGCTAATTCATTTGCAACACCATTGCTCTCTCTTCTAACCTGGGCTACTCTCCAACCTTCAAGCAGCCGCGAATGCTCCAACGCCTCTTCGATCACGAAGCCAATTTCAGACCTGTCCTTGCCCTCTCGCAGGGCCTTAGCTAGGCGGACGCAATCCGTCTCGAGGATCACCGGTCCTTGCGACCACTGCGCCGCTAGCCGAAGACCTTCCAGACACGCCCGCGCCTCCGCCTCCACAGCATCTGCACAACGAAACAAGACACGCCAAGACGTAAGTATTATTTTCCCAGTGCAGTTCCGAGCGACCACACCAACTCCTGCTTCTCCGGATTGTGGGACAAAGGAGCCATCGACATTGAACTTGAACCATCCGGGGGGGAGGGGGGTGGGGGGAGGGGGAGGTTGCCATCCTCCCCGATTTCGATCAGCTGGTGCTTTCTTTCCTCGAGCCTTGGACGAGTCGACTGCCCTATAAGGCTCCTTCCCTTTAACTAAAGGCACTCCATCACTCACTATAGAAGTGGGCGAAGTATACAGCGCCAACAAGGAGTGGACTGAATCCTGAGTGTCGCACTGACCCGACTGATGCGTGATGTTATTGTGCACCGACCAAGTTTTCCAAAGCAATAACTTCACCAAATCCCTTTGTACCGCCGTACACCTGTCCAGCAGCAACAAGAGCCAGTCGGGCCCTGTGTATCTGAACTGTTCCTCATCGGGCAATAGCCAGTGCTCCCGCATAGCACTTCTCAATCCGGGCAATAGCCAGTGCTCCCGCATAGCACTTCTCAATCCTTTCGCTTGTGGGCAATCCACCTTGGCATGGTGGCCTAATTCCACACCACTGTGACATAGCAGGCAGAGGTTATTTGGTTCCAGTCCCCTCGCTGCTTTCGCTCGTCGAGTTGGGAGAATATCCCTGCAAAGTTTCCAGATGAAAATGTTCACCTTGGGCGGAACCTGGCCGCTCCACACCGTGCTTCAGAGCTTCCTCTCGCCGTCCGGGGCTGAGCCGGTAGCTTGCATATCCTAATGATGTTTCTCTCTATACGCAAGATTGTAGGCACTGCGAACTGAGAAGATGCCCGTCTTCTCCATCTGCCAAGCTAGGAAATCCTCCATTGGCCTTGCCAGAATTTTGATCTTAGTAATTGCCTCCACATCAATGAGATTAAAATATCTGATTAGCTTGTTAAAATCCCAGTCTCTGCCTGCACCTCAACGCAGCCTGCACCTCCCTTGTCTCGAAATTACTTTCAGAGACAGATCCCGGGGGATCCATGGGTCACGCCAGATGCGCACCTGAGATCCATTACCAATTCTCCAAATCACCCCTTTCTTCAGGAGGTCTAGGCCGTGAAGTATACTTTGCCATGTAGGGGAGGAGTTGGAGCTAAATGCTGTATCAATCAGGCAACCACGTGGGTATTACTTAGCCTTCAGTAGTTGGGCACAAAGGTTGTCCGGTTGTTCTATTAATCTCCATGCCTGACGGGCCAGCATAGCTTGATTAAACAGGCACAGGTCTTTAAACCCCATCCCACCACTGCCTTTCTTCTTTACCAACTCTTTCCATGCAATCCAAGCAGTCTTTCTCTTCCCTTTTTCAGTTCCCCACCAGAACTCCCTAATGATACCTGTGAGATCATCACATAGTCCTAGCGGTAGTTTGAAAACACTCATTATATATGTTGGCAATGCTTGAGCAATCGATTTGATGAGAACTTCTTTCGCAGATGCTGACATATACTTTTCCGTATAGTCCTTTAGCCTCTTCCCTAGCCGCGCCTTCCGAGGTTGGAATCTTTCCCCTTTCAGCCTTCCATTTGGGGTAGGGAGCCCCAAATATTTTGCTTCAAACACAGTTTTTTCAGTGTTCAGAATCTGTTTTACTTCATTCATATCACCCGGCTCCACACTCCCACTGAACATAATGGAGCACTTTGCTGGGTTAACCAGCTGCCCTGTGCATCGCCCGTACGTGGTCAGTACTTCTTTCACTTCATTTGCCTGATCAGCATTTGCTTTGAAGAAAAGCAGCGCATCATCTACAAAAAGCAAATGTGAAATACCTAGAGCTCGCCTGCAAATGTGAAGCGGTTGCATAGCACCAGTACTGATTCTCCTATTAATCAAAGTCGATAACCCATTAGCGACAAAAAGGAACAAGAACGGCGAAAGCGTTCCAGGACTGTCTACCTCATGCCACGGTATTTTTTTTTCCTCTTTCACACCCATATTTTTTGGTCATTGGATCAAGATCCTAGGGTGGACTGCTTTATTCTTCCTTCCACCAATCTTCTCTTCTTCCTCCAGTCTCATTCGTCACTCCCTCCCCCCCTGCCGCCGCCCATCCTTCCCAACCGCGGGCGCTGTAGGGTCTCGCCGGGCGGCCGGCGCGGGGCTCCGGCGAGACCCTACCATGCCCGCGGCTTCCTCCGCCTGCCCCTCCCGGTGCTCCACGCCGCTACCATGGCCATCGATGCCCCGCCCCTACCCTGCCCCTACCCGTTCGGCGGCGCCATCGCCGTCGGGCTCACCGCCCCATCGCCCGCCACCTCTGCCGGTTCGGCCTGCCACCACCGGCCCTCCCTCTATGTCCGGCATGGAGGAGATGGCCAGACCCTTCCCCCCTCCAACCCTAACCCCGAACCCTAACCTCGCCGGAGTTAGAGAAGAAGAGACTGTTCGGTTGGCTGGCGGCTGGTGGCTGGTGGCTGATGCTGATTTGTTGTGAGAGAAAAGTACTGCTGGCTGGCTGGTGGCTGGTGCTGATTTGTTGTGAGAGAAAAGTACTACTGGCTGGTAGCTGATAAACCAACCGAACAAGCTGGAAGTCGAAGCCACCATGGATTGGTGGAAGGAGAAAGAAGAAGGCTTGGATTTGAGGAAGAAGCAAAATCTGGGTGTGAGAGAGGAAGAAAATATTCAGGTAGGGTATAGCTTTCCCCTTTTCGTTTCTTTTCCTTTGCTCCGCAGTTGTAGAAAGAATTGTTCAAACGTTGGAAACACAACTGGTCATCAGCAGAGTTACCTCCTATGCCCGTGTTCGGCGGTTGGGGACAATTTTTTGTCCCCAAATACTGTCGCATGCATGGAGCCCTAAACGAAGTTTATTTACAAAATCTTTTCACAGATGAGTGCAACTTTGCGCGACGAATCTAATGAGCCTAATTAATCCATGATTTGCTACAGTAATGCTACAGTAACCATTCTCTAATCGTGCAGTCAAAGGCCTCATTAGATTCGTCTCGCGAATTTGCCAGGGGTTGTGGAGGTAGTTTTGTAAACTGACTTTATTTAATACTCCTAATTAGTGGTCAAAGTAGCATTTAATGGAGGGAAAAAAAATTTGTCCCTCCAACCGAACACGGTCATGCACAAACAGAGATGGTCAACTATTGCCTTCAAATACTCCTTCGTCGTCGTGCAGTGTTTTTTTTTTTTGCGTCGGTCGTCGTGCAGTGTATGGTCGTATGGATTACCATCAAAGCGGAAAAGGCCCTGTTCACTTTGCACGGCTTTGGTATAATTGTTCAACTGAAGGCCAGCCACACGATGTTGCTGAGATCTTGCAGGACAGAGCTGCTTGCACAGCCTCGCTGAAACAACATACGGCGGCACAAAACCGTATCAAACCTCAAAATTATCGTCTTCTCACATTCCCACTGATAGTAAGGACAGTAGGCAGGGATAAAAAATCGTCAGGACGAGACGAACAATCATCAATGGCAAAGACTTAGATCAACTATTTTGATCCACGCTAACCTTACGGTGATTTTTAGCTGTGCAGTTCAGTCTATCATATAGCTTACATGAATCTGTTAACTTTGTGCAAGATTTGGACCACATTTCTGTTAAATTTCTGCATTTCAAACATGCGCTTTATGCTGTCAAGCTACAGTTCAGATGGGGACTAGACTTTTTTTTAGGACATTTTTCAAAGTGAACTGCACGCACAGTGGCACACACATATCTAAACTCTGTAACGCTTATTCCTAGAACTTAAAAAAAGAAAAGGGCGACACGCATCTTATATAAAAGGCCTTAATAAAGCCCAAAAGGCGACGCATTGGGCCTGGCCTGGCCTGTTCCGTTCCTCTCCACGGCCGGCGGCGGCCGTTTATCCAAAACCGGCCACGCCTTGTCCCCTTCTTCAACATTCCGCTGCTGGGACTGGGAAGCCGTGCGGGAAGATTGCAGGATTCGCAGCCGAATGGCGGCAGCGGCGCGGCCATCGAATGGTTGGTCCCTGCTCTACCCTCCCTCCCTTCAAGCCTTCCCTTCGCTGTATTCGTTTCGATGGTATCACATAGTTTCCCGATTCCCACGCGTATCTGACTCGGTGGGGGTGGTCGCAGCCACTCTCCTCGCACGCCTCAGGGAGGGCACGGCCAAGTTCGAGCTCCTCGAGGACTCCGCGCCAGCGCCGGTTTGGCCTCGGCTCCACTGCTTCGCGAGGATTGCCCCCTCGCTGTGCGTCTGCTTATTCTCCCCCTTTGAATTCTCTCTAGTCTTCGCACATCTGAATCAGTTGCAGTGCGAGCAAATTGAAGGAGCAAATACTTGTTTGTTGTGTACAGGAGGGGCGGTTGGTCGGCCGCGCTGAACAAGGTGGAGCATTACGGTGTTCAGAGGGTCACCGGAGATGGCCGGTGCATGTTTCGGGCGTTGGTAAGCTGCAGCGTAATCACAATCACTTTCTGTGCGCGCAGTATGCTGATGGATTGTGATCCTTTATTATTCAAAGATATTTGAGTTTGAATTCTAGTTGAAACAATCTCTTTTCAAATGCGTTTTTTGGCATCTCTGCAAATTCACATCAGAGGAACCCTGGTGTTATGCTTGTAGGCTAAAGGAATGGCAAAGAATAAGGGGATTCCATTGACCCCTAGGGAGGAGGTACAAGATGCAGGTAGCCTGAAACAATGCTTCACACATGGATCAATTTCCGCGTTATGGATTTTTGTTTCTGTTTACTTTTAACCTTTTGTGTACTTAAAGGTTTTTGCAGTTGATATCTAGATAGTTTGACATGTAATAACATTTGCTGACTTGCTGTGTGAAAAATGCAAATGGAGATCTTCTCCCCTTTTTATTTAAAGAGACTCGAGTTTACTATCATATTATGAGGTAGCACACCGACTTCAAATACCACAGAACTTATTTACATGATAGAACATAAAAGAAAAATGGTATCCTTGTCGATAAAAAATAATAATGAGTGTATGATGTGCTTTTCAAGTTCAGTTCTTTTTTTCGACTTGTAGGAGGATTCTTACAGAATGCATTAATTCATGGTTTTGGAATTATGTAGGATAGCAGTATAGCTTTTCCAACTTACAACCATAGCTTTTCACTGGAAAATCAATACTGATTTAGGCTAAAAGTATCCCCCGCTCACAATACAGATATATGGTAAGATTCAGCAATTGTTTCAGTAGAACATATGTATTGCAGATTGCATATTGCATATCCTATACCAACCATCTTTGAGTTTATAACCTCTTTACTCATCCAAACTTTATTTTTGCAAGCAAGTTTAGCATTCAGATAAACATGAGAATATCCATCTGTCACCTGTGGGATGACCATAATGTACGAATATATCACTAAAAGTTTTACGTGTGTTGATATATTCTAATTAATTAACCTCCAATTTCATAGATGATTTACGGATGGCAGTGAAAGAAATCATATGTGACAGCGAGACCGAGCGGCAGAAGTACGAAGAAGCTGTTATAGCAATTACCGTGGAACAATCGTTGAAACGGTTAGCTCCTACAACTTCCTAGTTTGCTTAACGGCATGAACTGAGTTAAAGGTGATGACTTATTCCTGATTTTTCTAGCTACTGCCAACGGATAAGGCGGCCTGATTTCTGGGGTGGAGAGTCAGAATTCCTGGTATCAGATTTCACTGTTCCAAAAACTTAAAAATATGTAATTTGTGTACCATTCATTTATCAGATTAGATCCATGGAGAATCTGTTGACATGATACGAGCAGTTATGCACCCCTTTTCTATTTTTGTTGGAATTCTGGAGGTTCTAGCGAAACTAGTGTTACCTGTTAGATGGAGCAGAGTACTAGTGCCTGTCTATTTTCTGGATTATATGAGTAGATCTGATCTTTTATACCTGATTTTCATATGAATTTATTTTCTCTTTTCAGGTTTTGTCTAGACTTTGTCAGCAGCCAATAATTATCTATATTCCAGAGCGGGAGGTAATTCCACTGCCTTCAGGGATAATGAATTTGAAGAGACAGATATACGGTTGATCCAAATAAAATTGCTGGCTTGAATGAAATTTGAACGGCCATTTCTTGTAGGCCTGCCTGTATTATGAAAGTGAAGAAGCAATAATCAGGTGTACCAATAATAGTGGATTTTGGAACCATCGTTACCATTAGAATGAATTGTGGCATGGTAACATTAAATGATTTATATATAAATAAAAAACACTGATAATTTGCAAAAAAAAAAGAGCAAAGGTTAAAGCAAGCCTAGCACTAACTGATCAATATAAATTCTGTAGCGATGTTCAAAATAAGCATCGCATTTCAGATATCTGCTTCCATGATCTAATGCTTTGAATCCGTAATGTTTTTGGATCTTGATATTTCTCAATGTTTTCTTTTAGAAAAATATGGTAGAGTATGTATGTAAACCGCATCCATCATCAGATCTGTATGACTTTTGTGGATTGAAGCACCACCTTTTGTTTCCTTGGAAGCTATCATGTTTATATGTTTGTGATATACTTCCATATGTTATACCTGAACCTGAACTCTTCACTTTGTGCCATAACTCAGCTTGGCTCACATCTATCCTGTATGCTTACAGTACCATGGTCGTGGTAATGGCTTCATCCCCATAGCTGAATATGGATTGGAGTTCGCCAAAAATTCAAAGAGTTGGAAGAAAAAGGCACCTGTAAGACTTTTATACAGCGGAAGGAATCACTATGATTTGCTAGTTTGACATGGTTGCAGAGATATCTTTTTCTTGTGTGCGTTGTCATCCCATAATTGTCTTTTTTTTCCTTTTTATTCTTATGTTAGCCAACAATAGAATCGGTTCAAGTATCAAAATATCAATGATGAAATATAGATTGTCATTCTATGGGTTCTACAGTTGTGTTCTTTGATCGGGCATCTTTTTCTCTCCTTGTGGCTGAAAACTGAGATGCTATGACAGTGGTTCTACCGGTAGTTTTAGAGTCATAGTATAGCCATTCCATTCTATGGGTTATTTAGCAGATTTTGAGCCAAAGATGCTGGTTGTACTGTACTCCTGCTCTAGTGTGAGGCTAATGCTATTTGCCAGAGATTTGTTTGTTGTGGCGTCAAGTTTTTGACCGGTTGGCGGCCGGCAGGATAATGGATCGTTCGTGGGAGTTGTGGGGCAGTACTATAGTCTATTGGATATGTTTGAAATCGAATCATTAGTACTCATCGTGTTGCATTTGCAGGCATGGTTGACCAGAATCATATATATGGTCCTTGCATGAGCTGTGGCCTGCATCTATTCCCTTTCTCCTCCATCTTCACGTCGTCGACAACAGTGCCTTAAGCCCTCAACATCTTTCTTTCCTTCTTGCTGGCCGTAGCTTTGTACCGGTGTGACCGTAACAGCGCTGCTACAGGTGACACCCCATGTGGCCTGTTACCGTAGAGGCAGAGGTTAACAGCATTCGGTTGGCTGGTGGCTGGTGCTGATTTGTTGTGAGAGAAAAGTACTGCTGGCTGGCTGGTGGCTGGTGACTGGTGCTGATTTGTTGTGAGAGAAAAGTACTGCTGGCTGGTGGCTGATAAGCCAACCGAACAGGCTGAGGCTATGTGTTCTCCGTCCTGTGTATTTATTTTCACAGAAAACCCACAACTACAAAATCCACCAAACCCACAACTACAAAATCCACCAGAAACAAGAGGGGAAATTGATTCAATGGCAACGGAATAAGGAGGCACAGATGCAAGTTGGCATTTATCTAGCTACTTAATATTGTTCTATACTCCACTAACCATTTGGTCGTGCATTATTGAGCTAGTACTAACCATGCTTAAAGCAAAGCGTTCACAAAGATGAGCTGTAGGTGCAACAACATCGATTGTACATTGTACATGATACCCGCCCGCCAAAGATAGACCTGTCCACTGCTACGCCCAGCCGCCGCCGCCGCCGCGAGTCGAATCCGAGCGGACACGCTCCTTCCATCACGGTCCCACTTGTCAACCACTCCCCGGACATGGCAAAACGCATACGCCTCGGCCTCGGCCTCGGCCTCGGCCTCGTCCTTTCGCTCTCAATAAAATTTGAAGAAAAAAAAAGCGAGGGAATTCAATGCGATACCATGCGGATGCGCTGTAGCCTCGTGTATCTGTAGCTAACCTGTGCCAAACCAGACTGCCAAACAAGAGGATAGTCCGACGAGGCAGCCGGGAAAAGGCTGGCCGACGTGGGCCGCACCGCGCCCGCCCGGCAATAATTATCCCGCCCGTCGCAGAGCCTGACGCCTGGGCCCCACCCCCGTCCACCATGCGACCCGTGCTTGCTTCCCCCGTACTTCTCCTCGGCCCCCACCCGGGGGCGGAGCTCCTCCCTCCCCGACATATGGGCCCCACCTGTTACTGGCCCCGCCCGCAGTGGCCCGAGAGATCAGAGCGGCCCGTGCTCGCTTGCGCACTAATGGTGGTCGTCATAATTTCGTACTACTAGTTTAATGAGCAGCAGCACGGCACTGTACTGTGCCTCCATCATCCCATCCGGCCATCCCCTCTCTCTCGTCTCGTCGCTGGTTTGTTGCTGGCTTTTCCCTTCCGCCGCGGCAAAAGTGAGGCGTCTGTGGCGAGCTGGGGGAGACGAACCCGTCATAATTCCATTGCTTAATTGCGTCTCGTTCCTCGGCGTATATAAGCGCGGGCATCGGGCCGGCCGGGCGGAGGTGTTCATTCTCCCTTCCCCCGCGCGCGCAGGCCAAGGCCGGATCGGGGCGTCTCAGATCTCGCGCGCCGCTGCTGCGTGAGAGGATCGGGCGAGGATGTTTAGCGGGACGCAGCAGAAGTGCAAGGTGTGCACCAAGACGGTGTACCCGATGGACCAGCTCTCCACCGATGGCGTCGTCTTCCACCGCTCCTGCTTCAAGTGCCAGCACTGCAAGTCCACCCTCTCCGTACGTTCCCTTTCGCCCGTGTCCTTTGTGTTTTAGCGGTGGGTGGATGGATCTGTAGGTAATGCAATGCAGCATCGGGGAGTAGATCTGCTGATTGCGGCGGCGAACGGATCTGTCGCGAGAGTTTCGTAGTATCAGGAAAAATCTATGCTCGAGAGATCATGATTTTGTCCGTTTCCCATTTGCTGACTTGGTACAAGAGGATTGGGCAGAAAATTCATGGAAATGAAAACTGTTCTTTGATCGGTAGGTAGGCAAAGATATGCAGTCATGCAGGGTCTGATAATCTCCGTGTTTATCTTTTTTGGGTTTGGTAGCTGAGCAACTATTCGTCGTTCGAAGGAGTGCCGTACTGCAAGGCCCATTTCGAACAGCTGTTCAAGGAGACCGGAAGCTACAACAAGAGCTTCCAATCGCAATCACGTAGGTCTTCAGTACCGAATCATTGACATGAAAATACTGGTTTTCGCGTTTACGCGATCTGATGTAGTGATTGCTCTTGCTTTTCTTCTTTCAGCCGCAAAGATTACTCCGGAAAAGTTGGCCCCGGAACTGGTGAGTGCCAATCCGTCTGCGTTGGTTTTAATCGCTTTGCATTATTCAAATAGTCAGATAGAGAATTGACCAGTGTTGTGCAAAATTTGCTATTCAGACCAGATCTCCAAGCAAAGCTGCAAGGATGTTTTCAGGAACACAAGACAAGTGTGCAACTTGTGGCAAAACCGCATATCCCCTTGAGAAGGTAATTCAACCAACACCATGCTTGTTTCATCTTCATTATTTCAGTCGAAGTTTTGGAATGCAAATCATTATATTATTTCGAATTTTATCCATATCTTTTTCAATGCACTGTAGTAATTAGACCAAAATATTTGGAATAAAATATCTTGTTTTCATGACATGCACAACTGAACAAATATTTGTCTTTTGATTGTGTTGTCTGCTAAATTGCATTGTCAACCTAAACCTACTCCATTTATGAAGTACATCAAATCTTTGTTTGTCTTGATTCATCTACTTTTCCTTTGTTTTGATTCCTCAAAAAGTTTCTTTAAGATTGCTTTCTTGATCTTCCAAAATGTGCTATTGACTTATTGAAGAAACATTGCAGGTAACTGTTGAAGAAAAGGCCTACCACAAGTCCTGCTTCAAATGCTCCCACGGGGGCTGTGCCCTTACACCCTCCAACTATGCAGCCTTGGAGGGCATTCTCTACTGCAAGCACCATTTTTCTCAGCTTTTCAAGGAGAAGGGAAGCTACAACCATCTGATCAAGTGCGCATCCGTCAAGCGCGCGGAAACGCAGCCAGAACAACCAGCACAACCGGCCGCTGATTCCTCCTGATCGTGCCGTTTCAACAGTGGGGTTTGAAGGCGAGAATTCGGAAGCCTCCAGTTTTTTTTACTTAAAAGCACCTGCTGTATATGCCATCTAGCCCTGAGGGATACCGGACTTCACTATTTTGGTATCCTCTGCTGTGCCGGCTGAATCACAGTGGTGAACCATGGAATTGCTGTCATTTTCAATGAAATTGTTGTGCACCGGATACTGATATTTGGTATCTTGCCCTTTTTGGTCGATATATTGGTTTGTTGCCTTGCGATACTTATTGCAGTCTGGTCGATATCCGTATCATCCCTCTGTTTCAGGGTTCTTTTCATTTTTAAGTGAATTTTGATTCCCTAAAAATATGCCGAAAGCCCACCTATTATGGAAGGATCCTGCGTTCCAGAGAGGAAAAGGAAGTGATGCTCTGTTACTGGATTACGCTGAGCCTACTGGATTACTGACATGAGCTCGACCATCCGGTCAGCATGCTACCTCTTACTGGAACCATATTCGATGCAAATGGCTTATTTCAAAAAAAAAAAAAAAAAAGGATCGATGCAAATGGATGAGATTGTTCATGGCATCAACCAGATGGGGATGAGATTGGCATCAACCAGATGGGGATGAGATTGTTCATGGCATCTAAGTTGCTCACAGCACTAATTTCGATTGTTTACAATCTTTTTTGAAAACTATAAAAAACAGACAAAAAAGTCTCCATGTAAGTTGACACGCCAGAGACGTGAAAATTAGTACTGAATAGCTTCATAATCGTGAAGAGGCTACACAAGACAAGAATGGACCAGTTATACTAAAGTATAGCGCATTCCCATTTCTTACCGTTTCTCAAGCTATGTAGTCTGTACTCATGTTTATAGTCCAGTCTATACAGAAATTAAACAAATCCAAGTAGTACAAAATCGTGTGTTTCCCCGCCCTGTTTTCCACACCTTTGGCAGGGAAGAATAAACACAACTGGACAGACAACAATGAAAGGCTAAGTGCTACACATGAAGGCACCAATTTCCCCCAAATCTCCTCGATCCCACAGGTCAGCTCGTGCTTGCAGTTCTCCAATTCTCCCCTGCATAGACACCTTCACTACCAAGTTCCTCCTCTATTCTAAGCAGCTGCAAATACAGCGTAAAAGGGTTACCACGAGTCAGCTGTATCATGGCGGTATGTATACAGGGTATACTAACATGTTACAAATATAAAGAGTTAACAGAAAGAAAACCTGATTGTATTTGGTGAGACACTCCCCACGGCACGGGGCACCGGCTTTGATCTGTCCCGCTGTGGCACCAACAGCCAGGTCAGCGATGAAAGAATCCTCAGTGTCTCCAGACCTATGTGACACCATCACACCCCAATGTGCATCCTTTGCCTGCTTCACCACCTCTATAGCCTCAGTGACAGTGCCCACTTGATTTACCTGCATATTAAAAAAAAGGTATTAACATCCATAAGACAAATAGCAGGTATACTAAGGACCTCTTGGGAACATAGAAATTTGGCATGCGATCCAGTATATTTCCTGTCAAAACCTATGAAAGAACGGTGTTCAAAATAGGTAGTCAACAAAAGTTGAGAAAGAAATTAAGGGAGCAATGATTAGGAAGAAAATACATGCGCAAGCAAGAGAGGTTCTTGCAGCTCCTATGTGCCTACACCTGTAAAGCCTACTAGTTTATTTGCAAGTTTCACATCTTCTACTTCTCAAACAAGTTTCTCATCTTCCAGCAAATTTAAGTAATAAATAGATTCCATATAGCTGTTGCAGGCTGAATACACACCGCTCAATGAACATGAGCATCCAGTCACAAAGATGACTGTGTTAGTATACCCTGTATACACACTGCCAGTCAGGCTGACTTGACACAGGGCAGGTATCAACTTGTTAGTATACCCTATACACACCTTTGACAAAGATGAGAAACAGTGTGTATGCAGGGTATATAGGGTAACTTAACAAGGCAGGTCAAGACATAAAACTTCACTATAATGAACATTGAGAAGGGTGAATGGCCGCACTTTAATAAAGAATCAGAATGAGCATCCAGTCACAAAGATGACTGTGTTAGTCAAATAAAGTACACTTAATTCCAGAGTTTGTTCACATGTGGTATTGTTTCTCTCTTTTTTTTTTGTTACTTGTCATTTCTCAAAGTATAGATATTTAACACAAATGAGTTCCAGATTTTCTTAAGAATACATATGGATGACTTGAGGCTTGCCTTCAGAACAAGAGCGTTGCATGTGTACTCACTAACTGCCCGCTTAATGCGTTCGGGATCGGACATCAATAAGTCATCCCCTGCAACCTATACACATTTTATACCATGAGTTCCTCATGAAATAAAAAACCAAAAGTTGAAAAGAACAAAAATCACCTGGCACAACTCTAGTGTGGTCAACTTTTTGGAGTGCTCCCAGTCATCTTTGTCAAAGGGCTGCTCAATGGAGACAAGTGGGTACTCTAGTGCAGAAATGGAGGAAGAAATCAACAAACTTATGTTTTTAACCTTTATGAAACTTAAAGATGTATAAAATTGATGTCAACACACAATTCAGTAATACCTGAACAAAGCTGGCTATAGATTTCAATCATATCATCTGCAGTTTTGAAGTTCTGCCCTGATTTCTCTGTTGACTTGAACTCCAGATCATATTTCTTACCTAATAAAGAGATGGATGAACACAGCTATTGAGCAACTGACTGGCATAGTAAATACAAACTAACCCCAACTCCCCAAGCATCGACTGTGTGTAGATATTTTACCTACATTTCAAGCTCACTATTTCTAAGGTTCAAGATTGTACAGTATCTGATAATCTGGAATTCTGGATACAAGCAGAGTATGTAGCAGCATCATTAGAAGATCTTTGCTAGATGGTCCTAAGTCCTAACAGCATGTTTTCAGTGACACTAGCATGGTTCTGGTGAATAGCAGTGACAATATTAAACAAGGAGATCACAGTACGAAAATGATGAGGCATACAAAATACTGGTTGGGGGCAGAAACATTGAAACTATGAAATATAGTTTTTTCAACACAGTACAGAAAGTCCTTCCTTCAGACACAACCAAAGCAGCAGAATGATTACATCCTATCACCAAATCTCGTAGTCTATTTGATATTTTGATTTAGAGGACTAACCGACTAAGTTTTGAACATTTACACAGTTCACAATAAGAAATGCCGCTGCTTTTCTACTTACCTACACAAAAATCAGTAGCAGCGACATCAATCGCCAATTTAATTCTTCCATTATATCCAGCCCTCTCTATTGCTGCAATAACAAGATCCAGGCCTTCAGATATGCTGAAAATTGATAAAGCCACATAGAGATGGCATTAGTGAAATCCATATCGAGATCTCCTAAAAGGGAAAACAAGATATGAGTTATATCAGAAAATGGTGAATTAGTTTCTTACTTGCCTGGAAATATTCGGAGCAAAGCCACCATGATCTCCAATGTTGCAACTCTCTGCACCATACTTCTCCAAGATAATATCCTGTAGAATTAATTGGTAAGGAAATATGTACAAATCTGAACAAGCCTTTCCTGTTCAGTCTGAAAAAACAAAACTAGTACGCATCTGAAAGGCTCATGGTATCAGTACTTTGCATTAAGGGCAATTAACCCAAATGAATTCACAATAGCTAAATTCAGAACAGAAAAAAAGCGAAGGCGTCAGAAAAGAAGTGCACAATATTCGGTTTTTATTGAACACAATATTATGATGTTTGATGAACATTTTAATTCAAGTATTAGTGGAGAACAATAATTCATGTTGCTAATACATGAGATTGTTAGAAGTGAATGCTACCTTGAGATGATGATAGGTCTCGGAACCCATCTGCATTGCTTCTTCAAAGTTCTTTGCATCAACAGGAAGGATCATAATTTCCTACAAAAAAGAAAAGTTTACTTATACTTCAGACTTACACATAATCATATTGATATGGTAGATACACATGAACCACCAATTATCTTAATATATTTCTGTTTAGGCAAATGAACAAATAAGGGAATAATGCCTTCAACTTCTATTCTACTATTTTTTCAGAAGAGAGCCTTCAGGAGCTTGCAGAGAAATTGGTTCTACATGGCAATCCTAAAGGTTTAAATGAATACTTGGATGGGAAGACCATTTCCGGCATGCTTTCCACCATTGATGACTGTAATTACAGGGACAGGAAGAGTTGTGGCGCTTTTGCCAACAAGATCTGCAATATGCTTGTAGAGTGGAACCTGCACAGTGAGAAGCATCCAAGGATCCAACAAAAAGAATTATGTGCGGTGTCATCAAGACAATTTGACATCAAAGTTCTGATGATTTTAGCAGAAAAACAGCACCTCTTTTTCAGCAGCTCCAGCTTTGCAAGCTGCAATTGATACTGCCAGCATAGCATTTGCTCCAAGCTCAGCCTGCACTTCATATAGTATCACAGTTATTTCCATTTGGATAAAATCCATTCGTCCAAAATAAGGACGACTTAGGGTACAAAGAAATTGAGGCATTAGTTATCAGTAGAAACACAAGTAGACAATGACAAGAACATAGCATTATTTCCCAACAGTCAAATACAGCAAACAAATTTTCGTCACATACTGCCCCTGAAACAATGTAAAGTTATAAAGTATTGCTTGAGCATATGGAGCAATTAGTCGTTTGAGTTACTCTGCAGCTTTTACGCATAACATTGTTTTGTCAATGCAGAATTCAGGAACGAACTAACCGCAGAGGAGGGTAAAAGGAAAGGGTCCGCGAGTGTTATACCTTGTGGCGCGCCTTGTCCAAGTCCATGATGGCCTGGTCGATCTGCGCCTGCTGCTGCGGATCCATCCCCACGAGCGCCTCCGAGACCTTGTCGTTGATCACCCGCACCGCATCAGCAACCGCCCTGGCGAGGATCTTCCGCCTCTCGGCGTCCCCGGCCGTGTCCGCGGCGGCCCCTTCGGGCGCGCCTGCGCCGACCGCGGACGCTCGGTGCACGGCCTTGTTGGTGTGCAGCTCGACCTCAACGGCCGGCGCGCCGTGCCCGTCAAGGATCTGGCGCGCCCGCACGCTCGTGATCACGGCCGGCGCCGCGCGGCGCATGTGGCCCGCGATGAAGAGCACCGGGTCCGAGGCCTTAGCGCGGACCGCCGCGTTCACGGCCTCCTCGATCTTGCGCGAGAGCAGGTGCTTCTCTAAGTACTCCTGCACCGACATGGCTGCCGCGGCGGTGTAATTCGCCTGCTCCTCACGACCTCACGGCGCCGTCCTCCTCCCCTCCCCCGACTCCGCTTGTACCCGAGGGGCGTGCGGCGAGTCGCCTGAATCCGAAGTTCTGAACTAGGAAGACGAGCCAGAGAGGTCAGAGGCTCAGAGGAGGAGTGTGCAAGCGTGGGCCTAATTTTCTATTGGGCTGAGTACTTGTTTACATTTTTCCGGAATATGGGCCTTGGCCCATGAGCGAACATTTCATTGCCAGCTACTCTACTTTGAGCTTCTTCCATTCTCTCCCCCAATTCGCCGAGGTCAGGAGCCCGGCGGCCGACCAAGGAGCGCCACCGCACCGGCACCTGCGCCGCCGACTGCCGCAGCCGCGCGTCGCCCTGTCCCAGCTTCCCTCTCTCCGGCTGCGACCCTCCCTGGTGGCCGGTGACGCCTGGACGGTGGCTCCCTGCTGCTGCGCGCCTGGAGTCTCTAAATCGCGAGCGAGGAGCTAGGGCTACAGTAGTCAGAGGCGATTTGGGGGCGATTCGCCGCCGCCATCGCCGCCGCCCCGTTCCTTCGCGCCGTGGGAATCCGCTACGGCAAGTACTGCGGCGTGGGCTGGAGCGGCTGTGACGGGGAGGAGCCCTGCGACGACCTCGACGCCTGCTGCCGCGACCACGACCACTGCGTCGACAAGAAAGTTTCTGAGCTGGTAAAAACTCTCTTGCTAAATACTTGAAGAATTGAAGTGCCAGTGCAAGTAAGCTATTACAGATCGTTTGGTTCGTGTGGTTAGAGATTTTGTTAGAATCCACAATTCAATTTGGTTCTGGTTTGAAAACGCTGGTAGATTGGAGTAGTTTGGTTTTTGAGGAGTAAATTGAATTGGTTGGGCAAACGAAACCAGCAGCTGTGTAGAAATCTGAGTGTTTTTTCATCAAAAGACCCTTGTGGTGCATACCATAGTATTGGAAGATGGAGGAATTTCAAGACAGAGTTGAGCATTTGAAGTTATCTGATGCAGAAAAGGAGGAAATCCATATTACACTTTCTGAAAATGCACAAGTTGGGGAGTCGCAGGCAATAGGGAAATTGTTCTCTGAGAATCTAATACCAGCAAAAATATTAGCACAAAAACTAGGAATGATATGGTGCCCGTTAAAAGGAGTACTATGCAAGGATCTGGGTGAGAATCTTTTTTTATTCACGTTCATGCAAAAATCAGGGAAGATAAGGGCCTTACAAGAGGGACCATGGAATTTTATGAGAGATTTACTAGTAATGGAAGACTATGATAGGACAAAATGTCTAGACGAGTTGGATTTCTCTTATATTCCGATCTGGATTAGAGTCTCAAAAGTCCCGATGGGCTTGATGACTAAGGAAACAGGTGAAAAGATAGGTAGAAAGGTTGGAAAGGTGATGGAAGTACAAAGTGAAAATGATAATACAGCAGTCGGAAGATTTTTATGGATCAAGGTTAAGCTTGATATTCGAAAACCATTGATGCGAGGGGTGACACTTGTCGTATTATGTCTTGTTTTTCCTTTAAGTGTCACACCTCGCATCATTGGATCATCAAATTGTGACACTTAAAGGAAGATATGGTGTCCTATTATGTATGAGTTTTTACCTAACTTTTGTTATATGTGTGGTTGCATAAGCCATAGTGAAAAGGCATGTTCTATGAGTTTAAAGAAAGACGAAGCTCCACAATGGGAGGATAGTCTTCGTTATATGCCACCAAGAAGGAGACCTGATGATAAGATACCTTTCTCAAGGCAAGGATATAGAGAGAGCTTCAGAAGACCGAATAATGCTGGGAATCAAAATCAGGAAAGGAAAAACAAGACATATAATGATGATCCAATGCCGAAAAAGAGATTTGATGAAAAAACACAATTTTCAAAAGAAGGCAAAAAGGGGAGTTTCTGGGGATCGTGCGGCTCCAGGAGCTGGAGATGCAAAGACAGAACGGGTAGTGATAGTCCCTCATGGAAGAAGGATGTCATGGGAGGTAAGAAGGAAGAGGTTACCACATCCAACCATAATATGGATAAGGTAAACGAGAGCCCAACAATTTATAAGGATAACAAAAATAATCCTGAGAATAGTAATAAGGATGATGGGATGGATAAGATACAAGAAATAGTTGGCACCAAGGAGGTTGATGAGAAGCAAGATAAAAAAGTGGAGGTTACGGAAGATGTTGAGAAGAAAGGTGATGTGAATTGTGGCATGCGCCCAAGGCATCTCGATCGAGCAAGCTCTAGAACCCAAAGCGCCATAGAATCAGAAGATCAGAAGCAGCTTGTGAAAGACAATGTTAAGAGTATGCGCAAATTTAAACGCATATCTCGCTCAAGTGGTTAAAGAAAGCCAGAAAGATCATTGTTGGCTATACATGGGAGAAAGAGAAGCTTGAAAGAGGAGGAAGCCACAGAATCAGAGGTGATAAAATCCCTTCTACCTCTATATTGCTGGGGGAAGAGGTTAAAGAGAGGCATACCTAAGAGTAAAGAGGCGGGCTCCCCTGGGGAGTGCCGCCTGGAGCAATGAGTTGCCTAAGCTGGAACTGTCGAGGCTTGGGCAATGCCGCGACAGTTAAAGAGCTTCGCGATTTTGCGAAGAATATTGCCCCTTCAGTACTTTGTGTGTTGGAGACTCAGGTCCATAAATCACGGGTGGAAGGTCTCAAGAATACTCTTGGTTATGCTAATGCTTTTGCTGTAAGCAGTTCTGGCCGCAGTGGCGGCTTAGGAATTTTCTGGAATGATGATGTCAAGCTGGAAATCCTGCCATACTCGCAGTATCACATTGATACCGTTATCACTGAGGTGGGTGGTGATCCGTGGAGGCTAACATGCGTGTATGGGGAAGCGCAGTCTAGTGAAAGATTCAAAACATGGAATTTATTAAAACATATAAAGTCATCATCGTCATTGCCTTGGGCATGCGTTGGCGATTTCAATGAAGTTTTACATCGCTCGGAACATGTTGGATTGCAAGAAAGAAGCTATACCCAGATCGAGAATCTCCGAGAGATGGTTGATGTGTGTGGTTTTGGTGACTTGGGGTACGAAGGTCGGAGTTGGACCTACGAGAAGAAAATTACCGGAGGAACATACTGTCAAGTTAGACTTGACAGAGCACTAGTGACACCGGACTGGAGTACTCGTTTCCCTCTAGCAAAGGTGCGCCATTTGACGGCTGCAGCGTCAGATCATGGTCCCATTGTCTTACAATGGGGTACTACGCTGACAAGGAAAAGTTGCA
The DNA here is from genome assembly GCA_004135705.1 of Alloteropsis semialata. Taxonomy (NCBI): domain Eukaryota; kingdom Viridiplantae; phylum Streptophyta; class Magnoliopsida; order Poales; family Poaceae; genus Alloteropsis; species Alloteropsis semialata. The sequence continues at coordinate 84,304,233 of CM014278.1, read as the reverse complement.
AGCGGCGATTCAGATATGAGACGATGTGGGAGAGGCATGAGGAGTTCGCATCCATGATGGAACAGTCATGGAAATCAGAAAATACGGCAACCACTGTTCAAGATTTACAGACCAAGCTGGATACTGTTTCTAGTAAGCTAAGCAGGTGGGGCAAATGCACTTTTGGACATGTGCAACATGAGCTAAGAAAACTCAAGACTGAACTTGAGAATCTCCAGGCTGATCCATTGCGCCAAGGCCCATCTTACATGGAAATCAAAATTGTTGAACGCATCAAGAAGCTGAATCACAGAGAAGAACTAATGTGGAAACAAAGAGCTAGAATAGAGTGGCTGACGGCAGGTGATAAAAATACTCGTTTTTTTCACCTACGCGCTAGTCAAAGAAGACGGAGAAACATGATCGTCAAATTAAGAAAGGACGACGGTCAGGTGACGGAGAACGTGGCGGAGATGGGTAGCATGGTCATGGCCTTCTACCAGAGTTTGTACAGCTCAGAGGGTACTTCTAATATGAATGCAGTTTTGGAGACCGTCCCCATCAAGGTTACTCCAGAGATGAATGATAAATTAGTTGCCCCTTTTTCTGAGAATGAGGTTAAGGAAGCTTTATTTCAAATGTTTCCTACAAAGGCTCCGGGTCCGGACGGCTTTCCAGCTCATTTCTTTCAGAGACACTGGGATCTTTGTGGTGTGGAAGTTACCTCTGTGGTCCTACGGGTGCTGCGAGGTGAGGATGATCCGTCCGTGATTAATAATACTTTTATAGTTTTGATTCCCAAAGTAGCAAACCCAGAGGAATTAGGTCAATTTCGGCCAATTAGTCTCTGCAATGTCATATATAAAATAGCATCCAAGACTTTGGCTAATAGATTGAAGGTGGTTTTACCGGATATAATAGCGGAGGAGCAGTCAGCTTTTGTACCAGGGAGGCTAATTACAGACAACATCATAACGGCATATGAGTGTTTACACTTCATGAAGCGGAAGCGTGCTCACGATTTGAGATGTTGTGCCTTGAAGTTGGACATGAAGAAAGCGTATGATAGAGTTGAGTGGGACTATTTACGTGCCATCATGATCAAGATGGGTTTTCATCGGAATTTTGTGGAGATGGTAATGAGACTGGTAACTACAGTTTCATTTTCTGTTCTATTTAATGGTGATTGCCTTCATAGTTTTAAACCATCGAGGGGCATACGTCAGGGAGATCCTATCTCCCCCTATTTGTTTCTATTGGCAGCAGAGGGCCTTTCGTGCCTGTTGAAAGCAAGAAATTGGTCATCAGCACTCATGGGAATTAAAGTGGCTAATTCAGCTCCGATGATTAGCCACTTACTCTTTGCAGATGATAGCCTGCTGTTTTTTAGAGCAAATAGGGAGAGCGCGCGGGAGATCAAGGATGTATTACATCTATATTGTCAAGCATCCGGACAACAAATAAATATGGAGAAATCTTCCATTTATTTTGCTAAAGGATGTAGACAGAGCCTCAGGAATGTGATTAAGGAGGAACTTAATGTACATAATGAAGCTCTAAGTAAAAGGTATCTAGGGATGCCAACTGAAATTGGAATTTCGTCAACCGGAGCCTTCAAGTATTTGAAAGATAGAGTTTGGGATAAGGTGTAAGGTTGGATGGAGAAGTGTCTGTCTGCAGGGGGTAAAGAAGTGTTGATCAATTCTATGTCCTGTTTTAGGCTCCCAAGAGGCTTGTGCCAACATATAGATGGGCTGCTCAGAAAATTTTGGTGGGGCAGCAAGGAGGGGGAGCGGAAAACTTGTTGGGTAGCTTGGGACGACATGATTATGCCAAAGTTCGCGGGAGGACTCGGGTTCAGAAATATGGAAATTTTCAATTTGGCCTTACTAGCCAAGCAAGCTTGGAGGATACTGCAGGACACGAATTCTCTTAGTGCAAGGGTACTTAAAGCAGTCTACTTTCCGGAGGATGACTTTCTGCAAGCAAGGTTGGGCTCGTCACCATCGAGGGTTTGGAGATCCATCTTGGATGGAAGGGAGGCTCTAGCACAGGGTCTGATCCGTCGGATTGGAACGGGCGAGGACACACTCATATGGTCGATGAACTGGATACCTAGGAATGGGTTGTTGAGGCCGCTGACTAGTTGGTGCGATAACCCGTCAATAAGAGTTAGCGATCTCATTGACATGACCACAGCCTCGTGGGATAGACAGAAACTGAAGGTAGTTTTCAACCCAATGGATGCTGAGTTAATCAACAATATACCTCTTAGTACATGAAGGCAAAGAGATTTCTGGGCGTGGCACTACGAAAAGAGCGGCATATTCTCGGTTCATTCCGCATACAGGATGTTAGTTATGAATAAATTCAATGTGGATGCTTGCTTGAGAAATAAGGGAGGAAGATCAGACGTCAAGACAGATAAAAAGGAGTGGACTTCTTTGTGGAATGTTAAAGTACCGTCGAAGATTAGAGTCTTTCTTTGGCGGCTAGCTAAGTATTCACTCCCAACCGGAGATGTGTTGCACCGTCGTAACATGAAGACCCAGAATACTTGTACTCTATGTGGTACCCAGGATTCGTGGAAGCACTCGTTGATCGAGTGTAACATGGCCCGTTGTGTATGGGATCTTGAACGGGAGGAACTACTAGAGCATTTATGTGAGATTGACCATGGCGATGCTAGAGGATGGCTAACAGTTGTGATGACCACGTTAAACCATGAAGATCTTACCCGAGTATTAGTGACTCTTTGGGCCATATGGTATGCCAGGAGGAAGGCGATACACGAAAACAGCTTCCAAAGCCCTTTGTCGACTTACTGTTTTATGAGTAGGTTCGTCCAGGACCTAAATGTGACGCAGCAGAGGAGGCCAACGCCAAAGGAAGATACAACGCGTGAGATATTACCACGCTGGATTCCTCCGCCAGAGGGACTTATGAAGGTTAATGTCGATGCTGCAATTGCCAAGAACTCCCCGAGGGCGGCTTTTGCTGCGGTGGCAAGAGATGGGGCAGGCCAGTTTATGGGAGCCTCAGCTGTAGTGGTGGATGGAATGAGTGAACCGGAGATTGTGGAAGCGCTAGCAGTTCGGGAAGGACTGTCACTGGCGAATGACCTAATGTTACAGAAATTCAGGTTAGCTTCTGATAACAGCAATGTAATCCGAAGTATTAAAGGCCCAGGATTTGGTCAATATGGACACGTTGTCCAGGAGATCAAGGCGCGAGCAGATGATTTTGTTCATGTGGACTTTGTACATGAAGGTAGAGGTTCCAACGGTGATGCACACCGTTTGGCTAGAAGTTCTATATATGATGTAACAGGCAGACATATTTGGCTGCTGAATCCGCCTCAGGGTATTTGTAACTCATATGTTTTTGATTAATAAAGCTTAAGTTTCCTCAAAAAAAAAAGCTACTCTACTTTGACATTAAAGGACGACGAAGCTCCACAATGGGAAGATAATCTTCGTTACATACCACCAAGGAGACCTGATGATAAGATATCATATTCAAGATCAGAATATAGAGAGAGCTTCAGAAGACCTAATAATACTCGGAATCAAAATCAGGAAGGGAAAGATAAGACTTATAATGATGGTTCAATGTCAAAAAAAGGATTTGATGATAAAACGCGATATTCAAAAGAAGGCAAAAAAGGAAACTTCTGGGGATCATGTGACAAAAAGAGTAGTGATAGTCCCACATGGAAGAAGGATATGATGGGAGATAAGAAGGAGGAAGTTGCCACAACTAATAATGATACAGGAAAAAACGTGATGCGGTCAAAAAATAATCCTGAAAATAGCAATAAGGATGATGGGATGGATAAGATACAAGAGATAGTTGGTACCAAGAAGGATGATGAGAAGCAAGATCGGATAGTGGAAGTTAATAGGAATAAGGAAGAGAAAGGTGATGTAAACAGTGATCGGACAAGCTTTATGAGTAATGTACACCTGAGGCATTTTGATGGAGTAGACTCTCAAAGTGCAATAGAAAGAGAAGATCAGAAGCAGCTTGTGAAAGAGGATGTTAAGACTATGCGTAAATTTAAACGTATATCTCGCTCAATTGGTGAAAAAAGTTAGAAAAATCATTATTGCTTATCCATGGGAGGAAGAGAAATTTAAAAGAGGATGAAGCCAAAAAATCAGAGGTGACAAAATCTCTTACACCAGTATACTGCCGGGGGAAGAGGTTAAAGAGAAGCACATCTAAAAGTAAAGATGCGGGCTCCCCTGAGGAGTGCCGCCTGGATCAATGAGTTGCCTAAGCTGGAACTGTCGAGGCTTGGGCAATGCCGCGACAGTCAAAGAGCTTCGTGATTTTGCGAAGAATATTGCCCCGTCAGTACTTTGTGTTTTGGAGACTCAGGTCCATAAATCACGGGTGGAATGTCTCAAGAATACTCTTGGTTATGCTAATGCTTTTGCTGTGAACAGTTCTGGTCGTAGTGGTGGATTAGGAATTTTTTGGAATAATGATGTAATGCTGGAAATTTTGCCATACTCACAGTATCACATTGATGCCATTATCACTGAGTGGGTGGTGATCCCTGGAGACTATCATGCGTGTATGGGGAGGCGCAGACAAGTGAGAGATTCAAAACTTGGAATTTATTAAAACATATAAAGTCATCATCGGCATTGCCTTGGGCATGCGTTGGCGATTTCAATGAAGTTTTACATCGCTCGGAACATGTTGGATTGCAAGAAAGAAGCTATACCCAGATCGAGAATCTCCGAGAGATGGTTGATGTGTGTGGTTTTGGTGACTTGGGGTACGAAGGTCGGAGTTGGACCTACGAGAAAAAGGTCACCGGAGGAACATACTGTCAAGCTAGACTTGACAGGGCACTAGCAACGCCGGATTGGAGTGCTCGCTTCCCTCTTGCGAAGGTGAGCCATTTGATGGCTGCAGCGTCAGACCATGGACCCATTGTCTTGCGGTGGGGCGCTAGGCCGATAAGGAAATGTCGGAAGGGGCGGTTCAGATATGAGACGATGTGGGAGACACATGAGGATTTTGCGTCCATGATGGAACAGTCGTGGAAATCAGAAAGTACGGCGACCACTGTCCAAGACTTACAGACCAAGCTGAGTAATGTTTCTAGTAAGCTGAGCAGTTGGGGCAAATGCACATTTGGACTTGTGCAACGTGAATTAAGTAAACTCAAGACCGAACTAGAGAACCTCCAGGCTAATCCATTGCGCCAAGGCTCATCGCACATGGAAATCAAGATTATTGAACGCATCAAAGGGCTGAATCACAGGGAAGAGCTAATGTGGAGGCAGAGAGCTAGAATACAGTGGCTGGAGGCAGGTGATAAAAATACTCATTTTTTCCACCTACGCGCTAGTCAAAGGAGACGGAGAAATATGATCGTAAAGTTAAGAAAGCAGGACGGTCAGGTGACGGAGAACATGACGGAAATGGGTAGCATGATCACAACCTTTTATCAGAGATTGTACAGCTCAGAAGGTACTTCCAATATGCACGCAGCTTTGGAGACAGTCCCCATCAAGGTTACACCGGAAATGAATGATAAATTAGTTGCCCCTTTTTCTGAGAATGAAGTAAAGGAAGCTTTAAATGTTCCCTACAAATGCTCCGGGTCCGGACGGCTTTCCAATTCATTTCTTTCAGAGGCATTGGGACCTTTGTGGCGTGGAAGTTACCTCAGTGGTACTACGGGTGTTGCGAGGGGAGGATGATCCGACTGTGATTAATAATACTTTTATAGTGTTGATTCCCAAGGTAGCAAATCCGGAGGAATTGGGACAATTTCGGCCAATTAGTCTCTGCAACGTCATATACAAAATAGCATCCAAGACTTTGGCTAATAGATTGAAGGTAGTTTTACCGGAGATAATAGCGGAGGAGCAGTCAGCTTTTGTACCAGGGCGGCTAATTACAAACAACATCATCACGGCATATGAATGTTTACATTTCATGAAGCGGAAGCGTGCTCACGATTTGAGATGCTGTGCTTTGAAGTTAGACATGAAGAAAGCCTATGACAGAGTCGAGTGGGACTATCTACGCGCAATCATGATTAAGATGGGTTTTCATCGGCTTTTTGTGGAGATGGTAATGAGATTGGTAACTACAGTTTCGTTTTCTGTTCTATTTAATAGTGATTGCCTTGACAGCTTTAAACCATCGAGGGGTATACGTCAGGGAGATCCTATCTCCCCCTATTTGTTTCTACTAACAGCAGAGGGCCTTTCGTGCCTGTTAAAAGCAAGAATTCAGTCATCAACACTCATGGGAATTAAAGTGGCTACTTCAGCTCCGATGATTAGTCACTTACTCTTCGCAGATGACAGCCTACTGTTTTTTAGAGCAAACAGGGAGAGTGCTCAGGAGATTAAGGATGTGTTACACCTATATTGCCAAGTATCGGGCCAACAAATAAATATGGAGAAATCTTCCATTCATTTCGCCAAGGGATGTAAACAGAGCCTCAGAAATGTGATCAAGAAGGAGCTTAATGTACATAATGAAGCCCTGAGTGAAAGGTATCTAGGGATGCCAACTGAAGTTGGAATTTCGACAATTGGAGTCTTCAAGTATTTGAAAGATAGAGTTTGGGATAGGGTGCAAGGTTGGATGGAGAAGTGTTTGTCTGCAGGGGGCAAGGAAGTGTTGATCAAGGCTGTCGCACAGGCTATTCCAACGTATTCTATGTCATGCTTCAGACTCCCGAGAGGCTTGTGTCAACATATAGATGGGCTGCTCAAAAAATTTTGGTGGGGCAGTAAGAAGGGGGAGCGGAAAACTTGTTGGGTAGCTTGGGACGACATGATTATGCCAAAATTCGCAGGAGGACTCGGGTTCAGAAATATGAAAATTTTCAATTTGGCCTTACTAGCCAAGCAAGCTTGGAGGATACTGCAGGACACGAATTCTTTTAGTGCAAGGGTACTTAAAGCAGTCTACTTTCCGGAGGATGACTTCCTGCAGGCAAGTTTGGGCTCGTCACCATCGAGGGTTTGGAGATCCATCATGGATGGAAGGGAGGCTCTCGCACAGGGTCTGATCCGTCGGATTGGAACTGGCGAGGACACACTCATTTGGTCAATGAACTGGATACCTAGGGATGGGTTGTTGAGGCCGCTGACCAGTCGGTGCGATAACCCGCCAGTTAGAGTTAGTGATCTCATTGACATGACCACAGCCTCATGGGATAGACAGAAACTGGAGGCAGTTTTCAATCCGATGGATGTTGAGTTAATCAACAATATACCTCTTAGTACACGAAGGCATAGAGATTTCTGGGCGTGGCACTACGAAAAAAGCGGAATATTCTCGGTCCGTTCTGCATACAGGATGCTAGTTATGAATAAATTCAATATGGATGCTTGCTTGGGAAATAAGGGAGGAAGATCAGACGTCAAGACAGATAAAAAGGAATGGACTTTTTTATGGAATGTTAAGGTACCGTCAAAGATTAGAGTCTTCCTATGGCGGCTAGCTAAGCATTCACTCCCAACTGGAGATATGTTGCACCATCGCAGCATGAAGACCCAGAGTATTTGTACTCTATGTGGCGCTCAGGATTTGTGGAAGCACTCGTTGATCGAGTGTAACATGGCTCGTTGTGTGTGGGCGCTTGAACGGGAGGAACTACTAGAGCATTTGTGTGAGGTTGACCATGGCGATGCTAGGGGATGGCTAGCAGTTGTGATGACCACGTTGAATCATGAAGATCTTACCCGAGTGCTGGTGACTCTTTGGGCCATATGGTATGTCAGGAGGAAGGCGATACACGAAGATAGCTTCCAAAGCCCTTTGTCGACTCACTGTTTCGTGAGTAGGTTTGTCCAGGATCTAAATGTGACGCAGCAGAGGAGGCCAGCGCGAAAGGAAGGCACAACGCGTGAGACGTTGCCACGCTGGACTCCTTCACCAGAGGGACTTATGAAGGTTAATGTCGATGCTGCAATTGCCAAGAACTCACCGACGACGACTTTTGTTGCGGCGGCAAGAGATGGGGCAGGTCAATTTATGGGAGCTTCAGCTGTTGTAGTGGATGAAATGAGTGAACCGGAGATTGTGGAAGCGCTGGCAGTTCGGGAAGGACTGTCGCTAGCGACTAACCTGCTGTTACAGAAGTTCAGGTTGGCCTCTGATAACAGCAATGTAATCCGAAGTATCAATGGCTCGAGATTTGGTCGATATGGACACGTTGTTCAGGAGATCAAGGCACGAGCAGAAGATTTTGTTCATGTGGACTTTGTACATGAAGGTAGAGTTTCCAACGGTGATGCACACCGTTTGGTTAGAAGTTCTATATATGATGTAGTAGGCAGACATGTTTGACTGCTGAATCCGCCTCAGGGCATGTGTAACTCATATATTTTTGATTAATAAAATTTAAGTTTCTCAAAACAAAGCTACTCTTCTTTGACATTAGAACAGGCCGACGAATCCAGTGGAAAACTCTAGCATCTTCTCGCAGCACCCTCGTTCCGGCCCAGGCGGCCGCATCTAGTGGCATCACGTGCACTGGAACATGTGAGAACTCTCCAGAATCCACTTTCCTCCTCCACTTCCATCACCGCTCGTCTTGCTTTATAAAATCTCCCCGGCCACGGCGACAAGGAGCCAACAAACACGCCAGAAGCAACGATCAGAAGCTCACCAAATCAGTCAATCCTCGCTCAAGATCCTCGATTTCTCGGAACCACCAGCCAGAAATCCCACCGACCATGTCGCTGATCCGCCGCAGCAACGTGTTCGACCCCTTCTCCCTCGACCTCTGGGACCCCTTCGAGGGCTTCCCCTTCGGCTCCGGCAGCAGCAACAGCAGCCTCTTCCCCTCGTTCCCGCGCACTAGCTCGGAGACCGCGGCCTTCGCTGGTGCGCGGATCGACTGGAAGGAGACCCCCGAGGCGCACGTGTTCAAGGCGGACGTCCCCGGGCTGAAGAAGGAGGAGGTGAAGGTGGAGGTAGAGGACGGCAACGTCCTCCACATCAGCGGCGAGCGCAACAAGGAGCAGGAGGAGAAGACGGACACCTGGCACCGCGTGGAGCGCAGCAGCGGCAAGTTCATGCGCAGGTTCCGGCTCCCCGAGAACGCCAAGGCGGAGCAGATCAGGGCGTCCATGGAGAACGGCGTGCTCACCGTCACCGTGCCCAAGGAGGAGGCCAAGAAGCCTGAGGTGAAGTCAATCCAGATCTCCGGTTAGACATCGTCGTGGCCTATTGGAGTCCGCCTGGGTCATTCCGGCAAAGTAAAAATCGGTTTCGACGTTGTGGTCTTGTGCAGTAGTGTGAAGAGTCTTCGTGATGGGCATGCGGTCTGAAATAAAAATGTGCCCCTGTGTCTGCCGCGCCGCGTAGTTAAATCCAGTGTTTGTTATGTGTTCATTAGTCTGTCAGCAAATTATGTTTCTATTCCCATCTAATGAACTTCAGTGTTGTGTCGTAATATCTATCTCGTTTTATTACCTGCTCATCGATTTGTAGTTGATCGGAGTGATAGCAAATTCGGAAAATGTCTCTTAGAGCAACTCCGTGGAGTACCTTAAATGGGCTCCTATTCTAAAATTTAGTGTCTTTCTTCAAAAAATCAACTTCAACAGAACCTCTAAATAAATATGTATTTTTTATGTCTACTCAAATTTCAGCTTCATGTCTTTATTTCTAGGGGCCTCTAATCTCTCTCTTAAAATTTGGGTCTCACTATTTTTAAGAAGAAAATAGGGGTCTAGGTTGATTTTTCACTAGAGTTGGGAGGTAATTTTGGGCCTCTATTTTTTGCAATTTGACTTGCAAATGAATTTTGAGGGCTTTAATTTAGAGACCTCCACTGGAGTTGCTCTTAAGGAATGATCGGAGTACTACACATTTGGCGATTTTTCTTCGGTGGGTTTTCATTTTTTTTTAACGCACCACAATGGGACCCACGGTCTCGTCTATTGGGTTATCCTTGTTATCGGCATATAAGGTTATCTTTGTCATTGGCACGAAGCGGAGCTCCCAACCAACAGGTAGATAACGGTTGATTAGTAATACCATTTTTTTCTCTACCGCGTTTGGTTAGGGGGTATAAAAAATTTACAGCGTAATAAATGCAGCTTTGACCACTAATTAGAGGTATTAAATAAAGTCAGTTTATAAAACTACCTCCACAACCCCGTGTAAATCGCGAGACGAATGTAATGAGGGTTTTGACTGCACGATTAGAGGATGAGTACTGCAGTATTACTGTAGCAAATCATGGATTAATTAGGCTTGTTAGATTCGTCGAAAAGTTGCACTCATGTGTGAAAAGGTTTTATAAATAGACTTCATTTAGGACTTCATACATACAAGATTTCTTGTGGGAAATTTTTTAGCTAAGTAACCAAACGCACTGATTGCTCGTCCTCTTCATCAGGACACCCACCGCTGCCCTCTGACCACGGCCACAGCCCACACACCCTGCTCGTGGCGCGTGGCGCGTGGCGCGTGGCTCGCCTACTCCTCCTGCTTTGTGCACTCTCCGCCGATAGTGCTTGTGCGCTACAAGTCGATTAGACGATCGTTGCTCGTGCGCTGCAAGTCGATTAAGCTGCTAGGATTGGAAACACGAGCACCGACGGATGGGGATGAGATTTGGAGCGATTGAACCCTCTCATAAAAGTCTGTGCAATCTTGGTCTGTTGGTTTAACTTTCAATTGACTTTTCACTTTGGCAGTTTGGCATTTACGTCTTCTGCTAAATGCTTGGGCTGCCCCCTGAAAAATGGGTTAGAGGGAGTATCTTCTTCTTGGGTCTCACTCGTCCATGGCGGTCGAAACGCAGAGGGGCGAAAGGTGACCAGTGCCAAAACAGGAAGGCGGCGTGTTAGGGTCTGTTTGGTTTAGGGAGAAAGTTTGTGAAATTTACTGTAGCAATTTTAAACTGAAGATTAGGAGGATTAAACATGACCTAATTATAAAACTAATAACACGGATGGACGGAAAATCGAGACAAATCTATTAAGCCTAATTAATCTGTCATTAGAGATTGTCTACTGTAGCACGACGTTGTCTAATCATGGTCTAATTAGACTCATTAGATTCGTCTCGCGAAGTTACCCGGGGTTATGGAATATATTTTTTCGTTAATTCACGTTTAATATCTTTAATTAGTGTCCTAATATTTGATGTGACGGGTGAATAGTAAAAAATTGTGAAACTTTTCTCAACTAAACAGGGTCTTAGTTACGCGACCACACTGGTAGCTTTAAGCTGGGGCAACCACACTTTATAAGGCCATTCCCAGTGGGGAGTTTCATCTCACTATTTCCAAGATTGCCACGTCATCTAACTATGCTTGAGTTGATAGATGAAACATGGTCTCCCAATGGATAGTTTCATTTTGTGGTTTCATAGGCAAGACCAATCATTTATTGCGACACACATGATTGGATGGAGAGAAATGAAATGAAACTCTATAGCTCCCAATGGCAGTTTCATCAGGTTTCATAGTCTTGGAAACAGTGTATACACAGTTTCATCCTGATGAAACTCCTTCCATCTCTCTCTTCATTATTATCATGACATGTCATCATCTATGCTGATGTGTCACCCTATTTAATGTGCATGAAACTTTTATGAAACCCCCACTGGGATTAGCCTAACTAAGCCTGTGTTCGGTAAATTTTTTGACAGTATTAAATGCAGTTTTGACCACTAATTGGGGGTATTAAATAAAGTCAGTTTACAAAACTACCTCCACAACCCCCGTAAATTCGCGAGACGAATCTAATGAGGTCTTTGACCGCACGATTAGATGATGATTACTGTAGTATTACTGTAGCAAATCATGGATTAATTAGGCTCGTTAGATTCGTCGCGCAAAATTGCACTCATCTGTGAAAAGGATTTGTAAATAGACATCGTTTAGGGCTCCATGCATGCAAGATTCCTTTTGAAATTTTTTTGACAAACTCCAAATGAACACGGCGTAATTTGATTTCTCTCTCCTGTGGCTCTGCCACAGTTACCACCCTTTAGCCATTTTCTACTTACCGACGATTAGCGCCCTCGCCAGCTCGCCTCTTTCGACTGCTGCCCACGATCTGCCTCTTTGGCCGGCTAGCCCGTCGCCCATAGCTAATCCTCTAAATCCACTAGGCATGGAAGTCCTCCCCAATATAGAAATCCAAAATCCTAACCCTAATACATCCTCCGTCGCTTGCTGCTCCATCCACCTCCCACCATGGCTTCCTTTCCGTCCTCATTTCTCTCAAGCTCTGCTCTGCATTTGTGTCGCTGCAAGATGAAGACGAAAGCGAGTGAAGGATAATCGCCATGTCTCTTGTTTGGCGCTATTGGCCATCAACAAACGTTCACCCACTAGTATTGAATAGTTTGTCATCCCTTATGACATGGGTGTAGACATTGATTGAGACAAATCCAGCTGAGATGGACGCCGGGGTTAGCTTCACTTACATACCAGAACGTGTTAGGGATCGACAGAATTTTGCTAAAAAAGTTTAGAATTTTATCGAGGACAGAATTCTGCTAAAAAAATTTAGGATTTTATCGGTTACAGAATTCTGCTAGAAAAATTTAGGATTTTATCGGGGTCAGTTGACCTAAGGGTTAAATGCCCTTGATCCGTCCGCATTGAGCTTCTGCCTCGAGGAAGTACGCATCTCGACCAGCTCACTGAGGGCGACAAGCTGGTAGTTTTCGTGCAGGGGATTGCTGGATCGTGTTGTTCAAGTTCTGCGAATTCTTTTTCTGTGTGATCATTAGGGCCTGTTTAGTTTAGAGTTGTAAGTTTGCGAAAGAAAGTTTCCAATTCTAAATCAAAGATTAGGAGGACTAAACATGATCTAATTATAAAACTAAATACATGGATGGACGGGAAATCGCGAGACGAATCTATTAAGCCTAATTAATCCGTCATTAGAGATTGTTTACTGTAGCACGACGTTGTCTAATCATGGCCAAATTAGGCTCATTAGATTCGTCTCGCAAAGTTAGCGAAGGGTTATGGAATGAGTTTTGTCATTAACACACGTTTAATACTTCATGCATGCAAGATTTCCTTTGATGAATAGTGAAGTTTCAAAGTTTTAGGTTGTTATGACGGGAAACGTCTACCAAAGGAGACGCCGTGGCTAATCAGGCGCCAAGGAGCAGGAACGCAGGGCGCAACGCTCCCACGTCGGGGTGACGGTTCTAACCGTCTTGTATCTAGCGTAGGATTTGAATTTCCTTTCAGTTGGATTAGATGTACTACTTAAGATGTTGGGTTAATGAAGGAAGTTATGCTTGGGATCAAATCTGATCTCTGAGCGCTTGCTCTGCTGTGTCTTCCTCTCTCTGCTGTGTATTCCTCTCGTGTAGAGCCTGAGCGCGTCGCCGGCCGTCAGGACGGCGTCGCGCCCTCGCCGTCGTCGGGAGCAAGTCCCTCCCCCGCCGGTCTCCCACGACTACTGCTTGAGGAATAGCTGTCCTGGCACAAGTGATCTAAACAGGCCCTTAGTTCATTTACTTTGTTGAAGCTGTCATCACAGCAGTGGCTCGTGGTCGAATAGAAAGGAACAGGCCAACAGCGTAAGTGGACTATCCATTGCAGAATCGCCACTTGGCAAGGCCAGTAACTGATGCTCGCATCACAAAGCATTCACTTGAGATCACATGAGTACGTGACCGTCCCAACATTTTCGAGATCGGATTAGATGGCGGAGTAGCCTTGCCTTGCAGGTCCGAAGCGAAAGCGACAGCCAAAAACCACGCAGCAGCCGTATCCGGTGAAGATGGGCTCGGTGACTTTCCTCTCCTACCTTTTCCCAATTGCACAGTGGCAGCCCGGGTGGTAAGCACGAGCGGTGCTTTGGGTGCATCCTCCGCGCCGTTGTCCCCGGTCGCAGTCTCGGGACGCCAGCGCCACCAACTCCACGCTTCCGCCACTTTCGGTTAATTCGCCCCTACGCTCCCCCAGCATCGCTCCTACATACGCGCATCCATTCGCCATGGCGTGCGACTAACGCGCGGCCTAATCGCCTCCTGATCGGCTGATCCCATCGGCGATCCCGTGTTTTCCTTGCCCTTTCCAATCACGATTGCGTCCGCTACAGCTTGCGAACTCGGAGTTCCCCCTCGTCTCGTTCTCGTCACGACAACGACGGGCGCCGACCAATTTTTGGTGAGCGCACGCCAGATCCAGCACCACGGCATGTTTCCCCCTGCTCACCGCGGCCGCGTGCAGTTTCCCCTCGCCTTTTTACGCCCCGCTTTTACCCGTTGCCAGCCGCGCGACAACGGCATCACCGCGGCAGGCGGCACGGCAGCAACCGCTACAGCGAAGCAGGCGAGGCAGGGCCGGCCCCCCTCCCTCCCTAGTCCCTCCCCCTCACCCACCCCAGTACCCCACCACACACCACTACACCACCACGGCACTCGCGCCGGAACAAAACGCGGAGTGGCTGGCCGCGCAGGATCGGACGAGGCGCGGTCTACCAGCAAGTACACAGCGCAACCGGCGCACTGTTTCCCCGTCTCCGCGCTATCGGAGCACCGGTTCGGTGCGGTGTGGCGACTACCTGGTACACCACCGGCCGCCGTCCCCGCAGCAGCCGCTTTCTAGCTGCTTCCCGTTGGCTCGCGGGCCGCGGTCGTGAGCGCCTGAGCGAGTGGCGACCCTGCTTTTTTGTTCTCGGGGTATTCGTCGGCTCGCACCACTATTGCTTTCCCCAATCCAATCCGAGGCCGTGAACGATTGCGGCGGATGGAGGCGCTGAAGAAGCAGGCCAGCAAGCTCCGGGAGCACGTCGCCAAGCAGCAGCAGGTACGGGTTCCCATCCGAATTCGAGCAATTCTGCTTCGCATCGATCGCGCGCGCTGAGACAGCGAAATTTAGCAGTCCCCGAGAGGAGGGGGTTTTCTGCGCCTCCTGTTGGTGTGCTTGCTCAGCAGTTGATTTCTTCAGCATAGCTAGTTTTAGTTTTGGGATTTCGAGTTTCTAGATAGATGGTGGTGTGTGCTGGATTGGGAGAGCTAGGAGCTATTGGAAGGAACTGAATTGTGCGTGACCTTTAGCAGTCTAGTGGTGGCTGAGCACTGCTCAGTTCTTAGGCGCTGGCCTGTGGCTGCTGAATTGCTCTGCAGCGGAGGCTTATTTCACTAATTCGTATACACTGTAAACCATTCCCTTGCTTCATTGTCTGTGTGGCCTCCTTGAGAGAACTATGTGTCATGATGCAGGCGGTTTTCAAGCAGTTCAGTGCACGATATAATCAAGACCCCTCTCTTGTCGATGAAGCGGAGCTTGAGTGCCACCAGAATCTCCAAAGGCTTTACAGCACTACTAGAGCAGCTAAGGTATGAGCTAACTTCTGTTTGATGCACGTGTAACAAGAAATACTAAACCTAACTGATTGTTTAAATGTTATCCCGGCAACAACTCTTGTTCTGTAGCATTTCCAGCGAAGTATTGTACGAGGCATGGAAGGCTTCATTGCTGTTAGCACCAAACAGATGGAGATAGGTGGATTTTCGTGTTTAGTCTGCTGCTATGTGTTTGTGATTCCATCTTGGGATATCATTGTAATCGTGATATCATGTTCCTTCTGTAGTGAAAAAACTAGCTGATGATTGTTGCAAATATGGAAAGGACAATCAACATTTTGGTTTTGCTCTTGCGAGGGCATCTGAGGAGTTTGGTAATTCTCATAAACAAATAGAGAAAGAGCGGGAGGATCTTCTTAAAATTCTTGGAGAGCAGGTGATGGCAAATTTTCACTTGATAGAATTTTCAGGATTGTTAATCCTCCTTAGTGACATGTTGTTTTAGCTCTTAGAATTTTCAGAATTTTCACTGAAGCTGTTTAGCTTATTGGTTTTCTTTACAATTGTAAAGGTTTTTGAGCCTCTCCGAGAAATGATAATGAGTGCTCCTCTTGAAGATGCTCGCTTGCTAACTTACCGTTACCAACGGATCAGACAAGACATGGAGTCTCAGGTAATGAATCATAAAGGGGAAATTCTGCTCTATAGAGACTAGTGCCAGCTACTAATAGTGAGCTGTTTTTATTAGATAGCTGACGTGATGAGAAAGCAACTTAAGTCCAAGGAAAGTAGTGGGAACACAGATAACTCTGTGAAACTGCAACATGCAGAATCAAAATTATCAGAGCTTCGAACTACACTTGCAGCATTGGGAAGAGAAGCAACTGCAGCTATGGAGGCTGTAGAGGCTCAGCAACAGCAAGTTACCTATGAACGTCTTCTTGCAATGGTATGTTATGGGTCACTGTTCTTTCAAAATCTTCATATATCAAATGAAGGTGTGTTATCCATTTTTCAGTGGTTAGGAGCCTGTACATGACCATTCAGTTCCCTCAGTCCTTGACCCCTTTCCATCTCAACAACCTACCCTTAGCTGCTAGACTGCACTTTCTGAAACATTGCCATCCCTTGGTACTATTTTCAGCATCTCTTGTATATAATTCTTCTTGTGCTGTCTTTCAGTCTGTGGTTGGAGGGTTGGACCCATCCCTAGTGTTTATCTAGAAATATGATGAGCAGATCATCCCTTATTTTGAAAGAGTAGAATTGGGACTCTTGAGTTCAAACCCCTAATACAGAGTCTTCTAACCCTCTTTGACTGTCTTCAAATGTTATAGAAGTACTATAATTTGCTTGTTAACAATAAATGTTTTGAAACTTTAATAAGGCATCAACTTTCCTCTTGCTGCAGTTATTGGTTCCCACATTGTGTTTCACATTCCTGAACGTAGAGACAACAGTTCCAGTATTGCCTTTTTGCAACTTTGTGTAGTGAACCTGAGCAGACGTGTTATTGGCTGAACAAAATCTATCACTCATCCACGGAAGTTTCTTCTCTTGGATAAAGAATTAGATGGCTTCTGACAACCCGTATTGTATGCTTACAGGTTGATGCGGAGAGAACATATCATCAAAATGCCGCTGATATTCTGAATAAACTCCATGATGAGGTGCACTAACTGTCACAGTAAAATGTGCCTTTCTCACCTGTATAGCTAGTTTGCAATATCTTAAACCTGGGTATGCTGAAGATCTCTGTGTTTTCATTTTTCTCATATGTACAGATGCTCCACGCAAAGCATAATGAATCAATAAAGCATTATGATGAACAGTCATCAGAGCCTGAATCAGAAACAGCTCCAGCACAAGTGCACTCGGATAGCACATCTGAAGATCCAGTATTAGCTAAACCTAGGGAGTCTACGGGCAATGCTCAGGAGGTACAATTTCTTGGGGAGGTATGATTGCTTTTGGCAAGAACCTTGTGAGTATCATTGTAGATATAATGAGTCACTTTTTAGCAATATATTCACTCTAAGCTCATCATACTTCAGTATACTATGTTAGAACTTACACATTCCGTGTGTGAGGAGGTTTATCATATCCTTTTTCTAAAAAATTATTTAGATAATCTGATTGAGATTTTGGAAGTGCCACATAGTTTTATCCCGTACTTCTCTGCTGGTTACTTTCCATTTCCATTATAAATATATCTCCTACAATATAGCATGTCAATAGCTAATTTATATATGATTTGAATTTCACTTGTTCTCCAGTCACTACCATTTCATATTGCATGAGAAATTCTGAAATTATGTGAAGCAGTTTTTATTGGATAGAATACAAGCCTGAAATTCTGCGGAGTTCTATTTCTGATCCTGATACCCAATTAAAGTGAATAATGGATTTGATTGGTGATGGTTCAGACTTCAGACTACTACATATTCAATAAAGCTAGACACTGTACATATGTTTCATATCAATCCTATCTTATGTCAGTAATGCTATCAGTTGTGTAATGCTGATACAAATAGCAACTGTACAATTAGTATAAAGTGCTAAATATACCAGCATATTATTTTGTTATCTGAGGAATTCGTGACTTGTTTTTTGGGCAGGTTATTCATCCATTCGATGCTCAGGCTGATGGTGAGCTCAGTTTATCGGTGGGTGAATATGTTGTGGTCCGCCAGGTACACATTGTTTGCCTTATTGTTGACGATTTGGTTTTATCAATGTTGTGGCAAACCTCATAGCCAAGTTGTTTTTTTGCCTCGAAAGATATCATAGCCAAGTTGTGAAAAGTAAGATATAATCTAAATGCATAGCTCCCTTCTAAGAAAATCCATAACAGCATCATCCTGTTGTATAGCTCTGTAACCAACCATCGCAAGAAAACAAACAGATGGAAGACAGCTTGTGGTTGTCCTGTTCTTATTTTTGTTAATTCTCTGGGAGATATAAAGAGGCCAGAATGCTGACTAAGCACTTTGTCTTTATTCACAGGTGGCGGCAAATGGTTGGTCAGAAGGGGAATGCAAGGGAAAGGCTGGCTGGTTCCCATCTGCCTATGTGGAGCAGAGGGACAAAGCCCCGGCAAGCAAGGTGATAGAGCCTGGACTTCTGACTACTTGATCCATCGTGTACTTAGGGTTGCTGACTTGCTGTCATCATCCGTTTTCTTCATTATTGTACATGACATGTTGGATGAACGATTAGTGTTTCGTAGAACTTTTACCTTTCTGTGCAGATTATTGTTCTTCTAGGTTTTTCCCTTGCTTGATAACTGTATGTAAAGTATAGTTTTGGGCCCTAGGGTTTCCTTATTCGTATATGACAATGTACAGAGCTATTGGTGATGAGAAGCTATCAACTTGCCCTTTATATTCGGACAGCATGCTTCCTGCCAAATTTATGCTAATAATTCCATAACAGTGATACTGGTACTGCCTGCTGGTGGTTATGAT
The DNA here is from genome assembly GCA_004135705.1 of Alloteropsis semialata. Classification (NCBI taxonomy): domain Eukaryota; kingdom Viridiplantae; phylum Streptophyta; class Magnoliopsida; order Poales; family Poaceae; genus Alloteropsis; species Alloteropsis semialata. Next base: position 84,285,499 of record CM014278.1, on the reverse strand, counting down.
ATGAAACACTGCAGATGCAGAAGCATTATTTGATGAAGTTCTCTTCAGAAATTTCTGTAGGTAAGTGTTACCAGTCAGAAACTAACCTTGCTCTTCTCTATTTTTTTTTTGAGAGAGAACATACCTTGCTCTTCTCTATGGAACTAGGATTCTCTCAAGTCTTAACCTTCTCTTAACTTTTTGAGTTTTTGTACAGGTTGATCTCACGAGACCTTGATCTAGATGCAGGCTGATTGATGCCGTTGTCCGCACGAAAATAGAATAGGCAAAGGACGCAACTGAAGCGTCCTGTACATCTGACTGGCGAAAGAGGCTTAGGTGGTTGGATCCTTCGACCCAACATTATCCGAAGTGTGAAGTCTGAACCTCAACTGGCACAGAAACCCCTGTTTTCTCCTCATCATTCACCGCCCACAAGCTGCTGCTTTGGCCGTGTTCAGATGGTGGGGCAAATTTTTTGCACCCTACTTTGACCATTAATTAGGGATATTAAATAAAGTCAGTTTACAAAACTATCTCCACAACCCCCTGGCAAATTCGCGAGACGAATCTAACGAGGCCTTTGACCGCACGATTAGAGGATGATTACTGTAGCATTACTGTAGCAAATCATGGATTAATTAGGCTCGTTAGATTCGTCGCGCAAAGTTGCACTCATCTGCGAAAAGGTTTTGTAAATAGACTTTATTTAGTACTCCATGCATGCAAGATTTTTTTTAGAACAATTTATTGTCCCCAACTCCGCAGGTGCTGAATTTATTGAGCCAATCCTCGCATATCTTCTGCTGCCGGCCTGGCGCGGCCGCAGATGAGGCAGCCACGGTTGTTTTCTGCCGCGACACGCACATGGAGCCCCGAAAGCTCACAGCTCCAGCCCTCGCGGACGAAGACGCTGCAGAGGCGAGGCGAGGTGAGGCGGCGGAGGCGAGAGATGCATCGCGCATCAGGCTCTACAGGCAGGCAGGCAGGCAGGCATCGTCATGGCGCAAGTGGGGCGCTGTGGAGTCCACGGATTCATGGCTTTGCGTTCCAGCC
>CM014278.1:84257173-84282112 GCA_004135705.1 Alloteropsis semialata | reverse complement strand
GACGAGATCAATCTGCAAGCTCGATGGCATCTACTTCCGCCGTCATCACGCCGGCTTCCATGAAGATTTCCATCGCTGAGGGGGCAATGTTCTTCTTCGGGTCCATGGTTTTCACCGCCGGGCCCGAGGGAGAGCTCTCCTTCACCCGTGACGCCACCCCGGAGGAGACAGCGCCGCGACTTGACGCTACGCCAGACGGGATCGTCACCATCACCGCTCCGTCGCCAGCCATCGCCAACGACTCGGCGACCGCGACGGCCGGCGTCGTTCTCCCGCCATCCGAGGAGAACACGCCTTCTCCTGTACCGCCGACTGCTTCGTCCACTCCGCCTCGGCCACGCAGGACGCAAGAGACGCCCGAGGAGCGAAGGCTCCGATGGGCTGCACGCCAACGCCAGTTCGAGGCGGACATGGATCACGCCATCGCCTCCATCGGTGAATGCATTGAACTCACCGAGTCTGCTCGTCGGAGCATCGCCTCGCCGACACGATTCCCGCTGGGACTCAGGAACAGCGGAGTCGTCTACCAGCGAGCACTCGGCGAACGCGCGAACGCCGACTACTCTCCAGATGCGATCAGGGGGGTCGGTCCCATCGCGGCCGCCCAGATCGGATCTACTCCGGACGTTGCAGCGGCACAGCACCCTCATCCTCAGGATACGCCGACCCCACCTGAACCAACTCCGACTTTCCCGCGGGTGACACGTGTCCTTCCTCCGAATAAGAGGATCACGCCTGCCAAGCGGGAGATGTTCGTCTACGACATATCCGCCGACGAACCAACGATCCAAGGCGAGGATCAAGCACACCGTGACGCCAGGATCGGGCGTAACGGTGAGAAGCAACGACGCCGCGACGCGCGGCGAGAACGCCGAAACCCCAGGGTCACGCGTAACCTCCAAGACGACTTCATCCAAGAAGTTGGCGGCGTAGGTGTTTACGCCACCCCGTCGGCCAACCTTGCCGCCGCACACCAAGAGCTAGAGGGGATTCCGGAAACCCCTGAGCTCAACCGTATCAAGGTTAGGTTGACTGCAGCCGCGGGTATGATCAACGCCCAGAGGGCTCCTGCTTCCTCGTCCCGCCACTCCAAGTCGGCTAGCCGCCGAGAAGCCGATCGCGACGTGGTCGAGCAGCCGGATCTCCGCGAGCAACTCCGCAACCGCGATCTCCGGAGGAACCTCGACGACCGTCATCGGCGAAGGGATGAGGAAGAGCTCCGACGGCGCGCCGAGTACAACCGTGAACACGGCCCCCCAGGGCTGGATCGCGAAGCACGCCAACGCCGAGAGCTTGAGGTCGCTGAGGCCGCACGCCGCCGAGAGTTCGACCGCAAGTACGGGCCTCCACTCGGACAAGACAGGCCGCCCCGGGCTAACTCCCCGGATGACTACTCCGCCGACTCAGGACACGCGGACGCCGGGAACCTCAACGACTGCGACGGCTTCCCGGCATTCACTGCCCGAGTAAGATCCATTAGAATGCCTGCTAACTTCAAACCTACAGGCATAGAGAAATATGACGGGAAGGCGGACCCGACGCTGTGGCTCCGGACGTACAGCATCGCCATCCGCGCAGTGAACGGCGACCACGACTCCATGTGCGCCTACTTCCCCGTCGCCATGACCAAGGTGGGGCTAACCTGGCTTCATAGCCTTGAGCCCGACTCCATCGACAGCTGGGGGACCCTCTGCGACAAGTTCAAAAGCTACTTCCAGGGGAGCTCCATCCGACCAGGCACCGCCTGGGACCTGGGCAAGGTGAAGCAGAACCGCGGGGAAAGCCTCCGCGACTACACCGACCGGTACATGGAGAACCGGAACCTAGTTCCCGGCTGCTCCGAGTCCGAGATCATCAGCTACTTCCTCGATGGCCTCGCCGACTCCGCCGTCTTCGAGCGCCTCTGCGAGGACATGCCAAAGACCTCCGGCGAGTTCTTTGGCCGGGTGAACAAGATGGCGAACGCCAAGGAGGCCGTCCGCCTCCACTACGGCAAGAAAAGCACTCGGGACGATGATCGTCCCCCTCGCCGAGAAGATCGCCCGAAGAAGGAAGACGCACGCCGCCCCCGACCTGAACCAAGCAGGAGGGATGACCGAAAGCGCTCGAGAGACTACACCGTCGCCGCCATGGACCGTAGCGGCTCTCGCCCGCGGTCCAACTTCAGCGCTGACTTCGAGAAGATGCTCCAGGGACCCTGCCCCATCCACAAGCAGTCCAAACATCGCATGATCGACTGCATGGGGCTCGCCGAAGCCTACAAGAAGAAGGAGGGGAAGCTGCCGCCGCAAGACGACGACAAAGGCGACAAGGGAAAAGGGGCTCCCGCGAACCCTGCTTTCCCAAATGTCGACAGGCAGGTGAACTTCATCCTCGGAGGACCGCCGCCCGTAGACGACAAGCGCCGGGAGAAAGTACGTGACCGGGAGATATTCTCCTGTTACACATCGCCGATCCAACCACTCCGCTGGTCCGAGCAGCCAATCACCTTCTCCAGGGAGGACCAGTGGTTCCAGGTCTCCGACGTGGGCGAGTACCCGCTGGTACTCAGCCCGATCGTGCACAACGCCCGCCTCACCAAAGTGCTCATCGACGGTGGGAGTGGGCTCAACATCATCTTCGCCCAGACGCTGAAGGACATGGGCATCGGCCTCGACGCCTTGACCCCTTCTCTCCACCCGTTCTACGGGCTGATCCCGGGCAAAGGCTCCAAACCACTCGGGCAGATTGCTCTGCCCGTCACCTTCGGCGATCAAGATAACTTCAGGACCGAGTACCTCAACTTCCAGGTCGCCGACTTCACCACCGCCTACCACGCCATATTGGGGAGACCAGCGCTCGCCAAGTTCATGGCAATCCCCAACTACACGTACCTGCTGATGAAGATGCCAGCACCAAACGGCGTCCTCTCCATCCGCAGCGACGTACACCTCTCCAAGGGCTGCGACAAAGAAGGGCTCCACCTCTGCACCGGCATCGAACGCAGCGTGCTGCAGATGGAGGTGGTCCACGAAGCAAGAACCTTCCAAGGGGACCCGGGCTCCATCCCCGAGTCCTCCAAGCGAAGGGCCACGCCGACCACAATGCAGCCGGCTGAAGAAGTGCGCGCCATCTCGCTCGGGCTCTCCGACTCCTCCAAGACCGCCCTGATCGGATCAGGGCTCGACCCCAAATAGGAAAGCGCGCTCGTCACCTTTCTCCGGGACAACGCCGACATATTCGCATGGACTCCATCAGATATGCCAGGTGTTCCGAGGGAGGTGGTCGAGCACTCCTTGACGGTTGACGCGAACGCCAAGCCAGTTCGCCAAAAGCTCCGACGCTTCGCGCAGGATCGCAAGGAGGCCATTAGGGCAGAGATTACAAGGCTGCTAGCCGCCGGGTTCATTAGAGAAGTCTTTTACCCTGATTGGCTCGCTAACCCAGTCCTTGTAAGAAAAAAGAATAATGAATGGAGAATGTGTGTCGACTACACGGATCTCAACAGGCACTGCCCTAAGGACCCCTTCGTCCTGCCCCGCATCGACCAAGTCGTTGACTCCACCGCCGGATGCGTACTCCTATGCTTCCTCGATTGTTACTCCGGCTACCACCAGATCGTCCTGAAAGAAGAGGACCAGGAGAAGACGTCCTTCATAACTCCGATCGGCGCCTACTGCTACACCAAGATGACATTTGGCCTCCGCAACGCCGGAGCCACCTACCAGAGGGCCATTAACTTGACTCTGGGCACCCAGATCGGCCGCAACGCCGAGGCCTACGTCGATGACATAGTCATCAAGACAAAGATCGAAGCCGAGTTCATCGCCGACCTCTCCGAAACGTTTAACAATCTCCGCAGGCACAACTGGAGGCTAAACCCGACTAAGTGCGTCTTCGGCGTACCCAAAGGGAAACTACTCGGCTTCATCGTCAGCAACAGAGGCATTCAAGTCAACCCAGAAAAGATAGACACCATCCGGAGGATGAAACCGCCGACTGGGAAGAAAGAGATCCAAAAACTGACTGGTTGCATGGCGGCCTTGAGCAGATTTATCTCCCGGCTTGGGGATAAGGGCTTGCCATTCTTCAAGATCCTCAAGAAGACCGACAGGTTCGAGTGGAACCAAGAGGCGCAGCAAGCTTTCACCGACCTCAAGAACTACCTCTCCAATCCACCAGTACTCGCCGCTCCGCATAACGACGAAACGCTACTCCTGTACATAGCTGCCACGACCAACGTGGTGAGCACCGTCATCGTCGTGGAAAGAGAGGAAGAAGGAAAGGTGCAACGAGTACAGCGACCAGTCTACTACGTGAGCGAAGTTCTCAGCGAGTCCAAGTCTCGCTATCCCCAGGTGCAGAAGCTACTCTACGCACTGTTGATCACGTCAAGAAAACTCCGACATTACTTCCAAGCACATCGCATCAAGGTGGTCACGCAATTTCCACTCGGGGAAATCCTCCACAACAGAGACGTCACGGGGCGAATCATCAAGTGGTCCGTCGAGCTCGGCTCCTTCAACATAGACTTCGTCCCGCGCACCGCCATCAGGTCACAGATCCTCGCCGACTTCGTCGCCGAATGGACCGAGAGCCAGGACGCGAAAGAAGACACCAGCGGCGAACACTGGAAGATGTACTTTGACGGCTCCCTGATGATCGAAGGAGGAGGGGCCGGGGTGCTCTTCATCTCGCTGAAAGGGGAACAGCTCCGATACGTCCTCCAAATTCGTTTCCCTGTCACCAACAACGCCGCCGAGTACGAAGCAATTCTCCACGGGCTCCGCATCGCCACTTCACTAGGCATAAAGAGGCTCCTGGTCTATGGCGACTCTGCTGTCGTCATAAACCAAGTGAACAAAGAGTGGGATCACCATAGCGAGCGGATGAACGCCTATTGCGAGGCAGTGCATAAGCAGGAGGGGAAATTCTACGGAGTTGAGTACCACCACGTCCCACGGGAAAACAACCTCGCCGCTGATGCACTCGCCAAGCTGGGATCCACGCGCGCAGAAGTTCCAGGGGGAGTGTTCGTGCAAGGCCTCCTCAAACCCTCGGTCAAAGAGTTGGGCGACGAGCCAGAGCCTGCCCCAGAACTCTGCGAGGTGCTGGCCATTAACGCCGAAGAAGAAGACTGGATGGCCGAGTTCATAGATTTCCTCGCCCACAACAAAGTACCAAAGGACCCCACGGAGCGAAAGATTCTGGAACGCCGAAGCAAAAACTACGTGGTGGTCGGTGGCGCCTTGTACAGACGAGCCACCACAAATCAAGTATTCATCAAATGCGTCACGAAAGAAGTCGGCCTCCAGATCCTTGACGACATCCACTCGGGAGTTTGTGGAAGCCACGCCGCCGCAGGGACACTAGTCGGGAAAGCATATCGAGCAGGGTTCTTCTGGCCCACCGCTGTCTCCGACGCCAAAGCACTCGTCCGCCGATGCCAGGGGTGCCAATTCTTCGCCAAGCAGAAACACCTCCCGGCCCAAGCTCTGCGCACTATTCCGCCTTCGTGGCCATTCGCCTGTTGGGGGTTGGACATGGTGGGACCATTCAGTGCAGCCCCGGGAGGTTACACACACATCCTCGTCGCCACCGATAAATTCTCCAAATGGATAGAGTACAAGGCCATCGTCGGAACTCCAACATCAAAGCAGGCCGCCGCCTTCGTCGAAGAAATCACACACCGGTTCGGAGTCCCTAACAAGATCATCACCGACTTGGGGACACAGTTCACCAGATCCGCCTTCTGGGACTTTTGCGAGAACAGCTGTATCGGTGTATACTACGCCTCCGTCGCCCATCCCAGATGCAACGGACAGGTGGAACGAGCCAACGCCATGATACTCCAAGGACTAAAAGCAAGGGTCTTTGACCCATTGAAGAAATTCGCCGGACGGTGGCACCAGGAGCTACCACAAGTCATTTGGGGACTCAGAACTCAGCCGAGTCGTGCAACAGGTCATACTCCATTCTTCCTCGTCTACGGCTCCGAGGCGATCCTCCCCACCGACATTGCTTTCGGATCTCCGCGCATCGATAACTACGATGAAGGTGAAGCGGAGGCAGCTCGCGAGGTGGACCTAGTCTCCATCGAAGAACACCGAGTTAACGCGCTCATACAGCACGTGCGCTATCAGCAACAACTCCGACGCTACCACGACAAGAACGTCCAGGAAAGGGACTTCAACATTGGTGACCTCGTCCTACGCCGAGTACAATCCACTGCAGGGGTTCACAAACTCTCCGCCCCATGGGAAGGCCCGTTCATCGTGACTCAGGTCATATGTCCGGGTACTTTTCGTCTCCAATACGAGGATGGCACCGAGGTCCCACACCCGTGGAACATAGAACACTTACGCCGATTCTACCCATGAAAAGCTATGTATCACAAAGTTCAATAATGCTATATGCTTTTTTCGTATATTCGTTCTCCTTGCAAAACTTCTCGGAATCACTCCGTTCCCGAGTAGCTCTTAACTAAATGCTGTGTAACCGGGCCCGGAACGACGCCTAAGCCTTCTACACGTGCACGGGATCTGCTCTCGACGTTATGAACTTAGGATAAGTGAGGCAAAGGGAAAAGCACATTTCAGCCAAAAGCTACTCGGGCAACAATAAAATCTCCAACGCTCTTGTTTTACTTGTTTCTAATTACTTGTATATACAAAGGTTTACACTACTTTGCTACAGAATACAGGACTTTACTCAAACTTGAGAGCCTCGCCGACCTTCTCGGCGATCAAGCGAGTTTCCGCCATCGCCGCATCAACCTGCTCCGCCGTGGCGTCCGCCGCCACCCCATCTCCGACCGGCGCAAGGTCAATCCGCGGGTACAGTGTCCGAACACGCGCCAAGGCGTCGTTCGCGCACACAACGGCCGATTCCTTGATCAACTCGGCGATGCGGGTTGGCGCGGCTTGAAGACGCGGGACCAAGGCAGTCGGCTCACCCTCCTCCGGGGCCACGGAGTCCAGCAGGTCCCTCGCCGCCTCGTTGACCTCCGTCAAGGCCAGATGCGCCGATGAGAGATCTTGCTCCAAGCCTGTTATGATTTGAGAGTTATTCTGGATTGTATACATGGCTTGGAGCATCGTCATGTCCGCACCTTTCCGGAAGTCCTGCTCCTGCTTCAACTTGCCCGCCATCACCTCCTCCGACTGCTGCAGAGTCGCGTTCGCAAACCGCAGCTGCTTCAGCTCGGAGATGTGGCGCTCCCTCTCCATCTCCTTCTCTGGAAAGGCAAGAATGCACTCGGTCAGGACGAAGACAACACGGCACAGTCCTGCAGTTTAGCAACTACTCGAAAATCACAAGGAGAAGGCCTTACGATGAAGAATGTGACGATGCTCCACGACAGCGTCATTCAAGCTCTTCTTGGCAGCGTCGCGTTGACGCTTCACCCGCTTGAGCTCTGCTTCCGCCTTCGCCGCACGACGGAGCGCCGACTCCGCGTCCTGAGACTGCGCAAGGCGCGACTGCCGGAGTGTAGCCAGTTTCTACAACCGTCCGAAAAGGCAAAGGACTCAGAAAACCGATAGAGAAGAAGAAAGGATCAACAAGACAGGGGAGGAATCTAACCGCTGCAAGGCGCTGGGCGTGGTCGACGGCAATCTGAAGTTCGGCGATCACCGACCCTTCCTTCTCCGCCATAGCATCCACCCCGGGGACAGTGATAGTCCCCGAGGTGTCCGCCTCCTTCGGCAGATCCTCCTCCTGGGCTTCCCGCCGAGTAACATCGCCGGCGACTACGGGCGAAGACTGGATCACCGTGTCTACGACAGGATCTCCAGCGACGCTTGGAGTAATCGCCGTATCGTCAGCCGCCGGCACCTCCTCTATCAGCTCCGGGTCGGGCCAGATCGGGACCTCCGCCGTCTGCGCTGCTCCCGGTCCATCGGCCGAGTCCGTCACCTCGGGCGTAGCTCCAGAAGATGACTGGCCGGCAGGTGCGGCCGGGGGAGCACTCGGGCCTCGCGCGGCGTCACTTGATGGCGCCCTCCCGCTCGCCGCCTCGCCGTCCAGATCGGAGGCATTGCTGAAAAAAGGACCCGGAAGTTGATACAAGAACTCGGAGATAAATGATAACAAGGAGAAACGCGAAGACCAACAACTCACCGAGTACTTTTCACCACTGCAACTCGGGGCCGGATGACGGGGAGCTTGGGACGCCGCTGCGCCGAAGCCGCTACGGGGATCGGCCTGGTCCCCAAATCGGAGACCAGCCTCGCATCCGCCGTGGCCTGCACAAGCGTCTCCGCCACCAGCCGCCGCCTCTCCTCCACGGAAACGCCCATGGCCCGGGCGTGCTCCTGCTCTTGGAACACCTCGTCGGGCACCGCCTCGTCCTTCTCCTCTTCCTCCATGACGACCGGGGAATGACGTCCCGGCTCGTCAATATCGGCGTCCGAACTCGCAGACGGCCGCTGAGCCGGCTGCGCGTCCTGTTTCTTCGCCGCCACCTTCTTCGCCAGCACCTTCTTCGTACGCCTCCGCTTGGGAGGCGGCGGCGCCGTACCCGCCACCGCGTCCCGGACGGAGGGCGCTTCGTCTGACAACGTGGCCGAGTCGTCGGCCGCCCCGTCGTCAACCTCCACCGCCCGCTTGGAAACGCCGCCCCCGCGGTTGTTCCTCTTCGCCACGGCCGCCCGGCGCTTCCGCGGACGGTCCTCCACCACCTCCTCATCCGAAGGACTCAGGGAGCCCTCCGTGTCACTCGGCGCCCATATACGGGGAGCAGGCGGCTCAACCGACCCCTCTGCCCGAGTGCCGGCCTGAGTAGCCGGAGGCGTGTCCTCGAGAATCACCTTCCTCGGGAAGTCCTCCGGAAGTGGGGCAGCAGAGAAGAACTCGAAGACTCGATCCTGCGCAAGAAAAGGCGCAAAATCAGAACGGCCAACGGACGCAACCAGAAATTACGTCAAGAGAAAACACTCAAAAGGACTCAGAAAGGTAACTTACCGGTGGTGGAGGCCTCTTCAGCGAAAAAGGGCGCGGCTGGTCCTTCTCTGATACACGGCCGAGGAAGAACCCACCGACGCGCGCCTTCATCTCCTCCTTCCCCACGGTGCGGTTAGCAGCCCGAGTGGGGTCATCTCGCCCCGAGTACTCGTAACCCGGGTGCTTCCGCTCCTGGATGGGTTGGATCAGCCGCCTGCTGAAGTTACAGGCGATGCCAATCGCCGTCAAGCCTTGATCCTTCAACTCCTTGATCAGCACAAGGAGCTCGTCGACCTGATCCATCTCGGAGGCGTCAGGAAGCTCGTTCCAGCAATCCTTGACCTGTGGCCGCTCTCCGGTGTGGCAGGGGATCGCCGGCTCGTGGTTCCCGACGTAGAACCACTCGGCTTTCCATCCCTTGTTGGAGGTGTTGAGGGCGATGTCGAAGTAGTCGTCCTTCCGCCCTTGGCGCAGCATAAACCCAGCGCCTCCAACGACCACCATCTTCTCCTCCGACGGCTGAGGCTTCAGCCAGTACAGATACCTCCACAAGCTGAAGTGGGGGGAGTTCCTCAGATATGCCTCGCAGAGGTGGATGAAGACCGAGATCACCATGATCGAGTTGGGGTTGAGGTTGATGGCCACAATCCCGTAGAAGTGCAGCAACCCGCGGAAGAACGGCCCCGTGGGCAAGCCGAGTCCCGCCTCGAAGAAAGGCTTGAAAAGGACCAGCTCGCCGGAGTTCTCCGACGGGAACACCTCCCCTGCGCTCGGCCGCCATTCCGCCACGGCCTGAGGCGGCAGGACATTCCGCTCCACCATCTCCTCCAGTGCCTCCGTGGTCACCTTCCCCCGCGTCCAGGCGAGGACAGGGGAAGGGATCTTGTCGGACTTCGGGACGCCAGTAAGCTTCTTCTTCCCCGCCATGGATCTAACGGCAGGGGTCTTTGATCGCATCAGCGAGATTGCGCTCCCCGTGGTGGCTGAGATCGCGCAATGGACTCACGAGCAATGGGAGCTTTGGTGGCGGCGGGGTGAAGAGCGAAGAACGGGGAGAACAGATCTGGAAATGGGAAGATTACCCTCCGGGGTTAACCCTCGCCCTTTATAGCGCGCCTTGACGCCCGAAATTACCGCGAGATAACGCGATTAGCGGGGGCGGGCGAAACGGTACAAAGAGCCGTTGGGCGCTTCACCTTCCGTTACACGCCAGGTGTCAACGGTAAAAAACGGCTCCAGAGCACTCGAGCAAGACAAAGCAGTCGGCGTGCCGCTAAGGCTCGAACAGCTCCCACGCTCGGGGGCTGGCGCCACGATCAAGCCAGTGTGCCTCTCGGGCTCGATTGGCCCCGAACCACTCGGGAGCCAACACTGCAAACCCAGTGGCGTGCCGCTAAGGCTCGAACAGCTCCCACGCTCGGGGGCTGGCGCCACGATCAAGCCAGTGTGCCTCTCGGGCTCGATTGGCCCCGAACCACTCGGGAGCCAACACTGCAAACCCAGTGGTGTGCCGCTAAGGCTCGAACAGCTCCCACGCTCGGGGGCTGGCGCCACGATCAAGCCAGTGTGCCTCTCGGGCTCGATTGGCCCCGAACCACTCGGGAGCCAACACTGCAAACCCAGTGGCGTGCCGCTAAGGCTCGAACACCTCCCACGCTCGGGGGCTGGCGCCACGATCAAGCCAGTGTGCCTCTCGGGCTCGATTGGCCCCGAACTACTCGGGAGCCAACACTGCAAACCCAGTGGTGTGCCGCTAAGGCTCGAACAGCTCCCACGCTCGGGGGCTGGCGCCACGATTAAGTCAGTGTGCCTCTCGGGCTCGATTGGCTCCGAACCACTCGGAGGCCAACACTGCAGAACTGAAGGCGTACCGCTAAGGTTTGACCGGCACTCGGACTCGGGGGCTGGCGCCATATCAAAAGCAGCGTGCCACTCGGGCTCGATCAGCCCCGAAACGCTCGGGAACTGACGCTGCGAACAAATTGCGACAAACAATGGAATCCTTCTGCAGGAAATACAGTTACAACGGAGCCGGACTTACGCCGGTTACAAACATCAAACACGTCAGCCGCCAAGATGACGGCCTGGGGCACTCGTCCCTGCGCCTAGTGCTACATCCGGAGCAAGCTCGGTTCACATGAGCTCCTCGCAAGCTCTCTTGTTGCACCACTGCAGCCGTCGACGGGACAGCACCGGTGGAGGGTTGATAGCGGATGCCTTCGGCCATCCTTTGTTCTACAAAGCATTTCACCCCGCATGGCCCTCGTCACATGGGAATGCGGGGGTGAACGGGGCAGCATCTACACGCCGATCAACGCCTCAGAACCCTCGCAAGCACTCTTCTAGCACCATGCCAAGATGACTCCATGAACTTTCCCCGGTGGATGAACCCAGCAATAAGCCTCCGGCATATTGACTGCAAGGATCCTATATCTATTCGCTCTTGGGTAGCAGCTCAGGCTCCCCGACGGGTATTTATAGCCCCTGGTCGCCGAAGGACGGGAGATTTTCTCCACGATGACGTACGCGGACTCCGCGCCACGCGTCTCTCCTCCGGCCTGAAATGCACAGGTCACCCTTATCTCCTTTGGCTCCGCTCGGCCACGGGAGCGCCCTGTGCAATCACGGGAATTCTATTCCCGACGCCGCATCATGGATACGACGCCACCTTGCCTGCCTCGCCTTTGGCATACCCGACAGAGAAGGAATCCTCCGGGACTCGAACCCTTCGCCAAGATAAGTATCAATTGAATAACTTTGTCAATTCCGCGAGCTTTAAACAAGTTGCTAAAGTACTCGAGGAGCACACACCTTAATCCGTGAAACCTCGGCTCTTCCGTACGCCTACCCTCCTACACGTGCACGCGGCCCAGCTCCCTGCGCTATGGACTACGGCTATCGGGGACCAGGTGCATAAACGTAACAGGCTAACTGCCCGGGGAAATTAAAAGACTTAAAAGCAAGAAGCGGAGTTCATTAATCTTTATATCGCCGAATGCTTTCTCCTCGAATTTTTACTTTGTTGCAGGGTACCGGCAACCACTCGGCGTGCTCAGCCCTCACGCTCGGGGGCTGACGCCGGGACGACCACTCGGCGTGCTCAGCCCTCACGCTCGGGGGCTGGCGCCGGGACGACCACTCGGCGTGCTCAGCCCTCACGCTCAGGGGCTGGCGCCGGGACGACCACTCGGCGTGCTCAGCCCTCACGCTCGGGGGCTGGCGCCGGGACGACCACTCGGCGTGCTCAGCCCTCACGCTCGGGGGCTGCGCCGGAGGGGCTGGCGCCGGGGCGACGACTGCTCGGCGTGTCTCGCAGGACTCCGCTGGCCCTCACACTCGGGGGCTGGACGCCGAAATTAACGCCGGATGATTTAGCCAGATGCTCCTTGACTAACCCTTGGACCGATTCCTTCGGAATTGCTTCAAGGCTTGGGGGCTACGGCCAACGGACGCACCTCGCGGCGCATCCGTTGATCATTCGGTGACCTCAGAAGAAGGCTACTAACCCTTGGACCGATTCCTACGGAATCGCTTCAAGGCTCGGGGGCTACGGCCAACGGACGCACCTCGCGGCGCATCCGTTGGAAGACGGCTCTTGTCTCTCCAGTATCACGCGGTTTCGCTTCCAACTGCAGCAGGCTCGACGCTCATCGGACAGCACGACCTCGCCGACTTGTCTCTCAACCACGTGCTACTCGGGGGCTTGTCGGGGGTAGACCCCCAGGGGTACCCAGAAGGCGGATTGGCCCAACCAGCAAGGGGCGGCCCAATCCGAGTGCAGCTGGACCGGTTTGTCGGACTGGCTGGCCCACCAGTCGGGAGGCCCACCAGTCGGGCGAACCGGATGGGCGCGACAGCGCGCACGACAAGGAAAGAAGACGGCGTATCCCGCAAGAAGCTCGGAGATCAAGATAAACTAGCCGGAATTATAGGGAAAGATATCTGTAATCGTTATAGGATCGAATCCTTGTATTTCGGGTAGGTTACGATCTCTAGCCGACTTGTAACTCAAGGCAGCCGGACTATATAAGGCGCCTTGAGACCCCCCTCCAGAGCACGAAAAACTACAACCTTTACAACCCTAGGACAGAACCCAACTACGGAGATCCTTCCAGGAACTTCATACACAGCAATACAATCGCCGCCAACACAGGACGTAGGGTGTTACGTCATCTCGACGGCCCGAACCTGTTCAATCCTTGCGTCTTGTGTTACCATCGACTTCTGATCCTCGATCTGTCCCTCAACAAATCAACCACGTAGGCTACCCTGTGTGGACTGCCGGGTCCAAACATCCGACAATATGTCAATTAGATTCACTGTCTACTTTACGGAAAAATAATTTTGTCGGTGTACGAAATGACCAACTAGTAAATTTAGTGGATTGCGCGTTTGGGCTCCGGATGGTTCGCGAGAGGACACAAGGGATTATACTGGTTCAGGCACGAACGCCCTACGTCCAGTGTGAGACAGCTCGTGTTACTCGCGTTGCTCGTAGTAGGGGTTACAAGCGGTCGAGAGAGAGGAGAAGCCTCAAGTCTCTGTGAGTTTCTAAGTGTGGGAGAGCGAGTGTTCTCTATCGGTCGTCCCCTTCCCCTGAGGCCCTATTTTTCCTTTTATACCTCTGGGGCCAGGAGACCTGTACAAGACGTGTTTAACAAAAATGATGGGTAGTAAGAAGCTTGCTGGAGAAGCCTTGCCGCATGTAGGACACTGTGAACGCTGTTGGTGTAGGTCCTAATCCCGAGCTTATTAAGGTCGTGCACGTCGCTCCGCGGCGCCTGCGGGACGGCTGGAATAGTTGCATCCTTCTGCCGCGGCGGGCGGCGCGGCGGGGCTCGTTAATGCTGATAGGCTGCGGCGTAGATGTGCGGCGACACGTCCCCCCGGTCCGCTCCCGTTCCGGGTCCCTCCCGTTGATTCACGACACCTGTCCCGGCACGAACCCGAGCGAGCCGGGGTAGGGTCGGGCGAGGCGGAACTGGGTCGGCCGAGGCGGGGCCGGGTCGGCCGAGGCGGAGGAAGGTCGGCCGAGGCGGAACTGGGTCGGCCGAGGCGGGGCCGGGTCGGCCGAGGCGGAACTGGGTCGGCCGAGGCGGAGGAAGGTCGGCCGAGGCGGAACCGGGTCGGCCGAGGCGGAGGAGGGTCGGCCCCCCTCCTACATGATGTCCTCCTTGTTTATGGGTTTTGTTTACGCATGTTTCCCTTCGAAACAGCGAGGTCCCACCCGTCGGTGAGAGGGTCGGATATTGACATCCGACAGTAGCCCCCGAGCCTGCCCGGAGGACGGGTGGTTCTCCGCGTAGGCTCCTTCTTGACGCCTGCTCGGATGTCACTCGGGGGTGCGCGCGAGCGCACCCACCGGGTGTAGCCCCCGAGCCTGTAGGGGAACGGTTGGTTCGCCTATAGGCTGAAGCATAATTTGTCTTTTTTCCACCGGGGTGCGCGAGCGCACCCGGTGGGTGTAGCCCCCGAGCCTGTAGGGGAATGGGTGGTTCACCTATAGGCTGAAGTGGAATTTTGTCTTTTTTCGCATCTGGCAGTCGTAGCCCCTGAGACGACAGGTGAATTGTCAAGTCACCCGAAGGCTTTCTGTCACTTCCGTTCGGCCCTCGCAGGACTACGCCGTATTGTCCAACGGACCGGAACGTGATCTGCCTTTTTTCGGGAGCACTGTCTCCCCCGATTTGGGAGCGTGCGCTTCCGCTGCGTCGGGCGGTGCTTCCGTCATGCCTGTTCTGCCTCTCTTTGATCCGTCATGTCGTCCTTTTCGAGCTCACTATTCGCTCGTGAGGCTCAGGCGTCCTGAATGATGGGCCGCGTGGCGCGTCCCTACGCCCTATCGGGGGGTTGGCTTGGGCATTTCTGGGCTATAAATAGGGTCCTCCGTCCCTTCCTCTTGGGGCATCCGGTCATCCCGCTTCCTCTTTCTCTTGTTAGCATGAGATTCCCGGCGTGGGGACCGCCTCGGGGGCGTCCTCCCGGCCCGAGGGGCGGGAGAGTAGCTTGCTGATGCCACAAGAATGACTGCGACCTTAGGGAGTTTCGGCGTGGAGGGACGCTGTTCGGTGTCACAAGTGAAGGGCGGTTCCACCCCCGGCGGCTCTTTCCGTCGGTCCTCTCCGCCTCGGTGTCGGGGGTAGACCCCCAGGGGTACCCAGAAGGTGGATTGGCCCAACCAGCAAGGGGCGGCCCAATCCGAGTGCAACTGGGCCGGTTTGTCAGACTGGGTGGCCCACCAGCCGGGAGGCCCACCAGTCGGGCGAACCGGATGGGCGCGACGACGCGCGCGGCAAGGAAGAAGACGGCGTATCCCGCAAGAAGCTCGGAGATCAGGATAAACTAGCCGGAATTATAGGGAAAGATATCTGTAATCGTTATAGGATCAAATCCTTGTATTCGGGTAGGTTACGATCTCTGGCCGACTTGTAACTCAAGGCAGCCGGACTATATAAGGCGCCTTGAGACCCCCCTCCAGAGCATCAACATCTACGCTACAACCCACAATCACACAACCCTAGGACAGAACCCAACTACGGAGATCCTTCAGGAACTTCATACACAGCAATACAATCGCCGCCAACACAGGACGTAGGGTGTTACGTCATCTCGACGGCCTGAACCTGTTCAATCCTTGCGTCTTGTGTTACCATCGACTTCTGATCCTCGATCTGTCCTCAACAAATCAACCACGTAGGCTACCCTGTGTGGACTGCCGGGTCCAAAAATCCGACAGTTGGCGCGCCAGGTAGGGGTTGATCGACGAGATCAATCTACAAGCTCGATGGCAGACTCATCTACGGCGCTAGAGTAACTCGAGAGCTCCAGAAGAATCAAGGCGGCGTGACCTAGCTCTTGGTTGCCGGAACAAGGGCAAGGCGATCTGACAGCATAAGCAGGGCGTGCGGGCTCTACCTCGAGCTCCGCGCCCACCTGGCGTCCGGCGCCCCGCAAGATCGATCAGGCGGACTCGAGAGATCTTGGATCAACCACGGCGAGCGCACAGGGAAGATTCTCAGTTATTCTACTTTATTTCCATCTACATCGCCGTTCCAATCTGACAAGAAACTTGATAAAGCTTATTCTAATCCGTGCTTCTTCTAATTATGCATGCAAATTTCACGGATGGACCTACGCATGCATGCGACGACAGCCGCTACGTGCAGACCTCCCCGTGATTGAGCGCCGTAGGAAATTGGGCGACGGCGGCGCTATCTCGCCGAGTCGTCGAGATGCATTACAGACTACCCACGTCCATCTACAGACTACACTCGCCGACTCGTCGATCGACCTGCAGCTCCGACCACTCGGCACCGACGCACAAGCTGTAACGAGTCAACCAGACGGCTTGCTGCACCACTCGGCCTTGCGCTCGACCTCCTCGGAAGCAAGCAAACCTATGCATGGAGGACCATGAAGCTGTACTGATCAGCGCCGACTCCCCGAGTCCACCATGAGTGCGCTGGCTATGAGTCCGACTCGCCAACTTCATCAACGACTTGCTGCTCCTGCACGACGATCAAGACGACAACCTCGTCCACTCGGATACGACGCCCATCAATTCTCCGACTCGATTACAAATCAAGCTAAGTCATACTTTAATACTTTCACAATATTTTTCGGTCACCGCGTATCTCCATATACATGTCTCCATGATCATCGCCGACTACCCTTGGTTTGTTCCCGACTGCTTATACAGCCCGAGCGCTACACAAGCAGTCGGGCAACACCCAATGGACGCACATATAGCTTTTTTCTCCACTGTTTATTTCTTTTTCCACTCTTGTACGAGTCGCTAAAGTACTTGGGAAGCACACGCCTTAATCCGTGAAACCTCGACTCTTCCGTACGCCTACGCTCCTACGCGTGCATGCGGCCCAGCTCCCTGCGCTATGGACTACGGCTATCGGGGATAGGTGCATAAACGTAACAGGATAACTACCCGAGGAAATTAATAGACTTAAAGAGTTGGAAGTAAAAATTCTATTACATACAGCGCCGAATGTTTTTCTCCAGAATTAGTGTTTGCTACACCATATACTACCTATCCTTTATATCTTCATTGCAGGGCACAGGTTTGGATCCCGAGCTTGCCTGTTACGCTCAGGGGCTGGACCACTCCAGCATCGCCGCCAGCTGAGTACTCGAGTCAGTCAGTACTCGGGCTGGTACTACACTCCACGACGGTCGCTAGCCGAGTGCTTTGCAGCACTCGGGCTGGCGCTACACTCCACAAGGATCGCTAGCTGAGTGCTTTTGAGTACTGGGCTGGCGCTACCGCATGACGAGGAAGACGAAGACTTGACGGACCCTCGACTCGGCCCTCGCGCTCGGGGGCTGGGCGCCGGGGCGACTACTCGGCGTGTCTCGGACGGCTCGACTCGGCCCTCGCGCTCGGGGGCTGGGCGCCGGGGCGACTACTCGGCGTGCTCAGCCCTCACGCTCGGGGGCTGGCGCCAGGATGACCACTCGGCTCGCTTCGGCCCTCACGCTCGGAGGCTGGCGCTGGGACGACCACTCGGCGTGCTTCGGCCCTCACGCTCGGGGGCTGGCGCCGGGACGACTACTCGGCGTGCTCAGCCCTCACGCTCGGGGGCTGGCGCCGGGACGACTACTCGGCGAGCTCAGCCCTCACGCTCGGGGGCTGGCGCCGGGACGACTACTCGGCGTGCTCAGCCCTCACGCTCGGGGGCTGGCGCCGGGACAACCACTCGGCGTGCTCGGCCCTCACGCTCGGGGGCTGGCGCCGGGACGACCACTCGGCGTGCTCGGCCCTCACGCTCGGGGGCTGGCGCCGGGACGACTACTCGGCGTGCTCAGCCCTCACGCTCGGGGGCTGGCGCCGGGACGACCACTCGGCGTGTCTCGCAGGACTCCGCTGGCCCTCACGCTCGGGGGCTGGACGCCGAAATTAACGTCGGATGATCTAGCCAGATGCTCCTTGACTAACCCTTGGACCGATTCCTACGGAATCGCTTCAAGGCTCGGGGGCTACGGCCAACGGACGCACCTCGCGGCGCATCCGTTGATTGTCTGACGACCTCAGAAGAAGGCTACTAACCCTTGGACCGATTCCTTCGGAATCGCTTCAAGGCTCGGGGGCTACGGCCAACGGACGCACCTCGCGGCGCATCCGTTGGAAAACGGCTCTTTTCTCTCCAGTATCACGCGGTTTCGCTTCCAACTGCAGCAGGCTCGACGCACATCAGACAGCACGACCTCGCCGACTTGTCTCTCAACCACGTACTACTCGGGGGCTTGTCGGGGGTAGACCCCCAGGGGTACCCAGAAGGTGGATTGGCCCAACCAGCAAGGGGCGGCCCAATCCGAGTGCAACTGGGCCGGTTTGTCAGACTGGGTGGCCCACCAGTCGGGAGGCCCACCAGTCGGGCGAACCGGATGGGCGTGACGGCGCGCGGCAAGGAAAGAAGACGGCGTATCCCGCAAGAAGCTCGGAGATCAAGATAAACTAGCCGGAATTATAGGGAAAGATATCTGTAATCGTTATGAGATCAAATCCTTGTATTCCGGGTAGGTTACGATCTCTGGCCGACTTGTAACTCAAGGCAGCCGGACTATATAAGGCGCCCTGAGACCCCCCTCCAGAGCACGAACATCTACGCTACAACCCACAATCACACAACCCTAGGACAGAACCCAACTACGGAGATCCTTCAGGAACTTCATACACAGCAATACAATCGCCGCCAACACAGGACGTAGGGTGTTACGTCATCTCGACGGCCTGAACCTGTTCAATCCTTGCGTCTTGTGTTACCATCGACTTCTGATCCTCGATCTGTCCCTCGACAAATCAACCACGTAGGCTACCCTGTGTGGACTGCCGGGTCCAAACATCCGACACTCGGCGGCGGTGGACTGCGCTTGAGGGGGAGTGCGCCGATGGAACTGTCACCGTCTCCTCCATTTGCCTCGCCAGGGCGGTTGCGGGAGTCGTGTACAGCCACCGGCGCACTCCTCATCCTTCCTTGGGCGCCGATGTGATGCCGTCGCCGGCGCCGGTCGGTCCCGAGGCGATGGAGAGAGTCTGTGGTGATTCTCCGTCGTCGCGCCGCCGTAGCGCGAGCCTCTGCCGAGCTCCCCCCATGGTGTCGGCGGGCGGGGAGATGCTACAAGAAGGACTGCGACGTTCAGCAGCTCGGTCCTTCTCGTGGCACCGAAACCCCCGCGCTTTTCGCCGCCCGACCCCGCCGCCGAGGGTGGCGAAATCCGTTTGTACTATTCCACGGTCCTTGGCCGTATGTGCTTATTACCCTTATTTATGAATGAAGGGATTTGGTCGGTTCTGGACCTTTTTCTGCGACCGCGCGATCGGTCTCTTTTTGCGATTCCAGCTTCCCTGTGTCTCCCCGACCGTGGTCGGGAGGGAGGCCGTTTCGTCTTTTTATCGTCTTCCCCTCACGCAATCCCTCCGCGGGACGGAAGGTTAGGGCACGCCTCGCGTTTTGCCACTTAGGCCGAAACACGGCTCCCGGTGAGCTACTAACGGGCTAGATCGAGCGAGGCCTCGGTCCTCCTCCGAGAGAGGACCGTCGGATCAACTGGTGACCGACCTCGGAAAATCCCCAGAGCTCCCGACCCCCTTAGTTCCCGTAATCGTTCGACCGATCACAGGGGCTCGTTGCCTCTCTTCGAGGAGATACATGGGGTCAGGGGTCTTAGGCTCGAACGCAGGTCGGGGCGTCCTCGGCACCCGCGTGCCGAGGCTATGGCCGCTAGCGGGCCCGCCCGTTCCTGCCCCTTCGCTCGGGCGCTTCAGAGCGGCCGTCGGACCCTAGGGCCGGCCTTCGAACTCTTGGGCTGTTTTTCTCGATTCCGCGTTGTGTCTTCCCGGCCCAAGAACGGCCCAAGTTTGTTTTATTTTCCCTGAAAAAATAAACGCGCAGGAAAAGGAAACGGGAATAGATGCGGAATAAAAAAGGAGACGGGGTATGGAATGCGAAGGGTTTAGAGAGAGGGAGAGCCTGGGCGCGAATCCCGGGACGTGGGGACGTGGGCGATCGAGGGCGCGCGTCGTGGGCCGCGTGGCCCCTACGAGCCGCGGCGCGGGTGAGAGACCCGAGGCGTCCCGCCTGCTCCCTTACCTGCCCATTTAAGGCGGAGAGGAGGGGGGCCTGGCCTTCTTCTTCCTTCGTCCGCCTGCCCTCGAATCGCCGCCGCCATCTGCAAAGAAAAGCCTGTTCCTTTTCCCCTTCGCCTTCCTCGCTTTCCGTCCATGGCCTGGTCCCGTTCCTCCGTCACCGAGGGCGAGCTTGAGCGCTTGGTGGGGCGCGGGCTCCTGTGCCCGCGGACCGACCTCGTGGAGTGGATGGCGCCAGGCAACGAGGAAGTCCCCGCCCCGTCCGACGGGTACGTGGTGTCCTTCGTCCCCTTCCATGAGCGGGGTCTGGGGCTTCCTCCTCATTTCTTCCTCCGCGGCCTCCTCCACTATTACGGGATTGAGCTTCAACACCTCAATCCCAATGGGCTGCTTCACGTGGCGGTGTTCGTCGCCCTGTGCGAGGGGTACCTCGGAATCGAGCCCCACTTCGACCTCTGGAGGTCTTACTTCCATGTCGAGGAGGTGAAGAAGGATGGGCGGCCGAGGCCACATGGTTGCGCCGGGATCAGACTACGCACAGGCCAGGGCGAGCGCTACCTCCAACTTCCTTGGATCACCACCAACAAGGGGTGGCAACACCGGTGGTTTTATCTTCGGAGCGACCCGGGCGCTCCCTTCCCGGCCTTTACAGGGAGGCTCATCGAGGGGCGGCCGGACTGCTGGCATTGGGGCCCGCCCAAGACGGACCGTCCACACCTGACCGGACTTCGTGTCGCGGTCGCCCGCCTTCGCGAGCTGCGGGTCACCGGCCCCGGGGTTGTCGCGGCATACCACTCGCGTCGCGTACTCCCTCTGATGGCCCGCCGGCTGCGATTGGACGAGATGACCCTGGCGGCGGACTGGACCGGGTCGGTGATGGCGGTCGGGGAGCTCTCAGATGAGGAGGTGAGCGCCCGCCTCCGCGAGGCGGTGCAGAGCGGATCCGCGGCGTATCCGATGCTGGATCACCCCGTCGTGCTCCCCATGGGCGAATCCCTTATCCCGGTAAGTCGTTGGAGTTTTTCCTTTGTCTTTGTTGTTTATTTCTGGATCCGGCGAGCCACCTGAGTTTTGTCTTCTTCAGCACCCCCTGGTCTACAAGCCCTCTCGGCCCCCGCTCCCTGAGGACACGGCCGTTCGGGCCGCGAACCGCGCGCGAGCAGAGGCCGCCCGTCTGAAGAAGGCGGAGGCCGAGGCGAAGAAGGAGAAGAAGCGGCTGGCCCGCGAGAAGGCCGAGGCGGAGTACCGCGAGCGACGTCGGCGCGCCCGGCAGGACGGGCTGTGGAGAGAGGATCAGGGCCCCTTCGAGGGGGGTTTTGAGTACGCTTCGGAGTCTTCCACCGGATCGGGGTGGAGTTCCCCCCGGCGCGAATCCTCGGCCGATCGGGACACGCCGGAGGTTGCGGGACCGTCGGGCGGCCGCGGCCCCTCGCCTGCGCAACCGCCGACCCGGCCGACGCGCGAGGTTCTCGCCGTCGCCCGGGGGCGGGCTTCGTCGAGGGGCGACTTGGGAAAGCGAGCGCGAGCGGAGGGATCGGGGTCGGGGGTGGCTCCCCCGGCCAAGCGGCCGTCCCGAGGCTTTCCCGTGTCGGACCAGTAAGTCTCTTTCCCCTCCGTCGTTCGTCCTTCTTGCCTCTGTCGAGGCGCGTGTGTGAGGTTTCCCTTTGTTCGCAGGAGGGGAAGTCAGGCGGCTCCTTTGGGACTGGCGCCGATCAAGAGGCTGGCACGCCATCTCTCCGCGGTGGCGACGAGTCGGGGGATCAACCTGGGCGATCCCCAGGTGGAGAGGGTGCTCGATCCGCTCCTTCCCCAGCAGCAGCTCGCCGCGGTGTCGGGTGCCGAGTCCGCGCATTCGGCCGAGGCGGTTCCGGAGGCCCTCATCGGGTTGTATTGCCCACCCGCGGGTGATTCAGCCGGGGCGGAAGACGTGGTGCCGCCGGAGCTGGCTGCACCGGACGGGGACGCGCCCGGGGAGGAGGAGTTGGTGCCCTCCGGTCCCGGTCGTGATCAGGAGGATCCCGTTCCCTCGGCCCAAGCGGTCGGGCTTTTGTCCGGGGAGGGGACGGGCGAAGGAGATGAAGCCCCGAGGGATCCAACGCCGGTTGCGTCCCCGACCACTGCCGACCGCGAGGAGGAGGTCGTCCCTGAGCCGGACGCCATCGCCGCCCTGCCCGACCCGCTGCCCGGTTCGGGCGAGGTGCCGACGTCTTCTCCCCCCGCGCCTTTGGTCCATGGAGCGGGGGCGACGGCTATTCTCGAGGGAGAAGAGATTGTGGGGTCGAGCTCGGGTCAGGAGGCCCGTACTGCATAGCTGACGCCCCGGAGGGCCGCGAGATCGTCCGGCAAGGGGATGATCCCCTGGAGTTCGGGGGCCCTCGCGTCACTTGGACCGACCGCGCCTCGGGCGATGTTGTCTTTTCCCTGGACGACGCCGAGGAGAAAACGAGGCCTCCCGGGTTCATGCCGGGGTCGGGCTGGCGGTTCGATCGCTCAACTCCGCCCTAGAAGTCCTCCGCGACGTCGTCATCCCTTGCGGGGAGGTAATCTTCCCTTCATTTGTTTTCTCTTTCTTCTTTTCCCGAGTCGATTTTGACTCCGATTCGTTTTTGGCAGTCTCTGATGGCCCGCAGCCGGGACAAGTCTCTCTTTCTGCGCCGGGAGAGGGACTCGTGGGGCCGTCTGTCCTCGATCACCGCCGAGCGCGACGCCCTGAAGGAGCAGCTGGCGGCCGCCCGCCGAGAAGTCGCCACCGCCCGTGCGGATGCGCGGGGTGAGCTCGAAGGGCAGCTGGCCGCGGCCAACCAGGAGATCGAGTCCCTGCGGGGGCGGGTCAAGGAGGCGTGCGAGCATGCCGATGAAGTTGACCAGCTCAAGAGCGACGTCCTGATCTCCTGGGAGAGGGACTCGGCGGCTCGGGAGCAAGTGAGGCTGGGCCTCGTCCGCGAGACGGAGCGCCTGCGGGCCGACCGGGACCGCATCGCCGCCGTTCTTGAGGGGACCCGGACTCAGCTGGCCCAGGTGGTGGCGGAGCGAGACGAGGCCAGGGGGCTCATCGAGGTGCAGACCCGCGACCTCGAGGCTGCAGGCCGAGCCCTTGAGGTTGAGCGGGACGCCCGCCAGGAGGCCGAGGCGCAGCGCGCCTCCTTGGGCGAAGCAGCGGCGGCGGACCGCGCGACGATCGAGCGTCTGGAGAACGAGGCGCGCGATCTTGAGGAGCAGCTGCTGCATGAGGGGGACGAGCATGACGCTCTCCGTACGGTGGTCGGCGTTGTGCTCGATGACCTTAAAGTACGGTCGGAGCGAGGGTCGAGCTCGCTGCTCGCCGAGGTGGAACGCATCCCGGTTCGGGCTCGGGCCATGGCGAGCGACGGGCTCTTCCTCGGGGTGCGCCGGGCCTTTGCGGTCGCTCGCTCCCACTACTCCGAGATTGGCCTGAAATACCTCGCCAAAGGGTTCGCTCCTGGCACGACGGAGACGGAGGTGACCGCGCTCGAGGAGGAGGTGTCGTCGCTGGCGTCCGTCCTCGCCGCCAAGACTGCAGAGGAAGAAGGGCCGTGGGCGCCCTGATTAGTTTTTCTTTTTCTTTTGCTCTTTAGACAGTTGAGCTCATCTTTGTAATGAACTTAAGCGTCTGTGTCGTTGACACTCGGCCTTTCGCATTTCTTTGATTAAGCCGTCAGGGCATGTTCGGATTAAAGTGAGCCACGCGGTTCACCAGTGAGCCTTCTGAACCGTCGCCACTGGGGCCTTTGTTCTTTCGGCGTTCCGACCAGTAAGCGCGTGTCACTTTGTTATCCGGCACCCCCTTTTTTCTTAGTCTTAGATACGTGAATCTGCCGAGGGTCAAGGACCCGGGGGACGTAGGTTAGCCCCCGAGTGACGTCCGACCCTTGGCCAGCGGACAAGGGTCGGGCGTCGCTTTTTGAAACGAAAGGGATGCGCTTAAACGAAAATAAGGAGGCGGCCTAGAGCAATCAGGGATAGAAACGACGTAGCTGTTCGATGTTCCAGGCGTTGGTGTATTCCTCTCCTTCCGCGTTCTTCAGCTTGTACGAGCTGGGTCGGAGGACTTGAGAGACGATGAATGGGCCTTCCCAGGGCGACGAGAGTTTGTGCCTGCCCTTGTTGCTCTGGACGAGACGTAGCACCAAATCGCCGACCTGGAATGCGCGTTCCCTAATGCGCCGAGCGTGGTAGCGCCGTAGGGACTGCTGGTACTTTGCCGAGTGGGCCAAAGCGACTTCCCTGGCCTCTTCTAGCTGGTCGGCCGCATCCTCGAGGGAGGTCTGGTTGCCCTCGTCGTCGTAGGTGCGGACGCGTGGGGACCCGTAGTCGAGGTCGGTCGGGAGCACGACTTCTGACCCGTATACCATGAAGAACGGGGTGAAACCCGTCGCGCGACTCGCCGTCGTGCGCAGGCTCCAAAGCACCACCGGGAGCTCTTCAACCCAGCGTCCTCCGAACTTTTTCAAGCGCTCGAATATCCGGGGTTTGAGTCCTCGTAGGATCAAACCATTCGCACGCTCTACTTGCCCGTTTGTGCGGGGGTGTGCGACGGCGGCCCAATCGACCCGTATGTGATACTCATCACAGAACCGCAGGAATTTCTTCCCGGTGAACTGGGTTCCGTTGTCTGTGATGATCGAATTGGGGACGCCGAAGCGATGAACGATGTCGAGGAAGAATTTGACGGCTTCCTCTGATCGGATCGTTGCGATCGGTCGGACTTCTATCCACTTGGTGAACTTGTCAACGGCAACAAGTAAGTGGTCGAAGCCCCCGGGCGCCTTCTTGAGGGGCCCAACCATGTCCAATCCCCAGACCGCGAACGGCCAGGTGATGGGGATCGTTTGTAGGGCCTGTGCAGGGAGGTGTGTTTGCCTTGCAAAGAACTGGCACCCTTCGCAGGTGCGCAC
>CM014278.1:84226730-84256173 GCA_004135705.1 Alloteropsis semialata | reverse complement strand
CAGGGCCGCTCGGCTCGGCTTGCGCTGTGCAGGGGAGCTTTATCGAAGGGTCTCGCTGGTCACTGGCGAAGATTCCAGTCGGGACGGGTTCCCGGCCGGAGGCTTTCTTGGCCAGGGCGTCGGCGGCCTCGTTGAACCGCCTTTTGATGTGCCGGAGCTCGAGGCCATCGAATTTGTCCTCGAGCTTGCGCACTTCCTGGCAATACGCGGCCATGGTCTCGCTTTCGCAGCTCGACTCTTTCATGACCTGATCGACCACGAGCTGGGAATCGCCTCGAATCTCGAGGCGTCGAATCCCCAATTCGATCGCGATCTTCAGGCCGTTGATCAGGGCCTCGTACTCGGCTGCGTTGTTGGAAGCAGGGAAGTGTAGTCGGATCATGTATTTCATCCGCACCCCCAGGGGTGAAACGAAAACTAAACCAACCCCCGCTCCCGTCCGAGTCAACGAGCCGTCGAAGTACATCACCCAGTACTCCTGATCGACAGGGGCTGTGGGTAGCTGGACCTCGGTCCATTCCGCAACGAAGTCGGCAAGGGCCTGGGACTTGATGGCCGTCCGCGGGGCATAGGCGATGCCCTGGCCCATCAGTTCCATAGCCCATTTCGAGATCCGACCTGTCGAGTCCGGATTATTTATAATCTCGCCGAGGGGGAAAGAGCTTACCACTGTGACCGGATGCGAGTCGAAGTAGTGGCGGAGCTTCCTCTTGGAGATAAGGACGGCGTACAGCAGCTTCTGTATCTGCGGATACCTCGTCTTGGTGTCTCCGAGCACCTCGCTCACGAAGTATACCGGGCGCTGTACTTTGAGGGCGTGCCCCTCATCTTCACGCTCCACCACCAACGCCGCACTCACCACCTGTGTAGTTGCAGCAATGTAGAGGAGAAGAGGCTCGCCGGCGTTCGGCGGGACCAGGATCGGTGGATTCGTCAAGACTGCCTTGATGTGGTTCAGCGCAGCCTCCGCCTCGTCCGTCCAGACGAACCGCTCGGATTTCTTCAAGAGACGGTACAACGGGAGGACCCTTTCGCCGAGGCGTGAGATAAACCGGCTCAAGGCGGCTAGACACCCCGTGACCCGTTGAACCCCTTTCAGGTTTTGAATCGGGCCCATCCTAGTTATGGCGTTGATCTTCTCGGGGTTGACTTCTATCCCTTGGCGGGACACGATGAAACCTAGGAGCATCCCCCTGGGCACCCCGAAAACGCATTTCTCGGGGTTGAGCTTGACGTCGTTCGCCCTGAGTTTGGCAAACGTTTTTTTCCAGGTCGGCCACGAGCTGGTCGGCCTGTTTGGACTTGACAACGATGTCGTCCACGTACGCCTCAACGGTCGGTCCGATGAGTTCATCAAAACACCTAAGCATACACCGCTGGTAGGTGGCGCCGGCGTTTTTGAGCCCGAACGGCATTGTGACGTAACAATATGATCCGAACGGGGTGATGAAGGAAGTCGCGAGCTGGTCGGACTCCTTCATCGCTATTTGGTGGTACCCTGAATACGCATCAAGGAAGCATAGGGTTTCGCACCCCGAGGTCGAATCGACTATCTGATCTATGCGCGGCAAAGGAAAGGAATCCTTTGGGCACGCTTTGTTAAGAGCAGTATAATCAACACACATTCTCCATTTCCCATTCTTTTTTCGTACAAGGACGGGATTGGCTAACCACTCGGGATGATACACTTCCTTGATGAAGCCGGCCACCAGAAGCTTCGCGACCTCCTCGCCGATTGCTTTGCGCTTCTCGTCGTCGAAGCGCCGGAGGCGTTGCTTCACGGGTCGGGACCCGGACCGGATGTCCAAGGAATGCTCGGCGACCTCTCTCGGAATGCCCGGCATGTCCGAGGGCTTCCACGCAAACACGTCGACGTTTGCGCGGAGGAAGTCGATGAGCGCGCCTTCCTATTTGGGAGACAGCTTGGTTCCGATCTGCGCCACCTTCGTGCTCGGGTGGCCGGGGTCCAGCTCGATCTCCTTGGTGCCTTCGAGCGGCTCGAACGACGCCAGGCCGTGGGTGAAATCGGGCGCCTCTTCGACGAGGACGCGCCCTGATTGGGGCGAGCTCCTCGGCGGACGTGATGATGGCCGATGCCAGCTCGCAGCTCTCCGCCTCGCACTGGTGGGCCCGTTGGAACGACGATCCCACCGTGATCACCCCCCTCAGTCCTGGCATCTTGAGCTTGAGGTAGGTGTAGTTGGGGACCGCCATAAACTTCGCGGAGCATGGGCGGCCCAAGATGGCGTGGTAGGCGCCGTGGAACCCCACCACCTCGAACGTGAGGGTCTCCGTCCGGAAGTTGGTCGGAGACCCAAACGTAACGGGCAGGTCGATCTGCCCGAGGGGGACGGCCTGTTTGCCGGGGACCACCCCGTGGAAAGGCGCCCCGGTCGGGCGAATGCGCCCTCGGTCAATCCCCATGGCGTCAAGCGTGTCGGCGTAGAGGATGTTGAGCCCGCTCCCGCCGTCCATCAGCACCTTGGTGAGGCGCTTACGCCCTATGACCGGGTCAACCACTAGAGGGTACTTACCCGGCCTCGGGACGAACTGCGGGTGGTCGGCTCGATCGAAGGTGATGGGTGCTTCTGACCACTTGAGGAAGGTCGGAGTGGCGGGCTCGGCGGCGTACACCTCGCAGCGTTCCACCTTGGCTCGCCCTTTGCTCACCGACGCCTCCGTTCCGCCGAAGATCATCAGACAGCCGTCCGGCTCCGGATAGGGGTCGGCGTCCATGTTCTGGTCCGCCCCCGGCTCCTGCGGGGCCGGGTCGGGCTTCTTCGACCGTGGCGCCGGCTTGCGGGAGCCCCCTGCCATGAATTTCTTCATGAGGGAGCAATCCTTGTACAGGTGCTTGACGGGGTACTCGTGGTTCGAGCAGGGCCCGTTCCACTTCTTCTCGAAGTGGTCGGGGACCTCCCCAGTCGGAGGTTTGAAGGTCGGCTTCGGGTCGGCGGCGGCCACCATGGCGGTCTCGTCGTCGTGCCGCCTGCCCTTGCCTTTCTTCTTCTTCCTGGCGGAGGGCCCTGATGGGCCTCCCTCCGTTTCCTCGGTCGGCTTACCCTTTGGGTCAGCAGACTGGTGGAAGATGGCCCCCACTGCCTCCTCGCCGGCCGCGTGACTCGTCGCGATGTCAAGCAGCTCCTTCGCGGTGCGAGGGCTCTTTCGCCCAAGTTTGTGGACGAGAGACTTGCACGTCGTCCCCGTAAGGAACGCCCCGATGACATCGGCGTCAGCGAGGTTGGGGAGTTCGTTACACTGCCGGGAGAAGCGTCTGATGTACTCCCGGAGCGTCTCCCCCTGCTTCTGCCTGCAGCTTCTGAGATCCCATAGGTTTCCAGGGCGATTGTAGGTCGCCTGAAAGTTCCCCACGAAGACCTTCCTCAGGTCGGACCAGCTCCCGATTTGTCCCCCGGGGACATGTTGGAGCCACGCCCGTGCCGAGTCGGCCAGATGAAGGGGCAGGTTATGGATGATGAAATCATCATCGTCGGCCCCTCCGGCTCTGCAGGCGAGTCGGTAGTCCTCGAGCCAGAGCTCGGGATCGGTCTCCCCGTCGTACCTCGGAAGTTCGACGGGGCACTAAAGTTGGCGGGGCGAGGAGCCGCCCGGATCCGCGGGCTGAAGGCCCGTGGCCCTGGCGCGTCCGGGCTCGGCGTCCTCTCACCCTCCTCATCGTCGTCGTCGTACCGGCCGCCACGACGGGGAGCGCGCCCGCGCCGTCGCTCGGGCTCGCCCTCGGGGAGCCGTCGGCGACGGGCGTTCAGGATGCTCCGAGCGTCCTGAATCGGGCCGACCCTTTTCAGGATCGGAGCCGCGTCCCCGGCGGGCCGGGGCTGATGCACCGAGACCCCTTGTTGCGCGCGTCCGGCGTGCCCGCCGGTGGGCTGCCTTGAGGCCTCGCGGTGGCTCATCTGCGACGCTCGTCGTCGCGACTGCGAGCTCTCGGCCTGCTGAGCCGCGGCTCGCTCCAGAAGTTCGCCGAGCTCCCGCTGCGCCTTGCGGGCTTCCGGCGTCACCGGCGGAGGGAGCCCTCGCACGAGCATAGCCGCGGCGGCTATGTTTTGCCCGGCGCGGGCGAAATGCGGGGGCGGGGCACCGTCATCGTCGATGATTTGGCGCTGCACGTCCCGGGCACGTCCCCGGGCCGGAGCCGCGTCTCCGATCTGCAGAAGCTCGTGCTCGATGCGCGCTCGCTCCTGCTCGACCCGTGCGCGCTCTTGCTCCAAAAGGCGGCGGGCCTCCTGGAGCTCCTCCCGGCGTTGCCGGGCGTTGTCGGCGTGAGAGTGTCGTGGCGGTGTGGCCGCTCTTCGCGGGGCCGGCTGCCTCGGCGGCGCCGGGGCTTGGTTTGCGACCAGGGCGGCTGCAGGCACGTCATGAGCCGGGAGGCCGTCTCCCGGGGCCGCCGGGCCCGAGCCGCTCTCGCTCGCCTCTCCCACCGCCCCATCGGGGGTGTCCGCCATGAAACACTCGCGGGACGGGTGATGGCTTTCCCCGACGAGTTCAGTGTCCGACGCCTCCGAGACGGAATCGTCCAGGAGGTCGAAGATCGACTCGGAGACGTGGTCGATCATTCCGACGAACTCGCTGTTCGCCGGGGCGCGGCTCAGAAGGCGTGTCACCAGCCGTGACACGATCTCAGCCGCGTTGCGTGAACCGTATGGGGCCGCATACGGCGGGAGGGAGTCCAACATCCCCGGGGGAAGTGGGGCTCCTCCCGTGAGCTGAGTGGCGACGTTCGCCAGTGCGAACCTGACGCAGCGAGTGTCCTCCTGCGAGGGCCGCGGCCCTAGGAAGGTCTCCAGCTGCCTCAGGAGGAGAGCCTCGTTGGCCTCCGGGCGAGGGCCGCTGGCCTCGTCGTCAGAGGTGTCGATGTTGACATTCGCGAGGGCCTCGGTGGCGGTCGCGACGTCAGCGTCGGGGGCGCTGACCGGAGACGTGGGGGCGAGCCTCGCCAGGTCCCCGTCAGTGGTGATGACGAAATCTAGGCTTCCGAGACGCAGCTGCGTCCCGGGAGCCCAGCTCGAACCGTGGGTGGCCATCCGAAGCCTGGTGATCGTCGAAACGCGCAAAGGCCCCTACCTGGCGCGCCAACTGTCGGTGTACGAAATGACCAACTAGTAAATTTAGTGGATTGCGCGTTTGGGCTCCGGATGGTTCGCGAGAGGACACAAGGGATTATACTGGTTCAGGCACGAACGCCCTACGTCCAGTGTGAGACAGCTCGTGTTACTCGCGTTGCTCGTAGTAGGGGTTACAAGCGGTCGAGAGAGAGGAGAAGCCTCAAGTCTCTGTGAGTTTCTAAGTGTGGGAGAGCGAGTGTTCTCTATCGGTCGTCCCCTTCCCCTGAGGCCCTATTTTTCCTTTTATACCTCTGGGGCCAGGAGACCTGTACAAGACGTGTTTAACAAAAATGATGGGTAGTAGGAAGCTTGCTGGAGAAGCCTTGCCGCCTGTAGGACACTGTGAACGATGTTGGTGTAGGTCCTAATCCCGAGCTTATTAAGGTCGTGCACGTCGCTCCGCGGCGCCTGCGGGACGGCTGGAATAGTTGCATCCTTCTGCCGCGGCGGGTGGCGCGGCGGGGCTCGTTAATGCTGATAGGCTGCGGCGTAGATGTGCGGCGACACGTCCCCCCGGTTCGCTCCCGTTCCGGGTCCCTCCCGTTGATTCACGACACCTGTCCCGGCACGAACCCGAGCGAGCCGGGGTAGGGTCGGGCGAGGCGGAACTGGGTCGGCCGAGGCGGGGCCAGGTCGGCCGAGGCGGAGGAAGGTCGGCCGAGGCGGAACTGGGTCGGCCGAGGCGGGGCCGGGTCGGCCGAGGCGGAACTGGGTCGGCCGAGGCGGAGGAAGGTCGGCCGAGGCGGAACCGGGTCGGCCGAGGCGGAGGAGGTCGGCCCCCCTCCTACATGATGTCCTCCTTGTTTATGGGTTTTGTTTACGCATGTTTCCCTTCGAAACAGCGAGGTCCCACCCGTCGGTGAGAGGGTCGGATATTGACATCCGACAAATTTGTTGTCATTACAACCACAGTAAAAGGCATAATGAGTGTATGCAATGGTGGTATACATCAAGAGAACATAGATGAGTCAATGGCGACAATGACAAACCTAAAAGAAAAGAATATTGACGGATATCATAAAATATGTAAGCACATCGAGAAGATATATTTGATTATATATATATACCCAATATATTAAATTAAATATATTTTTAGCGAACATCCAACTTTTTACAGCGCGATAGTTCTACAGAAGTAACGACTAGGATTTTATTTCATATCTTTTTGGCAAGAATTACATAATAAATGTGTACATATTCAAGAGATAGAAATGAGGTAAACTTTTCCACCATACCAGGTACTACATGCAACTTGCAACATCCCATACACACATAACGTCCTCTCTTTCACTAGAGGTTAACATGATGGTTGTGTTGTGGAAGATGCTATGAGGGCAACATATATTGGTCAAACGAAAATCATATTACGAAGGGTTTGACTGTCACAAGTCTCGCATTGAACCTCTAAGATAAAAAAACTAATTTAATTATATCATATGTCTATTTCTTTTTCTAAAGACTACAAGCCCTAATTCTCTTTCTTATATACCCACTGTAAAAGAAAGTACCTACATTTCATAGGTACGCAAATGTATCCTTAGAAGAGCAACTGAACGGCAATTAAGATAGTATATGTACCTTTCTGTCCATTCGACATAAATATCTATATACATACATATCAGCATATCTTTTTTGAGAACCTGTTCGAGTAATATAGTCAGTATATCAAAGTGATACACTTCATTTGTATATATGTATCTATTAACGACGAGAACTGTCTAATAAATCTATACATATATCTTAAGTGATAGAAATGAAATAAACCTTTTCACCAAAATTGCTACGACATTTAACAGCCCCAACAAGCGGAACGATCCCTCTCTTTCACGGGAGGAATCTCTCGCTTTCACCCCCCAAACGATATGTCATTTTCAGTCAGCATGCCTTACACGTACACGCGCCCCTGATTAATCAATCGATTTACGAGGAAGGAAAGGTGGGGGGCCGAAGAAAAAGGCAGAGAAAGCGGTGCGACGAGCAAAAAACGGGGGCTGATTAGCTGTTCGTCCCGTGTCCCGTTCCTCCTCGCCCACCGCCCGCACGCGGACAAACCCGCTCTCGCCTCACTCCCACCACCCCCCTCCTCCCCTCGCTCGGCTCGCGCACCAGTCCCAGTTGCCAGTACACACTACTCTACGCCACAGCGCAGCAGCGCCAGCGGCCGCCTAATCTCTCCAGCCCTTCCGTCGCCCTCCGTCCCTCCCTCCCCCTCGCCACACGGCCCACCGTTGCCGCATCGTCCGCCCCGTGGCCTGCCATCGTCGGCTGGCCCGCGCCTTTCGCCGCCGCAGTGCGCCGAGCCCCGTCCCAGATCGCCGCGGCGCTTGCCGCGCCGGATCTGCTGCTGTTCCTGCTGATTTGCGCTGGGTTTTGTGCGTGGCCGTGGTAAATTGGGGACGCGTTGGGCTGCCGCCGCACCCCCAAATTGCTCGCTCAGTTCGGGTGTCGGTAGTGCCGCGTGTAGATGAACTGTGCCTCAAGCCTTGACTCAGGGTGCATGCTCGCGTTTGGTAATGCCGACTGGTGACCAGTGAGTTTCCCCCTTGCTTTTCTGGAAGTTACTGAAGTGGGCATTAAATTGCTGGGAGTTGGAACGAAGTGGCTGTGGATTTAAGCGGGGGTGACAGCCTGACAGGCGCGTTAGCTCTCTACGTCCTTTCTATTCGAACTAGAGGATTTGTGGTTCTCCCCAGTTGTCTTCCCCTTTAAAGGCTTGTATCGCCGAAAAATTATGCAGATGCCAGTTAGGGAGGCTTACATCACAGAATTTCCTTAATTCCCCTTTGTATGCTTGTCGGCGTGTACCGAATTTGATCCACTATGTGTTTGATGTGATGATTTCAAGTTTTTTTTCTTTTCGGTTGAGGCGTTTCTGGCATGTTATATCTAGTTAATTGATTCCAACAATTCTTCTCATTCCAGGGTTGGAAATCTGTTTGGCCACTCAGGGATTGGTCGCATGTTAAGTCCATCTCTGGTTTGAAAGATGCACGGCAATGTGCTTCACCAATAACATCTGGAAATTGGAATAGTATATGCTGATCTTATATGCTTGACCAGCTGATTATCAATGGGCTCTTTCCTAAGGAAACAGCCCAACTACCTCTTCATTTTGATAATACTGCACCTTGTTGCCCATGAGGCAAGAACGCTGAGTTCAGATGGTATGTGATTCTTATATTGCTATTTTATAAACCTTTTTTTTCTGCTTCTCCAAAATGCTAACATTAAATGGTCTCCTACAGGCGAAGCACTTCTTGCCTTCAAGAAGGCAGTAACAAATTCAGATGGGGTCTTTCTAAATTGGCGTGAGCAAGATGCAGACCCCTGCAACTGGAAGGGTGTTAGATGTGATAGTCATAGCAAGAGAGTGAATAATCTGTAAGAATAAAATACCTTTTACTTAGGTTAACTCTGTTTGTTGTGACTTGCTCAATATTTTACCAAGCTATTCACTGTTTTGCATCAGCTATAGGATATCATTTAGAATGAAATTTTAATTTGTTGAATTAAACTCGCACAAAATCTGACTACCACTCCATTCAGGATTCTTGCATCTCACAGATTGGTTGGGCCAATACCACCAGAAATTGGAAGGTTAAATCAGTTGCAAACTTTGTAAGTTTGTTCCTCAAAATGGCATTTCTTAATCTTTTCATGTTGGTATTCCCCTTGTATCATTCGGTGGAACATCTAAATATTTTTTTTTTGTGTGCCATAGATCACTGCAGGGGAACAGTTTGTATGGTTCACTCCCTCCTGAACTGGGAAATTGTACCAAGCTGCAGCAATTGTAAGTTTTCTAATCATTACTAGAGCGCATTGTTCAGGGCATCAATGTTCGATAATGTAACAATTAGTTCATGAATGTCAATAAGTTGTATCAATTTGGTTGCATGCTTCTTATGCGTTCCATACTTTGCTGTGCAGTGATAACTTTTGTTCTTCTGATGTGCGATGACTTGCAGGTATCTACAAGGAAATTATTTAAGTGGATACATCCCTTCAGAATTTGGTGATCTGGTGGAACTTGAGGCATTGTAAGTTCAAAACGGCATTTTAAAATTCAATAGACTATTAATAAATTTTCAACGTACCAGTGTTGGCCTTTTATTATTCACTCAATATCAGATATCTCTCTCCAGTTAGACTAATTCATGCTAGAAGTGACATTTACCTTTTGATGAGATTAATAGACAAGCTAAAAGGCCAACTTAGAAAACATTTTACTGTGTTCTAGATTGTGCTTGCAATGGTAAAATAATTTAGAGTATTTCTTGATTTTTTTCTCCAGGGACTTATCCAGTAATACATTGAGCGGATCTATTCCACATTCTCTAGATAAGCTGTCCAAACTTACATCATTGTAAGTTTTTTTTTCTGTGAATAAGTCCATCTAATGGCCGTGACAATTAATGGTCATAAATGATTAATAGAAATTTTTTACTGTTGCAACCTTGTGCAGCAATGTTTCCATGAACTTCCTGACAGGAGTAATACCATCATCTGGTTCACTTGTCAATTTCAATGAGACATCGTGAGTTATCTTTCCCTGTTCTGTTCAGGTTCACATCTATCTTATTCACTATTGCCTATACTATGTATGTATCTTTGCTCCAGTGAATACTAGATACTGATCCATAAGCTGCTCTAATTTACCTCTCTGTTCTCCAATGAGTAGCAATGCTACATTCCCATTTTCTTGGATTCCAACTGATTTTGGTTTTGATAATGTAGCTTCATTGGGAACCTTGGTTTATGTGGAAAGCAGATTAACTTGGTGTGCAAAGATGCACCGCAATCATCATCAAATGGTCCTCAGTCACC
The DNA here is from genome assembly GCA_004135705.1 of Alloteropsis semialata. NCBI lineage: Eukaryota > Viridiplantae > Streptophyta > Magnoliopsida > Poales > Poaceae > Alloteropsis > Alloteropsis semialata. The sequence continues at coordinate 84,246,223 of CM014278.1, read as the reverse complement.
CTCAGGTACTAGATATATTCTAGTAACATCATTTTATAGCTGTGGGGAGGATAATGTTATGCCAATTTATTTATTGGTTGATATCAGTATGGTGTGTTTATGCTTCACGGCTCCAGTAGGTTACTTGCTCCTGGTAGTTTCGAGTTTTGTAAGTTGATATGTTTGACTATTTTCTTCTAGGTTAATAGATAGACCTGCAGGCTGTGTTTTCTAATCTTAGTACTCTAAGAATCATGTGCCTAACTGTGGTCCAAAATTCAACTTTGGGGAATTAAAAGCTCTCTAATACAGCACTATTAAGTCTTAAGCTCTGATAAGGTTCAATATTCCATTTCAGGAAAAAATAAAACTTTCTATTATAACGCTTTATGTGTTAAACAATGATAACTGATACTCATGTTGTGCTTGTACGATATCAAAGATGAATAGATGAGTGTTGTGTATAAAACCGAAACTTTAACAATAAAGAAGACATGAAAATATGGAAAAGTTTTGGAGAAGCTGAAAACAACTCCGTAACCTTTTGACTTTGGATTTGTATCCTATACAAAAAATTTGTGATAACAAACAACCTAACCTCTAATCCACTTGTGCGCGCCTATCTAAAAAAAAAACTTGCTTTGGGAGAGGATTGAGGATATGTATTACTGTTTGCTTGGGTTGGTTTGCTCTTAGCCACACATTCTCCTCAAAGAATTCCCTCACCTGTCATCCAAAGGAAGAATACGCATTCCAATATGATTTGTATAGGAATCATTTCTAGCCTCAACTCTTTCGAGTCCTAAAGGAATTTGAATATGTGCCTTTCTTGCTAGGGAACCTTTTGTGCTCAATAGTTTATCCATGCGAGGCCTTCCATGAGTTGCATTTCAAGATTTGAAATACTTTACCCTTTGTGTTCAATAATTTCTCAACTTCTTCCCTTGAACTATAGTTTTCTGACATTTCTTATGTATGTTGGTGTTGTCTTACAACAGATGACATGCTTAATAAAAAGAATGGGAAGAATTCTACCAGACTTGTTATTAGTGCAGTAGCAACAGTTGGAGCTCTCCTATTGGTGGCTTTAATGTGTTTCTGGGGTTGCTTTCTTTACAAGAATTTTGGAAAGAAAGATATGCGTGGTTTCAGGGTTGAGCTATGTGGAGGTAATAACCATGTCATGGAATCTCCCGCGCAAGGACTTTTTTCTGTGGAAAATGTCTTATGATATTGCTTGATTTTTCAGGCTCTTCTACTGTTATGTTCCATGGGGACCTTCCATACTCCACAAAAGACATCGTTAAGAAACTAGAGACTATGGATGACGAAAATATCATTGGAGCTGGGGGCTTTGGTACTGTTTATAAACTTGCGATGGATGATGGTAACGTCTTTGCATTGAAAAGGATAGTGAAAACAAATGAAGGGCTAGATCGGTTCTTCGATAGAGAACTCGAGATATTGGGAAGTGTTAAACATCGTTATTTGGTCAATCTTCGTGGTTACTGTAACTCTCCTTCATCAAAACTGTTGATATATGACTATCTTCAAGGTGGAAGCCTGGATGAAGTGTTGCATGGTAAATTGCTATTTTTGTTTGTCATCTCCCCTTGATTGTTTCACGGTTAGTTGTTTTATATGAACGCGTTAACATGGTTGTTAATCAGTTTGTTTTCCACTATGACAGACTAGGCATGTCTTTGCTCAAAGCGAGCAATAATTTATGGGCTTTTGAATCTTTTGAAAGTGCTAGTTCTAGCAAGTTAATCCAAGTAATATTGAAACCTGGACATCCTGAGTCCAGGATCTATTTGTAAGCAAAACCATGACTGTAAGAGCTGCTGTAGCTGGAGGTTTCAGTCTGGAGACAAAGAAAAACCTAGGAGTAGACCTGAATTACAGCTAGCACGTGAGGGAAGACATCAATTCATTATTGTATTAGTGAAATGTGAATCTTTTGTTGCCTTTCTCATGTAGATGATTAGTGACATCTTTGGTGTTTGGTCACTATGCTGTGGCCTGTGGGGCTCAAATTTGCCCCTTTCAAAATAATCCAATATGGATTTTTAAAAAGGTACCTCGTAATTCCTAATCCTATAAGGACGTGGAGAGGTTCGACATGAATTTTCTTTGCTAACCTCACCTGGAGAAGGATACCTGCTTCACTTTGGTGAGGAGATATGGAGCCCTATATAAACATTGGGTGTGAGGACATAGACATGACCCAAGGCAACACAAAGCAATATCTAATATCACCCTAAGCAAGTTGAGGCACATAATTGTGATATAGGGCACTAATCTGATGGTCGGAAAGGTTCCAATAGATTTTGGGAGAATGACAAGTCCATGTTCATACTTAGAGAATCCAAGGTTATGCTTGAACAATCTGCAGTCAGTCTCGCCAAATATTTCAGGATTCACACCTTTTTTTTCTTGATATGTTGCAATGCAAAAATAGCACTAGTAATTTATGTTTACTCTTCACATTGTTTCTGTCCATAAATCTTTGCAGAAAAGTCTGAACAGCTGGATTGGGATTCACGTATTAACATAATACTCGGAGCTGCAAAAGGCTTGTCTTATTTGCACCATGACTGTTCACCTCGAATAATACATCGGGATATTAAGTCAAGCAACATCTTACTTGACAGCAATTTTGAGGCCCGTGTATCAGACTTTGGACTTGCAAAACTATTAGAGGATGAAGAATCACATATTACTACAATAGTTGCAGGAACATTTGGTTATCTTGCGCCAGGTATGTGGAAGTTGTTCCATTGTATATTGTGAGCAAAGAGAACTGCACTTCTTCTGTTCATTCTTGATTGCTACTCCGGACATTTTTCTTTTATTATTGAAATGTCTTTCTTAATACTCTGAGCTAATATTGACTAAATTCACAGAGTATATGCAAAGTGGCAGAGCCACGGAGAAGACTGATGTCTACAGTTTTGGGGTTTTGGTACTTGAGATACTGAGTGGAAAGCGGCCTACTGATGCATCCTTCATTGAGAAGGGATTAAACATTGTTGGATGGGTATGACCTTGTTATGACCTTCCCTTTCATGGGCTCCATTATTTTTCTTGTGACTCATACTTCCCATTTGACCATCTATCCATTTAGAGCGCCCCTTAAGTGTTTGTCTTATCCTTTGGCAGTTAAATTTTCTGGCTGGTGAGAATCGGGAGAGGGAAATTGTCGATCCGAACTGTGAAGGTGTGCAGATTGAGACCTTAGATGCTCTGCTTTCTCTGGCCAAGCAATGTGTAAGCTCTTTGCCGGAGGAGCGGCCCACAATGCACAGGGTGGTACAGATGCTGGAGTCGGATGTAATTACACCATGCCCAAGCGATTTCTACGATTCAGAGTAGTCTCCTGGACAAGCCACACTGCTGCTAATTTCTGTGGAGGCGCATTCCTTTATTCTTTGCAGATATTGTGTAAATGCATTGCCTCGGTGTTTGGTCTCCAATCGGCTGGTTCAACAGGTGACATTTTTGCGTTTGTATACCTATGTATGTATCCGTCCTGTGCTACAAGTTGTTATATGTTGAGTTAATAAGAGGACTTACCAGGAGTCACGAGACTGCTGTGTGTTTAACCGTCGACCTTTAGAGAACGGAAGATGGCAGTGAAGCGGTCGTGGTTGCTGGATCCCCATAAGAAGTTGGGAGCCCAGTAGCATTTTCTGGATGATGCCTGTATCTCAATAGAGGTCTGGATTTGTAAGGAACAGGGAGCTAACTTGCCACGACAGTAATCGGCTGATACATGTTTAAGCATTACGATTAGGAATTTGTTCAAGAGAAGCTGTAGAATAAGAGCAATAGTCTGATACATAGTTTCAGCGTTACGAGTAGGAATTTGTTCAAGAGAAGCTGTCGAAATAGCAACTCACATAGAAATTCACTGAAACATGGTTTGGTACAAGCGCGACACTGATTGGCAAAACGCAAAGACCTCGGTATCTTACAAAACGACGGACAGAGCTCAACAGACTCCACACTCGACTCAAGCGACACCACACAACACAAGGTTTTGGTCTTTTGGAGCAGAAGCGGACGCCGGCCAGGCTACCGGCTCTACCCGGAAATCTGGATGGACTTGACGTCAGGTTTCTTGACCTCCTCCTCCTTGGGCACGGTGACTGTGAGCACGCCGTTCTCCATGGACGCGCTGATCTGCTCCGTCCTGGCGTTCTCCGGCAGCCTGAACCTGCGCAGGAACTTGCCGCTGCTGCGCTCCACGCGGTGCCACGTGTCCGTCTTCTCCTCCTGCTCCTTGTTGCGCTCGCCGCTGATCTGGAGCACGTTGCCGTCCTCAACCTCCACCTTCACCTCTTCCTTCCTCAGCCCCGGCACATCCGCCTTGAACACGTGCGCCTCCGGTGTCTCCCTCCAGTCGATGCGGGCGCCGGCGAAGGCGGTGTCAGCAGTCAGCTATGGTTGGGCCGTCATATGTCTCATGGGCCTGTCCTGGAGCCCGGTTCAACGCTGGGACACTCACTACAAAGGCAAGCGAGCAGAACCTGAGAGGGGGGAATTATCAGGCATCAGAATACTTTTCCTAGTCTCCTGTTCATCTTCCTTCCCAAGTCTATTCCTCTGTACCCGGTTCTTCCTTAATTCCTAGCTCGGATCTCCCTTCCCCTGAGATCTTGTATCCCTGCTACTTGATTCTGCTACCTTTAATCAAGTTATCTGTTAGTCAATCTATTGGGGTTGCTAACAAGTGGTATCAAAGCCGTTCAGATCCCTGAATTTTTTCTCCACTCCTCCTTCAGCACCCACCCCCTGTCCACCTTCACCAGGAACGCCATGACCATCGACGCCAAGCTTATTCTCGACGAGATGCGCAAGCTCTTCGCCGAGCAGGACGCCAAGTGGGATCGGCGATTCACCACGTCGCCCGCGACCGCGGCCACACCTTCTGCCGACGCCTGCATCTCGCCCGCATCCGCGCCATCCATCGTCGGTGCTGCTCCTGCCCCCGCAAGCAGCCCGGGCTTCTTCGGCTCGTCGGCGTCCGGCTCCACCGCCACCACGGCATCAGCACCGTCCCTAGAGTTTGGGGGCGCCACAGGCTCGTCGCTGTTCGGATCCACCACCTCTGTGCCGCTCTTCAGCATCACCAACACCACGCCCGCAAGGTGTTCGACAAATGTTCCGACCCCAACGCCGGCAACTTCCGCGGCATCCCCTGCAGCAGCCGCCTCCACCACGACGTTCCGCGATGCCACCTTCACCAGCTCCGACAGCAAGGTGCTCCAGACCGACGTCATTCCCGTGCTCGACTGCAGCTCCCTTGCCCAAGGCGCCTTCTCCATTCCGCGTCCACCTCGGCGTGCTCCACCGCGTCCAATTCGGCTTCGCCGTCCGCGGCGTCGTCCTCCGCGTCCACCTCGGCGTGCTCCACCGCGTCCGATTCGGCTTCGCCGTCCGCGGCGTTGTCCTCCGCGTCCACCTCTGTGTGCTCCTCCGTGCCTGTTCCGGCTCCACCGACCGCGGCGAGCTAGTCCGCGTCGACGCGGAAGACCTCCAAGCACGGAGGACAGCACCAACAGCAGCACGCCCACAAGGTGCTCGACGCTTGTTCCCACTCCGACCCCATCGCCGGCGCCCATGACTTCTTCTGCAATAGCCACCGTCGTGACGTCCAGCGACACCACCGTCGTCAACCTCGGCAACGAGCATGCCATGGCGCAGCACATCAGCGCCAAGGTCGCCACCACCACCAACACGCCAACCAGGTGTTCGATAGATTGCTCCAATCGCGATGCTGACGAGCTGGTGTCCACGCCCACTACTTCGACTCCGGCCACAACACTGCATGCTCCCATCACTGCACCGACCACCTGGCTGGCCGCACAGCCTTCTGCGCCGAGATGCTCACCAGCAACAGCTACTCACGGTGCAGAGGAGGCAACTTTCACCAACTCGCCCACCAAGTGTTCGAAGATTTGTCTCAGCTGCGACAACATGCTCAAATCTGAGAACTCCTTCAACAGATGCTACTCGTTCGGTGATATGCAGCAAAGGTACATCACCTACTCCACCTCTGCATATTCAGCTGGTGTTGTGCTTCCATGGCTGGCCACTAGAGTGTTAGAGGTTCAGAAAATGTGTGAAGGAATGGATGCTCAGAAACAAATAAGGCTCAAGCTAGTTCCTGTTACTTTAGTTGACAAAGGTCAAGGGCCATATCTTCTGAATTTTGAGCAAGTTGACATCTCACCAAAGCCCCCATGGCTAGCAGTCTATGTCTATCTAGCAGCTGATAGTGCAAATGCTGTACAACTAGATAAAGGTCTATCAAAAAGTTGGCATATTATTCAGTTTGTGAAATGCTATAAAGCTGATAGATGGCTGTTCCACTTTGCAACACAACTCAAAGTACCTTGGCCATCACCAACTAAAGGAAGAATAATTCAGATGCATATCAAATTGGGTATCAGCCTACTCTTATGGAATCATTCTCCTACTCTACTGTCATGTGCACTATTTGTGAACAATCAGTTTTTGCATTCTGTATGCATCTCTGCCAATACCAAGCACGAATTGTTCCTGAATATTGGCTTTCATACTGCTGAGGTGCAACTGAAGGAAATTCTATTAGTCATGCTTGCAACTTGCACTTCTCATGGCTATGTGCTACTTCCAGAACAGCATGAGTGTTTCAGTATATGGGAGATTGTCAAATGGTTAGTTTTTGGGCAATGTTCAAGTGATGAGGTGTCACTAAACAGCAGTAGTGGGGATGCTTCCTTGTTGATTGTTGGCAGTGCAAGTTACAAAGCTCAAAATTCGTTGCAATATGAGCCTCTTCCCCTTGCTCTGGTCGATTTGTTCAAATTATTTCCATGGGACCCTGGTGGTTCACAGCTCTGGCTATCAGTAAGTATGGCTGGTGGTGCACTGATTCTAGACCTAGTACAGCGGAACTGTTGTGGCAATTTTCGTTACTTCTTGCTTGAAGAGACAGGACAGAAATTTCGAGTTCCAGGTGTAAAGGGCAAGGATCACTGGCAGGCTAAACATGCTTTGTTGCAGCAGTTTTTGTCTTCTGATCCCAGCTGTACAAAAGTATTTAATCTGCAGTGGAGCATGCAGTCACAACTGAATGGAAGTGCTTTACTAAGGCAACTTGACAGTGCAAAGGCTCAGAGAAATATACACATGCATGCACTTGTGTGTTTGATTGCGGATCAAATTATTTGTGTTTCTTGGAAATTTTGGCCATGGTTTACCAGATATACCTGTGATAGGTTTATGTGGTTAACATGTCCTTGGTCACCTGGTGTTTGGGCATGTAGTTCAGCACTCATGCTAACAAGTTCAGACTTGCTGGGAGCATTACCTATTACACAGTCAGTGACTTTGGTCTTCTCTTGGGAAGTGATGCTGCAGTACAATGCTGATTGCTTGAGCCCGACATCTTCCGAACCAGAGTTTGTGCAGTTCTCCTCGGATACCAGCGGCTCCATACTTCATCGGCTTGGGGGCAAGCCGAGTCTCAAGGAGAGGGGAATGTCAGCAGTCAGCTATGGTTGGGCCGTCATATGTCTCATGGGCCTGTCCTGGAGCCCGGTTCAACGCTGGGACACTCACTACAAAGGCAAGCGAGCAGAACCTGAGAGGGGGGAATTATCAGGCATCAGAATACTTTTCCTAGTCTCCTGTTCATCTTCCTTCCCAAGTCTATTCCTCTGTACCCGGTTCTTCCTTAATTCCTAGCTCGGATCTCCCTTCCCCTGAGATCTTGTATCCCTGCTACTTGATTCTGCTACCTTTAATCAAGTTATCTGTTAGTCAATCTATTGGGGTTGCTAACAGGCGGCCGTCTCCGAGCTGGTGCCCCTTGCAAACGAGGGGAAGAGGCTTCTGCGGCTGCCGCCGCCAGAGCCAAAGGGTAAGCCCTGGAAGGGGTCCCAGAGGTCGAGGGAGAAGGGGTCGAACACGTCGCTGCGGCGAATCAGCGACATTGTTGGTCGGTGGGTAGTTGCTTGGTGTTTCGAGTGACGCGGGAGATCGATGCGATCCTTTGGTTGCTTGATTGCTTCGGTGATCGAGGTTTCGTGTGCTCTTGGCTTGTTCTGGCGGGCGTCTGATGGGTGGTTTTATAGCAGGCGACGGGACGGCTGGTTGTGGGCTTCAGGAAATTTCTCGTCTGATATTGAATGGGCTAGAAGTTACTAGATTTTTTTTTGCGAGAATAGATCTTTTAGTTGGGCCAGAATCAATACTCGGGATCCTACGTACGTAAGGGACTTAGCCTGCTAGAATGACCTGGATCCTTCTTGATTGCGGCGAACGGGCCAGGCGGACCACGATTTCTGTAACAATTCGGTTTCCAGTTCTCTGGCCCGGTCCGAATCTAGCTGCGACCAGCACTTTCGCGTGCGAGCCAGAACTATCCAGAAGCCCGCTGCCGGAGTAAGCCCCGTCGCGCGTCGGATGGCTATAAATTCTTCCCCCGCCGCGTCAGAGCCGGGGAGCAATTGCGAAGCCACGACGATCAGAAGCCTCTTTCCGAGCACATCGGTTCGCTTTTCATTGACAGACCACACTTCTTCCATTCAATCACCGACGATCCGAATCACACATCCATCCATCCAACCATGTCGCTGATCCGCCGCAGCAACGTGTTCGACCCTTTCTCCCTCGACCTCTGGGACCCATTCCAAGGATTCCCTTTCGGTTCCGGCAGCGGCAGCCTCTTCCCGCGCATTCTCTCCGACTCCGAGACCGCGGCGTTCGCCGGAGCGCGTATCGATTGGAAGGAGACCCCTGAGGCTCATGTGTTCAAGGCTGATGTCCCGGGGCTCAAGAAGGAGGAGGTGAAGGTGGAGGTTGAGGACGGCAACGTCCTCCAGATCAGCGGCGAGCGGAGCAAAGAACAGGAGGAGAAGAACGACAAGTGGCACAGGGTGGAGCGCAGTAGCGGCAAGTTCCTGCGCCGGTTCAGGCTGCCGGAGAACGCCAAGACGGAGCAGATCAATGCGTCCATGGAGAACGGCGTGCTCACCGTCACCGTGCCCAAGCAGGAGGTCAAGAAGCCGGAAGTCAAGCCCGTACAGATCACCGGCTAAAAACGAATGCCTCACGGGGCTTTAAGGTCCGACTACCTGTGTAAACTGCTGTCCGTTGTGTCGTTTTGAGGTTTCGCAGTGTACTGTGTGCTATGCTCTGGTTCTTTAAACCTGTATCGTCAGAGTTTCGTCATTCCGTCGAGATGTCTTGTATTGATCCATTGCGTCGTGAGTAGTGAGCTTACTCTACCGAGTGTTCATGAAACCATGGTCGTTGTAATGCAGGGATGCTAATTTCCCGGTTTAAAAGCTGCCGTTTTGTTTTCAAGTTCAGACTCTTGCAGGGGCTAATTGAGATACCAACTACTCTTTTGCGGAAAAATTCTTATTTCTGGCAATGTGTCTGGCTTTTACAAGAGATGATGTGATGATTCTGCTAAAGGAGATTAAGAGTAGATATTGCATAAAGAGGGCTAATTGAGATACCAACTACTCTTTTGCGGAAAAATTCTTATTTCTGGCAATGTGTCTGGCTTTTACAAGAGATGATGTGATGATTCTGCTAAAGGAGATTAAGAGTAGATATTGCATGTTATAGTAATCACATAATGGTTAGTGTAGCTAATCACTAATGGGTGGCCTTTAATGTGGTCTAAGAGCCACATATTGCGTGCGTGTTGAGAAAGAACTTGTAATCAGAATAAAAAACATCAAACTTGTTTTAAACGGCAGTTTTCTCCTCCAACTCATCACAAATCTCTTGTATCTTTTTTTTTGCGAGAAAAGGGAGCTTCATTACTAAAGGAGGTTCAATACAAAGATCAGAGAGACCTGATCGAAAGCAACTTTGCCCTGACCCGTGCGAAGAGCTAACTGAGCTAGTTCATGAGCAACATTATTTTGCTCCCTCCTAACCCAAACAAAAGAAACATTTTTTAACTCTAAACTGTCCTGCAAGATATCCCTTATGAAAGGGGAGATAGCAGACCTATCAGCCAAACCTACATGCAGCTTCTCCACGAGCGAGGAGCAATCCGACTCCAGAACCATATCTCTGTCAGTCCATCTCGCCGCCAATCGAATTCCTTCAAAGCAAGCCTGTGCTTCGGCCTCTTCCGCGTCCCTGCATTGCCGCAACTTTCGCCAAGCAGTTAACAGAGCTTTTCCCTTCATTGTTCCTGATAATGATCCTCACAGCAGCTGCACCGGAGCTCCCAGAAAAAGCTCCATCCACGTTAATCTTGAGCACTCCCGGCCCAGGGGCAGACCATGGCAATTTGCTTCTTTGCTTTCTTGTGTCTCGCTGGAGTTGAAGGCCATTACTCATCTTTCGTTTCCCTCGCTCATCAGGCGTCTGAACATTTTGTCGGATTTGCGCCAGTGAATCAATATACCTCGTCGGGAAAACAACTGAACCTGCTACCGAAACCTAACCCCCGCCTGTAACACTTCGTTCCTGACACTCTTTAACGCCTCCATATTAGCATCAAAAAATTTGAAGTAGCTTCCAGGTCATACCTGTCTAGAAGGAGCAGAAGCCAGTCCGGCCCTGAATGTATGACATTGTCTTCAGCAGGTAAGTTCAGCTGACCCTGGAGTTCATCATTGACTCCTTAGAGACAACATAGGCCCAGAGAGGGAATTTGCAGGGCTTCTGGAGAATGTGATTGGTCCGTGTCCCAACGTTGCCGCACCGAAGATGTGGCCACGCCAAAATTGCGGTGATCAAATCCAGCGCCGAACCTTGGGCGAGTTTTGCTGCTTTTTTTCACTAGCCAGTAGCCCAAGGATGCTTGGCACGCTGCAGGTCTGGAAGACAACCAAACGGTAGCCTTAAGGGCACGTTTGGATGGCTACCACACTGCGCCAAGCCTTAACTGCGGCATGGAACTCGAGCGTTTGGTTGCTGCTGTGAGCTTAGGCACGCCAAAGTGCTGCCGCATAATGCCTTATTTTTGCTGCCGCAGCTCGCCCAAATTGGGGCGATCAATTCGTTCGCCGTGCTTGCGGCGCGGCCGCAGCTGCGGCTCGACATCCTAAGACGGCGTCCAAACAAACCACTTAATTTATGCGGCGAGCCTTAAGAGTGGAGTTCACTTTTTGGCATAGAGCCTCTAAATTTAAAATAGAAAATAAAAATTTATTTACAGAGTTTTTTGGAGTTCTCAAGTATAAAAATATCTGTCCTAAAAAAAGATAAAAATCTCTGTTTCTCGTTGCGGCAATAAGAAAGATATGACTTTTTTAGATGCAAAGCCGTGGCCATACTCTGTTTTCTTTAAACAATTTGTGTCCCGTCTTTTAACCCAGATCCGCGGATATACGATGTACAACAGCCCTGCCTCCTAGATTCAGATTGAGCTAGATTAGATCTATGACCTGTGCAATTGCCATGCCAAATTCGTCATTGACTCATCGCACACTCATGCCTTACAGTAATACTGGATACGGTGAAATTCCATATATTTTGTGGCAAGTTAGTCCTAGTCTAGCTTTGAAATTCCATATACTTCATACTGTATTGCTCATAATTGAGCTCCTGTTTTTCCATTCTATAATTAATTTAACTCAATCGGTACACCAACCCTTTGGCAGAAATGGTAACCGAGACAGAGAGATGAACGAAGATTACCCCCTTAAACTGTTAAATGCTGTATTTTTAACCTTAAACTCTCTAAAACTATGGAGATTACCCCCCGCTAGGTCTTGAGACCGTAAAACTCTTTAAAACCGTGGAGATTACCCCCCTCTAGGCCTTAAGACCGGTTCAGTGCTGGTTTTTCTAGAGTTCCACGTAATTATTTCTTTTGTCCAGGTAAGCACGATCGTTACATAAGCACTCTAGGATCTGGTTTGCTTCTTTTCTAGGAACTCGTATGCTTCTTTCTCCTCTCGCCGTATCCGGATAACAGGGAGCCGCACTACCATGTCTTTTATGGCAAGAACCTTGCAATTTGATTTCATGGTGACCACAACGTAATGATATGTGGTGAATTTGGGAACGTACAAAATGATAAGATATCAAGGACACATGGGCATTGTATAACACATGTTTTCTGTTGCACGCATAGTAATAAGCCCCAAAAGTTGAGCAATAAAAAAAACATTCCAATGAGCCTAAAGTTTCAGCATCACACACACATTCGAATAAGCCTGTATGTTAGGCACAAAAAGAAACAGTATCTAGTCCTCCATACACAGCTGTGGTGGCTTCATCCTTTTGGTTCCTCTTGTTGCAGGTCGCATATTCAGGCTTCCTGATCCTCGTGAGTTGTTGTTAAAAGTTGATGTCCTTTTATTGCCCTTTGAACTATTAGAAGAACTCTGCTGGCTGCCCTGAACCATAACCTACAGTTCATAATAAGTTTAGAAAAAAATTAATTACGAAATTAAACTAAAACGAAACATGTAAAACTTACATTCTTTTGTCGAGGAGATGGATCAGGAGCTGCAGTTTGAGCATCACCACATTTTGCTTTGTTTTTTGGATTATCTTTGCAAGTAGTTCTGTTATGGCCAGCCCCCTTGCATATTCGACATCTCACTATTGTGCCAACCCTGGAAATTTTTGTTGCCTTTGGCTTCTCATGACCTTCTCTAGTTCTCTCCTTCTTTGGCCTACCAGGCAACTTGACATATCCTGGTGCACGCAGCCTAGGCCCATCACCAATTGGCTAGCTAGTTATCCCCTCACACGGTTCCAAGCAGTGAGCATATATACTCTTGAATACATCCACTCTGTAGCAATCAGCCACATAGTTGTCTAGATTGTTGGTGGTGTAGTTGATGCAAATTATGGCATGCGGGCAAGGCAAACCAGATAACATCCAGTATCTGCATGTGCATGTCCTATTGTTTAAATCTACTTTGAACCTATGATCATAGTGTTTCACCTCAAACTTGCCATTCCCATTGCTGATGGCTTCACACTTCCCTGACTCCTTAATGAACACATTCAGTTTCTTGTTGACCATAGGACATATAACTGTGTTAAATTTCTCAGATTGAGTTCGCTGCTCTTGAATTCTAACCATAACCTTCCTTCTAAGAGTCTCTAGCATGGTGAGAATAGGCAGAAATCTAGCCTCTACGATCCATTTGTTGAAGCTTTCACACATATTATTATCCACAGAGTCACAGCTGCTACCAAACTTGAACCATGCCCTGCTCCAATGTTTGGGTTCAGTCCTGAGGATGTCCCTTGCGCCATCAACAGTTTTCTGTGCCAACCGTGCTCTAGCCAAGTTGAATAGACTCTCACAAGGAGCCTTAGCACACCTCCAGAACATCTTTTGCCATTCTTTTTTCTTGTAGGTTTTCCTCCAATTGGCATAAATATGTCGTGCACAATTCCTATGTTCAGCTTGTGGTGCCCAGAATTGCACGGCTTTGAGTATGCCCTGCAACATTTGACACATATAACAGTAAGTAATTTGCATAGGTTACAACATATTGAAGAATAAGTAGCCATTTTACCTTTTGTTGATCACTTGTGAAAACCCATCCAGTGCCATCTCCAACTTGGACATCTTTAAACAAGAGATAACAAAACCAGTCCCACGAGTCATTGCATTCCTTTTCAACAACAGCCCATGCTAAAGGATACATTTGGTTATTAGCATCTCTAGCAATAGCACATAATAGCTCCCCATTTGTGGCACCCTTGAAGAAGCAACCATCTAAACCTATCACCCTCCTACAACCAGCCATAAAACCTTGCTTAAGTGCACCTAGGCACACATAGATCCTCTGAAATGTGGGTTCTTCAACAGAATTATCTTGCTTAATAACTACTGTGCTACCAGGGTTACTACGAATCAACTCCTCTCTATAGTCATATAACCGTGTGTATTGACCCTTGGTGGAATCCAGCCACCTCTTCATCACGATTTTCTTTGCTCTCTTTACTTGATCAATAGACACATTGGCAAACATCTCTTCAGATATGTGTTCCTTCATACTTGCAACCCGCCAAGTTGGGTTAGCACGAATCAACTTCTCATACTTGGATGCAATCCTTGTTGAGGTAACCAACTTGTTGTCTCTTCGCGGTGGACAAACATGCAGATCATTGAAGGAGGCAATTTGCCAACTGTCCGTCTTCGAGTTTAGGGAAAGCAAGCACACCCATGGGCATAGTGGCCAATCACATGCTGCTCTTACTCTATCCCTTTCATCCTTGATGAATTTTATGACTCTTGATCTAGCAATACCATACTTTATAATAGCATACTTGAACTGAAACTTGCAATCAAACTTCATGCCAAGTTTGAATTCAGGAACCTCATTTGATTGTCTGAACCTTGGCCTCCTTGACTGTCGCCTTACCATCTGACCATCACTGTCAAGTTCATCATATGACTCGTCAAACTCGCTGTCCTCATACTGAGTTCCATCACTACCACCTTCCTCCCCGACTTGCTTAGATGAACCTACTGGCAAAGCATCAAACAAAGCATCATCTAGGTGATCTATTTTCCCAGCTCTCATCTGCTTTCTGAATTCCTTATATCTTTGGTCTATTTTAACTCCCTCCTCATTGGCTTCAGATGCACTATCGTCTGCAGGGACATAGTCGATATCCTCACTTTCTTCTTCACTATCGATATATTCACTTTCATGCGCCATGGTGTTAATGACAACCTGACTTGTTTGAGTAGTTTGAAATTCACTTCCTATAGCCTCAACTGAATCACTCAATCCTACACATGGACCTTGCACATCTACAGCCGTGTCCACATAAATTTCAGCAGTAGATCCATCAGGAGTTGAGTTCATCATCACTTCGCAAGTTCTGTCATCATGCAGCCTTGATATTCCGGTCTTTATTCCTTGACTAGGGGGACACCAATGAAACCTCTTGTTCTCCACCTCCTGGCAGTGCTCCTCCTTGAATGTTCCCCTTACTTCAAAGAAAGACATGAGATCGCGCTCAATGAAAGAAATTCCAGAAGTCCCACCAACATAACACACATCTTGTCCTTCGTTCCGGAACTCTCCATTGAAGTGAAACCGCACTGCCAACATCCCTCCCGGAAACATTGCTGCCCTACACAAACACAAAAGGCTGCTCAAATATGAAGAAGAATTATCCCTTTAACTGCACATGCTCGTTTGTCTACTTCCAATTGCGAAAAAAATTGGTGAGAAGAACTTACTTAGATGAGCTCCGGCCGGCCGTCCGCCTAAATCCCAAGTACTGCAGCACTCTCTGTAAACTCAAGTGATTGCCTCCACTGCCGTATCCTGAACTAGGGTTGGTGAAGTTTTTCAGGAGAGCGAGAAAGGGGCAAGTATCACGCAACATTAGTTGGAACCGAAAGAAATCGTGATTTGATTATGCGCGTGATGGGCGCGCCGTTCCGTCGGATAGGAACGCAAATTATCTGGCCAACAAATGGCACTAAACTTTTCCACGTCATGGTGTCTTTTTTTGAGGGACACGTCATGGTGTTTACATGGCACTTGGAGAGGAAAAACCAAGATTAGTCAGTGCTGAACCGGCCATAAGTCCTAGCGGGGGGTAATCTCCACGCTTTTGAGTGTTTAAGGTTAGAAAAACATAGTTGAACAGTTCAAGGGGGTAATCCACGCTTCTGTAAGCATTTAGGGGGGGAATCTACACTTTTTCCTTTCTTTTTTCACAAAGCATGAGGACATTCGCTTTTACATTACTACAAAGCTTCAAGCGTTCAAACCAGCATGGCTCAAACAAAGCACATCAGATACAGACACAGCGATAGGATAAAAAAAAGAACCCAGAAGAACATACTACTACTTCAGTACTACCGGCGCATGACTGCTCGTCCTCCCCACAACTCACTGGACACTGGCACTGCTCTGACTTCTTCCCCAGCTTCGATCGATGATCCCCTCAGGCGACCTTAACCTCCATGGTCTTGGGCTTCTTGGGCTCGGGCGGCGGCAGCTTCTCCACGGTCACCGTCAGCACGTCGTCGCGGCACACGGCGGAGATCTTGTCCATGTCGGCGTTGTCCGGCAGCACGAACTTGCGCATGAACTTGCCCATCCGCCGCTCCATGCGCAGGTACTTGGCGTCCTCGCGCTCCTCCCGGCGCCGCTCGCCGCTGATCACCAGCACCCGCTCGTCCTCCACCTGCACCTTGATGTCGCCCGTGCCCAGCCCTGGCATGTCCACCACGAACGCGTAGGCCCCCGGCAGCTCCTTGACGTCGGCCGGGGTCGCCGCCATTGCGCGCGCGTCGCGGACGTAGGTCCGCGTGGGCCCGCTCCCCGCGGCACCCACCTTGTCGCCGCCCGCGCCGACCTCGCCGTCTGGGACGTCCAGCAGGTGCTGAAGCGCCGCCATCAGGGGAGTCTCCAGCCCGAACATCCTCACGTCCATCTCGTGGCCCTGTTTAAAAATTCACTGTAGCAAAATTAAATCGAAAATTAGAAGGACTAAATATGATCTAATTATAAACTAATTACACAGATGGACGGAAAATCACGAGACGAATCTATTAAGCCTAATTAATCCATCACTAATCTACGTTTAATACCTTTAATTAGTGTCCTAATATTTGATGTGATGAGATGAATAAAAAAAACTTATGAAATTAAATATGGCCTCGCTTCCGGAGCCGCGGAACTCGATCCCTCTGTCGATTGCTTTGGTTGACTGGCTTGGCTTGTCGTGTCGTGGTCGTGGATCGCTTAGGTGGTATGATTCTTGGTGCCGGGAGTGAGGAGGCAATACTGGTTATATATGCCTGTGAGAGAGTGTAGTCTGGAAGGTGACGGAAGGTTCCCTCTTCGCGTGCGGGGGCGCGGCGAGGGATCGGCGTTGGCGCGGGTGTGTCGGTGTGACGCTCGAGAAGAATAGAGAGCTTCTGCAATTGGATATGAAGGGACATTGGCCGTGTTTAGATTCACAACTTATTACGAAATTTACTGTAGCAAAATTAAAACGAAGATTAGAAGGACTAAACATGATCTAATTATAAAACTAAATACACGAATGGACGGAAAATCGCGAGAGGAATCTATTAAGCCTAATTAATCCATCATTAGAGATTGTTTACTGTAGCACGACGTTGTCTAATCATGGCCAAATTAGGCTCATTAGATTCGTCTCGCGAAGTTACCCGGGTTGTGAAATGGGTTTTGTCAGTTATCCATATTTAATACTCCTAATTAGTAACCAAGCATTCAAATTTATTGTAGCAAAACTTATCTAATGAAACTAAACACGGCCATTGTCATCCCGCCTGTTACGGTACCTGCCTGTGGCCAGTGGGTCCTCTCATTATTCATTACCTTGTCAGGTTTGGGAGATGAATGGGTTGGGTCGATTTCGTCTTATCTTTTGGGTAGACTAAACCCAGTTTTGTGTTTGGTTCAAGGAATGAAGAGATATAGGTTGAATCACAATTTAACATCGTTAGCATCACCTTCTATTGGACTCACCTGTTATCCACTGCCCTATTCTATTGTTTCATTTTTTTTATTCGTACCTTATCGTTGTTCACGAGACGAAGAGCAAAGGCCAGGGGACCGGCGGCGCCTCGGCGCCATGGAGCCGTCGGTAGGGCGACCTCAGCACGCGACACAACGAGCTCGGCCGGTGCCTGCCCGAGCCTGCACAACGTTGAGCCCTGGACAACAGCGTCGCCGCGGCGTCCTCGGAGCCTGGCCGCCCCCGAGCCTCCCTGGAGCCCGGCCACCGGCGTCGACCACGCAGAGCCAGGCCACCCTGGAGCCCGGCCACCAGCATCAGCCGCCATGGAGCCAGGCCACCAGCACCACTCCACCTCGCTCCGACCTCCTTGAAGCCTGGCACCTACGCCGCCTCGCCCGTCCACCACAGAGCTCGCTCGGCCCTGCCACCTGCCCCTGCGTGTCGCTGTGGAGCTACGCCTTCGCTTCTGGCCCTGTCGCACGAGAGACGGACTTCAACGTCGTAGATGCGGGTGGAGTGCATTCCATTATTTTGGAGGATCGACGTCGACCCGCACATTAGAGATATATTCTCTTCTGGGTTCAATCCAACCCACACGATTTCTCATACAAACGCCAATTTACCTAGATTCGACCCATCCAACCCCCTTCTAAACCAAACAACGCGCTGCTGTTTCACTTTTACTAGAAAACCAGGCACGGCATTGCCGCGCCCTACGTTAAGCGTGGCAGCCCATGTAGTGGACAAGATCGACTTTACCTGTGGGTAAGCTTTGTGTCATTCATTCAGCCATTCCTTGTGGCTCAAAGGGCTTCTATCATTGGATTTTGACACACTCCGATGCAGATGAGGGATGTTGTATCCACAAATGCCACTGCAGGTGAGGGATGTTGTATCCACAAATGCCATTTAAGGAAGCAATTATAAAAATACATTTGAGCTCCTTCACCCTTTTGTTGCGAAGTCTATTTGAGTTCCAGAAATTATCATCACATCAATAAAACAGTAGTTGTATGGAAACGCTAAGAATGGTAAAAATATAAATCAAAATTTCTTGCTTATATGTTATCAGCCATCATTTTCCACCAGCAGAACATAGTTCACCTCAGTACAACCTAGAAAAAAAACTTAAACATAAGAATTCAACTATTTGAATAATCTGATAATCACAAAAAATCTAATTCAAGTGTATACGCGCTTGAAATAGCAATGCATCCAACCCTGACAGCATGACCCAAGGCCACCTCCAATTCTTCAACAAGACGTGAGATTTGTTTCTTGCACAACGAACCTGAACACAATTGAGAAGTACAATAAAGTGCGCATTTAAGTGTTTATGTGCTTGAAGTAGCAATGCATCCTCCACTGACCCCATTTTGCTTGTATTCAATAGAATAATCAAATTCACAGTAAAGATACATGGCAGTAGCTTCACTTTTCAGTTTTCTCAAAGTGTAAAGGAACTGATATTGAAAGCTAAACTCAATAACTCTAAGATACGATTACGTCATTATGTAGTTAACAATATATTTATAGTAAAAAGTAATATAGTGTAACATTCCGGAAAAATCAAAATCCTAAATCACGGGTTAACAAATTTTCAAAACTTTTATCGATGAGTTCTAAATCCAATCTTCCGATCTTTCCGAAATTTCTAAATTCCAATCCAACCAAAACCTTTCCATCAATTCCGAATTCCAAAACTCCCAGTGTTCCGAAAAGCTCCTTCCGACCGTTCGTCTATTTCCTCGATCCGCGCGTCACGTTCTGCTCACGCGCGAGCTCCGACCGACCGCCGCGAATTCCGCAGGTCTCTCTCTTTCTTTTTTTTCTTTTTCTTCCTTTTCTCTTTTCTTTCTTCTTTTCTTTTCCCTCCTTCTTCCTTCTCTCTTCTCCCTCCTCCTGCCTCTGCTCCGGTCCGGCCACCACCTCCTCCACCGCCGTTTTTCCCGAGCGCCACCGCACGCCGCCCTTCTTCCTCCTCTCCCGCGCCACCAGCCCGCTCGCCGCCGCCGCTACACCTCGCGCCGGCCCCGCTCCCCGCGCGCCTGCGCCACGCT
>CM014278.1:84169968-84186617 GCA_004135705.1 Alloteropsis semialata | reverse complement strand
AGCAGAGCGTGCGGCCACGACCAAACTTGTCGCGAAATAATGAAAAGGCCCCACCTGCCAGCTGCCCGCACGACCCATCAAAACCGGTACGAGTCCACCGAGGCCCAGGACTGGGACTCTGGGAGGGAGGGAAGGCACATATCACGCGCCGCGGAGGGCTCGAAGGCAGAGACCCCAGCGAGGAAGAAGAGCTCGTCAGGCCGCAC
This sequence comes from Alloteropsis semialata, assembly GCA_004135705.1. Classification (NCBI taxonomy): domain Eukaryota; kingdom Viridiplantae; phylum Streptophyta; class Magnoliopsida; order Poales; family Poaceae; genus Alloteropsis; species Alloteropsis semialata. The sequence goes on along the minus strand of CM014278.1, from coordinate 84,186,411 downwards.
CGGCCCCGCGGCACAGCCAACTGGGGAGACGGGAGAGGTGAGGTCCTGAGCTGTTCTGCACGCGCGCCCGCCCGCCCGTCTGATGAGGAAGCTCTGCCCGAACCTGGAGCGCGATGACGCGCTGGACACGGTGCTGGAGGTGCCCATACCGGAGGAGATGTTCTCCGGCGGCGGCGGCGGCGGGTCCCGGGGCTCCAAGTTCGGCTGCACCAACGTCAAGGCGTGGATGCGGTCGCACGCCGCCGACCGGTCCGGCGCGGGCGAGCCCTGCTCCATGAGCCGCGGGGAGCTGCAGCTGATGCTCGGCGTCATCGGCGCGCCGCTCATCCCGCTGCCCGTCCACCACGCCAAGCAGTCGCCCTCCTCCGTCCTCTGCGAGCAGCTCAAGGCCGATCCCATTGTACGTACGATCACGATCGGCCTCGAACCCAACGACCAATATTTTTCATCGATTTATTGATCGTCCTTGATGACGTGCTGATCGGCGGATTCTATGTGCCTGCTCGTGCTGACTCCAGGAGTCGTCGTCGGCGAAGTACATCGTGCAGCAGTACATAGCGGCGTCGGGCGGGGAATGGGCGCTGAACAAGGTGACGAGCATGTACGCGATGGGCAAGGTGCGGATGTCGGCCGCGGAGCTCAACAGCAGCGACGGCGACGGCCACCACGGCGGCGGCAACGGGCACCGCGGCGGGAAGAAGGGCGGCAGCAAGGGCGGCTGCGGCGGCGAGGTCGGCGGGTTCGTGCTGTGGCAGAAGAAGCCGGAGCTGTGGTGCCTGGAGCTCGTCGTGTCCGGCTGCAAGATCAGCGCCGGCAGCGACGGCAAGGTCGCGTGGCGCCAGACGCCGTGGCACCAGTCCCACGCCTCCCGCGGCCCCCCGCGCCCGCTCCGCCGGTCGCTCCAGGTGCGCCCCCCACCGCCCTCCCCGCGCGTGATTCCGTGTACGTTTCCCAGCTAGCACAGCGCTGTTCACGCCGTGAGTTCGCGGGTACTTTCCATACGTATGCGTAGCCACACCTAGGACCCGTCGAATGAACGATCGCCCGTCGTGCGCCAGCTAAAGACACGCTCATCTCAACCCCTACCAGTAAGTCTCTGATCAACTCACCAACCTGATGTCATGCTGCTGTTGCATTGCTTTTAGTTATCGTTCCCAGAGCTGCTGGACATTGGAACGGACACGATGCTACAGCATGTAGCATGTACACGTCCACTCCAGTCTCACTGACGGGACAAACCCATCATCGCGTAGATGCCTGTGTCAGGGGCATGTCGATCTCCGCTGCATGTACTGTCGGCAGGACAGGGCAGGCAGATCGAACGCGCACCCCGCCGGACCGGAGATATCATGTGGCCCTTTTCAGCACTCGCCGAAATAATATCACCGATCGGGAGCTTGAGCTTGAGCACTTGAGCTGCGAGCCGCGCGGCCGAGGTCCGGGTCAGTGTCGGGATAAGGCCGAGTGGGTTTCGCTCATGATGATGAGCAACTGTGATCGCGAGAGATCCAGGCGCCGGTCGGTACACAGATTCATCATTGGCCGCGCCAGCACCTTGTCGCCGGTAGCGGAGGGATACTGTGTGATTAGCGCAACAGCTGCGACGCGGAGGCCGCACGCGGAGGCGATTAGCGCGGGGGGCAGCGTGATTAGGGGTCGGCCTCGGCCGGCCGGGTCCTGGTCCTTGAGCACCCAACAACGTGCGGCCATGTGCGCGCGGCCGCGGCGGGACACATCACGTGGACATGGGCCTAGCGAGATGAGACGCCTCGCGGGCCATCAAAATCGGTTGGTGGCGCGCGGCCTGTCAGCAGCGGCGGAGCGGCCGGTTCCACCCGACTCGATCTCCCCGCTAATCGCGCGGCACCAACCTGATGAACAGCAACGGGCGTGCTCGACCGCTGGGGTTTGACCCTGGAGTCAACCACAACTTGTTCGCTGAGCCGACACGAACGCCACTGGCTGGCGTTTACTGATGCTGCTCCGTGTGTCAAATTGCATTCACGTTTCCACACACACACACGCAATGACCCTTTTTTTTACTGCAACTGGAACCTGAATAATGGAACCGACACGGCGGGCGAGCTGACTGACTGACCGAAAGTTTGCATGGGTCTGACGTGCAGGGACTGGACCCGCAGCTGACGGCGAGCCTGTTCGCGGACTCGGTGTGCATCGGCGAGCGGAGCGTCGACGGCGAGGACTGCTTCGTGCTCAAGGTGGAGGCGGAGGCGTCCAGCCTGCGGGCGCGCAACAGCAGCAGCGTCGAGATCATCCGGCACACCGTGTGGGGCTACTTCAGCCAGCGCACGGGCCTGCTGGTGCAGCTCGAGGACTCGCACCTGCTGCAGATCAAGTCCAGCGGCGGCGCCGGCGGGAGCGTCTTCTGGGAGACCACCATGGAGTCGCGCCTCCACGACTACCGCGCCGTCGACGGCGTCAACATCGCCCACGCCGGCCGCACCGCCGTCTCGCTCGTCAGGTTCGGGGACTGCCAGGACGGCAACACCAGGACGCGCATGGAGGAGACGTGGAACATCGAGGAGGTGGACTTCAACATCTGGGGCCTCTCCATGGACTGCTTCCTGCCGCCCAGCGACCTCAGGGAAGGCAAGGAGAGCCAGGACGTCGCCATCGTCAAGGCCGACGCGCGGCCGCCGCCGATTAGGATACCGGCGGTGACCGTGCGCGTCGGGCCATCGCAGGTGGCCGCCGTGAACATGGACGATTCAGACTCGCTCATCGCGAGGAGAGCCAGGACGTCGCCATCGTCAAGGCCGACGCGCGGCCGCCGCCGATTAGGATACCGGCGGTGACCGTGCGCGTCGGGCCATCGCAGGTGGCCGCCGTGAACATGGACGATTCAGACTCGCTCATCGCGAGGTCATGACTGCTCCATGGCATACGTACTTACAGTGTTGAGTGAAGAGCAGACACTTGTTACTATAAGATTATACTTGTGGTAAGATCTGTAAATATGTCGCGGGTTGAGATTTTTTTACCCCTTCGGAGGTGTGGATTTATCTCAGCTAGAAATGAGGCCAGGAGTGAGTAGTGAGTAATCCGAACTAGATACTCTGAGTAGCTGTGTTGCAATGAGCTTATCATGCTCAGTCCCTGTAAATCTGAAAGAACATCCAATTCTGCCCTGTCACAATACTACTAGTAGACTATTATTTGTCCTGATCATAAGCTTCAGCCAGACTTCTCTCTCGGATGTCTGATATCCGATAGAACAATTTCCATGCTGCAACACATTGTTGCAGTCCCGAAGGGCTGAAGGCATGATCCACTAGATGCAATGAAATGATAATACATGGCAGCTCCAGGCAACCAGATATAAGTTCAGCGGTTGCACAAATGCTGCCGCTGATGTAACAGACACTTCAATAAAGTGTCTCAACAGACAGCAGTTGTGCATCCTTTCAGCATTGAAGCAACTCACAAACGGAAGAACATATAAAGGGTAACTAAGCACTGAGATGGGCCTTGCAGCCACATCATAGCAGTCATACAACATCAACATGTACAGGTAGGTACCTCTAAAGATGATTGCACAGAGATTGTCACTTTGGGTATGCGTATTGCATATGGACCAGAGGACCATGGTATATTGATCCCACCGGCGCTACACAACTGAAGAGACTGACACAGAAAGAAGATACATTTAATCACGATAAGCTAGGCTCGGCCTACTGGAGAAAGAGGTGGCCGGTGGGGCACATAGCTAGTCGGAGCTCTACCTTGACTGGCTGCCATGGTCTTGAGCTCATGATCAGCAAGGAGATCATGCTCCTGTGCTGCTTGCGAAGCAACTTGCATCCTGCTAGGGTACCTCCCATGAAGCATCACTATACACATTGCAAAAGCTTGAAGTAAAGCAATGGATGATCTGAATTCCACTGTGTACAGCCCCTCTTTGAAGGAAGTCATACTGAAGGCATGCCTATCTTCTCGCGACCGACCCTGCAAATACAGGTTAAGCATTAGCTTATCTTGTTGTAACATAACTTATCTTGTTGTAACAGAGATAAATTATGGGGATAGGCGACATAAGAAAAAGAAATAAAGAAACAAAACCAGGCACACCTGAGCTAGAAGCTCAAATCGCTGGCTGCCATCCATTGCCTGGTTAGCCTGACTGGCATCATTTTCTCGGGTCGCACCAGTGAGGACACTCATTGTGCAACCTTCATCCCATCCACCGCAATCACATGCTCCTCCTGAATTCCACCTCTGGATCAAAGGCAATGGCTGCCCAGATGTTGATGTGCCATGGAAGCCATCAGGTAGTACGGCAATAACATTGGCTGAACCAGAATTAGCATTCCTTATACTAGGCTGGAAGTTTCCCAGTGGGGGGCAACCACAGCCAATTGGCACCAAATTACTCTGTCCCATATTCTGTGAAGATGATTGATTCGAAGTTTCTGCTTCGTGATGAGGAAGTGCGCTGATAAAAGCTCCAAGCTCTCCACTAACCTGTGAATCACCTGATTCTTCAGATGATGGTAGAGGTTCAGAACCAAACAACACAAACTCCCTGTGCACATGAACATTTTTTGTGTGGTGGCATCTTGATTTTCGACGTGTGACCTTTAATTCTCCAACTATGCTGGATAAAAGGTGATGTTTCTTGTTCTTACCCCCTGTCTTGATCCAAGCTCCACTTTTTTTCTTAGGTTCTTCAACAGTGAATACAGCATATGTGCTTTCCAGATCATCCTTCTCAGATGTGCCCTTCTTTCTAATAGTGGCTGCAAGGATATCAGACTCACCATACGACAGCATGAATAATGGCAAGCCATTCTTCCATGCTAGCTGCAGAAGTGCTTGCCTTGTTGTTGGTGAATCCTTTTCTTGCTGGAGGTATCTTGCACTGTTCAATGGCACATGAGGAGGCTGGTTTCTATTTGCTTCAATTGGATAATTAGGATTGACGACCATATCAACCGACCTTCGCTGCACATTCTGTGACACTGAGCCCCCCAAGTCCAGAGATTGCTTTGTAGTATTGACTGGAAGATGGCACTTCGGAACAAATGAAGGTCTTATTGGACTAGAATGTCTTGGCTTTAATATTGGATCTAACATCCTCCTCAATGGGCTTCGTCTACCTTTGCTGTTGGATGATGACCTGTCTCCTGTCTTATCGACAGAGGGTACAACCTCAGGTTGTCGAGCATATGGTGCCTCCTTCAGGCTAGAGCTGCGGCTCACACGATTCATCCCAGAACCTGGATGACGATCAGGCATCCTATCACTGAACTTAGCAGAACATTGGGGGAAACTCTCAGTGCCACCTGAGCCAGATCGGTTTCGGTTACAGTTCTTACTTACTTTTGCAGTAGTACCAACAAAATTATCTCCAGCTTCAGTGCTAGTGGTACCAATCTCATTAGCTGCTGACTCTATGATGGGAAGTGGACATGAGTATGGGATTCGAGGAAATTCATGGGATGGCTCAATATCCTCCAAGAAAACATCAGGTGACCTACTGCCATTTCTAGCTTTGTCCATCACAGCATCAGATATTATTGACTCAATTTTTTCACCATTCAAGCCACTGCTCTGTTCAGGGTCATTACACATGGAATCATTGTTATTTGATGTGAAGAAATTTTTCCCAATATTATCGCTGTCTGTAAAAAGTCTACGAGAACAGTGATGGACAACGTCTTCAATCTTCCTTCTGGTCTCTTCATCTTCAGCCATTTCATGTCTTCCGCAACTTCTAGAGGAAGAACCAAGAGAGTCTGAGAGTAAAGAAACATTGCTGAGGACTGAGCCAGCATGATTACAACTGTTCTCTGGACAGGGATGTTTGCCATGCCCTGGCAACAAGCTCAGTATGGCAGAATTTGGGCTAGGTGAATATCTGGGAGTCCCATGGTGCTTATCCGAGAGCCTACTCTGCTGAGATCTGATGGATGAATGGTGATGGTCGCTCAATGGGGTAGATTGATTACTCTCAATAGATCTGCTGCTGGGGCTTGCGGAAGAATGTGATGGAGATGAGAATAGTACAGACCTACTAGTATTGGATGGAGAGGCTCCATTGCTTCTAGTGAGCTCATGCTTTTGTTGCTGAGACCAGTTAGCAAGAAGGCCCCACTCAAGAACTCCAACATTCAGTGCCTTGTCTTGAATATGGTCGGCAGTCTCTTTACGCTGTAAATATGAAGGAACATTTGACATATGCTTGACAAGTTCATCAACAGTAGTTGTCTTTCGACCAGGCCATGGTTTTGAGCCCTTCATGCATGCAGCTCTTTCCCCACTCCAAGACTCACTTTGCCTTCGGATCTTGTCATTCTTCGCAAGTCTGATTCTATCTTCAATTTTTCCATCGGCGTTTCCATTGACTGTTGTGACCTTGTCCTTCGAAACGTGTGCAATTTGTTGATGCTGAGAATTTCCCTTCTTTTGCCCATCACGGCCTGATATGATCTTCACATTCCTTTCGCTGCTTAACTGTCCTTTTGTTGGCATCTTTATGATGGGAGATCATATGAAGCAGAAGTTTCAGATATCTTTGTGAATGAACAAAACACAGTTATCACTTGATTCAGTTCAATATCCTGAGATTGAAACAGAGATTCAGCCAACCATACTTCCCTATAACCTGAAAATGCAAAAAAGTAGTCCAAAACATTATCAGATATATAGTTCCAATTTCTTCTGTAAAGAAATACAAATTCACTGTAATTAATCGTCAACATGAAAGTAACATGGTAGTAGAACTACCATTGAATACTGTATTATGTTAAGTTTATTAAGAACTAAGAATGTGTGTCTCCCGGGAATCCTGTATGTCATGTATGGTTTATTCTGTTTTGACATGTCTGAAGTGTGGAGTGGCTTGTCCACCGACAGCTTTTGGCATAATAATGTTCTAATGAGGACATGTCTATAATCTTGCATGCAAGGTATAGAAAAGTTAACAAAAAAAGGCTCCCACTAATGATAAAAAGACACCCCAAAAAAATTAAAAGATGGCTTGATGCTAATATCCATACACTACTGCAGAACGTCCGTTGCTTCTAAAATAAACAAAAGTATATGCAAAAGCCAGGGGACCAGGCAGCCGTCAATAGTTCAGAACTTCAGTCCTAATGCAATGTGTGCCATGGACAAAGGAACAAATGTTCTTGTTTGCCTGATGGAAAAACAGATCTTTTTCATTTGATTATCTTTACTAGCTTGAGAAAAGATAAGAAAAAAAAAAGGTACTCCAGTGACACACATGCAGCTCTTACTGTGAGTAATAGTAAAACTGCAGGTGAAAAACAAAAGCTCGAAATTGCTGCTTAAAAATATATCACGAGCTGGGTTGAAACAAAGCTCAAATTTGTTTGGCTTGCTTTTTGCAGATTAGGCGCGGATTGCAGCATCAACGAAGATTATTAGCTACAGCAATAGAAATGGGGAAACAAAAAAAAAAGACAACATTGCAAGCCGCGGCATTAAACCCAACCAGAAACCCCCTTCGCTCTTCAGTCTCTCCACGCCCCCAAGTCCCCTAGTGAATCGAATCAGGCCACATTACCCAGAAATCGAAACCAATGAACACATAGAACCGAGGTGAGCACATACCAGCTCGCCCGAAGGAATCGGCCACTCATAGTCGCCAAATCATCAAGATCCAAGTTGGGGATCACGCGAACAGATCTGCCACTCCTGCAACAGCACTGAGAAGAAAGATCAGCAAGCGACCACAGGAAAACAGTGTAAAATCACCACTGCAACGAAATAAAAAAGATGCATCACCTGAGGGAAAGGGAGAGACGACTCGAGAGCTCGCTCCAGCCGGGGGGCGAGGGGAAGCGCAAGTGGACTGGATGGAGACCTGCGGCGGATTAGTATAGGATGGGGGTTGGAAGCGTGGTGGAGTGGTGGAAGTAGGAGCCGCAGAGCTACACTGCCTACAGCTACTCCCCTATCCCCCCTCCTATAGGCGCGACAGGTTGGATGACCAGGTAGGTGGCCGGTGCCGGCGCGCGCCTGTGGTGCGCCCCGCGTGCTCGCTCGCTGGTGGCCTGCTCCTCCACTCCTCCCCCGGTTTTCACTTCACGTTTCTACTTGGTACCTCCTCCACCCTTGTGAATCGGAGGTGGGGCGTGGGGGGCTGCGGTACTGGAGAAAAGCACGAAACTGAGCTGTTTCGTTGTCGTCGTCGGCGGCGTCGGGATCACGAGGGGGGAGGGGGCCGATTGGATGGGACGGATGATGGATCGGATCTTGAAGTGGTGGGAACGGGGAAGAGGGAGGGAGGGGCACTGCGGGCTGCGGTAAAAGAAAAGCGCGGGGGTCGGACGGGCAGGAGGCGGGGGGGCCGGGTGGCTTGTCGCGGCGGTGCGGCGGGCGTGAGGTGAGGTCAGCAGCGTCTGCCCTGGCACGACGCCCGGCGCAGGACGGACGGCGACTTCCGCTATCAACTCGTGTACGACCACCCTCTCCCGCGGCAGGCAAGGAGCAAGGAGGCATCCCATCCATCGGCCTCATTATTGCCACGCGAGGAGAGCCCCCTCCCGTGCAGTGTGTGTACTGGGGCACTGGGGGCCTGGGGCTACCGCTCTGCCCCGTGATCGGTGCGGCCTTCGTGTTGTCCGCAGTTTTTGTTTACTCACGGATTTGGGGTTTTCTGGTGTACTTCTACAACGAACGCAACTCTCGTTTTTTAAACGTACAACAATTTCAAATTTTAACAAATTTTAAGATATACCTGTCTACTAGTGTTAATAGCAAGCGCATTTTAAGGGTGGTAGGGGCTCCAGCCCCCCTACAGTCTGGACCTCCATTAGAGAAGAGAAGAAGAAAGAGGAGGAGAAAGGAGGAGGAGAAAGAAAGAAGATGAGAGCCTCCCTAACCTAATCCTTTAAGCCCCGTTTAATAGAGTACCAAGCAGCTTTAGCTCCTCCTGACAATTTACTATTCACGCTACTGTTCACTGGAGCTGTTTTTCTCTCTTCTCCCCCCTCCTCTCACAGAGCTGAGTGAAGCCATTATTTTTGGCTTCATCAGCTCCAGCTCCTTGTGCACTGAGTCTTATTCGCCACTGGGTGTGAGCGATGTTTGTCTATTGTGTTCTATAATGAAGAAAGACTAGTAAAGTTTGGGTACCAAGTGGAATTAGGAGTATCACTCTGTATATGTACATTATGAATCGAGCACGCAGGGCTAGGGATGGAGCCAGAAATGATTTCCACCCACGGCTGGACCCATAGACAAATATTGGATAGCTAGATTTGAGCCAAGTTCTACTATTCTGGAACTAAAAACTGTATGTATTTGCTTAATAAGCATTGCATACGACCCGTGTTGCAGCACGCCCCTGGTTCTGCCCTGTGTAGGACTGTAAATTCGTCATGAAACAGATGGAGGGACGTTGAAAGGAAAGAAATCGAAGAAAGAATAAAAATAATTGAAGCCAACAAATCAAATGGCATACTATTTTGGGAGTCGTTTAGTGAAGCCAGCATTTTTTTTTAGATAATGGATAATATCCGGCCTCTACCAAAGTACACAGTCTCCTTATTACAAAAAACAGTCCCAGCTTTAATTGCTGGTGCATCAAGAAAAAAGAACAAAACAGAATAGTCTAAATATCCGCCAATCTATTATTATGTTTCCATCCGTGATTGGCTTGTTCCAAGGCGGTGCTCTCAAGCATTAAGCTCGCCTTCTTGAACCATTCTTTGTTTTGATCGTCATGCTGCAGTTGCGACCAAAATCGCATCCAGTATGTCCCCCTGAAAAGAGCCTGCATAAATGATGAATACTTGGATTTATTAAATACAATGTCATTGCGGCATCTCCAAATAGCCCAACATAAAGCAGAAATTCCCACCAAAATCAATGATTTTGACTTTTTATCTTGATTTGAGAGCCAGCTGCCAAGCATATGGCGGACCGACTCCGGTGGAGTTAACCCAGTAGCATAATAAATAATACGCCACAGCTGTTTTGCATGGTGGCATTGAAAGAAAAGGTGTTGTATTGTTTCGTTAGAATTACAAAAACAACACATTTGACTCCCTTTCCAATTTTTCCTCGCTAGGTTATCCTTTGTTAAAGTTACTCCTTTATTTAAGAGCCAAAGGAAAATTTTAATCTTTAGCGGGATTTTCAATTTCCAGATGTACTTATTCCGGTAAGGTGCTATGTTGTCTAGTTTATGTAGGTACATAGATCTCACCGAGAAGAGACCGTCTCTTTTAAGATTCCATTTGAACCTATCCGGCCCTTGTTGTAAGTGACACCGAGATATTAAAACTACCAGGTTATGCCAGTCTCTGAGTTTATCCTGCGTCAGTGCCCTCCGAAAGGAGATATTAATTGTCACCGACCCCATTACATCTGCTACAGTAGCATGTATATGGTGAGCTATATTATATAGTGCAGGGAAAACCTCTTTGAAAGACCTATCTACTGCCCATGTGTCTTCCCAGAATCTCGTTTGAGTCCCATCATTTATCTCAAAGGACCCACAGGATAAAACATAATCTTTAACCTTCATCAACCCTCTCCAGAAGTGAGAGTCTGTCGATTTCGCCTTAACCTGTGTTAGAGATTTGGAGCTTAGGTACTTATTCCTAAGCATGGTTTGCCACATTTAGGACGTCAAATATACCTAATACATAAAGTTTGCATATCAGTTCGTTAAAACGCTACAGAATTGCTAATGCTCTGAATTCACTCTTAGACATTAGCGGCACCAACGGTACCATGTGCTACTCTGGAATAGTATACAGTCATGAAGTGGGTAGTTGAGGAAGTTATGGGGTGTTTAGATGCAGCGTTATGCATAGTGTTTTTGCATTATGCATAGTATTTACAGAGAGAAAAAGTACATTGGGAAGCGTGCGTTATGCAAAACGTTATGCAAAATGGGTGAAGTAAACAGGCCCTTAAGCATCCAAAGCAGCTGAAATTTAGTGCCTCCAGTGACCAGCCTTAGCTTCATTGCACGAGCAGGTAAGTACATACACACATGCCTATTTTGAGGAATAGAGAAACTAAAATGGGATCCCAAACTTAAAATAAGCTGAAATTGGCGGGTGTCGATGCTTTCTCGCTAATTGTGGATGCTGCTCCATGTGACAAATGACGTTACATTTAGAATAAAGAATCTGTGAAGCGACTGCACGTACTAATTGTGCTTCACGAGCAAAGCACGACACGTATAGAGACAGAAACAAAAATGCGGATTTAGCATCGATGCTTCGCTCCCCTTTTTGTCTTTGAAGTGATTTTGCTTTGGCCTCTGTACTTTTTACCTGTCGATTCAACGACGGGGTCCGTATACTACTCGATGGTAAGACGCTGTTTAGATTTCTCACACTTTTCAAACTTTACTATTCATCAAAGAGAATCTTATATATATATAGAGTATTAAACATGTGTTAATGACAAAACTCATTCTATAACCTCTCGGTAACTTTGTGTCGGATGTTTGGACCCGGCAGTCCACACAGGGTAGCCTACGTGGTTGATTTGTTGAGGGACAGATCGAGGATCAGAAGTCGATGGTAACACAAGACGCAAGGATTGAACAGGTTCGGGCCGTCGAGTTGACGTAATACCCTACGTCCTGTGTTGGGGGTGATTGTATTGCTGTATATGAAGTTCCTGAAGGATCTCCGTAGTTGGGTTCTGTCCTAGGTTGAAGTTCGTGGGTTGTAGTCGTAGATGTTGTGTTCTGGAGGGGGGTCTCAAGGCGCCTTATATAGTCCGGCTGCCTTGAGTTACAAGTCGGCTAGAGATCGTAACCTACCCGAAATACAAGGATGCGATTCTATAACGATTACAGATATCTTTCCCTATAATTCCGGCTAGTTTATCTTGATCTCCGAGCTTCTTGCGGGATACGCCCTGCTTCCTTGCCGCGCGCGCCGTCGTAGTCATCCGGTTCGCCCGACTGGTGGGCCTCCCGAGTAGTGGGCCACCCAGTCTGACAAACCAGCCCAATAGCACTCGGATTGGGCCGCCCCTTGCTGGTTGGGCCAATCCGCCTTCTGGGTACCCCTGGGGGTCTACCCCCGACAAGCCCCCGAGTAGTACGTGGTTGAGAGACAAGTCGGCGAGGTCGTGCTGTCTGATGAGCGTCGAGCCTGCTGCAGTTGTAAGCGAAACCGCGTGATACTGGAGAGAAAAGAGCCGTCTGCAACGGATGCGCCGCGAGGTGCGTCCGTTGGCCGTAGCCCCCGAGCCTTGAAGCGATTCCGAAGGAATCGGTCCAAGAGTTAGTAGCCTTCTTCTGAGGTCACCGAATGATCAACGGATGCGCCGCGAGGTGCGTCCGTTGGCCGTAGCCCCGAGCCTTGAAGCGATTCCGAAGGAATCGGTCCAAGGGTTAGTCAAGGAGCATCTGGCTAAATCATCCGGCGTTAATTTCGGCGTCCAGCCCCCGAGTGTGAGGGCCGGCGGAATCCTGAGAGACACGCCGAGTGGTCGTCCCGGCGCCAGCCCCCGAGCGTGAGGGCTGAGCACGCCGAGTAGTCGTCCCGGCGCCAGCCCCCGAGCGTGAGGGCTGAGCACGCCGAGTAGTCGTCCCGGCGCCAGCCCCCGAGCGTGAGGGCTGAGCACGCCGAGTGGTCGTCCCGGCGCCAGCCCCCGAGTGTGAGGGCTGAGCACGCCGAGTGGTCGTCCCGGCGCCAGCCCCCGAGCGTGAGGGCCGAGCACGCCGAGTAGTCGTCCCGGCGCCAGCCCCCGAGCGTGAGGGCTGAGCACGCCGAGTAGTCGTCCCGGCGCCAGCCCCCGAGCGTGAGGGCTGAGCACGCCGAGTAGTCGTCCCGGCGCCAGCCCCCGAGCGTGAGGGCAGAGCAGCCGAGTGGTCGTCCCGGCGCCAGCCCCCGAGCGTGAGGGCCGAGCGCGCCGAGTGGTCGTCCCGGCGCCAGCCCCCGAGCGTGAGGGCTGAGCACGCCGAGTAGTCGTCCCGGCGCCAGCCCCCGAGCGTGAGGGCTGAGCACGCCGAGTAGTCGTCCCGGCGCCAGCCCCCGAGCGTGAGGGCCGAGCACGCCGAGTCGAGCCGTCCGAGGCACGCCGAGTAGTCGCCCCGGCGCCCAGCCCCCGAGCGCGAGGGCTGAGTCGAGGGTCCATCAAGTCTTCGTCTTTCTCGTCATGCGGTAGCGCCAGCCCAGTACTCAAAAGCACTCAGCTAGCGATCCTTGTGGAGTGTAGCGCCAGCCCGAGTGCTGCAAAGCACTCGGCTAGCGACCGTCGTGGAGTGTAGTACCAGCCCGAGTTCTGACTGACTCGAGTACTCAGCTGGCGGCGATGCCGGAGTGGTCCAGCCCCCGAGCGTAACAGGCAAGCTCGGGATCCAAACATGTGCCCTGCAATGAAGATATGAAGGATAGATAGTATATGGTGTAGCAAATACTAATTCTGGAGAAAAACATTCGGCGTTGTATGTAAAAGATTTCTACTTCCAGCTCTTTAAGTCTATTAATTTCCTCGGGTAGTTATCCTGTTACGTTTATGCACCTGATCCCCGATAGCCGTAGTCCATAGCGTAGGGAGCTGGGCCGCATGCACGCGTAGTAACGTAGGCGTACGGAAGAGTCGAGACTTCACGGATTAAGGCGTGTGCTTCCCAAGTACTTTAGCGACTCGTACAAGAGTGGAAAAAGAAATAAACAATGGAAAAAATGCTATATGTGCGTCCGTTGGGTGTTGCCCGACTGCTTGTGTAGCGCTCGGGTTGTATAAGCAGTCGGGAACAAACCAAGGGTAGTCGGCGATGATCATGGAGACATGTATATGGAGATACACGGTGATCGAAAAATATTGTGAAAATATTAAAGTATGACTTAGCTTGATTTGTGTCCGAGGCAGAGAATCGGCATGTTGTCCTTGCTTGTGGGCTGATAAGCCCTTGGGCATCATCTTGTCGTCACGTCCGAGTAGTCGACTAGTTCCCCCCGGCTGGTATGCCCCATCCGAGTGGTCGAGGCCATCGTCGGCGAGCGGCATTGTGAACGTCGTTTGGAGTGAAAGAGTCGGCGCTGGGTGGTCGAAGCTGTTGTCGGTCTGCCGGAGAGTGGCATGGCAGACTCGGCGCTGCAGCGTGTGCTGAAGCAGTCGGCGTATTGGCGAGGCACCCTGTCGATGCTGTTTGGAGGATCAGCGTGTACGTCTCCCCTAGCCCGTAGGGCATAGTTGTCGGCGTGTGTTAGCAAACACCGGGAAGTCGACACTCGTCCATTACTCGTGTACCAGAGCTGAAATGGTCGAAGCTGTAGTCGCCATGTGAAGTCGGCGACACAGATCCATGGAGTCGGCATGTCATCTTTGAAAGTCGGCGACTTGTTCTTGCATGTGGGCCGTGAACCCCCCGGGTGCCGTCTTCGTCGTCGCCGAGTGGAGGATGTCGTGACTGCCATGCATACATGCAATCTGTATACAGGCGCCGGTGACGAGCGCTATGTAGATCAATATGACCATCCGCTCCTTTGCATCGAGCCTCCCCCGGAACAGAGCGCCGCCGCCGAGTAGTACATGAACTCGCCATGGAACCGCAGCCGCAAATCCCGTCCACAGCCACGAATGATTCGCTAGCGGCAGGCTCGTGCTCAAGTACTTGCTCATGCATACATGCAAATAAACGTGAATAAGAGAAAAGGAGATTAGAAAAAATTAGATGCTCCATGCATGCATATGCACGTCCAGCACACAAGGAACAAAGAAGATTGGAAAATTAATAAAGGCTATACTCTTCCGAGTAGATTCTGCGCGGCGCGGGCGTGTTGAGAAATCGGCGACGTTGTCTCCGTCCCCATGGATGGTCGGCGGCGTGTAGTGGCCCGTAGTCGAGGACTCGGTCATGCTACAGAACGGCGGTGCTGCGCAGCATGCAGCTTTTGCACCCTGTTGATTCCGTGGAGTTTGCCGGCGTGGATGTCAGGCCTTGGTCAGTGCGTTCGTCAAGCCGATGCAGCCATCGCAGGCGGTGAATGCCCTTCTTTGCATGCTGGCGTACACCCATGAATTGGACAGCTTGGGTCGCATCCTCCTTGCATGCATATTCGAAAGAGGTTAATTAAAAAATAATCCTTGTAAGCCCGGAATAAATGGCAAGGCATCGTAGCATATTAATCGAATATGATATAGAAGAAAAATAATCGTCAATCTTCCTGCATGCTTGTGCAGTTGACGTAGTACTTCTTCACAGGACTGGACGACCCCATAGCTTCACCTGTGCATCTGGTGGCCGTCTCCGGCGGTGTGCGCTCGCCGATGCCAAGGCCCAAAGGCATGCATGTAGGCATGCGGATTGGAAACAAAAGCTAATTCACAATCAGCCACCGTTAATCAAAGAGATTACAATCAGTAAAACCAAAACAACGAAGCTTCCTGATTGTTGGCAGTAGATCCAATCGGAGTGGATGGACGCGTGAGTCTTGGACTCGCCGATTCGGTCGAATAACTCGCCGAGTGGAGTACAGCCGTCGTGGAGTTGTAGATGGGTTTGCGTGGAGTGGAAAATTCACACGTGGCCGCCAAGTTCGTGTCGGCGTAATCGGATCTGCTAGTAGACAGGACTTCACGAGGCAGTCGCGGGATGACGTATGTTGACGGGCAGCGTTGATTTGGCAGACTTTGGACCATGGCGGACAGCACAGAGCCGGCGATTGATTCTTGATTTCTGCCATCGAGCTTGCGGATTGATCTCGTCGATCAGCCCCTACCTGGCGCGCCAACTGTCGGATGTTTGGACCCGGCAGTCCACACAGGGTAGCCTACGTGGTTGATTTGTTGAGGGACAGATCGAGGATCAGAAGTCGATGGTAACACAAGACGCAAGGATTGAACAGGTTCGGGCCGTCGAGATGACGTAATACCCTACGTCCTGTGTTGGGGGTGATTGTATTGCTGTATATGAAGTTCCTGAAGGATCTCCGTAGTTGGGTTCTGTCCTAGGTTGAAGTTCGTGGGTTGTAGTCGTAGATGTTGTGTTCTGGAGGGGGGTCTCAAGGCGCCTTATATAGTCCGGCTGCCTTGAGTTACAAGTCGGCTAGAGATCGTAACCTACCCGAAATACAAGGATGCGATCCTATAACGATTACAGATATCTTTCCCTATAATTCCGGCTAGTTTATCTTGATCTCCGAGCTTCTTGCGGGATACGCCGCCTGCTTCCTTGTCGCGCGCGCCGTCGTAGTCATCCGGTTCGCCCGACTGGTGGGCCTCCCGAGTAGTGGGCCACCCAGTCTGACAAACCAGCCCAATAGCACTCGGATTGGGCCGCCCCTTGCTGGTTGGGCCAATCCGCCTTCTGGGTACCCCTGGGGGTCTACCCCCGACACTTTGCGAGACGAATCTAATGAGTCTAATTTGGCCATGATTAGACAACGTCGTGCTACAATAAACAATCTCTAATGACGGATTAATTAGGCTTAATAGATTCGTCTCGCGATTTCCCGTCCATCCGTGTATTTA
>CM014278.1:84127051-84169889 GCA_004135705.1 Alloteropsis semialata | reverse complement strand
CAACTAAACGGGCCCTTAGTTTCATCATTTCTTCTTCTTTTTTTCTGAGACGAGCATCATTTTTTCTAGGAGCCGCTTTCGTTCGCTCATGTGGCGAAGATCTTTATTCCGGAAACGGAGTGGATTGGGTTTTGTCTAGCATCCTTTAATTGTTGCCCCCTAGTACAAGCATCTTTGTAGGGGGCGTATGCCTCTTCGGCTCTTCCCCTGCTTCACAAGCTTTCGGAAACGGAGCACGCATCTTGGAGACCACACGGTGCTTTGATTGCTTCCTGCTGGAGACAGCGCGCACTGTCCAGGTTCCGAAGCTACACACAACAACGAATCCTCTTTCGGCACCGATCTTCCTATGGTTTCCGCTGCACAGCTTGGTCCGAAAGCTGCACGCGTAAAACGAGATGCGGTGAGTCAGATCTCATTTTGTTAGGCTGTCCGCAGTGGGTACGCTGCCCCATCCGCTATCCCTCCCTCGAGGACGGGATAGCGGAAAAAAGAGCTGCAGCGGCGTCCGGTACCGGCTACGCTATCGTAGCGGATGGGAACCCGCACGCTACTGCCAGAGGAGATGGAGGACGTCCGCTACGCATTGGGGCCCACCTTCGGCCGTTGCTCCCCCGCCTCCTCCTCGCGCCCGCTTGAGGCCGCNAAAATCTGACCTGTGGACCCTACCAGTTGGTAGTTGATATAGAGGATGGGATATAGAGTATGACGGGTGCGGAGAAAACCGGTATAGAGTAGAGAATCTTGATGACCAGGATGTAATATTCTCTTTAGAGGATAAAAATAGAGTATGACGAGTGCGGATAGCCTTAGGACGCGATTTGTGCCGGTGCGCGACCGATCTGCACGGCACTTGCCAACCGCGTCGTCTGCCCGGCCCCGACACCAACGTCATCCATGTGTGTTTTGGCGCCCAGCTCCCCTGTAATTTCGCCGGCAACTTTGACTGCGTAGGATATGTATCTGATGTTCTGAACAGCATCCTTCACATGCCAAATGTCTGGAGAACAGATCGTTGATAACATATGCAGGGGCGTATTTTAGTAACAGGCAGAAGACGGGTTATGAATTTATTTGGTTAGCAACAACGTGCCGGCCGCTAAGCTACAAAAGAGCGCGTCACGGGGAAGCGATAAGGTCACAAAACACGGCCGTGAGGGCGGAGGAGAAAGAAGCACATCGAAATGATTGGGGGAATCTTGTCCGGCTCCGACGCGAATTAAAGAAGCAGCTTTCCGTCCTGTCGCGGAATCTCATGGAGATCGTCCGACGAATTCTTCTCTTGCTCGGCTTCTTTTTTTTTCCTTTCTCGCTGAGACCATCCTGGCTCTAGAAAGAGGCCTACTGGAGTACTACACGACTCAGAAAAACCGGAGAAAGGAGAGCAACAAACGCTAGAAATTATGCGAAGTCGCTTTGGGCAAATTAAAGCCGGATGGGTGTTGGCCACGATCCCGTCAGCGGCTTTGGAAGAATCCAAAGGCCAGCGTCTGTGGCCGGCCCCGGCCCCGGCCCCGGGGGCAAGAATCGGTGCCAAATGGGATACCGGCCAGGAGCAAGGGAACGCGGGTGCACAGCGCACTCGTGTGGTGACTTTCACGACAGCTCGTTCGTGCGGCACGGCCAGGTTCGGCGCGGAGAGCATGGCGGCATGGCGCCGTGTCGTGCTGTCGGGCGAGCGAGTGGCCAACCATGGGAGTGGGAGGGGCGAGGGGGCCTGAAGTGATCTATGACTTTGAGATCTGGCCACTGTTTTTCTTCACTGCTCGGCAGCCTTGCTGATCTTCGTTCCGTAGTACTAGCACGCATCTTTCAGAGCAATAGCCACATGCTCTCCCTGCTCGTGGCCTCGTACCCATGCCCAAGCACTGGTGGGCGGTGGAGCCACAGTTTCACAAAGACGCGACGCGAGCTTTACTCGTGGTGGGATCGGCACTGGTGAGGTTCTATACACTCGTCTCAGCGACACTGGATGGGAACCGTACATAGCATTCTGACTGGCACAGTAGTTTCTTTGCTTGCACAGCGTCGCCCATCATCACTGTACAGCGACCGGTCACCAAGAACGTTGTAACGACTTTCGACTGAAAGCCTCGCGGGAGCAAGCTTATTGATTACCGCTGGGGTGGGGGTGGGGTTGTACCCTTGTACGTGGTACAGTGTACAGTGCAGACAGCATTGATAGGCCCCGGCAATCACCTCCCGCATCCACGAACAGCACGGAGCAGCGACCTGCCAGATCGGCCGGACGACGACGACGGTCGACGATGACGACGGTACGAGCTAGGACTATTTCAGTAGGCCCAGTATGGCCCGGTACAGCCTTGACTGTTGTGGTCCACAACAATGCACTCGTCCAGTCCAACCAGCCAGCCAGGCCCTAGGCTGGACCGATCCGCCCAGCTTGCTTTGGGCTGTTTTGGTTTGGTTACCTCGCTGACCTTGAAACAGGCCCGGAAACGGTGAAATTCTCGTGCCCAACGGCCCAAGCGTGAGACGCGCGTCCAATGACACGTTACCACGTACGCGGCCGGCCCGGTCGACACAGCGCGACCCGAGAACGACGGCAGGGCGCACCTCCTGCGCCGATGCGAGGGATATTCCACAGCCACCGACCTTGGAGCCTCGACGGCGACGCCATTGCCGAATTTCCGGGTACCGTCGTTTTTTTTCCAAAAAAATCTCTCTCAAGCGCCTGTTTAGTTTAGAAAGTTGTAAAAAAAATTATCATTGAGAAGCGTGTTCTGTGAGAAGAGGCACGGTTATCAGTGTGAGAAAAATTAATATTTTTTAGTAACTTGTCACAATCTAAACAGGCCCCAATTCATTTATCAGTGTGGAAAAAAATCTCTCTCAATTCGTTTATCAGTGCCGTTTTTTGTTGAAAGAGACATGCTGTGTCGATCTTTTAATGTCCAAGTGCATATATGAATACTGTAAACATTAGGATGTATTTCTTTCCTTGTTATTCCTTTTTCTGTGGAGTTGATATATGCTATTAAGAATCTTAGTCTTCGTGCACCCTATATGTGTTACATGGTAGGCATCTCTCTCAGAAACAGATTCAAAATTATATCTTAGGCACTCTGCATTGAATAAAGATCTAAAATACGAACTACACATGAGATTATTGTGTATATGTACTTTCACCTCCTTTGACAACGAGTTATCATCTTTATCGCGCAGACAAAATACTTCGATTTATAGAGTATAATGCATTTCCACTAAACACCAAGAATAGTATTTTCTCTAATACTTATATTTTTATTTATCTCTACACCTAATAATGACCTAATTGAGAATATTTGATATAGTATAACCTCTGATTTTCCCTCCTACACACTTCATCTATCATAACCGCAAAAGCCCTCGTATTATCATTTGTTTTTACCTTTATTTGATACAACTATTATTCATATGTTCAGATTGAGATTCGGCTAGAAAAAATAAATGAAGACGAAATGCTGGTTCGACGAGGAACGGTCCTGGAAGCGTCTCTCTCTCTCTCTCCAAGCCAGTCTCTCATCTTGGCCATGGCCTTTACCCAGCCCGTGCCCGTGTCTTATTCCCGGCCGCCGACCTCCTGAGCAAGAGAAAATAAAAAAATCCCCCCACCCTAAGCCCTCCGCTCCTCTGCATGCCGAATCCGCCCCCAAGGCCCCCAACGCTGCTAGGGTTTAATGCCCGCGTCCTTCTCACGCATTCCGCCCAGTCGCTGATCTGGCCTGTTCGATCCCGCTAGGCTCTAGGGCCCAGGGTCTAGAGGCGGCTGGAGTGGTGGCACGACGAGAGGGGGGCGGCGGATGCAGACGGAGGCGAGGGTGGGGATGGCCGCCGCCACGATGGACGGCGGAGGCGCCGCCGCGGCCGCCGCGCGGAGGTACACGACGCAGCAGCAGGCACAGCCGCAGCTGCAGCACCACCAGCCGCAGCTCGGGACCGTGCCCCACCTCCTTGCCGGAGGCGTCGCCGGCGCAGTCAGCAAGACCTGCACCGCGCCGCTCGCACGCCTCACCATCCTCTTCCAGGTGTGTCTCGGCTCTAAGCAGTGCAGTCTTGCTCCCTCTGCTGGCTAGGCTGCTCTAATGCTCGCTGCGAGCTCGTGTAAATAGCAGAGTGGGCTTAATATCTCCTTGTCCATGTAATTAAGCCGCGGAGTGCGAGCTGCACATTTCTTTTTTTGACTGACTTGATAGCAATCCTACTAGGAATAATGGAGAAAAGGGTAACAGTCATGCATTTTACTTTGGCAACTGACAAAATTTGTTTAGCTGTATTGTGGATTTTGTTGAGAAATAGTGGAAATTGCTCTCATGTTGGAATTGGATACCGCCATGCTGTTCCACTCTTTTCCTCGGTTATTGTGTGGTGAAATTTGTGAATTCTGTGTGCAGGTGCAAGGGATGCACTCAGATGTGGCTACAATGCGGAATACTGGCATATGGCGTGAAGCGTCCCGCATTGTCTATGAAGAAGGCTTTCGGGCTTTCTGGAAAGGAAATCTCGTTACTATCGCACACCGGTTGCCTTACTCTTCAATCAGCTTCTATGCGTATGAGAGATACAAGAATGTAAGTTCAGGTGTTTTTGGACAAAAGTCTGCATGGATGTCCTCTCTCACCGATGATATGCGAGTAATTTAAGTTTAATCTGGGATGTGCAGTTGCTTCAGATGCTGCCTGGTCTCGAAAAGAACGGTGGATTTGGTGCAGATGTTGGTGTTAGATTGCTAGGCGGTGGTTTATCAGGAATTACTGCAGCTTCTATGACATATCCACTGGACTTGGTGCGGACACGTCTCGCTGCTCAGGTAGGATGCTGTTTCTTTGAAAATCTATTTTGAAATGATCAGATATCAAATAAATTGTGGATTCTCGTTCACTTGAATTGACAGTACATAAGTTAGTTATCTAGTAGAAGATTATCTATCATTCTCTTGATTGCCATTTTAACTGGAGTGGAGTTGTAACCTGATGTCTTTTCCATAAGCTGTCTCGCCTACAAAAGGAAGTGTAGGATTTTTCCATGTACCTATCCATGTTTAATGTGCTTAAATAGGTGTTTGCAACTAGGGGAAATGTCAAATGTAGACAAATAATTGCTTACAACTGTCAAATGTCAAATGTAGACAAATAATTGCTTGCAACTAGGAACGGCATATATGTCCATGCCATCCCCTGTTTGATTTGCTTCAGAGTTTAGCATATTATACTGTAGATATGCTTTCAGCATTTAAAATGTACACTACTCTGAGGAAGCTTTCATTGTTAAGGTAGGGTTCGCATCACTAATGAGGTTTTTTTTCCCATTGGATGATTGCAGACAAACACAGCCTACTACAGGGGCATATCTCATGCTCTTTTTGCGATCTGCAGAGATGAGGGTTTCAGGGGATTGTACAAGGGTCTTGGTGCCACTTTACTGGTATGGTCATTCCTTGATCTGCTGATTCACATCCTCCTGTTACATACTTGCATTGTTTGATGATTCTGTTAAATACAGGGAGTGGGCCCCAGCATTGCAGTAAGCTTCTCTGTATATGAAACTTTACGTTCCCATTGGCAAATAGAGAGGTAATTTTGGATTACAAGTTAGATGTGGAATTGAAGTATTATCCTTGTGCTTTTTTGTAATATTTTTTTCCTGTGTTAACATTTGATCGTCAAATCAGGCCATATGATTCCCCTATCTTGATCAGTTTGGCTTGTGGAAGTCTTTCGGGAATTGCATCATCAACTTGTAAGTGATTTTTAAAAAGATCAAATGTTGTTTCATGTGGTGATTTGATATATCTATTGGTTCTGCCACAAGAGAAAGATGCAAGGCTAATGAATTAAAAATTGCACGCAAA
The DNA here is from genome assembly GCA_004135705.1 of Alloteropsis semialata. Classification (NCBI taxonomy): domain Eukaryota; kingdom Viridiplantae; phylum Streptophyta; class Magnoliopsida; order Poales; family Poaceae; genus Alloteropsis; species Alloteropsis semialata. Next base: position 84,164,038 of record CM014278.1, on the reverse strand, counting down.
AAAATAGAATTAACTTTGTTTCGCCATAAATTTCTTTTGTACTTCCTAAAGAGGTCTTATGTACTTCATTTCTGTATGTATATCTTCCACTTTCCGCTCAGTTTCCTTTAGTTCGTTTGTTAAACTTCATGTAAGCAAAATGATAATGAATGATGATACCATCTTGTCCAGTCTTTTTTTTTTTGCATTGTAATGCTCATCTTCTGTTAAGATAAATATTAATGGTCTGCTAAATGGATCAGTCAAGCTTAGTTAACCTTGTTCTGATCGTGTAGCATTCACAATTTTTTTCAGTTACATTCCCGTTGGACCTTGTGAGACGCCGCATGCAATTGGAAGGTGCTGGTGGGAGAGCTCGTGTCTACAACACCGGACTTTTCGGAACGTTTGGGCATATTGTCCGCACGGAAGGTTTTAGAGGCCTGTATAGAGGAATCTTGCCTGAGTACTGCAAAGTGGTTCCTGGTGTTGGCATCATATTTATGACATATGAGATGCTGAAGGCCATCCTCACAGGACTGGAATCAGATGATTAGATCTCCTCTGTTCTATCACGCTCGACAATTTTGATATATGGTGGCAGAATAACGTTTGAGGCTGATTAGGGTGGGAGAAGTATGAGTATGTAGCATATGGTAGGATTTAGAACATGCCGAGTTTTGCAGTTTGTATGACATGGTTACAGACTTACAGGTTTTCTTGTAGTGCACCATGAAAGATGCCATAGGTCTTCCATTTTTTTTTGGTTGCCATCGTTTTTGTGTATCTTCACGACTTTCACATTGTAATGATACATAAGGCAGTCAGCCGCATGACTATCTTCGCACCACCAAGAGACGCTCTTCAAGTTTATCAGTGTTACAGCGAGGTTACGGACAGTGGTGGCAAGAACTGTGAATAGGACATTCATTTATCCTGATGGATTGTGGATCCGTTTCCTGTATACTGATACTGTATCTTTACGTTTCCTGACGCATTATTGGAAATGTTAGCGGATGAGGACTGACGTGCCTTGACTTCATTTCTCGTAGTGCTGTATTCTGCTCACTGCAGTTTTGTTTTCTTCGCTGCCACTTGAAATATATCCACGTATACAGTCAATAACAAAAGTAAATCTGCACACACATACAATGATATAAGTATCTACGTATTCACTATATTAGTATGAGGTATACTGTTTTACATTAGCACTTTTGGGCAATCTTATTACACTTGGGCGTCGCCAACTCCTATTAATTCGAACAAATGCAGTTCCTTTTCTGATTTGTTCTTACAGGACCCCTTTGAAAATTCAAGGTCACCGAAATCCGAACCACTCGCATAAACCACTGGACCTCCATATGTATATCAGTATACCACCTTTGATATATGATCTTTGTGTTCTGTATCGAGAATGGACATAATGTATATCTTTCTCTGTTATACAGGGAAGCCTCCAGTCAGGCGTATATGGTTCAGTGTTTGGACAAGGCCATACTTGTTGACAGCAGCATAGGCAGTTCTGAAACCGTCACCATAGGCTGTTGATGTGTCATTGGCAATCTGGTGCATGAAGAACTCGCCGAGCTTCTTCTCGGTATGAGATATTCCGCCTTTCTTGGACGATGTGGGTGGATAAGAAGAAGAGGAAGACGAGGCGTAGGATGATGAAGGCGCATGCCTTGAGGAAGCTGGAAGAATCTCTGATTCCAGCCACAAGTAAGACATGACCTGGCATATGCCTTCTTCAACCTCTGCGTTTAGGTTTCGGTAACCTGAGAAGTACAATTCAGTAGAGTTTATGAATAGATTTTTCAATCAAATTCAGGAAACAAAATAGAGTGATGACTGTTCAGTTCAGTAGAATTTATCTATCCATTTACCTTTGAGGCGCAACCACCCGTGCATCAGCTCATGGGCAAGGATGGAGCCCGTTAGTAGCCTGCAATTGCGTTATGCCACCACCATTTAAGAATGTCAAAGAACTGCAATATCTAAATCATGTGATAATTTAAGCTATGTGCAGACAGATAAAATTGACTGACCTGGGGAGGCCATACAAGACCAGTATTGCAGTAACTTCACATCTCCTCGTCAGCTTTTGTGGCTGAGTTCTCATGTCCAATAACCGGTTTCCACCAATTCTAGGCCTCCTAAGTATCTGCAGAAATAATGCAAAGAGTCAAAAGAGCAGAATAGACCGTTTCAGTGGGCTCCAAGCTAATCAGTATGGGGATTCTGAATTTCTGAAGCGGTTGTGTCAGTTCATCACAACAAGATCAACGATAAGACCGTCTCATTGTAACCATCCTAGCAACTGTCGTAGCCTTGAGATACTGAACTTACACTGCTCACAGTCTGCTCCTCCGACAGACATAGGCCTCTTGTTTCAGGCATATGGTGTGGACCCTGCGAAAATGTGATGCCATGAATTTTAACATTTCCAAAAGTTGTATATATTGCTGAAAAGCAGGAAGAACACACTCACTTTGCTCTCTCCTTCCATGGCTTCATTAAGCGCTTGCCGTTCAACCAAGAGCATGGGTATCTGCTGGTCCAGTTTCATGTTCATCCCCTCGTAGTAGTCTCTGATAGAATGGTACAGGGGTTGGCATTCGCCAGTGTCCATGACTGCAGAACCCAGGCATTCCATGCACAAGCTGCGGCCATCTCCCAGTGACATATACTTTGTGTTCCTTGGCTGCAGAATTACAAGAGAAAATTTTACTGTCACCTAATTGATAGCCTAGTTTGAAAGAGGAAAGCATTAATCAAACTGTGAACCATTTCCCTTGAGGATTTACTAAAGCATTCCACAGTAACATAGAGGAAACATTTTTTTGTTCTTCGCATTTTTCCTTAGTATATGTACCTCCATTTTCTCACAGCTACAGCAACGTGGCGTCCTGTCTAGCTCATGTAAAGGGCAATACTTCTGGCCCCAGAATGGATGGGCTCTGTACTCTATCAGGCCACTCCTGTTCGTTGGAATCTGCAGAAATACAGAAAGAAAGAGTTTCTTGCAATGGTAAACCACTGAAATGCTACTGCAAATGTAGTATGTGCAGTGCTAGCTCTTCATATCTCATTCAGAATTCAGAGAAAGCCAAGCCTTACAAACTGAAGGCAGACGTCGCATTTTGGGTGATGCAACTCCTTGTAGCACAACTTGTGGTATGGATCTGTGCCTAGCAAGGTGAACTGGAAAACAGATACAAGAAAGATCATGCTTATTCATCAAACATCATGCTCATTCTGATGACACTTAAGCACTTTCTTGATGAAAGAAAATGCAGGGTTGTCACCTCGGTCTCACGGATAGGGTGGCCACATGAGCTGCAGCGGAAGCACTGAGGATGCCAGTAAATTCCCATGCAGCTCAAGTAATGACCATGGCCTATCTCATGCTTGCAGCCTCCACATACCCTGCAACATGGACACGGACGGCATTGAGCTATTTCAGCACATCAGACACGGGGTGTTGGATGAAGCGATGAAAGTGGCTAACCTGTGTCCTCTAGGTTGGGCCTGGGAGGGGGCATAAGGGTTGTAAGGCGTGTAAGGATTCATGTTGAGACTGTCCTGTATGGCTCTTGCAAGATCTTCATCGTTGCTGTCTCCCTTATTGTTTCTCTCTGCGTATTTGTCGATAAATCAATTTACCAAGGTGGTTATTGACATCACATATAAATTGATGCATATTAATCCATGTACCTTTGGGGGGTTTGACATCCTCTGCAAGAGACTGTGCAATTGCGCGGTCCAGTTCTTCATTGTCATTTCTAGGTGGATGTAGATCAGTCTGAATCAAAGCAGTAAAGCCTTAAGCAAATGCTTGTCCCAAGATAGTACAATATATACGAGTTGAATTGAATGCGAACCATGAAACAGCAGTATTGGAATACTTGGAAGAACAATTTGGAAAAGAAACATGACAAGGCTGTGGAAGAAGGGAGCAACCGAACTACCAGAACCTTTGGTCTAACTGGTTGTTGCCAGAGCGTGTCCTCCTCCTCTCCGGCCGTCACCCGGGGCCGCCGCCGGTTTGGCTCGCCGGGCTTCGGCCCCTTCAGGAAAGTGCAGAGCCACTTCATGAAGCTGGATCTCCTCTCTGCGGGCAGCGACATTAACATGAGATAGGCCCAATCAAAATGAAGATCGAGAGGATACCACACATGGCTAAAACCGAAAGGCTGAGAGCAACATGCCACCAACCGTTCCTTTCAGTCGACAGCAGGCATGAACAATAAATATATTAAGCACACTTGATGAACTTGTATGCTATTCCCGTTGTAAATAATTTTGAAAGCAGGGTGAAGGACATTAGCTCACAACACTTCTATCTGGACTTTATTTGACCAGATAATATACAGTAAAATGCGAGCCATTATGCAATTTAACAGTCAAATCTATATGGGAGCTGTGCTTGAGGGAAATCCATCAAAGCTTCTCTCAGCCAAATATGTTTTTAATTCTTTTTTTACCAGTTTTTTAGTTTCTTTTTTACTGTTAAGATGAGGCCCTTAAATTGGAGTGTGACTTCATGTGTCAAGTACTAAAACTGGAAGGGCCAGATATGTGTACCTGCTTTGGACAATAACGAGAGACACAGGGACAGAACGCCACACGAGATTGCCTGGGTTGATAACATGGGTCCCATCTACGCTGTGCTAATCACAGTGATATCTTCCTTTTATATTCTACTCCGATTGACGGGGCACGCAGTCAGGGTCAGTCAAGCTACCACGTCAGACCTCACTTTTACCCTGGAGTGGATTTATAAGAGTCAGTTTCAGTCCAACTTTTCCTCCCCTCTGAATAAAATTGATGTATGCATGATAGTTACGGTTAGAAATGTTCATCAGGTCAAATGCCTGGGACGCAACGTTAGGATCGATCAAAAAGCTACGGTTGAACTGACAGAACCCTTTTTTCTTTGATAATAGACACTTATATGTTTGACATAAAGAGCAAACTTTCAGAAAAAGTGCGTGATGTATTAAGAGTCTAGTGGATAGCAGCCTCAAATAAATTAGTTAGTCAGTGATTGGATGTTGACACACAATGTTTACCATATTGAATGGGTGAATTGAACCTAAATGGCACTCGGCCCTTTATTTCAGAAAGAAGAAAGAAAGAACTGAGCATAAATATCTCATCCGTTTAACCATTTTCCATGACATGGCACCCTTTAGGACGCTTTTGGAAACCGAGAAAGACAGATGAAAGTTCATTTTTGCTTTTTCCTAGCAGGCTGTTCATTGAGTATTAGACTGCCGACACCGCATGGCGCATGCCTCGCAGAGTCGCAGTCGCAGAAGGCAACCAACACAGATTGAGCGGCAGCAAGCAAGAACGTAAGAAATCTGATGGGACAACGACAACTACAAGCTGATAGGAACGTAATTTTAGGCATGCCTAATGCCTAATGATGGCGACCACAACAACATCTGAAAAATAAGGAAAGAAGCAAGAGAATTGAGAGATTACCGTGGCTGCACCGATCACACGATCGCGAGGAGTACTCCATTTATTCAACCGGCGACACAGCATATATATATACACACGCGCAGAGAGCGCACTGAACCAAACAAACCCAAAAAGAGCGGCAGTAAGAGCTTGGCAAGATCAACGCGGCGACGGCGATGTCTCTGACGAGCAGGAGGAGCTGGTGGGGGAGGAGAAGCAAGAGCTGCAATGGACGGAGGAGGCGAGGGAGGGGGACGGGGTTCTTAGATAGAGAATAAAGCGGCGTGGTGGGAGGGCGTTGGCCGCGACAGAAAGGAAAGGATTGAGGGTGAAGCGAGCCAAGGGCGGGCGGCACGGCATCTCGCCTCCCTCCCTCCCTCCCTCCTCCTCCTCCTCCTCCTTCTCCTCCTCCCTTTGTTAAAAATCGAATTCCCTCGCCGCTGCCAGTTGATGGATGGCGCATCGGCGGCAAGCGCACGGGGAGAAGAATATTTGGTTTGGGTGTCTGTGGGACGGGAAAGGAAGGGAGATGAGAGAGCGCGGAGATTCCTTGTGTCAACGGGAATGTATGCTCGCACTAGCTTTCTCCGGCTTTCGGATCGGTTTTTTTATGCTCCGCGGCGGGAAATCGGAGATCGATCGGTCACGGCTGCTGCAGCGGAATGCGGGAAGAGTACGCTTGGCTTGGCTTGGCTGGAGTTCTTTTTTCGGGGAAAAGGGAAGAAGCGCCCTGAAAGCTGCCGCTGCTCAGACGCGGCGGCGTCGTACTTGCAAGCGCGCAGCCTTTCACGCTGAGACCAGGGCCTTGTTTAGATTCGCGAAATTGCACCAATTCAACCAAAAGGCAACACATTGAAACACGTGCCCCCTCTCTATTTTTTCAATTCTCAATACATCTCCAATCATTGAATTCAATCGAATTCCATCTATCTAAACAAGGCCTAGGCCGCGCGGGCATGTCAGCATGTGTGTGTGTCACACCGATGCCGATCGGTGGCCTCGCGAGTCGCGACGGCCCATGGCAGCTATACCTAGCAGCGAGTGGCCAACAAGACAACAATGGTGTGCCATGTGCGTCAGATCTAGGCCGAGGAGAGGGACTAGCGGCGGAAATTCTATATGCCTTGTGGAAGTTTTTTTCCCTTCCATCTTACCTTTAAGATGCGTGCTAGCACCTCACCTACGTCGTCTAATTCGTTTCTTCTTCCTTCATGTTCTTCCTCCCTGCTCCTCCGCCGCGCCGCCGTGAGGTTGGGTTTCTGAGTTAGGGTCTAGAGGTCTGGAGAAGCGGTGGGAGGTGGGAGGAGCGGCCGACGACGAGGTGGCCATGGGTCGGGGTGGTGGTCGAGGCCAGCGGAGGTTAGAGTTTCGGGGTTGCAGAGGTACGGGGCTCAGATAATTGCCGACCCTAGAGAAGAAGAGGGGACCGACCGGCGGTGGGCGGTGGTGTGTGGGCGGCGGCGAGGCGGCGGAGAGTCGCCGGGCGAGGTGGTGGTTGTTTGGCTCGGGCCAAGTACTTGACGGAGCATGACATCAGAGAGGTTAGGGGAAGGTGGAGATGTACCAGCGACGGGCGGACAGAGGGCGACATGGGGTGACAGCGTCGGCGCCATCGGCAGGGGCGATGAGAGAGACGACGGAGGTGGAGGATGGGGGAAGAAGAAGATGGAGGTGGGCAGGTGACGATTCCAAAGCCACCGCTCCTATAGTCCTATCTAGCTTCCACAAGCCAGTTAGGAGCCCCCAGGGGTGAGAAACCGAAGAGGCTAGTGGATGCGGTAGTGGGAAGTGAGCGGCACGCTGCGAGATGCAAGAGGACAAGAAAGAAAATTTTCTAGAATAGGAAATCGAGCATGTTGCAATAGTGAGATGTGGATGCATGAAGAAAAAAAGGAAAATTTTAAAATAGAAAAGCAAAGAGAGACAAAATAAAAAACAAGAGAATTGTCTGGACATGTGCTAAATGACCTTTATATTTCTCACTTGGAAGGGAATGATTTGGGTGATAAAGCAGGCAAGAAACTATTGGCGGGTTTGGCAACTCTATGCTTTGTGAGGGTCTGCCAGATCACTGCCAAACACTGTCGTTTCGTCCTCGAATCACTATGTGTCAATAATCATTTTTTACCCATGGACGTGTAAGATAAAAAAAAGTTTGCCATCCTTCTCCCTCTCCCATTCATCCTCGTTTCCCCTCACCATCTGCAACTATCCACTGTTGCGCCTCTCTTCATCTGTTGTCTCCCTCTCTATAGGAGGCAATGCCGCCCGTCTCCACCGGCCAGTATGCTTCTCTCCATGACCGGAAGGAACACCAAGATTCGTAGAGCTATAGCTGGGAGCAATAGACAAGAGGCTCACCATGGGCAATAGATTTCAAGGTGAGTCAGATCAAGGAGTAGGTTGCCCCTCTCCGGAGCATGTTCCTTATTCAGTTAGTCTTGCGCTTGTGCACCAGCGGCCACACCTTCTTGCTCTCTCGAGCAACCCGCCTTCCTCTTCCTCCGCTATTGCGGTTTCCCGTGCCATCGAGCATAAGCTAGAGTTGACTAGGGGGGTCTATCAAACCACTCAGTCACGATTCAATGTGGAGAATGATATGGCTGAGAGCACTACAAAATAAGTCATATATGTCATGTAGGATACCCTTATCAAAAGCTCGTCCGTCTTCCACATCACCTGATGTGGGCGCCATCCACATGCCATCGCCAAGCTACATTGGTGGATCAATGAAGTTGATGTGGTCGTTAAATCAACATTGCGACAACATTAAAATAGTATTGTAGCGTATGTAGTTGAGGGTACGACAATAGGTACTATAAACTAGGAAAGGGTAACATGAAGTTGGTGTTTGTGGCTATTGGTGTCTCTAGCCATGAAACACGAAAAAGGTTACAGTCTGATGGATAGAAACAAGAAGACCTTACAAAATATAGGAAGAAGAAGATCTGGGCGCAGGGTGATTCGCAATATTGATGGGGGTTGTCGAGATGACAAAGAAGGAAAGGGTGGGGGGCGAAGACACAAAAGACACAATTTCCTTGGTGAGTTGCAAGGTTAAGGAAGACGTAATTTCCTTGGTGATTTGTAAGGGTCCTAAAATAGATAACATCATTTTGCATGGCCTTCGTATTTTATTTAGTGGGCACGTTCACTACAAGCATTCGAAATTCAAACTAAAAAAGAGTAAGAGTTGTAAAAGACTTTATATGACCATCTCAAGCCACATGCCAAGATACGGGCAAAGACAACTATCAATAACTAGAAATACTAAAAATGTGTTGTAACAAAAAAGTTTATGTGCACAATGTGTTGTCATCAATTTGCAAAATCCATCATCCACCATGTTTTGGTCCAGTGTTTGCAATAGCTTCGTCTCTATTCCAACTCTCTTGAACTAACAATTTTGCCCCCACAAGCAATGAATTTGGGCCAGTTTCTTGTGAAGCAACCTCAATAATTTACAACATTGACCATAAATCAAACCAAGAACAAATATGCCATGTTGCAGGTTTTCCATCAAGCTTAAAGAGCCCACAAATAAATACAAAGAGAATACATTAGTGCACAACCACGACCAAAAGCTTTCAATGGTTTCCTTGCAAATGTCTAAAAGTAGTCTAGAACCCTTTTTTCCCCATGAAACTAGTCCCATGGCAATTGTTGCACACTTGCACTGGACCAGGAGCTCTCTGAAACCAAAACGAAATCAAATTCACAAACCATACAAACTTGACAATTGACATACATCTTGATTTCTTTCATACAATTTCTACCTCTCCACTATTATCTCATAATAAAAGCTAAGTTCCCACCATGATGTGTGGATGATATGAAGAAAATGCACACATGATAAGAAAATGATGTCAAATTTGGTCCCTTGTTCTGATGACATTGTCTCTGGATCATTCTCAGCAAACACACATGTGCAAATAACATAAAAAAATAATTTGATTGGTGTGTTCGAGTGGGGACTTGATTTTCTGTCATCTCCGTCATGCATCTGCCCTTGTCTGTTTAAGAATCCAGAAAGTACGATCTTGAATATTTTAATCACATTGTCTATCTTGTGAAATGGATGTGGCCCTACTATTCTAAATTTCTATTTCTTTCTTTCTTTCTTTCTTTCTTTTCTGTGTCATTAAAGAGTGGCAATAGATAACGATCAATCATATATGTAACAGTAGTCTAAGGGTATTATTGCTTCATGTCCCCCAGTATTGGTAACACAAGTCTTTGATGAAAATGACATGCGCAGGATATCATGGCGTACGATTTGGAGTAAGAAAAAAGAGTTTGTATATATCTTAGGTAGTGTTGGCCAAAGAGTGCCAAGAAACAGGACGAGAGAAGTAAGATAAACAAAAGTAAGACACCATTAACAACACGTAGATTATACTTTTTCTAGGATATGAAAGTAACTTGACAACAAAAGATTTTACCTTTCTTTTTTCCGAGTATGGAAGCATTTACCTAGTAATTACCTTACCCAGCTCTAAACGAAACAAAACAATAGTCATAAATTTTCTCGAAATTGCCAATTGAAATGCAGGAAAATGAAGGTGATAAAATTGGACACAAAATTAGCCTTATCACGTGGCTGATGAGGTCCAAACCGTCAAAAAGTCTTCGGACAAGGACTAACTAGTAACTGCAGTCTACAATGTACGACCACGCGACTGAGCTATCAAGCATTGTATGCACCGTTGGAGCAACCGAGCAAGTACATGAAGAAGCATAATAAGTGAACATTACAAAGAGGGGCCCAGATGGAGATGTATCAACAGCGCAGGGGAAATTCGCAAAAAAGAGCTAGAGTAGAAGCTCACGTACGTCTCGGCGTGTCCGCCCCATCGGAGTTGCAGACCCACCAGGGCAGGTCACCGCGAGCGAGACGAACGCGTCTACGACACCCCTCGACACCCCATCGGCACCGCACCACACGTCCACAGAGAACGGAAAAAAAAAAGGGTTTACTGAGAGCGAAAACCGAATCAACCCAGGCGAGTTTATCTAGCTATCCGCGGCCCGGTCGCGCAATCTCTCTCTCTCTCTCTCTCTCCCTCCCCACGCCCGACCCCCCGCCCCCTTCCCGACGCGCCGCCGCCGGAAACCCTAGCTCCACCGATCTATCTCTCACCAGCCCAGCGCAGCCCGGGGGAGGGGATGGCGGCGGCGCCGGCGGCGGGAGGGCAGGGCGGCGGGGGCATGGACGCCGCGCTGCTCGACGACATCATCCGCCGCCTGCTCGAGGTGCGGACGGCGCGCCCTGGGAAGCAGGTGCAGCTCTCAGAGGCGGAGATCCGCCAGCTCTGCACCGTTTCCCGCGACATCTTCCTCAGCCAGCCCAACCTCCTCGAGCTCGAGGCGCCCATCAAGATCTGCGGTGCGTACCCTTCCTCTCCTTCTGCTCCTCTTTGACCCCTCCCTTCCTCTCGCCTGCTGCTGGCCGTGGCGGTAGATCTGGTTTGGTCGCGCCGCCAGTAGGGGATACTTGCTTCTCGTGGGATTCGGGCGATCGTGTCTCAGGGAGCGGTGGGGTAGTCGTGGGCGTGTAGCATCAATCTGTTTTTAGGATTTAATGATTCTGTTTTTACTGGTAGATGGACGTGAGGGCGTGTTGTATTGATTTATTCCCAAGGGTTTTGGTTTTAATGTAAATATATGACATTACCATGCTGGTGAGATATTTACTAAGTAGAAATTTGAGCAGCAATATATGTGCATACATGATATATATGCATACATGAAAGCAAAGGATCAGCTGTAGGCATGGGATGGGCATGAGGGCAATGGGGAACCAGGCGTTTCCTTCAAACCGGTTAATCCTGTTAGCCATGACCCTTGTCGAATTGCTTGGGATTTATTTCCAACATTGTTCTGGCCTATGCTTTGAACATCTTCACCTATCTTTTAACATATTCTATGAGCTGCTGGTATGATATCATTCTGCTAGGTTAGTCTGTGATGAGCAGCACATCAATTGATTGGTGATAGAGGAATGGAACACTACATCTAATTAAACATTTTGAATGTATCAAGCTGAAGTCAAGTTCTTTTGGGATACTGGTTCATCTTAATTATAGCAGACCCACCATCTCACTACCATCCATTTTGAACATGATTATTGATTCTTGACTAGACCCTCCAAGGTTGGCTATTTCTGGTTACATGAGCAATTTTAATGGCAAGTGGTCCTTCTTTATGTTCCCAATCTTGAATTGTGAACCTTAATGTTGCACTAGTATGCTTGTGCCTCTCCCCTCCTGTTCTGCAAGTTCCTTAAGATGGCTGGTGTGGCTCACAAGCCACCAGTCTTTACACCACTGTTGTATTTCTATGATCTTGCTATGTCACATATAGAGGGTCGGGGCTTGCTCTGTGGCTGACTGTCTCTCGCATCTCCACTTGTGGCCTTCAAGGTCCTGAGCTTGAGCACCCACCTTGCAACAAATCAAGGATAACACTATCAATAATTTCTCTTACAAGACCCCACAATATACGGGAACCTTCAGCTGGTTATATTCCCCTAACTGAGGATGGTCCACAAAATTCTATCACTGATCTGTTTACCCCAGCATGATATATTCCCCTAACTGAGGGTGGTCCACTTGTAACTAGCTTTTATTTTGAAGTATCTGCAGTAGTGTATTGCTCAGTGTTGAGCATTGGAGCAACAAGAAGCTGTGCAGTGTCTCCTGTTTGTGTGGTTATAGGCACATGATCTGTGTAGGTCTTTGAAACAGCAAAGTAGTTCCTGACCACTTGTTTTATTTGCAATTTCAACTGTTAAAATACCACTTGTTTCCCGATCTACTGAATAGTTAGTCTTCATCCCCATATTGTCGTTGCTTGTCTTGTAAAATCTGTTATGTGTTCTATTTTACTGATGCAAGCTTTGGACTATCGTTGTGCATTTTAAACCTTAATATTCACTGAATAGATTAATAGCATGTAACCATATCTCCCGTCATTTGATATCCAGGTGATATCCATGGTCAATACAGTGATCTTTTAAGGCTATTTGAATATGGAGGCTTTCCTCCTGAAGCCAATTATCTATTCTTAGGTGATTATGTGGATCGAGGCAAACAAAGTTTGGAGACTATATGCCTTCTTCTTGCATACAAAATCAAGTACCCAGAGAACTTTTTTCTTCTGAGGGGCAATCATGAATGTGCTTCAATAAACAGGATATATGGATTTTATGATGAATGCAAGCGCCGATTTAATGTGCGGCTATGGAAGGTCTTCACTGAATGTTTTAACACTCTCCCAGTGGCTGCTCTAATCGATGATAAAATATTATGTATGCATGGTGGACTCTCTCCTGATCTAACACACTTGGATGAGATAAAGAACTTGCAACGTCCAACCGATGTACCAGATCAAGGTCTACTATGTGATTTGCTTTGGTCAGATCCAGGAAAAGATACTCAAGGGTGGGGTATGAATGATAGAGGGGTCTCATATACCTTTGGTGCTGACAAGGTTTCGGAATTCTTGCAAAAGCATGATCTTGATCTTATTTGTCGGGCTCACCAGGTATTGACTTAATATTTTAATGCATTTTTTGTTCTTTATCTTCTATTTTCTGGTCAATTGCTAATTGAAGGTGTTTATATTTCATGTAATGTCAGGTTGTTGAGGATGGGTATGAATTCTTTGCTGACAGACAGCTTGTTACCATATTCTCAGCCCCCAATTATTGTGGTGAATTTGATAATGCTGGTGCGATGATGAGCGTTGATGAAACTTTGATGTGCTCGTTCCAAATTCTCAAACCTGCTGAGAGAAAAAACAAATTTATGGGGTCAAACAAAATGTAAAATGGTGAAGCCATTCCGCTTCCAGCAGCTCTGAGGTCAGTTGCTCTGGTTTTAATGTTTTGTCCTGCCCTTAGCCACATGTGTTGAATCACATTGCTTGTGCATTTATCGATGGTGCTACATATATTTACTGTATTGTTTGTCAATTTTCACTTTGTAAATATCATAGGTGTCTGATTTATTTGCTCAGTGCAATGTGATAGCTAAGTGAAATTAATCTGTATTTCTGTAAGGAATAGCGAATGTATCTGTGCAAGTAGCCTTCTAGGTTATTTACATTCAAGTGGGATCCATCCAGATACAAATAACAACTTGGTTCTACATAACACTTTTCATAATTTTACTGAAGTGCCACACCAAGAAACTCCAGCATTATTTTATCTTATGTTGAAGACGTTATCACATCTAGTAATCAGAAATAAAGACCTATTGTGGCATTGCCTATTCACTCTGCTAATGATCACCAATCTTGTAGACTGATGTTCCCAGACTTGCGAATGTTCTTTTTCTGGATTACAATCGATACTGTTAACTGGGTGTCCTACATGAGCCGACGGAAAAATATTTATTGACTTCATTTTAGCTCATAACATTAATGTTGTGTAGGCTCTCCTATGGATGCATCAAGACAACAGCATGCTGGTGCCAAGCTCGAGGGCAGCATTGGGCTACCTGAGGAACCAAATAATATCATACCTAACTGTTCGCCTGGAAGTTACTCTTCATGGCAAGTGCCTGAATTTTTTTCCCTTTTCCTGTTACCGCGTGTGAAACAATGTAGCTGTAGATATATTGATTATGGAAGGATGAAGTTGCCAAATTGACCTGAGGCGATTTCCTTCTCCAGCCAGGAAAAATTCTGAACATCAAGGAGTTTCTGTTTGCAAGTTTCACTATTTAAAGCAGTTGTATCACTTGTGTGGAGGTAAGGACGGAGCTGAGGCTGTGTTATCTGTTGCTTGGATATGGATTGCTCTTTTAGTTTCGATAGAGGTGCCATGTGCCAAACATCAATTAATCTGAAGAGTTGAGCAACACTCATGGAGCGATGCTGATACTTGCTGACAACTTTGGAAAGGGCAGGCCACAACACTGCTGGGTTTATGGGTAGATTAGTATTGCTGGATGCCGTGAATTTTGATTCATTTTTGCCCGATTAACTGGCAACTAGGTATTTGCATTATGGGATCACATGTTCTCATTTTTGTCATTTTGTTACATGGATATCTATGTTTCTACTTGCTCACTTTGCGAACACCCTGCCAAGAGTCGCACTTTGTGAACACCTCGCCGAGCATGACTTGAGTCTTTTGCATAATTTTTGCTGAGGGCCGCATTGCATATAGCTTTTGCGAGCGAGCCTAGGTAGTGATTTTCGTATACGCTGCTATCTCGAACGTAATTGTTTTCCACTCGCTTACAATAAAATTGGCCAACTCTTAACGAGGTGCGTTATACGTTTACGTAGAGTGTAAGCATCTATAGTGTAAACGAGCACTAACATACGTGCTACTCGTCATGGTTGGGGCGGGACACATCGCGCATACACTGATGCTTTCCATACTGAGATGAGCAGCTTTGGAAGCAAATTAAGCTGCTTTAGAAGCCGGCATGACACGCGATGTCCTGAAGACTAATGCTTTGATGCTAAAATTTGCTATGGAGAATGACAGTTTCCAGCTTTCGGCAATGGGAGGAATCATTCATGAAATTAAAGCCCTGGTAGCTATGAGTTTTAGCTCCTCTTGTAATCACTGCTGTAGAGCATGTAATCAGGTAGCGCATGCGATGGCTGTGTATGATTGTAAATGACCTCAAGGAACCAACCAATTCAGGGAGCTCGTCCTGCCCTCAGGACTTGGGTGGCCGGAGGCAGGCGATCTCGCCATGCCCACAGGTTAATGGAATGTGAGTATTCCGCATAAAAAAAAAGTAGCTAACAATCTGTTTTTTCTTTTGTAATTGTTCCCAATGTACAAGATAAATCAGTGTGGGAACCCAATATACAACAGTATGCTACAGATACAACAATTTTTGCTCTACTAATGAACAGTAGCTACCAAATGAACTGCCTTGCGCCAACATCTTGAGAAGGGCACGAGATCAACATAGCCAGAGCACCTCAAGTGAGTCATTGGAGAAGCTTGTGCCCATGCTGTCAGTAATATTGCGTTTCACAAATATCACTGGATCGTTGCATAAGTTTCTTGTTTCATTTTCATTAGATTGCTTTCTATTTCTCTTAATACAGGTCTGTATCTGCACGGTATGGCAATGATTTAATTTCACCAAGCAGAAACAAAAGTAAGCTTAGGGTCAGATAAGCAAACACACTATACTTACAGACGTGTGAGGTTATTTTGCGCTTGGACTGCTTTTCTAAGTTCTGCCGAAAGTTTCATTATCTCTGCTGACAGCCCCTCTGATCTGCTTTGTTCTTTAATAAGCTGATCCTACAGGAAGGAAAGCATGCATATTACATTAAACTGGTGATATAATTTTAGTTCAAATTGAACATAACTGACAATGTAAACCAAAAAAGAATAAAAAAGCTCCTGCTATTAACCTTTAGAGAAAGATTCTCAGTGACCAATTCTGGTGGGTTTGAGATGATGTTTTCATTTTGCCCAACTGATTGGGTATTGATATTGCTTACTTTCAACAGATTAGCTTGCTCAAGTCTTAGTTTCTCCAAGTGAGAACGGAGCTCTTCATTTTGCTTCAAACAATCTCTAACCTGTTCAGTGAAGTTGAGAGGCAGATTTATTTGCAAAGGGCTGTGTAACATATCTATGCAGGAAACGGGCAAGAAGACCAATGGCACACCTGGTTTTCCCATTGCACTGTAACCTCTATGGCTTCTTGATAAGAAGTAGACAAGGCGGAGTTCTCCTCAAACAGCTTTTCTATTTCTGATGATTGAGAATCAATCTGTTCAACACAGTAAAAGATAATCACCATTTATTGGACTTGTATAATTCAAAAAGTAAAATGACATCACACCTCCATTAGAAGCTTTTGACGACTTCCCTCTAGCCTCTCAACCATCAAAGCCAAGTCATGCAACTGGTTTTCAAGTTTCTCCCTATCTTCCTGTCATAAATGAAAACTGGATCAGTACTCCAACAGTTTGGATGAATAGCTTAGCACAGTTAGAAAATACCATGAACAGACAACACTACAGGCGCAAGTAACCATTCTAATCACCCCTCAAATATTCTTTTTTGAGTTTTGACAAAGCCATCAGGACCAAAGGTGCTCAATCATCCAGCTTGCCAGTTGAAATGCATTATCTCAAGTATCAAGCTTAACTTGAATTGCTGATGAAAATGGGCACAGTAAATGATAGATTCTCTACACACCAGAACATGGGGCTATGCAGCATACACACAAAAAAGTTTCCAACAAAATTAACTACAAAAAAAGTTTGTTAGATACATTACCATTGAAAATGCCTTGCGCGCAGCAAACTCAGAAGCGTCCTCTGCATGGAAGGAAAATATTTAATTCAAGGCTGATGCAAATCTCATATCCAGAGGATGCTCAGCTAACATGCTTAATTTTAGATGTCACATAGCTTAAATACCCCTAAAATATGGACAGTGTGAAGTAATCAAAGACGCCGCAGAATGATAAAATATGGGATAGAACACCTAGGGCAATAAATATGGAACATGGAACAAAAGTTGCATGCTTACTTAGGGTTACACAAACAGTTTCTTCTTACATCATAAAAGACATAATACCACAAAGATATATGTATCCTCCATACCTGTAGCTTTCTTTGCTAACACAATAATTTGGTCCTCCAACTGTTGCTTTTCAGCCTCCAGAGAAGCAATGCGGGATTGCTCTTCAGCTAGTTTTTCTTGCTCTTGTTGCCTCAGCTGGGACTCTTCAGCTAATTTTTGTTGCTCATGTTGTCTTAGGAGTGCCTCTTGCTGTGTTGTCATTTTTTATGTAACAATTAGGGAAAGAGTGAACTGTATGAAATTCAAGCAAAGTTTTCGTTTTCAAATAAATCTACCTTTAGCTGTGCCTGTAAATCTTGTATCTCCTTTTCCATGGCAAGAGATTCCTCACTCGATGTTCCCATTGGATATCCACTGTAAGAGTTGCCCATTACTTGCTGCTGCAGGGTATTCAACTGTGCTCTCAAAGAGGCTGAGTCTTCTTCTGCCTGTGCATTTCAAGATTAGCAAAGTGATAGAGTAGCAAGGAATAGCTTTTAATAAATACCCTATACTGCTCCTCTTCTGCTTCCTTCATACGTTTCTTCATGCTCCTGAGTTGAGCTAGAGCATCCTCCTACTTGGCATACCAGGCCAAAGACAGAGAATTCAGCATGCATATTTAGAACATCAGAATACATGGTAGCACAAATGCAATGAAAAAAAAAATGCTTGATACCTTAGCAACTACCGCAGCATCTTTCTCCAAAGAAATGTCATTCAAAGTTTTTCTCAAAGAGGGCACTACATTCCTCTCCTGTGAATAGCAAATCACGGCACAAAGGTTAAAGACAAGAAACACTAGGAGCCCAGCACCAATAACAATATATTCTATGACTATGAGACTCACGAGGTCATTCAAACGGTTTACAAGGGCATCCTTCTCAACTTCCTTCTCAGCAATCTAGCAGAGACAATCAGAATCAGAACCCGCCAATCCTGGAGCAACTACACAATGAAACCAAATTGCATAAGAATTACCTTGGACAAGAGCATTTTATTTTCCCTCTCCAATTCCATGTTCCCATTTTCAAGTTCTTGAACTCGAGCAACAAGCTAGCATTCATACCAAAAGCGTAGTTACCAATCTAGGAAAGACAAGGGGCTCATATTTGCAACTAAAATACAATTTATCAATGATCGAGTTCTCGTGAATGCATAGTACGCTAAACTGACCTCAGCTCCAGCTCTTTGGTTCCCTAAAGATCATCACCATTGATACAGTCATAGGGAAACAAAATACAAGACAGTATGTAAGTAAAGCAAAATAAGAGAAGATCACAATTAACAGTCATAAGTGAGCGATGTGGAGAAGGATATACCAACCGTAAGGGTCGACGTGAGACGCCCCGGTCGACGGGACCGGGGCGTGTTGCATCCTCTCGGCGGCTCTCTTCTGCCGGATCTCCTCCAGCTGCCACAAACACGGACACACGCGACATAATTGGGGCCTCGGATCTCAGAAGCCGTATTAGCGGGGGCGCGGATCTGCGCGCCATCCCGTCTCAGAAACGGACGAAATAAGAGGGAGAGGAGAAGAACGTACGGTGCGGCGGCCCCGGGATGCGTGGTGGGCTTCCATTGCCGCGGCCGGCTGAACGGCCGGTGGGTCGATCGATTGATTTGGGAGCTCCGGATCGGAGGCGGCCGGAGCTCCCCGCTTCCCCTCGGTTCTGGGATGCCGCGGGCGGGGACGGGACGTCGGGATGGGCGAGCCTGGAAGAGGAAGGCGGCGAAGGGAAGGGACGGCCGACGAAACTCGTGGCCCGGTTGGCCCAAATGCACCCGGGCCGCCGCTGGGTTGGGTAACGCGGCCCAGCCAGCCGAGTGGCGAGGCAACTTCAGAGTTTCAACATTTGCCGGGACTGACCGTTAATTCAAAGATGTTTGAAAAAGTAAGGCATCCTATTAATACATCATTCGTTTTTACTTAAGAACACGTTTACGCACCGTGAAACTCGTGTCATTCTGGGTCACCCTAAACTAAAATCCTAGCCAAAAGGAAGTGTACCGCAAGCGTAAATAGATAACAGTATGACACCATTAATGTCGTGTAAAAGCCCAACAGATGAATAAAAATCGTCCAACGTAGCAGTTAGTCTTGTTTACATTTCCACAAAGGACTATCGTGTTCGGCCTGAACTGGCACAGAGTGAACCTACCACGTACAGCCACAGCACAACTCTCACACTCTACAGTAGTAGCCTGGGCGAGTTACACTGAATTTTCGCTGCTCTGCCTAATTCCACATTTCCTGACATCTTACACGCCCTAGATTGGGCAATCAAATATATTTACAAATGAAAGAATATTGTACAAGTCCACCGTCCCTTGACCTGAACAAGATCTTGAGGGCGCATGGCAGCAGTTAGTGCCTCTGGCTATGCATCTGGCCCAGTCTGGTGTTGAGAGCTTCAATGTATGTGCGCAGCCGATGCCGATCAGATCTTGTCAGAGTCAAAGGGGGGTTGAGTGCAAGTGATGGTGTCTCGATCAGGAGAAACCGCAGGATGGATACCGCCCTCGTATACCCCGTCATGGCATCTGCTGCTTTTCCAAACATCTCATCAACCTGCGAATTGGGAAGAGAAGTACAACAAAGTCAAGCAGTTAGCATGCCACAATAGTTCTGGAATGGAATACAATGTGCTTTACTTACACCACCACGCCTTCCTATATGTAAGGCAGACTGAAATATTATTTCAATCGCATCTGGCATCTCTGTACCATCTGCATGCATAAGAACGCTATTATTAGCATCTAAAAGGATTTGCCAAGAGATGGTAAAGATCCATGATTGCCGGCAATTTTATCATACCAGCTATCTGTCCTACAGTGCTGGCTAGCTCTTCAGCATATTCAACTTCAATGAGGAATTGTCTCTCTATCTGCATGCAAGCATCATCAGCCAGCTGAGAGTTTCCAAGCAAATGGGGAACATCAGCACTAAGCCCCTTCATAGGGATATCCTGGGAAGGAGACTCTCTTGCAGCTGAAGCTACAAAGGTATTGCATAAATGAATAGCTTGCTTCCAGGTTGCAAGAACAATTAGCTGAACAGAGAAGGCCTCCAAGTGTCTGCCAGCTTTGATCTTCAATAAAGTGGTTGATCAACAAAACAGAAGCAAGTCAGTAGTTGCTTAATTGCCATTAACAAATTTTTAATGGCTAATTGCAGCCTGAAGGTAGTTCAGTGTAACTCAAAAACTTTGTTTGCTACAACACGTAGAACTTTAGGGCATCATTTGAATAATGAATTACGGGAATTTGCATCCATATCATCACAACTTTTCATTAGGTTAGTCAATGACATGTGGCCATGTGGGGTCTGATCCTACATGTCACTGACACAGGCTGATGGCATTGATGAAAGTGCACATAAGGTGGTGGTTTCGGTAAAATTATTTGAACTAATAATAACCATCTCCAAAGGTTGAGTCGAAGTAAAATTAAACATGAGGAAATCACATAGGAAAAGAAACTGAATATCATCAAGGAGATAAGTTTTACCTCATCTTTGACCAACCCTGCTATGGCCGATGCATACTGCTCCAACAATCTAATCCTTGTCAGATAATCAGATGGGGGCTGATCCATGGCATCACTCATATCTGCGGATCCCTGTGAAGTGCCAGATGCTGGAGAACAGTGGCTATCCAAGCTACCAGTCCCAGCAGATTGTTGTCTATTAATCGGCAAACCAGCTATCGGCATTGGTGCACTCAATAAAGTTGACTTAGGTGGTGAAACAGACGGATTATCGTATTTTGCTGGCAAGTTCAGCTGTCGGGAGGCATTTGTTGAAGAAGATGATCCCTCTGGCTGTGGTCCAGAAACAAAGACATATTCCTGATCTACAAACTCTAATGAATCAATGATAGGAGAATCTACATTTACAAAGTAAAGAAATAACAAATTCAGTAAGAATTATTCATGATCACAAGCAGATGCACATGTCACTAGTGACTTCCATACCTTCTGGATAACCACCCTTACGGCCTTGTACTTCATCAATATTGCTTTCCTTGGTCTTCTTACCAGCATGGTCATGGTGTTGGTTACTAGGCACATGATTATTACCCAAGACATATCTGGAGAACAGACCGACATGTTTCGATGGACTCTGGCCTGAAGTTTTATCCAATCTTTTACCCACGGGAAACCCATGAGATTTCATCGGACTTTTACTGTCAGGAACTGGACTCTCATCCTGTCCACTTGATTCATCATCCAAAGGGAAAGGCATACAGTCTTCTTGAGAACTTTGACTTGAAGGCAAATCTCTTATGTCAGATGGTGTACGGCTGTAAATGCAATACAGAATATTAAACATATCCCTTGATGAGCAAATGTAGTGCAGACAAAACAATACCTTAAGGTCCTCTCTGGAGCATGTTCAGAAAGAAATGGGTGGTGCACAAACTCTTCAACTGTAAGCCGCTCCACTGGATCAATTTCAAAGATTAGCTCACATTGTTAATGTTAACCCATGACTGCATAGCCAGCAATAACATAACGTGATATTTCTGTCTGTTTCTTTTAAATACTATGAGTTTATGCTACGACTGTACATAACTACTGTAGGCACTAGTGCTAAGCTCCAATGTTTGAAACCATCCATTTGCGATGTTTCTTATTTCCTAAAAATGCTTTTACAGAAAAACAAGTATCCCTTGATAAAAGTGTTTTTTTTCTGAGAACCCTTTTGTTCTTAATGTTAGGTATTCATATACTGAGTGTCTGAGTGGTACATCAAATCTGAAAAGGTTACAGATAAAATCATATAGTAAGAAGAAAAGGACAAATGACAGAACCATTAGAACTACTTTTGTTGGTATCCTTCGTTTTTAAAAGAAATATTTGCCAAGTCAGAAAGCAAGCAAATGTAATACAATATACTCCTACAGTTTCCCCATTACAAGTAGCGACATAATACTTATTTGCACCATCAATGAAAATATAATAAAAAAGTCTATATAACTACAATATAGTGTTTGGTACCTGAATTGAGCCGCAGCAACTTTCTGCACAAGTCAATGCAGCCATGGCTCAACTGGCAATCAGATGGAAATCGTATTTCACGTGACCTGAGTATATTTTTAAGCAGCTGTGGAGCAAATAACATTTTTTCCATTAGCAATTGTAGTCAAATATAGATCATACGTACTGAATTTATCTGAACAACAGGAGAAAACCTGGATCTGATTATCCCCATTAAAAGGTGGAATTCCAGTAACAAGTTGATACAGGATGACACCAACACTCCATAGATCCGCCTGTTCTGTCAGAAAAGGACCATTATACACTGCATCAAGCACAAGTAATAATAGATGATGATTCTCGTATGAAACAGAAAAAAGCTCAGACCTTTGCATCATACTTCTGAGCTTGCATGACTTCTGGAGCCATGTAAAGTGGTGAACCACAAAGTGTTTCGGCAAGGGCAAATGGTTGCAAAAACCTGGTCAAGGGGAGGTGGTAAGCAAACTATTATATATATCGTATTATCAAACTGCTGAACAGCTCCATCCAGTCATCCATCCGTTAAAGCCAACTTGGTCCAAAAAAATCATGTGGCATGGAGAGAAAGCTATGTGGATGTTACTATGGACTAAGATACCAGGAGTCAAAGCCAGATTATGCAATTCTTATCTATCTATTGCAATCCACAGTATTGGCCTTGAACTATTAGAGTCTTCTACCTGGTGTTTTCTCATATATTCTTTTTCTTTACTAACTTTATATGCAAATTTGAATGAAGGCACATGCGAGAATTGAATAGCTGAACAATAAAGCAGATCTGAATGTTGCAAGCTACTAGGAGTCCAGATTTTTTTATTTATTAATTTATTAATAGTGTGTAATTGTGCAAAAGCTTTTCATGCAGATAAAATAATTCTGCGACTTCATGAAATGATGTTTTGATTTATACATGCAGCCAAACAATCAAAGATAAAATATGTGAACCTTTAAAGTGACACGTTCTAATAAATATCAGATAAGTGTATAAATATGTTGAAGAAGTGTTCTGGATTTGTTTACTTATGGCTTTATGTTGGAGGACTTGAGAAAAATCGCTACTTGGCAGTAGCCCGAAAAGATCCTAAAGGAGATATAGTGCTGCATCAATGTTAGTAGTATAGAATCCAGATTCACTGACATAGGATGCTAAAAGTTGGTACCATGATAATTCAGAAATGTTGTTCCAAATGCCACATATGACAGTTTTAAATACTGCATGTCACAGATGTTATTTTCAAAATTTCGCAGATTAATTGCAGATATGCTTTAAAAGATGTTGCCGAATTATTTTTCTTGCCCGAAATGTGAAATACCTGTTGCAATGTTGCAACAGTTCATTGCATCCTTGTTCAGGCAATTTTTGCATGCACTAGTGTAACTTCTACCACATTTAGATCAGAGGATATACAGGATATACCAACAAGAAGGCACCATAAAATGGACCATAGCTGCACACGGAGAATACACAGTGCAATGTGCTTATCACGTGCAAATACCTTGAAAGGGATACAAAAAGCAATTCCAGAGGGCATGGGAACAGCGAAATGCAAATTCTTTGCATGGTTACTAGCGCAAGACCGTGTTTAGACTGAACAACAGCTACAGCTTCACCACTGTCAGAACAATTACTTGCATTTCTTCTTGGAGTGCCCGGCTGTGAAAAGCATCTGGGCAAAGATCTCAGGATGGCTACACCTAGCTACACCTGATGCATAGAACACTACAGGTACAATCAACAATTGGCGGATGGCCAGTATAAAGAAAGGTGTGAAACGTTGATCATGTTAGTACTGTGGGAATTGTTGAAGGAATGAAACCAAAGAAGTTTCCAGGGGAAGGGACTCAGAGGACACAGACCGCCCCTTCTCATGAAAGAAGAAACCATGTTCTGAGGCATGGCGGACGCGAAGGGGCTAATTAAGTTACATGACGAGAGGGAGCCTAGTTACTTTCCAAGGTCATCATTGATCCTTCAGCCTATGGATCTGTAACTTTCTTCCTGCCCTCGGGGGTGAGGCATGGTTTTTGTTTTTTCTCCGTATAAACTCCGGCACCACTGGTGTCTTGCTTTCCCTCATAATCGTCCATTTTTATGGCTTAAAACAATTAATTAGGAAACAAACTGATGGCTCCCATAAACAATTTCAAAGAACAAGAGAAAACAAACTGATATCAGCAAGAAAGGGAAAATTGGAAAAGATGGAAGGGCATTTGTTCAATATGTCAGTAGTACAAATGAGATATCCATTCCAACCAAATCCAGGAGAAAGCCACAAACGCAGGCATATCCAATTCAGTTGTAAATAAACTCGAAAGTTCAGGACCTACTAACATTTCATCTAAAAATGGAAGAGATGGAACATGAATAACTCACTTTGCAAATCCAAAGTCGGCAATCTTCAACAGAGAATTTTCATTATTTTCAACAAGAAGAATGTTCTGTTTGCAAAACCACAAAATTCAGAGTCCAATAAATTAGATAAATTTAACCACCGTATCATTCATGAACTCTTGGCCATAAATATTCAGTAATTGAGGAATTGAAAACTAGACATCAAGTAAACAAACCTGAGGTTTTAAATCTCGATGAACCACGTTATTGTCACGAAGCATTTGCAGACCAGATGCTGCATAAAAAAAAGGGTGAGGGTATGAAAAAGGCTCAGGAGGGAGAGGGGAAGGGGGCTGACCAGTCACTTGCCTAACTGACGGATGAAATGCTTTGCAACTGTTTCAGAAACTCTTTTATGCCGTTGAAGGTATGCGTGTAAGTCACCACCTCGACAATACTCCAATATGAGATATATCCTCCCATGATCCTAATCATACATAACAGTCATTTATGGTAATTACTAATTACAAAGTGATTTTCTAGAGCCCCTGTGGATGGGGACCTTCTTTCATTTGCTAAGCTACAAGCAAGCAATAATATTAACACCAGAGACAAATTTAAGCCTTTAGTTCGCTATTAAACTGGTATCGTCCACTCACAACATTGAGACCTCAAAGCATTACAATTGGTTCTGTTCCAATGTTCCCTAAAGTCCTAACTTCCAGAAAGCATCAATATAACAAGTTAACCAAGTTGAAGCTCATATAGGATTTCATGAAATCGTATCCATCAGGACTGAAATTCCCATTACCAGCAAGACAGCAACTTATGAGTAAACATCCAATACTATCCTTTGCGAACTATTTCCATCCAAGGGGGCATCAAGTAATACAGGTTATCCTTTGCTTGAAGTCTCTGCCTACCTAAATGCTCGTAGTAAACTAGAATTCAGCAAGGAAACTCCCCAATTCCATACATCATATGCTTACTATTAGACCCCTATCAGCACCAAAACCTCGCAGATCCACAGCAATAGCACGGGAGATCACGAGCCACGTCAAATGGGGCGGCGAGCCGAGGCCTGGGTACCTTGATGGAGTCGTGGAGTGCGATGACGTTGGGGTGTCGGATGCGGCGGAGGATGTCGACCTCGGAGAGGAGGCTCTCCCGGAGCTTGCTGCTGAGCCGTTCCATGGCGATCTCCTTCACCGCCACCTCCGCGCCCCGTTCCCGGTGCCGCCCCAGCCACACCTGCGAGTAGGCCCCCGACCCGATCGGCCGCAGCAGCTCGTACTCCCCCACCCGCCGCCCACCCCCGCCGCTGCGGCCGCTGGCGCCGTCCGCCATCGCTCCCGTGTCAAGTCAGTCGCCTAAAGCGCCGGCGCGGCTCTCGCGGGGACGGCGCCGCCGCGCAGGAGAGATGCCGCCGCGGGGAGAAGCAACCGTGTCGTTGCTGCGAAGAAGAGGAGAGAGACGAGAGAAGGAAACAGGGTCAGGTCGTGTTCACCCGCGGCGGGGCCGGCCCTATGGTCATTGGTCATCCCTATCTGCTCTCTTAAAGATTCCGACGTCTTTCGCAAGATTCTCCCTGTTGGGATATGATATTTCCGTTTATTTTGGCCACAAAAGCAATATAGCGTTGCACCATAATGTTTTTTCCATGACGTTAACAGAAAAAACACGTGCTTCAGTTATGTCCTTCAATTCAAATTCTGTGGTTCTAACCTGTGTTGCATGGTTGCATAGCATCTCCAGCAGTTTTCTATTCCCCAATTCAACTATCATATTTGAGAGAGTTTTCAAAATAGGGTTGTTTTTTCGCTTTTTCAATAATTATCAAGATGAATAATAATTCACTCCAACTCTCCCCAAATAGAGTGTGAGCTGTGACTCTCCAAAATACGGTAGTCGGATTGAAACAAGATTATTGAAAAATTGCACCCCTAATAATCATCAAACAGATGTAGGGACATCCCCCATTAGATGATTATTTGAAAAATATTTATTGGTGAACTGCTGGAGATGGGGAAAAGTGTTTGCTTGGTTTTCTCATCATTAACTTCAGGAAGAAAAAAAGCTCGCCACTCCTTTATATACGTCTTTGAGAACCTCAACGTTCTCTATGTTAGCCCTCAAAAAAAAAAAACGTTCTCTATGTTAAAAGAGCAAATACCCAAAAAAAATACGAGCACTCGTATTAAGTTGAAAACTCAAACACGTAGAATAAACTCCATAATAAACTCATAAATGATAGTCTTCTAGAGTTCCAGTCCATTTAACTGAAGTTATGTAAAACATGCTACGGCCGAATTTGGTGGTACTCCCTCTCGCGTGTCATCTGCTCTGCGCGCATGCTATTGGAAACTTCTGGTGTAGAGTCGAACTGGAGGATGTTGACAGTATGATATCATGATGTGTCGATCGTCGAATGGGGTCAACTGTACGATGAAGGAACACGACGCCTAACGTTATTGCTTGCTGCTGAAAACCATCTCATAGTCACTGTACGATGAAGGAACACGACGCCTAACGTTATTGCTCGCTGCTGAAAGCCATCTCATACTCACAAGCATATCAGCATATGCCACGCGACATAAGAAACATGGCAAGTCTCATCAACTGGCACCTACTCCAGTGTGGGATAAGAGCAGTGCATACGTTGGCTGCGAAACAACGCATCTTACATATTCGCAAAAAGAAAAAAAAAACAACGCATCTTACACAATGTCGACGCATGTGCCAATCAGGGGAAACAACAGGAAGCCAACTGATAACACGGATTGCATTTCACCTTCTTTAGATTTACAATAGCAAGATATGCATTACAGGAACTTCAGAACACCTCTGATTTGCCAAGAAAATTGGAGTACTGTGGCCGCCACACCAGAAACACAACAACCTTCTGATCAATCTGAGATTCTTTTCGAGTGACGAGTTTTGTGTTGCTGAGTTAGTTCATAAGCTGCCAACCGGACTGGTTAGTTGTGATTCTATTGTTCATGACAACAGCATCAAAAGAGAAGCAAATGTTATCAACGTAAATTCCACCCAAGTTCCTTGCATTGCTGTTCATCAGGCTGCAGGGTATTTGGTATTGCACCAAACATCCATCGGGCAGCTTCAATTCCAGAGATCGTGTTATGGAAAAATGCTGATGCATCTTCCATGTTCTTCTGCAGTTCGTCTGGAGAGATGCGCATGAAATGCTGTGAAGAGGGTGCTTGTCGCCCAGCAGACACGGTTGGTGTGATATCGGCAACCCTAACAAATCTTTCTGTCGCTGCCTCCCAGGAGAGCTCATGCCTCAGTTCATCTGACAGTGGGATTGGCTCTTCTCCTAATGCTTTCATAACAAGCCTGACAAACTCTTTCTCGGTATTGTACATATGACAGTTAGGAAATCTTTTGAAAAATTCATTTGAAGGATGGTTTGCACAGATCACAATCTTCCCCATTGCCAAAGCTTCTGCAGTTGTTGTGCATACCACATCTGTTGTGCTTGGATTTATGAAAACCTTGTAGCTGAGGCAAACAACGAGAAGTACAATTCAGTTAAGTCAAGAGTAAAAAACTGATGGCATAAATAAGTTATCATAAATTTTAAAGGATATTGCTTATCTATTAAAGTATAAAATACTCACTCGTGAAATATTGAATCTCCATGATCCCGGCCTGGATAGACTCTAACATCTAAGCTCAGTCGCTCAGTTGATGCTTTTACTTCATCGGAATCTTCCCCACTGCCATACAACTCCATTTTAAGGCCAGACAATTCCGCTTGGTGCTTATGAAGCAGCTCAAGAAGCTCTGTGTAACCTTTACTCCATACCATCTTTCCAATATAATATGCACCCTTGAAGAATGCCTGCTCTTTTTGGCATAGCTGCTGATGTCTCAATTTGCCAATTTCAATAAATTTGGGGTTAACTCCATGAACGTTACAAATCACAGACCTAGGGACGTCCTGAGTTGCTGCAGACAATCTTATAACCTCCATAAGGAGGGTTATAAGAAGAAAGAGTCAGAAAAACTGCAGATAGCAACGCAACAAAAAAGCAATTATGCTTTAAATAACATGGCATTCTTTACTGTTCTTTAAATAGAGTGACAGACAATCTGACATTGTTATACAAAATTAGCAATGGATATCGAACTAATACAGATATGGATCGATTACTGTTCCAAAAAACATATAAATGCATCTCATAACAACAAAGCAAGGCAGATACTGACCTCGAAAAAAAAATACAAGCAGGGTGGCTAATGCCCTCAAACAAGGAAAAAAATACGAGCAGCGCACCTACTAGAATGATGGAAGATTTTTATCTGATCGCTATGCGAAAATCACGACTCCATTGATGTATACCATATTTGTTGATATAATCAAGTCAAGTTCTGCGGTGGACCGGTAGCTCATAACAAACTAAAAAAATTAGTAAGATAAACAAATCTGAGGAGTCCAATGAGTTTGAAGAATACTATTCAGGTCAAGAATACGTTGCCAATGATCATGAAGAGTACGAAGTGGAACAAGAAGATGAGTAGGTTATATTATATAACCTCTAAGGGTCTAACGCCTGTTTAAGATTAACACTATGTTTGTCTTCCCCAGAAATTACCAGTTATGCCTTATGTAACCAATTATACTTAACCCATTGTGTCCTATATTGTAGAGCAACTGTCCCCATACACTCCTGCCATGCCATCTACACATTGCATTTATAGTGGCATCTGGTTTTCTCTTTACATCAGCTCAATCCTAACATATTTCTTGGGGAGTTGCATGCAACAGCAGACACAGCCCCAGAAGTCAAACTACAGTTGTCAATTGATCATAGTCTCTCCTTTTTCATACTCGAGGCTGTTGCATAAGCTCAAGTTTAAGAAAGGTGTTAAGGGTATAGGACATAGGTGTGTCAGTCTAGGATTACCACACCATGAAATGTTGCCTTTGGTTTAGAATCATGTATCCATGTTGGCTATATTATATATTTTACCATTTGGCTACAGTAGACAACATCATTGTCTATCCAATCTAAACAAAACCAGCTGGATGTTAATCACCACCAAAGAGCCTGAAAAGAAAAAGAAACAATATAACAGAAAAATGAAAGTACTAACCTTATGGCAATAGATGTCCGTAACCCAAGAATTGATGTGTTTTAGCATAAACGCACTGATATATCCATTTTTCTCTCTTTTCACATATTCCAAATAGTTCGTATGAACAACACCTATGACTTTTCGGAACTTGGTTTTCCACCTCCGTCCATGATGGTACCATGTAAGATGCTCTGGCTCTTCTAGCACTGCAATATCTGCTTTGTCATCAGATATTGTCTGACTGATATCCCCAACAGGGAGAATGCTCCTTTTCTCAGTTGAAAACTACATACAGAAATCACAGGTTAGTTTATCATATTATAAGATAAAGAACATTATCTGCACCCTCAGTTAATGCTTTCCTACAAAAAAACGAATCTTACATTAGTGATTCTAGTTCCCTCATCTCTTCATATGCTCGAGTCAGTGCCCTTGTTGAAAGGGGTAAAGATATGTTTCGCATAATTCTCGCATTTACTCTGTGCTCCACTACCACAAATTTTCTACCCATTCAAGAATTTAATGTACAGGATGAATAAACTATCCAAAAACAAACTGTCTCATATGTACTTAACTGGGAAAGGAGCACAATATTTTTTTCTTTTTCTGTGTTAGAAAGGAGGTAAGAGGAATCTCCAATAAGAAAAGAAAAGAATAAAAAAAGGGAGTCTGGTTTGCAGCAAGCAGTAAACCATGCTAACAAATAACACATACATAATGACATAACTTCGCGTATTAACATGAGAATTCAGACTGTATCTTCAAGATTTCTTCAAGTTTTACCTTCCCAGCGTAGAACTTTATGTCGAACCTCGGTAACACCCCAATCCGCTCCTCAAGCCACCGCCGCACATATGCTTCCTGATCTGTCGGCGAATTGAACTTCATCTTGTTAGGATAAACAAGAATCTGATCACCCTTGGACAGCCAGGGCACCACCAGCGTGACCTCCCAGTCTCCAGCCTTGGCGAGGTATGCGGCCCGAAACAGAGGGTTGACGGCAGTACCAGTCATCCATGGCAGGCTTGCCGTGGTGAAAATCGCAACATGCTGCTGCTTCCCCGCCATGGACACCAGAACCACCCAGCACCTAGCTGCTGCTACAATGTCCAAGAAACACGGATACTAGTACCCAAATTATATCGCCTAAGAATAGCATAATAACTAATGGTAAGAAGAACACAATGCCGCCATCTTGCAAAGCATCTTTGCCCCTATACACTCCCCAAAACCCAAAAGCCGATCCCTGTCGCGTTCATAGAATCAGTTCACTAGTTGTGGATCCAAAGCTAGAGGCCCGAGAGCATCTAATCCGACGCCCGCAAATGCAACTCACGCGCCCGAAGGGGCCCACGAGGCCACGAGAGAAGAGATCTATCTAGGAACAGCCTGACTGGTACACCGATCAAAGCTCTCGGTCTCTAATCGTGTGCTTGGCGGCGCTAATCGGCTCTTGAACCAAACCACCTAGGGCCATCCCATATAACTAATCAACCAAAAATCTCGAACCATCCAATTCCCCAACTCAAGCACCCTGCTCGAACCAATTCCGTGCAAGTTGGATCGCCCTATGCCATTCCACCTCGATAGCCACCGCAGAAACCCTGCCTGAATTCGAGACTGCGCGCGAACAGAGGAGAATCAAGAGGAACTCACCTGTGCGGTTGGCGCCTTGGCGGGGGCTGGCAACAGGTTGAGGAAACAGTTGGGGAGGATTGGAGGAGGGAGGACGACTGGGTAGCCAGGTGCGGACGGCGTTGGGGAGCAAGAGGAAGCAGGTGCCGACACCGTGGCTGTCCCCGTCGCCCAGTCCCCACCAACGCACACGAGGCCCGCTGGAATCTCCGTGGCCTCGACGACCCAGCGAAGAAGCCACGCTGGGCCGCTGGGGAATTTGGGCCCAAGGCAAGTCTGGTTCTTGCGTCGCTTAAACTAGTGGGCCTTTCACGTGAGGGCCGTGATGAAAGGGAGGCTCGGCATGTTGGACGGCCCGGTCAACAGAAGGTTATTATTAGGTGGGAAACAGTTCATTATACCTCCCTCAACTATACATAAAGTCCAGCTTTCCTCCCTAAACTATAAAACCGGTAACCTACCTCCCTCAACTTTCAAAACCATTGATTTAACCTCCCAGCCCCAGTTATAAGCGGTTTTTAAAGATGGTTTGTCTTTTTCAATGAAAAATAAATCTAGTAAATAACTAATGAGGTTACTAAACCACGAAAAATATCCCTAAACTTCTAAAAATTCTGAGAAAAATCCTAGAGATGGATCAGGACACAATAAACCAAAATAAAATATTTAAAACTAGTGAAAATATCAATAAAATCTTCTAGATTTAAATTTAGCTCTAGCAAAATAGAAAATTATATATATAATATTAAAATATTCTAATCTATGTCTTATTGCATCTCGAGTACTTTCTGCAATAAAAACATGAGATGAAGCTAACATGAATACATTCAGCATAAATATATTCAATATTAATATATATATTACATTTATGATGGTTACATCTCATATTTATATTATGAAAAGTTTCTATTGTTTTTAGACATGGATTAAAATATTATTGTAGTTTTCCAAACAAAAGTTGGAAATTTTTCTTAATTTACTTGAGCTAAATATAATTTTGGAAGATTCTATATATATTTTTATGAGATCAAAATATGTTATTTAGGTTTATCATGTCTCAATCTATCTCTATGATTTTTCTTAGAATTTCTAGAAGCTTAGGAAAATTTTTCGTGGTTATTTGGTATTTAATAGATTTATTTTTAATTGAAAAAGATAAAATCGGAAACCGCTTATAACCAGACAGGGAGGTTTAATGAACGGTTTGGAAAGTAGAGGGACGTGGATTACCCGGTTTTATAGTTTAGGGAGAAAATCTAGACTTTTGCAATAGTTGAGGGAGGTCAAATGGACTTAGTGGCCCGTTGATGAGACTCCCAACAGTCCCAACCCTTTTCTTTTCCTTTTTTCCCTTCCCTAATTTTTTTTTCGTTTCCTGATCTTGCTTCTCGAGCACAGTTTTAAGTGTACCTCGTAGTTGGGTGGAGTCTCGCGGTCTCCACAACATTTCTCTCAGGGGACGAGATGCTTCCTCGCTTGGCCCAAACCCATTTTTAAGGTCAAATGTCTGCAGTTTCAGACTTGAATATATTATCAGGTGGACAGCACTTGTTTAGTTGGCAAGTGGAGGTTGTTGTACGAAGTTCTTGCTTGTTAGGCAAAACCACTAGCCAAGGAAGTCTTATTGACATCTGCTAAACAGAAGGTTATTTTTCTAGAGCGATCGATAAAACCTTGCAGAAACCAAAGCACAGGCGGCCGTAACCATACCAGCTCGAAATTTTCTGGGCTAAAGTTTGTGTTTGAAGGAAAAGTCTCCTACTTTCAGTTCCGGTGGAAACAATTATAGTTTAGTCTGAAGATTTGTCGCTGCGAGACGGATACAAGCTTGCAATCAGCATAATCCAACTGCAGTCCGCAACATCATCAGTCCGCTTCTTTGTCGACGTCAAGAAACCAGGATTAGAAGCTGCGGCATCAGCGTCCCCAAAATGATTGAAAAAACGTGGCAGGTGCACGGACCGCATGACGGGACTGCTTAACCTAGACTGGCTAATCAATCTGGAACCGGAAGATGCTCGCATTGAAAGAACCAGAGTTTCTATCGGAAATTGAAAAACTGAGTGATGTAATGATGTTTGCAAGAGGGAGAAGAGTACAGCGAAAAGTAGATGGTGGATGCAGGATGCAGCTCATCTTGTGACACGAAGAAAAACTTTTGTTCTTTTCCATTCATCTGGTTCCTATCTACAATCACGGAGACGCTAGTCGGGAGACGGGAGAACTCGTTACACTTGCAGACAACCGAGCAACAAATCAAACAACAAACATATGAAGCACACGGGAGGCCGGATGCACGGAACAATTGTGGGCGCGCTTTCGCAGCGTAGAAGAAGAAGATGCAGCGTGTCACATGACGATCTCGGGCTTGAGGATGCTGGACTTGATCTCCTTGTGCGGGAGCACGACGCCGCCGTTGCTGTAGATCTCGTCGCAGACGTGCACGTCCTCGCCGAGGATGGTCATGTTCTCCACGCGCGCCCACTTGCCGACGGTGGAGTGCCAGCCGATGATGCTGCTGGAGACGCAGGCGTGCTGCTTCACGCGGGCGCCGCGCATCACCGTGCACCGGGACAGCCGCACGCCGGCCTCCACCACGCACCCGGGCCCGACGGCCACGTCGGGCCCGATCAGGCAGCCCTCCCCGATGACCGCGGTCTCGTGCACCAGCACATTGCCCAGGACGTGCGCGCCCGACGCCAGCCTCGCGGGCGTCTTCTTCCGCAGGGAGTCCAGGTACAGGCGGAGGCCCGTGATGTAGTCCCGTGGCTGCCCGATGTCCATCCAGAACCCCGGGAGCACCATGGCGAAGAGCCCGGCGTCCGCCGCGATGCGCGGGAACACCTCCTTCTCGATGGACGTCGGCTTCAGCTCGATGCGGTCGAGCACCGACGGGTTCAGCAGGTAGATGCCGGCGTTGATCTTGTTGCCCACGAACGCCTTGGGCTTCTCCACGAAGCGCTCCACCTTGCCGGTGCCCTCCTCCATGACCACCACGCCGTACTTGGACGGCTCGTCGACCTTGGTCACCATGATCGTGGCCTCGCCGCCGTGGGCCTTGTGGAACTCGATGAGCTCCGCGAACGGGTACTCGCTGATCACGTCGCTGTTGAGCACGAAGAAGGGGTCGCCGGAGCCGTCCACGAGCTTGTCGCGGGCCAGGGCCAGAGGGCCGGCGGTGCCCAGGGGCTCTGTCTCCTGAGAGCAGGTGATCTTGATACCAAGCTTGCTCTCGAAGTCCTTGAGAAAGTTGAGCATCACCTGCGGTTTTTACCCAAAGCATCGCCAGTGAGATCCGGGCGTCCGACAAATGCACGAAATGTCATGCGCGTCTCATGCTGATCGAGACAAGCTTGTTACCTCAGGCTGGTAATTGATGGCCAGGACCACCTCTGTAACCCCAACTTCCTTCAGAGCCTCGATCTGGGTATCACAGCATTCAGGAAATTCAGTTCAAGAGTTACCTCATATCGAATTGCTACAAAGGGACTTCTCTTGACATAAAGAACTGAAATTAATCTCAGAGACGGCGCGTTGGTGCTGACCTGATGCAGGATCATGGGCTTGTTGCCGAAATCGACGAGCGGCTTGGGCACGCTGAGCGTCAGCGGGCGCAGGCGGGTGCCGAAGCCTCCGACGAGGATGAGCGCCTTCATGGCTGCGGCGGTCCTCCTCCCAACTCAGCAGCTCCCCCGACCTGCGAAAAATGCAGCAAGCAGCAGGAAACACAGCTGTGAGATAATGATCCTCTCCGAGCCCGACCCCGATCCGATCCAGACGCTGTGGTCACGGTGCGTACAGTTCGCGAATAGCCACTGAACTCCGAGACAACCCCTCCCCTCCCGTCTCCCCCGGCCCCCTGCCTACGCGGACGCCATGTGTGATGTGCCCCAGCGCAGATCCCACCCAGGTGGCAGTGGCAATGGCAATGGCAGGGAATCGTTTGGCTTATCAGCCACCAGCCAGCAGTACTTCAGTTTCACAACAAATCAGCACCAGCCACCAACCAGCCAGCAGTACTTCAGTCTCACAACAAATTAGCACCAGCCACCAGCCATCAGCCATTCGAACAGGCTGGTGCGGATAAGGACGGCCGGACCTGACGTTTTAGCCGCCGGGCCCGGATGGAGGAGGGAGTCGGGTAGGTGACGAGGAAGACGGCAAATGCATGCAGCTGGAGCAGATCGGCTGACCGCTGGTGTCAGCACTCGGCAGAAGTGGAAGGAAATGGCGGGGGCCGCCGGCACGCACCAAAAGCCTAAATGCGTGATCCATCTAGCTATATCCGTGTGCAATATGGTAGCGCTAGCGGCTGCCTCGTGCCTCCCACCGAAAAACCAACCAAACAATCATGGATCTCCAGCCAGCACAGCAGCTGACCTTTTCTTATCTAGCATCGCCTGGCAATATCTTTATTGTTGGGGGGCGAAATGGGCACAGGCTGGATCCATGATGAGGAGAGATGGGGTGATGACATGGCCACCAGTAGCAGTGAAAAAGAAGAGGGAGCAGAGCAAAAAGGGAAATGAAAAGATTTTGTTTAGTTTCTGCAAGTTTCTGCAATTCAACCAAAAGTAAAACATTGAAAAACATGTCTCCTCTCTGCGACGCACTTTCCAACACACTTTTTCTACCAAAATTCAACCAAATCCAACCGACCGAAAGAAACGGAAGGGATGAACAGTGTGGCGATTGCTCATTTCAGATCTGTGCTGGCCTGGCCTGTGCCTGGCGATGATCTTGTCTGTGGGCTCTGCCTGACTGCGGCGTCAAGAAATCTCTAGTCGCCTCTCTGCCGACACAATGACCACCGCTAACTCTCACCGGCAAATCAAAGTCGTGACAGGACATAGTGATCTAGTATCTCCAAACAGGCGAAATAGAAGCACTGGTGCGGATGCGAGCGAGAGAACAGACAAGAAATCATGACAGGCAGTAACATAGAATTAGCAAGCCAGCGAACGCTGCAGAGCGTGGTGCACGCACCTTGAATCCTTGGTGCGACGGCGGCCCCGTCCGAGACGACGACGAGGAGAGGGCGAGGCGTTTCGTCAACGGCGCCGAGGAGGACTCGGTGGGAGCTGCGACGAGGAAGAAGAAGAAGCAGCCCGGGGAGAAGAGAGGAAAAAGCGTCGGCTGCGCTCAAGACGCGGCTGCCAACGACGCCGCGTCTTTATACCGGTTCTCCTCCCTCCCCCCTTCAGCAGTTTAGCGGTTGACGTGGTTTGGCACTGGCTTCCGCGCCAATTAATCATCGAACTTTCGCCTCTCCCCCCTCTTTTTGTATTTTTCAGCAACGATTTGCTGTCCCGAGCTCGTCCCACGCCAGTACGCCACCAACCCGAACAATAAACAACGGGCGCCCAACTGCTGATGCTGAGGCGTCAATCGGGAGGATGACGTGCGAACCGGCCGTGTTTAGTTGGTGGCCGAAAAAATTTGCAGGGTATTAAATGTATCTTTGACCACTAATTAAGGGTATTAAATAATGTCAGTTTACAAAACTACCTCCACAACCTCTAGTAAATTTCCGAGACGAATCTAATGAGGCCTTTGACCGCATGATTAAAGGATGATTAGAAGATAGTTACTGTAACATCACTGTAGCAAATCATGGATTAATTAGGCTCATTAGATTCGTCTCGGAAAGTTACGCTCATCCGTGAAGAGGTTTTACAAATAGACTTCATTTAGTACTTCATGCAAGAAAGATTCCCTTTTACAAATTTTTTCGGTCTCCAACTAAACACGGCCGGTTACCTGCGGCGGCTCTGTGCTGGACTCGTTTTTTTTTTCTTTTTTGTTACCAACGGCGGCGATCTCTAAAGTGGTGTGTTTGATCTTGCGCTAAAGTTTAGTTCATGTCACATCGAATATTGTGATGGTA
>CM014278.1:84104240-84120732 GCA_004135705.1 Alloteropsis semialata | reverse complement strand
CGACACCCGCCTACGCCGAGAGCTCGAGGCCAACGAGGCGAATTCGACCGCAAATATGGCCCTCCACTCGGACAAGACAGACCGCCCCGGGCTCGCACCCCGGAAGACTACTCCGCCAACTCGGGACACGTGGACCTAGAAAACCTCAACGACTGCGACGGCTTCCCGGCGTTCACTACCCGAGTAAGATCTATTCGAATGCCTGCTAATTTCAAACCCACAGGCATAGAAAGATACGATGGGAAGACGGACCCGACGATGTGGCTACGCACGTACAGCATCGCCATCCGCGCAGTGAATGGCGACCACGACTCCATGTGCGCTTACTTCCCCGTCGCCATGACCAAGGTGGGGCTGAGCTGGCTCCACAGCCTCGAGCCCGGCTCCATCGACAACTGGGACACCCTCTGCAGCCAGTTCAAGAGCTACTTCCAAGGCAGCTCCATCCGACCCGGCACAGCATGGGACCTGGGCAAGGTGAAGCAGAACCGCGGAGAAAGCCTTCGCGACTACACCGACCGGTACATGGAGAACCGTAACCTAGTTCCCGGCTGCTCCGAGTCCGAGATCATCAGCTACTTCCTCGACGGCCTCGCCGATTCCGTGTCTTCGAGCGCCTCTGCGAGGACCTGCCAAAGACCTCCGGCGAGTTCTTTGGTCGGGTGAACAAGATGGCGAACGCCAAGGAAGCCGCTCGCCTCCATTACAGCAAGAAAAGCACTCGGGATGACGATCGGCCACCTCGCCGAGAGGACCGCCCGAAGAAGGAGGACCAATGCCGAACCAGACCGGAGCCGAGCCGGACTGGTGACCGAAAGCGCTCGGGAGACAACACCATCGCCGCCATGGATCGCGGAGGCCCTCGCCCGCGGTCCAACTTCAGCGCCGACTTCGAAAAGATGCTACAAGGGCCCTGCCCCATCCACAAGCAATCCAAGCATCGCATGATCGACTGCATGGGACTCGCCGACGCCTACAAGAAGAAGGAAGGGAAGCTGCCGCCACGCGACGACGACAAGGGCGACAAGGGAAAAGGGGCCCCCGCAAACCCCGCTTTCCCGAACGTCGAGAGGCAGGTGAACTTCATCCTCGGAGGACCGCCGCCCGTGGATGACAAGCGCAAGGAAAAGGTGCGCGACCGGGAGATATTCTCCTGCTACTCATCGCCGATCCAAGCACTCCGCTGGTCC
This sequence comes from Alloteropsis semialata, assembly GCA_004135705.1. NCBI lineage: Eukaryota > Viridiplantae > Streptophyta > Magnoliopsida > Poales > Poaceae > Alloteropsis > Alloteropsis semialata. The sequence continues at coordinate 84,119,542 of CM014278.1, read as the reverse complement.
GAGCAGCCGATCACTTTCTCCAGGGAGGACCAGTGGTTCCAAGTCTCCGACGTGGGCGAGTACCCCCTCGTGCTCAGCCCAATCGTGCACAACGCCCGCCTCACCAAAGTACTCGTCGACGGCGGGAGCGGGCTCAACATCATCTTCGCCCAAACGCTGAAAGACATGGGCATCGGCCTTGATGCCCTGACTCCTTCCCTCCACCCGTTCTACGGGCTGATCCCAGGCAAAGGCTCCAAACCACTCGGGCAGATAGCTCTGCCCGTCACCTTCGGCGATCAGGAGAACTTCAGGACCGAGTACCTCAACTTCCAAGTCGCCGACTTCACCACCGCCTACCACGCCATACTCGGGAGGCCAGCACTCGCCAAGTTCATGGCGATCTCCAACTACACATACCTGCTGATGAAGATGCCGGCACCGAATGGCGTCCTCTCCATCCGCAGCGACGTCCACACCGCCAAAGGCTGCGACAAAGAAGGGCTCCACCTCTGCACCGGCATCGAACGCAGCGTGCTCCAGATGGAGGTGGTCCACGATGCAAGAACCTTCCAAGGAGACCCGGGCTCCATCCCCGAGTCCTCCAAGCGAAGAGCCGCGCCAACCATGCAGCCGGCTGAAGAAGTACGCTCCATCTCGCTTGGGCTCTCCGACTCCTCCAAGACCGCCCTGATTGGATCAGGGCTCGATCCCAAATAGGAAAGCGCGCTCATCGCCTTCCTCCGGGACAACGCCGACATATTTGCATGGACTCCATCAGATATGCCGGGTGTTCCGAGGGAGGTGGTCGAGCACTCCTTGAAGGTTGACGCGAACGCCAAGCCAGTTCGCCAAAAGCTCCGACGCTTCGCGCAGGACCGCAAGGAGGCCATTAGGGTAGAGATTACAAGGCTGTTAGCTGCCGGGTTCATTAGAGAAGTCTTTTATCCCGACTGGCTTGCTAACCCAGTCCTTGTAAGAAAAAAGAATAATGAATGGAGAATGTGTGTTGATTACACGGATCTCAACAGGCACTGCCCTAAGGACCCCTTCGTCCTGCCCCGCATCGACCAAGTCGTCGACTCCACCGCCGGATGCGTACTCCTATGTTTCCTTGATTGTTACTCCGGCTACCACCAGATCGCCCTGAAAGAAGACCAAGAGAAGACATCCTTCATTACTCCGATCGGCGCCTACTGCTACACCAAGATGACCTTTGGACTCCGCAACGCTGGCGCCACCTACCAGAGGGCCATTAACTTGACCCTGGGCACTCAGATCGGTCGCAACGCCGAGGCCTACGTTGACGACATAGTCATCAAGACGAAGATCGAAGCCGAGTTCATCGCCGACCTCTCCGAGACGTTCAATAATCTCCGCAGGTTCAACTGGAGGCTAAACCCGACTAAGTGCGTCTTTGGCGTACCAAAAGGGAAACTACTCGGTTTCATCGTCAGCAACAGAGGCATCCAAGCCAATCCAGAGAAGATAGACACCATCCAGAGGATGAAACCGCCGACTGGGAAGAAAGAGATCCAGAAGCTGACTGGTTGCATGGCGGCCTTGAGCAGGTTCATCTCCCGGCTGGGGGATAAAGGCTTGCCGTTCTTCAAGATCCTCAAGAAGACCGACAAGTTCGAGTGGAACCAAGAGGCGCAGCAAGCTTTCACCGACCTCAAGAACTATCTCTCCCATCCGCCAGTACTCGCCGCTTCGCATAACGACGAAACGCTACTCCTATACATTGCTGCCACGACCAACGTGGTCAGCACTGTCATCGTCGTGGAATGGGAAGAAGAAGGAAATGTGCAAAAAGTGCAGCGACCAGTCTACTACGTAAGCGAAGTACTCAGCGAGTCCAAATCTCGCTATCCCCAGGTGCAGAAGTTACTTTACGCACTGCTCATCACGTCAAGAAAACTCCGCCATTACTTCCAAGCACATCGCATCAAGGTGGTCACGCAATTTCCACTCGGCAAAATCCTCCACAACAGAGACGTTACCGGGCGAATCATTAAGTGGTCAGTTGAGCTCGCCTCCTTCATCATAGACTTCGTGCCGCGCACCGCCATCAGGTCACAGATTCTCGCCGACTTCGTCGCCGAATGGACGAGAGCCAGGACGCGAAAGAAGACACCAGCGGCGAACATTGGAAGATGTACTTCGACGGCTCCTTAATGATCGATGGAGGAGGTGCCGGTTTGCTCTTCATATCGCCGAAAGGGGAACAGCTCCAATACGTCCTCCAAATTCGTTTCCCCGTCACCAATAACGCCGCCGAGTACGAAGCAATCCTCCACGGGCTCCGCATCGCCACCTCACTAGGCATAAAGAGGCTCCTGGTTTATGGCGACTCCGCTGTCGTTATTAACCAGGTGAACAAAGACTGGGATCGCCACAGCGAGCGGATGAACGCCTACTGCGAGGCAGTGCACAAGCAGGAGGGAAAATTCTACGGAGTTGAGTACCACCACGTTCCACGGGAGAACAACCTCGCCGCTGATGCACTCGCCAAGCTAGGGTCAACCCGCGCAGAAGTACCAGGGGGAGTGTTCGTGCAAGGTCTCCTCAAACCCTCTGTCAAAGAGGTGGGGGACGAACCCGAGCCTGCCCCAGAGCTCTGCGAGGTGCTGACCATTAACGCCGAAGAAGAAGACTGGATGGCCGAGTTCATAGATTTCCTTGCCCACAACAAGGTGCCAAAGGACCCCACGGAGCGAAAGATCCTGGAACGCCGAAGCAGGAACTACGTGGTGGTCGGTGGTGCCCTATACAGACGAGCCGCCACAAATCAAGTATTCATCAAATGCGTCACGAAAGAAGTCGGCCTCCAGATCCTTGACGACATCCACTCAGGAGTCTGTGGAAGCCACGCCGCTGCAGGGACACTAGTCGGGAAAGCATAACGAGCAGGGTTCTTTTGGCCCACCGCCGTCTCCGACGCCAAAGCACTCGTCCGCCGATGCCAGGGGTGCCAATTCTTCGCCAAGCAGAAACACCTCCCGGCCCAAGCTCTACGCACCATCCCGCCTCGTGGCCATTCGCCTGTTGGGGGTTGGACATGGTGGGACCATTCAGAGCAGCCCCGGGAGGTTACACACACATCCTTGTCGCCATCGATAAATTCTCCAAATGGATAGAGTACAAGGCCATCGTCGGAACTCCAACGTCAAAGCAGCCGCCGCTTCGTCGAAGAAATCACACACCGGTTCGGAGTCCCTAACAAGATCATCACCGACTTGGGGACACAGTTCACCGGATCCGCCTTCTGGGACTTTTGCGAGAAACTGCATCGATGTATACTACGCCTCCGTCGCCCATCCCAGATGTAATGGACAGGTGGAACGAGCCAACGCCATGATACTCCAAGGACTCAAAGCAAGAATCTTCGACCCTTTGAAGAAGTTCGCTGGAAAATGGCACCAAGAGCTACCACAAGTCATCTGGGGACTCAGGACTCAGCCGAGTCGAGCAACAGGTCATACTCCCTTCTTCCTGGTCTACGGCTCCGAGGCGATCCTCCCCACCGACATAGCTTTCGGATCACCGCGCATTGACAACTACGAGGAAGGCGAAGCAGAAGCAGCCCGTGAGGTGGACCTCGACTCCATCGAAGAACACCGAGTCAACGCGCTCATACAGCACGCGTGTTACCAGCAACAACTCCGACACTACCACGACAAGAACGTCCAACAACGGGACTTCAACATTGGTGACCTCGTCTTGCGCCCCATGGGAACAATCCACAGCAGGCGTTCACAAACTCTCTGCCCCATGGGAAGGCCCGTTCATCGTGACTCAGGTCATATGTCCGGGTACTTTTCGTCTCCAATACGAGGATGGCACCGAAGTCCCACAACCGTGGAACATAGAGCATTTACGCCGATTCTACCCTTGAAAAAAGCTATGTATCACGAAGTTCAATAAAAATATATGCTTTGTCCATTTTATAAATACTTTCCCTGCAAAACCACTCGGTATTACTCCGTTCCCGAATAGTTCCTAACTAAATGCTGTGTAACCGGGCCTGGAACGACGCCTAAGCCTTCTACACGTGCACGGGATCCGCTCTCGACGTTATGAACTTAGGATAAGTGAAGCAAAGGGAAAAGCACATTTCAGCAAAAGAACTACTCGGACAACATCAGAACATATAACAAAATGTCTAAACATTCTTGTTTTACTCGTTTCTGACTACTTATATACACAAAGTCTATCCTACCCTGATTCAGCTTGCAGGGTCCTACTCAAACTTGAGAGCCTCGCCGACCCTCTCGGCGATCGGACGGGTCAGAGCCAGCGCCTCGTCGACTTGCTCCGTTGAGGCGTCCGCCGCCACTCCATCGCCAACCGGTGCAAGGTCAATCCGCGGGTAAAGTGTCCGAACACGCGCTAGGGCGTCATTCGCACACACCACCGCCGACTCCTTGACCAGATCGGCGATCCGAGCTGGTGCACTCTGTAGACGGGCGACCAGGGCTGTCGGCTCACCCTCCTCCGGGGCCACGGAGTCCAGCAGATCCCTCGCCGCCTCGTTGACTTCCGTCAGGGCAAGATGCGCCGATGCCAGATCTTGCTCCAAGCCTGTTATGATGTGAGCGTTATTTTGGATAGTATACATTGCCTGGAGCATCGTCATGTCCGCACCTTTCCGGAACTCCTGCTCCGTCTTGAGCTTCCCCGCCAACACCTCCTCCGACTGCTGCAGAGTTGCATTCGCAAAACGCAACTCCTTCAGCTCCTTGATGTGGCGGTCCCTCTCCATCTCCTTCTCTGAAAAAACAGGGAAGCACTCGGTCAGGGTGAAAGGAACAAGGCGAAATCTGAAGACTCAACAAACTACTCGGGAAATACAAGGGCCTTACGGTGAAGACTGAATCGATGCTCCACAATGGCGTCGTTCAGGCTCTTCTTGGCGGCGTCACGCTGGCGCCTGACCCGTTTGAGCTCCGCCTCCATCTCCGCCGCACGCCGGAGCGCCGACGCCACATCCTGGGTCTGCCCAAGCCGCGACTGCCGGAGCGTGGCCAACTTCTACAACCACTCGCCAAAGCAAAGAATTCAGACAACTCATAAAGAAGAAGAAAAGACAAATGAGACAATTGAGGAGACTAACCGTTGCACAGCGCCGAGCGTGGTCGACGGCAATCTGGAGCTCGGCAATAACCGACCCCTCCTTCTCCGCCATAGCGTCAACCCCGGGGACAGTGATGGTTCCCGAGGTGTCCGACTGCTTCTGGAGACCCTCCTCCTGGGCTTCTCCTCGAGCAATGTCGCCCGCGCCTACGGGCGAAGACTGGATCACCGTGTCCACGTCAGGATCCCCAGCGCCACTTGGAGTGATCGCTGTATCACCTCCACCGCCCTGCACGTCGTCGTCCGCCGGCACCTCCACTTCCACCTCCGGGTCACGCCCGGCTGGTACTTCCTCCGTCTGCACCGCCCCCGACCCCTCGGCCGAGTTCCCCACCTCAGGTGTAGCCCCTGAGGACGACTGGCCAACAGGTTCGGCCGGAGGAGGACTCGGGCCTTGCGGGACATCGGCTGAAGGGGCCTTCCCGCTGGCCGCTTCACCGTCCAGATCGGAGGCCTTGCTGAAAAAAGCACTCGGAAGTTAAAACAAGAACTCGGAGATAAATGATAACAAGAAGAAACGCGAAGACCGACAACTTACCGAGTACTCTTCACCACCGCGACTCGGGGCCGGAAGACAGGGAGCTTGGGACGCCGCTGCGCCGAGGCCGTCATAAGGATTGGCCTGGTCCCCAAGTCGGAGACCGGCCTTGCGTCCGCGGCGGCCTGCACGATCGTCTCCGCCATCCTGCGCCGCCTCTCCTCCACTGAGACGCCCATGGCCCGGGCGTGCTCCTGCTCCTGGAACGCGGAGTCGGACATCGCTTCGTCCTTCTCCTCTTCCTCCACGACGGCCGGGGAAGGACGTCCCGGCTCGTCAACATCGGCGTCCGAACCTGCAGTCGGCTGCTGAGCCGGCTGCGCGTCCGATTTCTTCGCCATCACCTTCTTCGTGCGCCTCCGCTTGGGAGGCGGTGGCGGCGTGCCCGCCACTGCATCCTGGACGGAGGGCGCTTCATCCGACAACGTTGCCGAGTCGTCGTCGGCCGCCCCATCGTCAACGGCCACCGCCCGCTTGGAAACGCCGGCCCGGCGATTATTCCGTTTCGCCACAGCCGCCCGGCGCTTCCGCGGACGGTCCTCCACCACTTCCTCGTCCGAAGGGCTCATAGAACCCTCCGTATCGCTGGGCGCCCATACACGAGGGGGAGGAGGATCCACCGCCTCCTCTGCCCGAGTGTCGCCCTGATCAGCCGGAGGCGCATCCTCCAGCAACACCTTCCTCGGGAAATCTTCCGGGAGAGGGGCAGCAGAAAAGTACTCGAAGACGCGATCCTGCGCCAAAGGAAACGCAAGATCAGACGGCCAACGGACGAAACCAAAAATTACATCAAGAAAACATTCATAAGCACTCGGAACAGCAACTTACCGGTGGTGGAGGCCTCTTCAGTGAGAAGGGGCGCGGTTGGTGCTTCTCCGACACGTGGCCGAGGAAGAACCCGCCCACGCGCGCCTTCATCTCCTCCTTGCTGACGGTGCGGTTGGCACCCCGAGTCGGATCATCCCGGCCCGAGTACTCGTAGCCCGGGTGCTTCCGCTCCTGGATTGGCTGAATCAGCCGCCTGCTAAAATTGCAGGCGACGCCAATCGCCGTCAAGCCGCCGTCGTCCTTCAGCTCCTTGATTAAGGCGAGGAGCTCGTCCACCTCCTGCATCTGGGAAGCATCGGGGAGCTCGTTCCAGCAATCCCTGATCTTCGGCCGCTCTCCAGTATGGCAGGGGATCGCCGGCGAGTGGTTCCCAACATAAAACCACTCGGCTTTCCAACCCTTGTTGGAGGTGTTGAGGGCGATGTCGAAGTACTCGTCCTTCCGCCCTTGACGCAGCATGAACCCGGCGCCTCCCACTACCACCATCTTCTCTTCACTTGGCTGGGGCTTCAGCCAGTACAAGTATCTCCACAGGTCGAAATGGGGAGAGATCCCCAGATAGGCCTCGCAAAGATGGATGAAGACAGAAATCGCCATTATGGAGTTGGGGTTGAGGTTGATGGCCTCAATCCCATAGAAGTGAAGCAAACCTCGAAAAAACGCCCCTGTCGGCAAGCCAAGTCCCGCCTCAAAGAATGGCTTGAACAGGACCAGCTCGCCGGAGTTCTCCGACGGGAAGTCCTCCCCGGCGCTCGGCCGCCACTCCGCCACGGCCTGAGACGGGAGGATGCTCCTCTCCACCATCTCCTCCAGCATCTTCGTGGTGACTCTCCCCCGCGCCCACACGGCGCCGGAGGAGGGGACCTTGCTTGGCTTGGGGGCGCCGGTGCTCTTCTTCTTCGGTGCCATGGATCTAGGGGCAGGAGTCTTCGTGCGCATCAACGAGGCTACGCTCCCCGTGGTGGCTAAGACCGTGGAACGGATCTACGAGCAGGAGCTCTGGTGGCGGCGGGATGAAGAATGGAGAAAGGGAGAATGGATCTGGGAACGGGGAGATTTCCTCTCCAGACCTAACCCTCACCCTTTATATCGCGCCTGGATGCCCGAAATTACCGCGAGATGGCGCGATTAACGGACGCGGGCGAAACGGTAAAAAGAGCCGTTGGGCGTTCCGCCTTCCGTTACGCGCCGGGCGCCAACGGTAAAAAAGGAGCCCGAGCACTCGGGCAGGCAAAGAAGTCGGCGTGCCGCTAAGGCTCGACCAGCACTCGGACTCGGGGGCTGGCGCCGCATTCAAGTCAGTGCGCCTCTCGGGCTCGATTGGCCCCGAACTACTCGGGAGCCAACACTGCAAATCAAGTGGTGTGCCGCTAAGGCTCGAACAGCGCTCGCACTCGGGGCTGGCGCCGCATTCAAGTCAGTGCGCCTCTCGGGCTCGATTGGCCCCGAACTACTCGGGAGCCAACACTGCAAATCAAGTGGTGTGCCGCTAAGGCTCGAACAGCGCCCGCACTCGGGGGCTGGCGCCGCATTCAAGTCAGTGCGCCTCTCGGGCTCGATTGGCTCCGAGCCACTCGGAAGCCGACACTGCAGAGCAAAAGGCGTGCCGCTAAGGTTCGACCGGCACTCGGACTCGGGGGCTGGCGCCATACCAAAAACAGCGTGCCTCTCGGGCTCGATCAGCCCCGAAACGCTCGGGGGCTGACGCTGTGGACATGTTACAATGGTTGGAGAAGCGCGGCCAAGCCTTGACAGCTCGGGGCTAGCGCTGCCGAGAAGCTTCCTCCTCAAAGACTATTATGCAATGAAATCTTTTTGCAGGTTATACAATTACAATGAAGCCGGTCATACGCCGGTTACAAAGACCAAACACATCAGCCGCCAAGATGACGGCCTGGGGCACTCGTCCCTGCGCCTAGTGCTACATCCGGAGCAAGCTTGGCCCACATGAGCTCCTCGCAAGCTCTCTTGTAGCACCACTGCAGCCGTTTACGGGACAGCGCCGATAGAGGGTTGATAGCGAATGCCTTCAGGCATCCCTTGCTCTACAAAGCATTTCACCCCACATGGCCCTCGTCACATGGGAATGCAGGGATGAACGGGACAGCACTCAGACGCTGATCAACACCTCAGAACCTTCGCAAGCACTCTTCTAGCACCATACCCTGGAGACTCCATGAGCTTTCCCCGGTGGATGAACCCAGTAATGAGCCTTCGGCATACTGACTACAGGGGCCCTATACATACTCGCTCCTGGGTGGCAGCTCTGGCTCCCCGGTGGGTATTTATAGCCTCGAGCCGCCGTGAAACCAGAGACTCCCTCCATGATGACAGACGCCTGAGCTCTAAGCCACGCGTCCCTTTTTCTGCCCAAGCTGCACAGGTCACCCTTATCGCCTTTGGCTTCATTCGAACACGGGAGCATCCTGTGCGATCACGGGAACACTGTTCCTGACGCCGCGCATCAGAAACGACGCCTCTCCGCCTGCCTCCTCTTTGGCGTATCTGACAAAGAGGGAATCCTCCAGGACTCGAATCACTCGCCAAGCTAAGTATTAATCAGTTAACTTCGTAAATTCCGTGAGCTTTGAAATGAGTTGCTAAAGTACCCGGGGAGCACACGCCTTAATCCGTGAAACCTCGACTCTTCCGTACGCCTACGCTCCTACGCGTGCACGCGGCCCAGCTCCCTGCGCTATGGACTACGGCTATCGGGGATCAGGTGCATAAACGTAACAGGTTAACTGCTCGGGGAAATTAAGAGACTTAAAAGCAGGAAGCGGGGTTCATTAATATTTATATCGCCGAGTACTTTCTCCTCTCGAATTTGTGCTTCGTTGCAGGGTATGGACGACCACTCGGCGTGCTCAGCCCTCACGCTCGGGGGCTGGCGCCGGGACGACCACTCGGCGTGCTCAGCCCTCACGCTCGGGGGCTGGCGCCGGGACGACCACTCGGCGTGCTCAGCCCTCACGCTCGGGGGCTGGCGCCGGGACGACTACTCGGCGTGTTCAGCCCTCACGCTCGGGGGCTGGCGCCGGGACGACCACTCGGCGTGCTCAGCCCTCACGCTCGGGGGCTGGCGCCGGGACGACTACTCGGCGTGTCTCGCGGGACTCCGCCGGTCCTCACGCTCGGGGGCTGGACGCCGAAATTAACGCCGGATGATTCAGTCAGATGCTCCTCGACTAACCCTTGGACCGATTCCTACGGAATCGCTTCAAGGCTCGGGGGCTACGGCCAACGGACGCACCTCGCGGCGCATCCGTTGATTGTCTGGCGACCTCAGAACAAGGCTACAAACCCTTGGACCGATTCCTTCGGAATCGCTTCAAGGCTCGGGGGCTACGGCCAACGGACGCACCTCGCGGCGCATCCGTTGGGAAACGGCTCTCTCTTTTCTCTCCAGTATCACGCGGTTTCGCTTCCAACTGCAGCAAGCTCGAAGCTCATCAGGTGGCACGACCTCGCAGACTTGTCACTCAACCACGTACTACTCGGGGGCTTGTCGGGGGTAGACCCCCAGGGGTACCCAGAAGGCGGATTGGCCCAACCAGCAGGGGCGGCCCAATCCGAGTGCTATCGGGCCGGTTTGTCGGACTGGGTGGCCCACCACTCGGGAGGCCCACCAGTCGGGCGAACCGGGCGACTACGACGGCGCGCGCGGCAAGGAAGCAGGCGGCGTATCCCGCAAGAAGCTCGGAGATCAAGATAAACTAGCCGGAATTATAGGGAAAGATATCTGTAATCGTTATAGGATCGAATCCTTGTATTTCGGGTAGGTTATGATCTCTAGCCGACTTGTAACTCAAGGCAGCCGGACTATATAAGGCGCCTTGAGACCCCCCTCCAGAACAAGAGATTACAACCCACACGAAACCTAGGACAGAACCCAACTACGGAGATCCTTCAGGAACTTCATACACAGCAATCCATACACCCAACACAGGACGTAGGGTATTACGTCATCTTGACGGCCCGAACCTGTTCAATCCTTGCGTCTTGTGTTACCATCGACTTCTGATCCTCGATCTGTCTCTCAACAAATCAACCACGCCTACCCTGTGTGGACTGCCGGGTCCATAAATCCGACACAGTGTGATTGAAGTGAACTGACCAGCAGGAGCAGCCACAGACAGGATTCGACTTGCCTGACAGACTTCTTTGCAGGAACAGGATTGGCGCAGTGGGAGCGGAGGCCGCGGCGCGGGCGGGAGCGGAGGACATGGCGCGGGCGGGAGCGGAGGACATGGCGCGGGCGGCGCGGGCGCGGAGAGGAGCGCGGCGCGGAGGGGATGGCTATACAGAGCACCGTTGCAATTGGGACTAGATTTAGGGGAGAAAAAATTTTACAGGATCTCTAAATTTTGTTTTGGAGGGTGAAATATAGAGGCCACCGTTACAGATAGTCTTACATGGATCAGCGTCACTCGCCATTTTTTTTTTTGCGAGTAGCGTCACTCGCTTTAACGGTAGGGCATTTGCTACAGTCGATTCGTCGGCGGTTGAAGCTTCCTCACTTGTCGGTAGGAGCTGTTGGGCTGATGCGTGACGGTGGCCATGTGTCTGTTCAATGGATCTGTCAATTGCAGACTCCTGTTTACCTCTATGGTACTCCTGTTACTAACTTTTTTTTATCCAAGCAAAACAAGCAACACCTATTAAGATATTGTTTTTTCATGCAAAGGAATTACTGAAGTAAAGTAGGTGCTAGAAAGGGTAGTTCTCTCATTGTTTGTGCATTAAATCACAAGAATGCCATGCAAGAAAAATAAATCACAAGCTGTTCAATGGCCTTTGACAGTGCACCAAGTGCAGCTCATCTTATCAACTTGTCGTTCAATTCTGTGCCATCATATGGCGACAGTTAGAATGAGGCGTCATATTCCTTCACCATTTGGACTCTCTCACTACTTTTATTCTAGAGCGGTGTAGTTTTTGCAAAGAGGGATACGGACGCTCAGTTGGAAAAACACTTCTGTATTGGAGGGTCTCATTGTCATTAGACTGTTGGATTAAAGGTGTTGGATCTAGAAGACGATTTCTTGATTTCACCAGTGATACGTTGTGACAACCACTATAAGAAACTATTTAATCTGTGATGAAATTTGACGAAATTTTTGTGATGTTTTCAGAGATCGTCACGGATATACAACTGTGGATACAAGGCCCATAATACCGTGACAATTTATCGATTTCGTCATGAACCGACCCAAAACATGTGACGTTATAGCAATTTTGTCGCGATTTACAAATATAATATTTAAAACTAAAAATATGGGAAAAACAAAAATAAAAAAATAGAAAGGCAAAAAACACACACACCTGAGGCTCGATCTGTGGACCTCTAGCTAGAGAAGTGGAAGCCTTGCCATTGCACCATGAATTGATTTGTGTCCAAATCTGGGTTTTCTTTTTTGGCCGCCGCTCACCTGCTGCGCCTCTGGCAGAAAAATGTGGGGACGAAAGGGCTCGAACTGCGACCACAAGAATGGAAGCCTGAGCCTTACCACTGGACTACGTACGCATGCTTACTATTGAGCTATAGCTTCACTTGTGTAGTCAATCGGAACATATGTGTATTTGTTCTACTTTCGATAAAATGTAGAAATTCATTTAAATCATAGAAAATACTAAATATGATCAAAAATTCATGGAACCCCTACATTATAATTTATATAATGTCTGTTACATGGAAAAAATGTATTGGTGTATTGAAGTTATTTACTTTCAAAGCTACTTCATAATGGTACCTTATTTTCTTATTTGATAAATAGAAAAAACAACTTTTTTGCACAACAACTGTCAATGTAAATGCACAAACTCTAATAAGAGGGTAAATATAAGTCTATGTCCAAATTTCAAGTGCATATGAGTAAAAAAAAAGACTTTAAGGTGTGTAAACTTCAAAGTTTGACTTAAGTTGTATGAAACCATGCGAGAGATCTAACAATTTATGAACAATGTATACTTCAATTTCGATAAAATGTTATTAAACTTTTATGCAAAGTTTATACATCCATAAAATGATCCTATGACAATTTACAAAATTTTCGCAGAAGTTTTAGGTATTATTATCATTATTTTGTACCAAGCCTACAAGTATAAGTTTGAATTATCCCTAGCAACATTTGAAAATTTTAATCTATTTTCAAGATACGGTCTATAATAGAGCATGGATACTTAAAAAATATTTTTGTGAAAATTTTTAAGTATTATTTGAGATACATGTAGATCAAATTGTAATTACTTTCAATAAACTCGCAACAAATCATGTAAACTATTAAAAATAGTAAATGTTAGAAAATTACTTTCAATAAACTCGCAACAAATCATGTAAACTATTAAAAATAGTAAATGAGTTAGAAAATTATCGAAACTTCTACAGGACAACTTATATGTAGTGTACTATATATAAAAAATATAATGAGATATATAAAATAATTATTTTTGTGAGTTGCTTCACAATGGTGATCTAATTTAGTTATTTGGCAAAACATCAAATAATATTGGGCTAAAACAACAACTAAATCGGCCCATCATAGCCCATACGATTAGTGTCTCGTGCTAGACCATTGGACCAACAAATGGACGGCTTAGATGGACTTCCGTGTCCATAAATACTCAGTTGCCACCCTCTCCTACCAAAACCCTAACCCGCTCCCCCACTTCAGATCTGCGCGCAGCCCGCCGTCCCCTTCACCTCAAGCGAGCTCTGCCTCCCTGGCCGGGCCCTGCTCCTCGCCCCTTCTCCACCCCCACCTTCGGCCGCGCTCCCTTCTCCTGTTGTTCCGCTGGCTTCTCCAATTCCAAGTCGCGGGCCGGGGCCTGCACTTGAGCAGTTGAGCGCGGCGCTCCGCGACCTCTCCGTTCTGCTAGAATATTGTGTGTTTCTTGAACCTAGACAGGCTGGTAGCTTGGTTCTTCTACACAATTTTTTGTTGTTTGCTGTTGAACTTTTGTTTGATTCTGGAAGAGATGAACTCTTTTGAATTTAACCCTGAGATTGTATCTGTTATTAGGCTGATAAGCATTCTGATGTATTCTGATTTATGGTATGAGAAATTGTATTGAATTTGGTGGGGCTCAAATTCTGATGTATTTTGAAATGGGCCAGTTGTAAAAAAATTAATGGGCCGCCATTAAAAAGTAATGGGCTACTGTTAAAAATAATGTGCCGACATTAAATAATTAATGGGTGGTAAAAATAATGGACCATCAAAAAAATTAATCGGCCAGCATCAGTGACCTCAGCTTCCACATCATTAGTGACATCATGTCTACATGTCGACAGCTGCCACGTGTCACCGACAATGTCACTAGCCACATCACCAGCCATGTTGATCGCCACGTGGCAACCATCTGTGAGGTTTTACTTCGTCACGAACGTTGGGCCTGGGCTGGACTACACGGGCCCAAAAGCGTTTCATGACGGTTAAAAAACGTCATAGATTGTGCTGATCCGTGACGATTTTGAAGAAAATGTCGGCAGGTTTAATCTGTGATGCTCAATAGATGACGATGATTAAAATCGTCACGGACAAATTTTTATGATGGATTTTCAGTGATCTATGACGAAATTACATCGTCATAGAATAAATAGTTTCTTGTAGTGTTCTATGGACAGCATTTTTACCTCTCTTGGGTTTAGGCTGGATGAACGGATAGTGCTTCAGTGCTTGGGTCTATGGACCACACAATCCTTGAACTTGAAGTCCGGGTACAACCTTCAGAAACACTCCAACATGAACATTAAAAGGCCAATGAAGCAGGAAGTGAAGAGTCATATATGTTCATACTACACTGACGCTGAGTAGGAACGTGCTCTGCCCTAAATCCGCGACCCCAACGGGACAACAACGCAATTTCGGTTTTTCAGACGGCAACGACTGTCACCGCCGGCTTTCCTTGGCGTTGGCACACTCTGGAGGGTCTTCTTCCATTTGGCCTCGTGCCCGCGTAGGTACAATGTACATGCGTCACGTGGAAGCATTGCCACACAGTCCGTTCTGCATTCTCTGCAGCTGGCAACAGTTTAATAAGGACTAGAACTGCAAACGGTCGTGTTAGGTCAGGCCCAACGCGGTGGCTTCCATGGTGGCTTGAGATGCCAATTAGATTCGGAGTCCACCATGTAACTCACGTAGTAGCCCTGCAGGTTGTCATAGTGACTTGCAGAAAACACAATGCCTTGTGGAGAGAAAGAGAGGAGTGCTATTGAAAAAGGGTAAAAAGTGATGTCACTTGTTCTTTTGTAGCTGCTGCTACATTGGGTGGTAAAAAGCTTCGCTAGTGCTTTCACTACTTGAATGGTCAGGTCAAACTGCTACGGCCGTTCCAGAAGGCACTCTGGGTGCTCTTTCCAGGACAGAAAGAAAGAACAACCATTCGAGGGTTGGTCCTCGCCATGTCTCCATGACGCAGTGTCATTCTGTCGCAAAAAAGTGGTCAAGCATCACGGATGGAATTATGATTGAGATCACCTTTCCTTTTCCCTTCGGCTTTTCCCAACTCGCAACCGTAAATAGGGCAGTCCAACATGCTATTTCATGGTCTCTTAAGGCCTTGTTTAGTTGCACAAACTTTTCAAACTTTTCACTATTCACACGTCACATCAAATGTTAGAACACTAATTAAAGGTATTAAACGTTGATTAATGACAAAACCCATTCCATAACCTAGGGTAACTTCGCGAGACGAATCTAATGAGCCTAATTAGGCTATGATTAGACAACGTCGTGCTATAGTAAACAATTTCTAATAATGGATTAATTAGGCTTAATAGATTTGTCTCGCGATTTTCCGTCCATCCATATAATTA
>CM014278.1:84094160-84104165 GCA_004135705.1 Alloteropsis semialata | reverse complement strand
GATCTGAACTAAACAGGCCCCAAGTGTGACAGTGACAGTGTGACTGGTGACTCCACTTGCTGGATGCCTGGCCCAGTTCATCTAAATGGACGTCAAACTTTGTACTGTTTCTTATTATCTCAGGCCAATAGCTACGAAAATCATGAATTTTTTTATATTTTTTTATGATTTTTCAAAAAGAACGGTTGGAAATCTGTCATCCAACCGCCGTATCATACGGCTGCCGCTGTATGATACGGCGGTAAGAAGATGCAACCGCCAAATGAAACGGCGGTTAGGTAAACCACCAAATAAACCGATGGTTTGAACTAACCGTCGGTTCATTTGGCGGTTAAGCCTAACCGCCATTTAAACTAGAGGTTCAGATTAACCGCCAAATGAACCGGCGGTTAGTTTCCAACCGCCGTTTCATTCGGCGGTTAGCCCTTACCGCCGAATGGAACGGCGGTATCTTTTTTTCATTTTTGTATTAAAAAATGGTGTAATTTTTTAAAATGGTTGCGAGAATATATCACAAACAAGAATAAAAGGAAATTACATGGAACAATATATCACAAACAAGAACATGAAAAGTATAATACAAGATCCAGTACGACATAATCACTCCGTAAAAAGTAAAAAACTAAATGCGGCCTCGCTTGGCCACCTTAGGCCTAACCCTCCTGGCCGCCTGCTGCGCGGCCCTCGTGTGGTGCGCGGAGTACGTGAGGGGGTCAGGTGGCGGTGCCTGCCGACTCGGGCGCCCTGCATCCGCAGGAGGCGGTGTCGCGAACGGTGGCTGCTGCGAGAACTGAGTAGCAGGTACAGGGGCGCCACCTAACTGCGAACCACCAATCTCCTCCTGTGACCCCTGCCCCTGTCGGTACCACCGGTCAATCTCGGAGGGGACCGTCCACTGGGTCGGCGCTGGGTGCTGCTCCTCGACTGGGTCGTCGGGTGTCCCGCCTGAAGCGTACGCTGCATTATACACAATCACGTTAGTACGCAAGTAAAAGCATGTAGTCATATCGTTTGGTCAATTACGTACCTAAGCCGTGGACGGCGTGCCCTGCCGACGTGGACGCGCCGCCTGTGGTCATCGCTGGTTGCCCTGTCACATAAAACGTTAGTCGAGAACGTAATTAGTCAATGTTAGGATGTTACGAACAAAACGTGGATACTATAGTGTACCTGTGCTGTAGACAGCTGCTGGCCTCGGCGTGTACGTGGGTATCCCCAGGGGAGCGCTCTGAACCGGGACAGGAGTGCTGAGCGCGGGGGGTACCGTCGACGGACCTGGTCCCATAGGAGTGAAGGGTAGCCACGAGGAGCTGGACGGCGCGGTGGGTACCGTCGACAGACCTACTCCCATAGGAGGGAAAGGTGGCTGCGAGGAGCTGGACGGCGCGTGGTACGAACATCCAGTGGACACCGAGCTCGAGGACGAGGAGGGGTGGCGTGGAATCGCCGGAGCGTCGTCGTGCCGGCACGAAACCGCCTTCCTGAACTTCGTGAGGAGGGCAAGAATGTGGTCGTACGTCGCCACATGGTCGGCGGGGGTCATGAAGTCCGCCCTCGCTCGGCTCCTCGCCGCTGTGGCGTCGATCTCCGCGAGCACGTCGTACTGTTCAATTATGTTAATTAAAATGCATACTGATCGAATGTGTTATAGCAGTAAGGACGTAGTACTTACCCCAATCGCGTAGTTCTGGTCGCGTCGTACCGGGTACGTACTCGTGACCTGCGCCGGGGGGAAAGTGGGCTCGGGCTGGAACGCAAAGGACCCGAACGCGGGTCCGAGGCCAGTACCACTGCAGGTACGCTGCGAAGGCCTTGTCGGAGTGCGGTCGGTGCTCGTCGACGACGTGGTTCAACGCGTCTGCCCAACCCACCACGTAGGGCGCCACCGCGGGCTGCCACTGTGTGCCAGCTGTGTGTCCCTTCCTCGTCCACCTATTCAAAGATTGACCACGTAAGTTAAGAAATATACAAAACTTGCGGGACGGAAATACGACACACGTACCTGTGGTGGGTGGGGTCGACGGAGTGGACGACCGGCAGCTGTGACTCCTGGTAGAGGTGGAACTGCCTCATCACCCTGTACACCGCGTACTCCTCCACGTGGACGTCGAAGACCAGGGGCTTCGTCGTCAGCCAGTAGTCCTGGTCGCGCTGGCACAAGGAGGACAGGCCGTGCGGTGCCCGAGCGTGGATCGCGTCAGGCGAGTAGGGGGTCCAACGCACGTCCGCGTCAACGAGCCCGTCGAACTGCCCGACGAAGTCTGCGTACGACTTCCTCGTCTGCTAGCCCACCCAGCTCGGCTGCACAAGTAATACAAATAATATAGCAAGTCCCAACAACAAAAGGATGTTAAAAATAAAAAATGTCCGAACACATACCTTCCGGAGGCACCACAAAGACCCCATGCTGGGGTAGTCGCGCGGGTCCGTGCCAGCAACCGGCCCGTCATACGGCTCGGGTCTCATCGCTGGTCTGTCCACTGAGAACCGCTCGTACGACCAAAGCTGCAGAAGCAAGGGACAGCCGACGAAGATAGGGTCTCCCTTCTTAACCTTGTGCACGCCCGTGCACAGGCCCCTGTACGTGGCGGCCAAAACCGCTGAGCCCCAGCTGGTCTGACGAATCTGCTCGAGCGGGTACGTCGCGACGGCCATCGCGTAAGAGATCAGGAACCTGTGACACGAGTCCCCCTGTGAGCTGCAGAACATCACCCACCCAAAGAGCCAGAGCAGGTACGCCTCCAAGTGACGCTGGACGGTCTCGTCGTCAGCGTCTGCCCTCATGTAGTCCGCCTGCAATAAGTGCAATAAGTCATTACTCTAATTTAAACTCTAATATAAGAAGAGATAAACTCTAATATAAACTCTAATTTAAACTCTAATATAAGAAGATATAAACTCTAACATAAGAAGATATAAACTCTAATTTAAACTCTAATATAAGAAGATATAAACTCTAATTTAAACTCTAATATAAGAAGATATAAACTCTAATTTAAACTCTAATATAAGAAGATATAAACTCTAATTTAAACTCTAATATAAGAAGATATAAACTCTAATTTAAACTCCAATTTAAACTCTAATATAAGAAGATATAAACTCTAATTTAAACTCTAATATAAGAAGATATAAACTCTAATTTAAACTCTAATATAAGAAGATATAAAACTCTAATTTAAACTCTAATATAAGAAGATATAAACTCTAATTTAAACTCTAATATAAGAAGATATAAACTCTAATTTAAACTCTAATTTAAACTCTAATATAAGAAGATATAAAACTCTAATTGAAACTCTAATTTAAACTCTAAAATAAGTCTAATTTAAACTCTAATATAAGAAGATATAAACTCTAATTTAAACTCTAATATTAGAAGATATAAACTCTAATTTAAACTCTAATATAAGAAGATATAAAACTCTAATTTAAACTCTAATATAAGAAGATATAAACTCAAATTTAAACTCTAATATAAGAAGATATAAACTCTAATTTAAACTCTAATATAAGAAGATATAAAACTCTAATTGAAACTCTAATTTAAACTCTAATATAAGTCTAATTTAGACTCTAATTTAAACTCTAATATAAGAAGATATAAACTCTAATTTAGGCTCTAATATAAGAAGATATAAAACTCTAATTTAAACTCTAATATAAGAAGATATAAGCTCTAATTTAGACTCTAATATAAGAAGATATAAAACTCTAATTTAGACTCTAATATAAGAAGATATAAACTCTAATTTAGACTCTAATATAAGAAGATATAAACTCTAATATAAGAAGATATAGAACTCTAATTTAAACTCTAATTAAAACTCTAATATAAGTCTAATTTAAACTCTAATGTAAACTCTAATATAAGAAGATATAAACTCTAATTGAAACTCTAATATTAAGTCTAATTTAAACTGTAATATTAACTCTAATATAAAAAGATATAAAATCAAACAGAACGGTGTAGGTACTTACGCTGAACTGAAGCAACCACTTCTTGCTGGGGCCGTGTGTGCTGGTGAACTCCTGGTAGCCCAGTGCGCCCTCGTTCCGCTGAACGTGCGCGAACCTGTCGAGAAGGTCCCGCTGCCAAGTGGCCGGAGGGTCGATCGCCCCCATGGCGTCGCCTGCTAGCGGCAGGCCAAGCAGGAAGGCCACGTCCTGCAGAGTGGGCGCCATCTCCCCCACGGTGAGGTGGAAGGTGTGCGTCTCTGGCCGCCACCTGTCGAGGAGAGCCGCCAGCAAGGAGTAGTCGAACTGAAACCGCATCATGCGGTCCGGTGGCTTCACGTGCGACCGGTCCATGTCGCCCTCCACCAGACGCGCGAGAGGAAGAAGGCCTGCTGCGAGTAACCTGCAACGCAAAGTAGTGGTCGCATTAGATATAAATTTTTAACATATCATAAATGTTGACAATTTGATGTGACGGCTTACCTCGGAACGAAGAGGGGGTGTAGCGGCATGTAGGTCATGCCGACACGAGAGCGAAAGCTGCTCTCGACGTCGTCCCCCAGCACGGCCGAGTGGTACGAACGGTGCTGCAGGTCGAGTCGCCTGTCGAGCAACTCAGGAGTCACGTACGCTGGGTCCGCCATAGCTGCAGGGAATTTGTGAAAAAATAGAATAAGGTAAACATTGACATACAAAAAACAGAATAAGGTAAACATTGACATAGAAACAATAATAGTAACAAAATAATATTAAAAACACAACTTCTATTACAAATAATAATATTAAAAAAACCTTATTCAGAACTTACATTACATAATAATTCAGAACTTACATTACATAACTAAAGCGTCAGAACTTACATTACACAACTTATATTACCGAACTAATAATTCAGAACTTACATTACATAACTAATTATATAATAAACTAAACAATGGTAAAGTAGTTCTACATGAGGCCCTGATTGGTGCGACGGCCACGACCAGCGCCCCTTGATGGAGGATTTGAGACCACATTTGATGACCCTCCTGCACCGCTTGGATCATAATAAGACGTCGCAGTGCACTTCTTGTATGTGTGCCCAACCTCATTGCACTTAGAGCAGATACGCACGTCTGGACCAGCTTCAGATCGATCCATGTTATTCTTAATGCGCTTCTTCTTTCGTCGCCCAAGGCCTTGCTTCATTTCTGGATCTGGATCGGGATATAAGTTGCATTTTTCCCCGGGTTGTTGGTGAAGGAGCCAAATATCCCATAGCCATACACCTCAAAACTCCAGGTAGCCATAATGGTTTGCTTGAAGAAGTAGGGAGAGACGTACATACGGGGCTGTAGTCCCCCAGCTTCATAGCAGGCAGCAATCACATGGGAGCAAGGCTTGTGCAGCAGCTGAGGCTTCTGGCACGAGCAAATGCAACTATCGTTCCGGAGAACACACTCTTGTCTGACCCTTTCCCGTCCGGCCACCGTCCTCCCTTTGTCCTTGCAAAGAATCTCGAACCGCCGTTCAGCTGAACCCTGCGGATACACACGGTGCAATAGAGCCTTCTTCTACTTCTCGTCCATATACTCGGTCATCTTGTACCCATACATCAATTGGTTACTTTCCATGGCAGCCGCAGCCTTTCCATACCGGTCATGGAAATATTTGATTGTGCGGTACACGAAGAACTCGATGATTCCCACTAGGGGGAGGCCCCTAGCTCCACGAAGCACCCAATTGTAAACCTCGGCATAGTTTGTAGTCTTTATACCATGCCGAGCACCTCCTTCATCATAGATCAATGCCCATTTTTCTTTGGACTCATTCTCAATCCACTGGCTGAAAGTCTTAACTGCACGACCCCTTCTCCTTCTAGTCTGGTCAGTGTCCAACCCCACATCCTCAAGAGACTTGGGCTCGTCTGCTTCATTTGTCACAGGTTTCTTTGTGAGCTCCTCTGATTGTTTCTTCGTAAGGTCATCTAGTTTCTTCCAGATTTGGTTGAACTTCCTCTCCTGATTATGGCTGCATAAGCGCTTGAACAGCTTCATCAGTGCCTTGTTCTTGAACTGGCTATGGAAATTAGCTCCCATGTGACGGATGCACCACCTGCTCACAACGTCGGGCCATCGTGGTAATGTCTGCCGCTCGGTGCTGCCATTGTTCATTTCTTCAATTGCCTGCAGAATACCTTTTGTGCCTATCGTGTATGACACACACGTTTGGCACATCCCCCACAACCATACTCTTCAGCCTCTCCAGAAACCAATACCAGCTGTCTCCGCTCTCTTTCTCCACAAAAGCTAAGGCCAAGGGCACTAATTGATTGTTACCGATGCCGGCAACGGCGGTGAGGATTGTGCCTTTGTACCTTCCTGTCAGGAAGGTCGTGGCAGACCGCCCCAATTAATCCGGCTTAAGAGCATGGGACCACTATCACAGCAGTGCGCCACGCCCCTAAACCGAGTTAATCGTGCAATCCGTCGGATACCTTCCCGATTACACCACATTTTTCTCTCGACCGAAACAAAATAGCAGCAGTCCCACTCGAAGGTGGGCTCAGGCAGTACAACTCATCGCATATTTTACAGCACATGGTTCACATAGATAATTATACAAATACAGTACATATATTTTAAGTTATTACAACCCAGAGTTATTTACAGCGGAAGTCTATACGTCGAAGCAAAAGACGTTCAGCGGAGCCCTCGCTTAACATCTACTCACCGCGGCCCGAGTCGGACTCGGACGGCACCCGCTCCACAACCCAGCCGTCGGGCAACACGCACGGCCAAGTCAAAGCAGCCACGGGGTCGTAGCCAGCACAATCATCTGCAACAAAAATTAAGCCACAAGCAAGGCTGAGTACTAATTACTCAGCAAGACTTACCCGACAAGGATAAATACTAGACTATACAAGGCTTTTTGGCTCTGGGGTTTGTTTTGCCAAAAGCATCTACAGTTTGAATCTATTTTAAATATTTTAGCCAAATTTTAAGTTGTGACTAACCATTCCTACGTTTGCCAAGCTATCCGACCACAATCATTGTTGACAAACAATTAATTATCAGATTATCCATATTTCTCATCTAGCCACTTTTCTACTTAATTGGCCCAAGAACCTTGATGTGCAACGAGCGATCAAGCAGCTTCATGTAACCGCGAAGGACGGACAACTCGAGTTGATTTTAACCATGCATGGGACAACCTAATCGCACGACCATGAGACACCCAGGACCTCACAGGGCAACCGTTCCCATCTCTCCCTGCCGTCTGCCATCAGAGCCCACTCCACCCGAGTGCACGCCCCAACGGACCCCAGGTGCCCCAGGCAAACCTGTGCCGCGGCCACTGCTACACTCGCCATCATCCCCCTCGCCCAATGGAGTGGAAGTGTCCGTCAGACGTCAGTTTGCATCAAGTACTAGGTTTACCAGTTTACCATATTTCCCGGCATACGATTAGTACCTTCAAAAGCTTGACCAACAAGGCCACACACTCAAAGCCTTAGCCCACCATTTTTCTGCGCAAGCGGGACATTCAACCAAACATGAATATCGCACAAGCCCCGCTTGCCGATCCTTTGTAACTGATATAAAGTAAAAACCTATGTCTCGCGAGTGACCAAGCAATCACTCGACTTCTACCGGTCCTAATTAAGCATAGCATTCTATACGACCTACACATACTAGTATTAGGACATAGGTACCTAGAGATCATGCAACTAGGGTTTCAATCAACTCCTCAAACTTAAATGCATAAACATAAGGCACAAGGTAAGGAGTTAGGTCACAGTGGGTTATGCTCCGGGGCTTGCCTTCTTGATCAGCGATGGCCTTGGGCCCTTCCGGATTTTGATCCGGGTCTTGCGCAGCGGAGTAGTTTACTTCGGTGGCGGCGGAGTCACCCTCGGGCTCGACGTTGATCTCGTACACGCCGTCGGTAATCGTGTGCTCTACATGATATGCAAATGCATGCGTGAGATGCATGAATGCAGAGGCAACAATCATAGGAACAATCCTAATCAATCATAGCATTCTATACACATTTTATAGAACAACCCTAACTAAGGGGCAAAACTTGCCCAGGAACCGGTTGGACCGGTTTTAGAAACCGGTTAGACCGGTTTCGACTGGCCTCACACTACTACTAGAACAAAAATCCACAACACACTACTAAACCAGATGCAAGCAAGGGCTAAGTCTTTTGCAAGACTTCCTAAACTTAAGGGTAACCTCAATAATAATTTTCAAGTTTCCCTACGTATGTATACATGGGTTATTCTTTCCACCATATTAACATAACCAAACTTCTCTTCCCCAAATCATAAATATTCTCTAGCTAATTAGCTATTCACTTAACCCTATCCATAATAACACCACTGGGGGGTTTGCATTTCTAGCTCAAGCCTAATCTTTATGAATCTATGAACACAACTTCTAGCACACACATGTGTATGACGCAATGTACTAATCACATCACCACCTTGCTCACAATCCCAAGAATCCTATGGAACTAACCCCTATATCCTATCCAACCCTTACCTCTCGTACTTTAACTTATGTCTAGGATTTGTGAAATATGAAGCAATTGTCTAGCATACACTGGTGCATGAAGCAAAACACTAATCCCACAATAGGTTGCACCCAAGCCTTATAATCCTATAGAAACCACTTTAGCCATTCCACACACTTACCCCTAAGCCCTTTTTGATCCTCCTGCCCTGAGCCAAGGCTCGAGCTCGGCTCAGCAAGGGCCGGCGGCGGTGGCCTGGCTCGGAAACTGGCGAGGAAGGGAGGGGAAGGAGGCCGTGGAGGGTTTGGCCGGAGTGAGGGCGAGGTGAAGAGGTCGGGGACGGGATGAATCGGGAAATGAGCGAGTGGGGAGAGCAGAAGCGAGGAAGAACACCCGGGCGCAGTAAAGGGGACGGGGGTGGTTCACCTGCTCCCAAGCTCGTACGTGGTGCAATACCGCGGTGGACACCGCGCACGACGCACAGGAGCCGAGGACACGCGTCCCCACGCGCACTGACGCCCGTACCATCGCCGGAGCTGCCCATACCGGCGCGGTGGTTGGGCACCGACTGTTGCGGTGGTGGGGTAAAACACACACCGCAACAGTCCGTGGGGTGGAAAAACACTGTGCCGATAAGTCGAATTCGAATTCCGCGGGCCACCGACTGTTGCGGTCGTGGCCTTGGCCTAGCACCGCAACAATCGGTGCTATGAACCTCGCGCTAAGGTAGATCAACCACCTAATGTTGTGGTGGTGCAAGAATAAGAGACCACCGCAACAGTCCGTCATTCCAGAGAGCATTTTTCAATTCCTCTTTAGTGACCGACCGTTGCGGTCAGGGCACCGCAATTTCCTGAGGTGGCTGTGAAAACGTGTGTGTAGAAACCTAGGTCACCGACTATTGCGGTGGTAGCAAAGACAGGCCACCGCAACTTGCTGTGATCTCGACATTTACACTTTCCAAGTTGGTTTTGAAGTGAATTTGGCTAAGCTAAGTCGTGGTCATGTCCAAGGGCCTAATAGGAACTAAATCAACCCATTCTTGGGCAATGCCAAGAGATTCTCTCTCTCGTTCCAACTCGTATTCGAATACTTCTAATATTCTACTTTGATAGTTGACTTAGGTCAAACATATATACATACACACATATGCACAACAACATGATTACGAATGATGCATGACATGACTAGATTAATTACGTTCATTTGGGATTTCTTAATGGCTACAGTAACACCAGGGGTGTTACAGCCCTCCCCCTTAAAGAGAATCTCGCCCCGAGATTCCGGTGCAGAATATTAAGTGCGGAACTGAAGTTACCTGGAATAGAGTTCATGAAATCCGGATACTTAGATCTGAGATATGATTCCTCTTCCCAAGTAGCTTCCTCTTCGGTATGATTATTCCATTGAATTTTATAGAACTTTATAACCTTTCTTCTGGTGGTCCTATCTTTTTGATCAAGAATCTTGATAGGTTGGACTTCATAAGTGAGATCAGGTTCCAGGGGAATTTCTTCATAAGGAATGGATTCTTGAGTTGGGAGACAT
>CM014278.1:84054657-84073823 GCA_004135705.1 Alloteropsis semialata | reverse complement strand
CAGGTGCCAATTCCGACGTCTGGGACATGGGAGTCCCCCGTGAGGAGTGGTCGGTGCGGCGGATGCCGAGGTTGTTTGCACCTGGCACAGCGCGGTAGAGAGCGCGAGCGCCCTAAAGTGGTGCAGCACGTCATACAGGTCGACAGCCCGCCCGCCGCAGGTGGATGGCTTGGATGCCATCGGCGAAGCGTCGAAGCGAGCGGGACGAGAACGCCTGCCACGCCAGCTTGCGCTGAAGCCTGAAGGCTCCAGATGCGGCCGTCGGCGGTGAAGAGCACGCCACCGATGAGGTCGGCGGTGGCGGCCCCCATGCCTCGATGGCAACCAGTCGAAGAAGCGCGCGGCGCGGGATGGGTGCGGGAGCGATGCGGCGGAGGCGCTCGGGGGACGGAGTCGGGGAGGCACCCAGGCGGCGGAGCTAGAGGCCCGTACCGGGCTGCGACGCTAGAGGCGCGGAGGACATGGGGAGGGGATGCAGTGGCGGGTTAAGGAGGCATGGATGTGGGCAGCCGTCAGATTCCTCCTTCGCGGGGCAGCCGCCGCCGCCGCTATCGCGTATGGCTCTGGATGGGATTGGATAAGGGAGGAGATGGGCGACAGCGAGACAGCAAGCAGGCACGGAGGACGTGGAACTGGATCCAGGGGGAAAGGGCGGGGTGAGTAGATTGGGCGAGCCGTGAGCGGATGGCGGCGGCACAACACAACCAGATCGCCGCCGAGGAGGTGAGAGGAAGGGGCGCTGGATCGGGCGGCAGTGACGGGATGAGGCGGAGGGGAGATGAGGCTGCGAGGAGGGTGTCGGAGGGGATGGGATGGTCGGCGGAGGCAAAGGGCAAGGCAGAGGTGAGAGGAGGCGGCGTGCGTGCGTCGGCGCATGGGGCGGGATGCGCGGGCAGGGGAGAGGACTTCGATTTCATCGCGGACTAAAAAAACAAAGAAAATAAACGCCTACAGCGGCGGGAATCGAACACGGGCTAACTGGGTTCAGTCCCTGGGCAACCGACAGGGTGAGGGGAGGCCACAGCCGGACAAAAACCCGGATGTCGAAAGGACCTACGACGGACAGGCAAACGCGACATTTGGTTCTTTTTTAGGAGTAAGTAAAGATAAAGATAAAGATAAAGATAAAGATAAAGATTAACAATCATGATGCGGATCTAATGGCTTTACGCCTCTGTCATATTAGGCTAAAATAACACTGTCGGAGACCCATTTTAGATTTGGGAGGCTAAAATAACACTGTCGGAGACCCATTTTAGATTTGGGTGCCCTAATGGGTCATATGTTGGCATGTTCGAATATGTACAGGTAATTGGAAACAATGCACATGTAGTTTCATCTAGATGAAACTAGTTTACTCTCTTCCTTCGTTAAATAAGTGCCATGTAATCACTTTTGCTTATGTGGCATCTCATTTATTGAAAATGGAACTCCCATTGAAAGTAGTCTCGGTCCCCTTGGTTCTGTTTGGATCCATCTCTGTCTACCTCTATGTTTGGCATAGCTCTGACTCATGTAAAAATGGCTTTGGCTCTGACTTTTCTGGTAAAACAGCTTTTTCTAGTTTTAGCTTGTTATGTTGACAAACCATTTGGTAAAACAGTTTCTGTTGGATTTTTGGAATGGATAGAACCTGTGAAATGTCTGCCCTTACTCATTTCTATTTTTTACTTTCTTCAATTTTTTTATTTTCTTTCTCCTCTTTACTATTTCTTCTTCCTTTTCCCTTCCCATATTATTTTCTTCTTTATTTTCTATTTCCATCTCCATACCTTATCCGATGACTGTTGCTTTCCCAAGCGACCTTATCCAATGCGCGGTTGCTTCCAGCAATCCCAAGCCCGCAGCATTGCTACTCGCCAGCACCAGCATATGCGCCTCTCGTCGCTCCTGCTGCTCAACGCGCTCGCCTCGACCGTCTCTGCACGCAAGCCGGCCTCAGCCTCCTCCGTCTGCGGTCCGCCCCAGCCCCAGCCGCCTCCACACAGCGCCACGCTCGCCTCCGCGGTCGAGCACTGTGCACTGCACGTCTGCACCCCACCTGAACCGACGACCCTCCTCCCACGGCCTCGTTTGGCAGCAAGCGTAAAAAAAAACCACGTGAGTGGTAAACCACGGGGGGATTAGATGAATCCACGCCTCGTACCCAATCCACGCGTACTGCTGTTTTAACCGTTGGGGCATTTGGGATCACTTATTCACTTGATTGGCATGGAATGGCAGGTTTGTATCAGCTACGGGGTGAAACAAACTACTGAACAAACTAGAAATAAAATAATTCAAGAATTCGTTTTTGCTCAACGCTTGACTTGAAGATGCTTCGATAATTCAAATCATCAAGCGCAAGATGCATGTATATACTACCTTGATCAATTTATAACTAGAACACATATCAATGAAATTTGAAATGGCCTCAAACACAGCATATCTCATGATAATACTGGAGCGCAGCATATAATCATAAAGGAACATCATTTGGACAGGACATTATCCCAGTTCAAGTTGACTATGAAGCCTTACCACGGTACTACCTGAACCTGCTGTTCTGAAAAGTGCACAAAGAAGAAAAAAAAACATTTCAAGCATAGTTACCAGATTAAATTGACGGTATCTCAATGCAACAAGTGTTGCCTCAATAAACAACAAAGACATCAAGAGGTCACATTGAATTGCTACTCATGTACTTAGTCCCAGCTGAACACCAAAGAAATTGAATATGCCACATCCTGCAAAACAAAGGCAGTGAAGTTTCTTTCAGTTATACATTTATACAACTGAAAACAAAGGCAGATCTACTGCATATTGCAGAAAATTATATTAATTCTAGCCACAACAAAGCAAAAGACAGCTTCTACTACTCCAGAATCTAGATAAAAGGTACATTGCTACTAAGAAAGGTATAAGGCACATAGTGACCTTCCTCTGAACATCCAATTAATAGATGACATAATAAATTTTCATATAGGAAGTGAGCTGTAAATCATATGTGAAACTTTTTTGCCTAAAAATGCAATACAGGTGCTGCTGATTTCTCATAGCGATTGGTGTTTCGGTAGTTAAATAAAAGGCTAAACACCATTCTAAGGTGAAACCTGAAAGTAACAAATAGAAAAATCAGACAAGTAGACTAGTGCACCACTCCATAGCTATATTCAGATAAGTTCACAACTGAATCAACTGATACACCTATACATCTAAATAATAACGGAAATCTACAGCCACTGAATATTGTTTTCTTAAAGTTGAGTATTGCCTATGTAATATCACATCATGAGGTAACAAGATTCAGAGACAGAGAGCTAGAATTCGGTAATAATGCACAGACCTTCAAAGCTGTTGTATGCTCATACTACACAAATCATCGGACCTGAAACAAACAAAGCCTTAGAATCCAATAATTGTAGCAATAATTATTGTAGCTCCATCTGACATGATGGTACCCATACAGAAATAGGTAATAAATACATCAAACTTATGGCTTTTTAGATTCACCGATCTGGATAAGCTCTAGAGCCATATTTTACCAATGGAACATTTGTTGCCAATACCCTCCCATCCAACAACAAATGCTAGCTGTATATTTCAAGTTGTGCAGTCGAAGAGTGCATATTTAAATATAATATGTTTATGAGGGTCTTTTTAACCATAAATTAGCTAGCCTAAACAGCACTATTACCCTGTATGTGAGCATAACGCACTACAAACCTGTAGGTGAGCTAACTGGATTCAATAAGATTAAAATTTGCAAGGAAAATGAATGGTAAAGCTAAATGATAATGGAGCTAGAATTCAGTAACAATGCACAGACCTTCAAAGATACTGTAGCTAGTATGCTCCTACTTCAAATCAGTGGACCTGAAACAAAGTCTTAGAATCAAATGTGTAAAATCTAAATCCATTTTTCTGCAACTAGAATACTGTCATAGTACATATGGCATGTTAGCATATCCACCATCAACAAGGTAAAATTTGCCCTCAGGAACATGAAATCCTCTTGAGTAAAGCAGGCCTAAGATGTTATGTGGGCCAAACAATATGTGCATCGCCCCAGGAAAGTGGCCGGTTAAAGCCACGAGAGTCCTGCCTAATCGCAGATTAGTTAGTCTATTAAGTTGGTTCTATCAAGTTGTAAGATCTACAACAGGAACAACAAACGAATCATGAATGGTAGATGACTGACCACCACAAACACAAACTGGAGACTTGCACAAAGAACCACTAACATCACCGAATCTCCTGAACTTGAAAGGCTGGCCTGAAACTTCTAACCACTGTCCCAACACATTTGAATCCAAAAATGCCAAAAAAAATGCACAAAATGACACTACCCTTAAAAATCATCGAGGCCCAATCATTGCCTCTCCCAAACCCTAACCTAATCAATAGAACCATCAAGGCACATCTGTTTCTAGTACATCACAAAACTACAAGCGAGTACAAGAACTGACAAGAGAGCTAGTGTGAGCGCCACACTACCTGAATGCTGTTCACCACCATTTTTAGGTGATTCCATTCTGATTGTGTTCTTTCGTAAAACGTAATAGAACTTGAGCCGGAATCTCTGTACTCAGGCTTGGATGAAACGGCTGAAGCAGCTCTCTTAACTGTAAAAATAAAATAGCACAGTCTGAACAAAGGAAAACGGAATGAAGTTGTTATGCTAGTCTGGTACCTTGACTATACTCGTCCACGTCGACTCCAATGGTGTGTAATCAGTTATATCCTTAATCATAGACTCATCGCCATCAAGTACCTTGATGCATGATGCACAGCAAGTTGCAAGTGCATCTTTGCAATAACCGCCTTCTAAAACAAGCACCATTTGCTTCTTAAGCTGAAGAAGCTGAATTTTTGTATACAACCATGAAGAAGGTTAGTTACTATAATTAGCTAGAAAGTAGGCCGAAGAACAATAGGAGAAACCACCTTATGAAGCACTGTAGCATAGCCGATATCGGTGACGTAACAACACCCAGCTCGATCTCCAAAAGCTGCAGAGAGATTTAAAACATTAGCAAGCTAAACAGGAGTTATGATCATATATCAAGCTGGCCAAAGAATGCTTACCGGCATCAAAGCCAGCTGAGACTAATATTATATCTGGATTATAATCTTGTGCCAACGGCATGATGAGATAGTCCAATGCAGCATAGAAGTCGTCGTCATTAACAAGCCCAGACCAGCAGATATTGCAGTTGTATCCCTTCCCTTCACCTTCTCCGATATATTTTTCAGAACTCACAGAAGATGTAGGGAAAAAGGGACTTCTTCGATGCATGGATACAAAAAGAACACTGCTGTCTTTATAAAAGATCTTAGAGGTTCCGTCACCGAAGTGAACATCCCAATCTAAGATAAGTACTTTTCTCATCTTCTGCAAAAACGAATAAATTCAACAATTCAATTCAAGGAACAATCGATTAGCAAGCTTTATTTAACAATAGCATCTTACATATTCCTTCAACAGATGCCTTGCAGCAATAGCGATGTTGTTGAAATAGCAAAAGCCACTTTCAGCATCTGAACTAGCATGATGGCCTGGGGGACGAACAATCGCGAATCCATATTGATGTTTTCCAGAAGCAACCAGATCGCAGGCCTGATATGAGGTACTAACTTTATCATACGCATTGGAAACAAAATAAGCACTGTATAATAAAGCATAAGTATTGCAGAAATTTAGGATCACAATAGTATACCTTCACTGCTCCACCAGCAGCCAAAAAAATAGCATCTTCAGAACCGGGGCCAAAATACATATCCTCTTTGATGCCCCTGATATCCCCTTTTATTATGCGCCGCACGTATAAGCTTGAGTGTACTAGAGTTACAAGAGCCAGTTCGGCTTGTTCCGATGCATACACCGCACATCTAGATATACAACAGAATCTAAGTTCAGCATTTAATAACAAATAAAATAGTAATCAAACAATATAGACGAAAACACATTTACCTGTCAAGTAATCCATCTGCTTCAAGTCTCCTGATGATGGCACAAATGCGACTCGGTCTCTCTTGATGAATTGTTGGAGGAGCATGATATGTCATTCTTTCATCATAAATAATACAAACTCTGCAAGCCTGCATATACACATAAAGATAAAGATTAGTGTTAGATAGCTGCAAAAGATATGCGAACCAGAACACCAAACTGTATCAGAAGGATAATTACACAGCAAACAGTGGTTACCTTGTCACCAGTTTCATTAAACGTAGCGATTCTTTTCAACACCTCATCTTTGGTGGGAAGACACATAGCCTTTTTTGGAGCAACATGGATCCAATCATCAAAATTAACTGCTTCAATAGAATATGGTATTTGATAGATCGGCTCTACTAGACATGTTTGACCTTCAAGGTCACATACCAAAAACACCCTAAAAAAATAGTTAAACAAAAGGGTTAAAGAAAATGCAAAATTAAAATATATCCAAAAACTTAACGTTAGAGGTAAGACAGCAGCTATAGGATGAGCACTAACACTTAATCTACCGAGAACTGAAAACACACCTTGCCTTTTCTTTAGATAAGGAATTTTGAACCAAACGGATTGATTCTTCAGAATATAGTGAGGGAAGTGAACCCACCAAACATTCGTAGGACAGTATCATTAGTTGCAATAATGAATTATCAATATGTATATCAGATGAGAATAGAAGAATAAATAAATATAATACCAGCAAATTTGTGGCTATTTTATCAATATATTCAATTATAGGCAGCATCTTTGCAAGCTCAAACTCAACCCTGGCACTTCTTTGCAGCTTCAGTGAAAAAAAATTGTTCAGCCCATTAATACAGAAGAATAAATAAGAAAAAATTCTTTATATGCCATTGGCTAAAACCTATAACCTCGATCTATCACTGAGAAAACTCTATTCCCGTGTGTGCCATCGGTCTTAAATTCTAATCCTGTTTGTGCCATGACTGTAACTTCTGTTACCATCCATCCCCAAACAACAGAAGCGATATGCCCCACCAAAGCTGGCATCAAGGTATATGCCCCCCTCTCTCTGTACTATCTGCATTTTTTGCAAATTTGAGTTTAAATTGTTCAATTTGGAGGCTGTCAAGGAAAGTCCACAGACCATTCAGATCCTGATGCTAATCGTTCTATTCGTAGTAGTACTTCAGTTGTTTAATCTTAATTGTATGATTTTACTTCATGTTAATCTAGTACTGTTATGTGCAATTTTACATATTTACAGGATGGATCTTACTGAACTTGGCTGTACCAGCAAACCAAATCCTGCCACTGATATTTCACAACCCGGACAGCCAAGTCTTGCCATGTTTTCTTCCACTGATACTTATCTGGACAACCCATTTCCAGTGTTTGAGCATGTTGGTGTCAATGAAGAGGTATTGTATGGTGAAGAAGCCCTTGATGACGAAGACAAGGAAGAGGGCAAGGAGGGGGGCAACGAGGAGGAAACAGATGGTTCTTGCCAAGCTGAAGATGTCAATGGCAATGATGATGATGATTGAAATGCAAAAGAGGTGAAACAATCTGACATCCCTAAATTTGCATATGACAAAGAGGACCCACCTATGTCTAGAGGATCAATTTATTCTTCCATTGAAGAGTTCAGAGTTGCACTAGCTCAGCATGCTATTAAGCATGAATTTGAGTGCAATATAGAGAAGACAGATCCTAAGAGGCTTAGAGCTTACTGTACAGCCAAGAATAAAGGCTGCAACTGGAGAATTCATGCCTCTGCATTAGAGGACAGAAAGACCATAAAGGTAAAAGTGAATCTATCTGAGAAGCAAGAAATTTAAGAATGCATCGAACACTTGGATATGTAAGAAAGTAATGGACTGGTGAGGGTTGATCCAGATATTGGTGCTACAGAACTACAAAATAGAATCCTACAAACTCACTTCGTGGAGATTAACTACAAGAGGGTGCATGCATCAGCTTGCACTTGACAAAGTTTATGGAAATTGGAAAGACAGTTTTGACAGCTTGTATAGTTGGAAAGCTGAAGTGGAGAACAGATGTCCTGGCAGTGTGGTCATCATTGAACACCATTCAGTGAGGGAGAAGCACCACTTTAGAAGGATGTTTGTTGCTTTCAAGGCTTGTGTGGATGGATTCCTCAATGGTTGCAGACCATACCTCTCCATAGATAGCACATTTCTTACTGGAAAATTCAGAGGCCAGTTGGCCACTGCATGTGCAGTGGATGGGCACAATGGGCTCTTTCCAGTTGTGTTTGCAATAATGGAGTGTGAGGACGGTGAGAACTGGGAATGGTTCCTGGAAAAAACACATGGCCGCATAGGAGATCCTGTAGTCTTGGCAATATATACTGATGCCGGAAAGGGACTTAATGCTGTTAAGACTGTATTCAGAAATGCTGAGCACAGGGAATGCATGAGGCACAGGGATATGATATGAATGCGATAGCATGTGGACCAGCCATGTTCCTGCCAATCCTAGGGAAGAAAATCTTCAGCTTTTTGTCGATAGCTACTACACAATTGAGAAATTCAGGGCTGCATATAAGGGATTGATACCAGCTATGACTGAGAAGAAGTAATGGTTCAAGCCTGACAAGGGATTCTTCTTGTATCCACCTTTGCTGAGGAGACCTGCTGGTAGACCCAAAAACTCACAGATTGAAGGCTGCTCATGAAGGGGGCTATAAGAGAAAAGAAGAGGGAGTGCACATGAGTGCCCAATCTGCCACAAACATGGGCATCATTGGAACACTTGTAGAGAAGAAGATCCATAAGCCAAAGAAGCCCTTGAATTGTTGGCAGCCCAAAGGTGTGTATATTTTTACTGTCAGTGGAATCCACCTTTCTTGTTGTTTACTATGTATATTTTCACCTTCCATTGCAGGAAAGCTGAGAAGAAAAGAAAAAAATCAGGAAATGGAAAACATTGAGGTGGGAATAAAAGAGCAAATAGCCGAATACTAATCTTTCTAAGAGGTAAATAGCTACACTCATGAATAATTGGCCCTGCTACTTCCATGACAATTTCTCATCTAATCTTTCTTGTAGGCCAAGGCTAGCTACTGGACCAATCCAGATTGAGGGTCCTCCAGGTTGTCTACCACCTCTTCCATATGATGCAACAGCTAGCCAACCAGCAAGTGCACCAGGAAAGGAAGGGGAAGGAGAACGAGACGAAGAAAATTTAGAGTAATGTGAAAGCAAGGGGGGCTGCTCAAGCAACACCAACATGGGGACTAGGGCTGCTGCAGATAGTCCTGCCATTGCTACTTTCATTACAGGAAGGCTGCTGCAGATAGTCCTGCCATAGGGACTAGGAGCAAAAAGAAGGGTGAAGATAGTCCAGCCATGAGGACTAGGGCCAAGAAAAGGCTCACAGACCTTCTATGAAGGGAACTTGACCTTCTGTTAATATCTTGGGGGCGTGTTCTGTGATTATGTTGCTGGCTTCTCATTTTGGATGTAGGCTTTATGTCTATGTATTTTGAAATGTTAGGATGCTACGCTATGTGACCCTTAAAACTTTGGAATGGTCATGTAAGTTTATTAGAAATCCCAAGTTAATATGGTGGTCATATTTCAGATTTTGTGCACATGCATATTCTTACACTTCTTACACCGATTACTTAAACTAATTTGGTGTCCAACTAAGGCCAGCAGTGGCAAATGGGTCATTTTGACATGTCAGTTACCTAAGACTACCAGATTGCAGTCAACAATGGTACAGAAGACATTAACATTTATGTACAGGATGAGAGTTTTTTTAGGTGGCAAATCAGGGATACAAGTTTTAGCCAATGACATATAGAGAATTTTCCCAATAAATAAATAATTATACATAAAGATAGATAATTTACTAATATTTGCAAAACTTTACCTCCTCAAATATGTATTTTTTAGATTTAGCACTTCTCAATAACGTCAGGTATCGAAACACTAGACCACATAGCTCCTTGAAGTTAACTATCATCAATCAATAAAGACATAAGATTGTAACCTATACTCCAAATTCAATATACAAATAATCGACAAAAAAACATAACTCACCAATGCCGGTATCAGTAAGTTCCAAATCAAAAGAGAAGAAGGAAAAATTTGAATGACGATCATTTTCATGTGCATGGCCATTCAAACTCCACTCTGTTATCAAGATAAGAAATTAGACCAACAGCATAAACATATGATTTAAAATAAATAGAAAACAAGAAATGACTTACTCAAATCTTTTTCTAAGATATAAAGGAGTGAGCCTTCAGATTTATAATTGAACACATGCAGAAGGTACTTTATTGCATCAGTGTCTTCTTGTTTGTCGGCTCTGCAATCAAGTTGCCACTGCATACGCAATAATTTCCTGCCATCTGTAGACGGAACTTTGACTAGAATCTGCAACAATTCGAGAACAATTACGTAAACAAGGATCTGAACCCATGACTGGACCCATGACTATCAGTACGGTACAGTAAAGAATAAATGGCTTGCCTATAATATCAACATAAGAACAATAATACACCAAGACAATGGATTTCAAATTGATGCATATACTCCAGGTCAAACAACAACCATGCATCAACCTCAGAGAGCATATGCATCATCAGATAACCTGAATCCAACTATTGTGTACTACCGGTATGTACCAGACCAAACCAGAATTTAACCTACTTACATTTATCTTTAAAACGGGACTACTAAGCCACACATAAATCCAGTTCTGGTCAACAAAGTTCAACCATGATATAAGGCCAATAACATGCAAGAGAGCTATACTGCACAAACAATACAGTTGTTGCTAACCACCTATGTTCAAAAGTTGCAGAACCAGAAATTAGAATCATGCCCATGTTAGTTAAAAACCTCAAGTCAGTTGATATAATCAACTTTGAAACAACAGTCATTCATTATAAATGAAAGCTAGACATGCAACTGACATCAAATGAAATGTTTAGAAGTTCAAGTGATTACTATAAAAAAAGGCACTGTAAGACAAAAAAGGGCAATTTAAGACCTTTTGGTGCTCATTTGCGCACAGGTTCCCAGTAAAAGTGTTGGTCTTCAACTCAAGATTTTTTATACCACTGAAGGTATTTTCAGCAATTGATTTCAAGTTATCAAGATTATCTGCAAAAAACAGATAAAAGAATAGGTGCTAAATGAACAAAAACTGTAAGATGCAAAAACAAATAGATCAAAAATGACAAATTGGCAACCCCAGTTTGGTGGCAAACCTGTCCCATAAATGACAAGGGTCATTAAATTGGCAGAATAATGGGACTCGAACAAATTCTTAAGGACCTCTTTGATGTCCAAATCGCCAGTTAGAGCCAACCAGTTCTCTACATAGTAAATGATCTAAAATTAGTTCATGATTAGTTGAAAAATTAGTTCATGATTAGTTGAATTCACGTTTTGTCATAGACAGACAGCAAAAGAAACGAGAAAGAGGGTAGAAGACAAACCAGATTTAAATTTATGATATGGATGATCATTAGATGTCAGATGTCTCTGCATCTGATTTAGCGGAGATTGTCTTACTTCAGAGTATGTGCCAGACTTGAGTGCAGTTTCTCTAGAAGTATAATTCCAGGATGGGTCCATGAAGAATCTTGCAAAACTAAATTATACGAAATTAGAAAGCAATATTTCTAAAACAAGGAAAATAGAAGGTCAAGTAAAAAATGGCAAGTACCTAATCAACATTTCTTGCAGGGCTTCAATGTTAACATCAACACAAAAGGATGATCTCTCAGCGAGAGTCATTGCCTTGATTGATCCATTGTTCTACAAGAAAAAAATAATTTCCAAACTTGAATTTAGAACCCAAAATAACCTACAAGTCATCAACTCATCATTGTGTACAGGCAAATGTTTTGTAAAAAAATAGTAATACTTTTACTATAGAATAAAGAAATGGACTAGCAAAGTTCCAGGGTGCAATTGATGCTCAGCTGCTCATTGAATCCTACATTAACTCCCACGCGGATGTTCAGGGAACTGAGGCATTTCTTACCTTTTTTTAGATACAGTCAAACAGTGTACAACTAGGTTGCATTTTACAATTTACACAAGAACTAAATGCATTCATCTGTAAGTAGTGAATATGATTATACCTACTTGTGCATTTGATTCATATGACTGGTTCATTTTGTCTTGCCGGTTTCGAGCAAGTTACAATACAGTTTGTTGAGGCATTCTAAACATAGTCAAAGTAATATTAAAAATGTGATATTTTTTCAACAGGAAACAAAAAAAGCTCACAGAAAACATCTGCATTCAGTACAATGCAGCAAAAGTGCCAATAATTCACATTTCCTTTAAAGATTTGCATCTACAAACAATTTTAAATGGCAAGCATCAGACAGAAGTATCCTGATAGTATTTATGACCAAAGGTATAAACTCTACAGAACATGACTAAAATCTAGGCTCACGTCACCATGCGTATGTTGGATCTAAAAATAAACAGATAAATAAATAAATAAAGCACTACTACGCATAATGAATACCTTGGATACAAATTCTGAGAATTCACTGAAAGCTGGGTTGCCAACCAACAATGAAGTCTCTGAAAAGAAAGGTATTCAACAGAAGAATACTATGCATGAGACAAAACAATACAAAACATTTGTACATATTTACAAATCTCATGTATGGTCATAGAACTTACGAAGTAATTGAGATAAACCCCCGAGTCCATCTGGATCAAAAAAGTATCCTGTTGGCACATTAATGGCCACAGCGCCCTGCAAAAAAAAAAACTCAAGATCAAAATAATTCGAAGCGGTCCCTAAACAATTCTGCCATCAAAATTAATGCAGCAACGCCCTTCCTACCTTATCTGACTTGGGATCGCTCACAAGAGTGCACTGCAGTTTGTTGCAGAGCACAATGTGGCGATAACCTCGGTGATCATGGCGTTGCTTTTGTACAGCAACATCCGCAGTCGGTGGAGGGGCGGCGATCCTGGCGGTCTGGCTAGAGTTTGCACGCCTCCGTGGAGGGGCGGGGGAGGCAGGTGGTGGGGAGGCAGAGGACAGCTTTGGGGCGGCAGCCCGAGTAGGGTTTCGACGCCTCGACTCCATATCACCAGATCAGGCTGAAAATGGGATAACACGCGATTTTAATAATCAGACGGTAGAAATGAAAAGATGCTATGACAGAAAATTGTTCCACACAGAAAATCACCAATCCAATGGGAAGGGCAGAAACATATTACAAATAAACAAATAAATTATATCTAGACAAGCACTTCAAAGCAGAATACTCATGACTATACAACCTATCCATGCCAGTTCCTTCATAGGCATTTACATGAGACCACGAACACAAGCAGCACACTAAATAACTAAATTATATCTAGACAAGCACTTCAAAGTAGAGTACTCATGACAACACAACCTATCCCACGCCAGTTCCTTCACAGGCATTTGCACGAGGCCACAAACACAGGGAGCACACTACACAACTAAGCTGCAGACCACTAAAAGGTGCCCCACCCCCAATGCCAAACACAACTATTTGGGGGGGGGATGGGGGGGGGCAAATTAATCCCAAATAAACCGTAGTATACTACTAGCCCCAAATCAAATCTTAGTCAAAGGTAAGTTGGATCCGACCCTGCCACAAAATGAACCAAAACAACTCAAAATCAAACACAGATCAAACTAAATGTGACATAAGTCAACCCTAATTCAAATTGAGTTAGGCTACAACAGAAAGGGATCAACAGATTCATAAGAGAAATGGGACGAATCACAGAATCATGAACCCTAATGATGGCAAATTAATCCCAAATAAACCATAGTATACTACTAGCCCCAAATCAAATCTTAGTCAAAGGCAAGTCTCCGATCTGACCCTGCCACAAATTGAACCAAAACAACTCAAAATCAAACAAAGCTCAAACTAAATGTGACATAAGTCAACCCTAATTCAAATTGAGTTAGGCTACAACAGAAAGGGATCAACAGATTCATAAGAGAAATGGGACGAATCACAGAATCATGAACCCTAATGATGAATCCACCGCCTTATAATCAGGAAGTACAACATCAAACCACACAAACCTAATGGATAATCTACTGCCAAAGAGACATCTACAACATCTATCGATGGCAAAAATTCAACGATTCGTATAATCGAGCAGAGGAGAAACGGCCAAATCAAATTCACCTGATGGCCTCACTTCAGAGCCTAGATCGAATAAATCGAATCCGCAATCAAACAATCAGCATCCGCCAAGGATTCAACGGGATTGGAAGCAAAAAAGCGTGGAGGGGGAAGTCGAATCACCTCAACGGAGCGCCTCACTTCACGGGTCAACAGGGACTGGCCGACTGCGAGCGCAAGTAGAAGTCAAAGCGAAATGTTCTCGGTCTCCGCCGACTGAGATCTGATCCTTGTCAATCGTTTGAAAATTTGCTTATCCGCACACCCCAATTTCAAAAGAAATCGAATTAGGGATAGGAATTTGGAGTTAGGGTTTGGGTTTGGAGCTACCTGTATCCTGCAACCCGAGGGGGCTTTGGGTAGCTCGCCAACCGGCAGTGAAGACGGCGGTGGAGGCGGGGGAGACGGCGGTGGAGGCGGGGGAGACGGCGGTGGAGGCGGGGGAGACGGCTGCGGAGCGGAGGCGGCGCGCCGCCGGAGCTAGCGGGTCGGGGATCCCAAGTGGGAGGTGGAGGCGGCAGGGGAGTCTAGGCCAAACGGAATAGTGTTGGGCGGCGGGGGTCGCCGGAGCCAGGCGGGAGGAGCAGCGGCGGGGGGCGCCGGATCCAGGCGGGAGGAGCAGCGGCGGGGGAGCACCGGGTGGATTCGGTGCGTCGTGCTCGTGCGCGCGTCGGGAGGAAGACGGAGGAAGAAAAGGCGGCGCAATTGGAGGGGGGGAACGTGGTTATGGGATTGGGATATGAGGACATCCAGATCCATGTTTGGTAATGGGAACCGGATATGCGGGACAATCGGGAATGGGAAAGGCTGTTGGGGACTTTGGGTTGGAAATGCTGGGTTGGTCTCCAGTCTCTCCCGGGTGCACGAGCGTGTGTGCGCATTTCATGTTCTTGTACTGAACAGTGCGCTGTGCGCCGAGTTGCCTGTGGTTATTTATACCATCTGTATTGATTATTTTATTCTAGTAATACCTTTTGCTTTGAGTGTTTTCTTCTTAGTTTCGTATTCATCTCCATGGCGAATCAAGAGTAGTTGTTATATGCACTGTTTTTGAGATGTACTTAATAGAATTTGAGATGTGCTGTTTTTCAAATTTTTGAGTCAGATTCTTGTACTTAAGGCTCCGTTTGGATGTAGATATTGGAGACCTTGGCATTGAATCTAGTTCAATACCAAATCAGGCTGGGCATTGAAATGGGGCCAATACCAAAGTCATTGTTTGGGTGTAGATGAAATTGCTAGACAGAATTGAATGAGTTGGCAAATACCGATTCATGTTTGGATGTACATATGCTGAAATTGGATTTGACATCACCTCGCCGTCCTCCATTCCAGCCACGCGGAGCTCGACAGCCACAGGGGAGGGGCGGCGCGGCTCGCCGGAGAGGGCAGGGAAGGGCGCGCGCGGTGAGGCTCGCCGGAGATGGGAGGGGCGGCGCGGCGCGGCTCGCCGGAGAGGGCAGGGAAGGGAGCGCGCGTGCCCGCCTCGTCGGAGAAGAAGAAGGGAGCGCCGGCCTCCTATGCGTCCCGCCTCCGCCACCCGTGCCCGCCGGCCATGAGGAAGAAGGGAGCGCCGGCCTTCTCAGCCTCGTCGGAGAAGCGTGGGGCACGGGAACGACGCCGAGCGAGGGAGCGCCTCCGGGCGGCGTGGGGGACCGGGGATGAGGAAGCGCCTCCGGGCGGCGCGGGGGTGAGGGAGCGGCGCCAGGCAGGGGGCCGCCGCCAGCGGGAGATGAAGGAGGGGCCCCGCCTATGGAGGAAGGAGAGGGAGGGCGAATCGGCCCGCTGGCGGAGGGAAGGAGTTGGGGGCACGGCTCGCCGTGGAGGAAGGTAGGGGAGGGCGCGCAGGGCGGCGAGTCTCTCCGGCTCGCCGTGGAGGAAGGAGACGGGAAGATTACGATTCCAGCGAATACGGAGGGTGGGAGCTCGATATCGAGGGCAAGCGGTTCACAACGTGATGAATACCGGTTGGCATTGAACATGATTTCCAATTCCCAATTCCAGAACATCCAAACATCGGCATTCGAGGGGTCTCAATACCAATTCCCAATTCCAAGATTGAATGTCTACATCCAAACGCTACGTAATGGAATTTGAGATGTACTGTTTTTCAAATTTTTGAGTCAGACCGCACATTTTTAAAGCATTGGATAAAGCTAAACTGAATGGAATCAGTAAGGTCAGATAGGGTGCTAGTGCAGCTTCTTTTCTACGAGGCAGAGCTTCGGAACCGTCCAATTATGGTTGTATACACGATGCATTCATGCAATTTGGTAGACCATGTGTAACAATGATTTCATTTGCTCACTTGGTCTAGGGGTCACTGAAGTTGAGAGTCGAGATTACTGAGCTCACCTTTGATGTTGGGTAGCACCCACTTTTGTTCACCCCTTGAGACAATTCCCTATTTGACACTATTAAAACCTTTCGTTTCTTTTTGTGGCCTGAAAATTTTTTCGTTTCTTATTTGACCTCAGTTTTAACTTTCATTCTCAAAATGACATTATGTTACCTTTTCCATCCCACTACCGTTAAATTCCACATAAAAGACCATTTTGCCCTTTGAAAGAAGTGACCCACCATCACCACCTTCTCCTTTGTACCGAGCTCCCCCTGATGCTTTGCCTTCCTCCTTCTTCAAGCTCCGCCTGCTGCCCTTCTCGGCGCAGACCTTGAAAGGTTGAAGCGTTGTTACCCCGGTTAGGGGCCGCTGTTGCATGTTAAATAGAGTTGGGAATAACCCCCACTGTGGTTTACAATTCACGGTAACAAACTCTTGGCTGTGATCCTAATTACATGGTGATAACTACAACAGATACTAACAGCACAAGAGTTTGTTCAGTCGTGATAAGATCAGGTACAACTCGGTTCACACTCCCCCTCAATCACACCTTTCCTAGGTTGAGATTGTGCCGAAAATTCTCCAATAGCTTGACTGGCAATGCTTTGGTGAATCCATCTGCAACCTGATCGTTAGTAGACACCAGCTTGATCTGAAGTAGCCCTTGTGCAACTCTTTCTCTTACAAAATGAAAGTCAACTTCTATATGTTTGGTTCTAGCATGAAACGCTGGGTTAGCTGAAAGATATGTAGCACCAATATTATCACACCATAGCCGAGCAGAGCTAGGAGCTTTCACACCAAGTTCCTTTAGCAAGGTTTGTACCCACATAACTTCTGCTGTAGCATTAGTCATAGACTTATATTCAGCTTCAGTGCTAGACCGTGAAACTGTGGCCTGCTTATGAGCACTCCAGGAAATCAAATTGGACCCCAAGAATACTGCAAAACCACCAGTTGACCTTCTGTCTTCTAGGCTTCCTGCCCAGTCTGCATCTGAGAATGCACTTACAAGTGTAGAGAGTGATCTATGTATTCTAAGGCCAAGACCAAGAGTGAACTTCAAATACCTCAGAATGCGCTTTACTGCTATCAAGTGTACTACAGTAGGTGAATGCAAATACTGGCATACCTTATTTACTGCAAAAGAGATATCCAGCCGGGTCAGTGTCAAGTACTGCAATGCACCCACTATACTTCTGTATTTAGTTGCATCTTCCGGTCCTAGCTTCTCTCCCTCAAATGCTGATAGCTTCTCAGAAACCGCCATTGGCATGTTTACACGTTTACAGTCCACCATGCCGACCTTTTTTAGCAAGTCCGAGGTGTACTTGTCCTGTGTCAAGACAATTCCTTCTCCATTCCTCTTTACCTCTATTCCCAAGAAGTAGTGAAGCTCTCCAAGATCTTTTAGTGCAAATTCTGACTTTAGATCTTTCAGCAGTGCAGCCGTGGCATCCTGTGATGAGCTAACCACAATGATATCATCAACATATATTAACAAGAAAATAGTGACGCCTCCTTTGTTGAAGTAGAAGAGGGACACATCTGCTTTTGACGGCTTGAACCCTAGGCTCTGCAGCTTCTCACTCAACCGAGAATACCAAGCCCGAGGTGCCTGTTTTAGGCCATATAAAGCTTTGTCTAACTTACATATAAAATGTGGATGGCCTTTGTTTTCATACCCAGGTGGCTACCTCATGAACACTTCCTCTTCAAGAACTCCATGAAGAAACGCATTCTGTACATCTAGTTGGCGAAGACTCCAATTGTTGGACACTGCAATAGAGAGTACAAGTCTGATAGTAGCCGCTTTGACTACAAGACTAAAGGTGTCCTCGTAGTCAATGCCATATCTTTGTTTAAATCCTTTGGCAACAAGACGTGCTTTGTAGCGATCAATTGATCCATCTGGTTTTCTCTTGATTTCATAGACCCATTTGCAAAATATTCTTCCCAGATTCAGGTGGAACTAAATGCCATGTTTTATTTTTGAGAAGGGCCATGAACTCAACATCCATTGCTTGTTTCCAATTGTCATCAACAAGAGCATCACGCAAACAACTTGGTTCTGTACTTGTAAGTGTAACGACCCGGAAAATCCAATCCTAAATCACGAGTTTTAAAAATCCTTATCGATGAGTTCCTCTGTTCCTAAATCCAAATCCAAACTCCCGATCTTCCCGTTGATCCAGTTTCCAGAAAAATCCGATCGTCCAAAAACCCGGAACCCCGTTCTCCTTTTTCCTCGATCCGCGCGTCGCGCCGGTCGACCGACCGTCGCGCGTGCTCCGACCGACGCCGCGATTCCCGCCGTCGTCCCCTTTTCCCTTTTCCCCTTTTTCTAATTTCTTTTTCCTTTTTCTAAATTTCCTTTCCTTTTCTTTCTTCCTTTTCTTTTCTTTCTTTTCTCCTTTTCCTTTTCTTTTC
This sequence comes from Alloteropsis semialata, assembly GCA_004135705.1. Lineage (NCBI taxonomy): Eukaryota > Viridiplantae > Streptophyta > Magnoliopsida > Poales > Poaceae > Alloteropsis > Alloteropsis semialata. The sequence goes on along the minus strand of CM014278.1, from coordinate 84,054,920 downwards.
TTCTTTTCTTTTTCTCCTCCTTCTCTTCTTCCTCAGCCCGCCCCCGTGCGCGCGCCCTCCTCCTTCCTCGGCTCGCTCTCGCCCGAACCTCCCCTCCTCCTCTGACCGCCCGCGCCCGAGCACCGCCCCCACCACCGCCGCGCCACGCCTGCCCCCGCGCGCTCTGCTCCGCCCTGTGCTCACACCACCTCTCCCTGCTCGCTCGCGTGCGCGCGCACACACGCCCGTGCGCCGTGCCGCCGGGCCCCCGAGCCCACACGCGC
>CM014278.1:84025543-84053657 GCA_004135705.1 Alloteropsis semialata | reverse complement strand
GCATTCCATCAGCTATGTCCATCACATAATTATTGTAATCACCAACCATACGCTGATGTGAAGGAATCTCTGTACGTAGTCTTGCAGCAGCGGGTTGTTTTTCTCCTTCGTTCAGAGTCCTGGCATACTTTTCACCATGTGGGCCGACAATAGTTCCATCGGCCATCAACAGAAAACCGTTGGCCAGTTTAACAGGAGGTGGTGGAGCAATCGGCATCTGTGGAGCAACGGTCATTGCATTATCTGCAGTTTCTTTGCCTCTTCCTGATCCTGATGCTCCTGCAGAATCTGCTATAAACACTGGACCCTTCAAGCAAATAGCATCGTCCACCGCCTTCTTGATGAGATTGTCCAAAGAATTCACCAAAGTGCCTGATTGGTTGATTAATGCATGATGAACAGCCTGGTGAATCATCTCCGTCATGTTGACTTGGTGCTCCCGAGCTTCAGTGGTCTTTTTGATCAACTCTGGATCCGGAAGAGGACCTTTGAGTATAGGACCTGAGCGATTACGCCCGAATTGGCCAAGGCACAGCTTCTCAAACGCATCAATCTGGGCCTGAACTGCATCCAACTGAGCTTTGGATAGATCGGCCTTTGTAACGGGCATGGTTACCTCAGGCGTCTTGTTTCTGTCGTTCTTAGCCTTCTCAGCAGCTTCTTTCTCAGCAGCAAGTCTCGCTGCAGTTTCTTGTTCAGCATCAGACGACGACATCTTGGATTTGTTTCTCGTGTCCCACCAGGCGTGCCAAAAATGTGTTGACGCGGAAAATCGGCGGTCGTATTCCCCGCGGTCAGCACACGAAGACCAGGGAGATCTGCTTCGCTCCAGTGCCAGTCCACACTCCAGTTCAGGTTCGCAGCGTGCCAGTCAATTTGACCTGAAATTGACAAAGGGATAAAACAGTTAAATTGCTCTTTGATTGTGCCGGCTCTATTTCAGACGATGGAGTAACGTCGAATTTTAGCCAAGACCCAATCAGACACGTATCGGCCGATACCAATCGGACCTCAAAATCGGACTTCATTGATGGCATCAATCGGACCGAGTGATCGGACCTCAATCAGACACCAAATCGGACCTCAGAATCGGAGCAATCAGGATCGGACCTTGATTGATATAACAGATCAGCCTTTGAATAATGAAATAAAGCATAAAACAAGGCCAATATGTAAAATAATGGATCAGCTATGTCTTGAAACAAGATATTAAATAATCACAGTATAAGCCGATACATTGTCCACCTTGTCTAGTTGCCAGTTTGACTCGTCTTATCGGACCATCTAACCAACCAATCGGACTATAGCCTTTTCAGAGAAATCTAGCTCCGATGTAGGGAATCTAGATTTCTCCAACTATGATCAGATCAGATAGCTAGATAATCAGACTCGATTCATCAACCTGTCAATTAAACAAGATGCTCGCACAGGTGTTGATCAGATTAAGCAAAATAAGCAGGTAAAACATTAACAGATTCGTTCTGATTCTAAGATATGCTACCAAATAATTAAGCAAGATCCAGCTCCGACGTAGGGAATCTACACCACACTTAACATTCAAATAGCAATAAGGCATAACCAAAGCTTCCTTTAACTAATCAAGATGAATCTAGCTCCGATGTAGGGAATCTAGACCAAGCATGACAATCAAAGATTAATCTAATCGTATTGTAAAGATCCAGCTCCGACGTAGGGAATCTACACCAGTACAATACTCAAAGAACAACCAGATTAAACCACAAAGCGGGATCGGACCTAGAACGATGCTGTAAGATAAATATTGCTTAAATCGGACCAAGACCAATGCTCAAAGGCGTAGATCTAAACCAATCTAGCAACTCCAACAAACCGCAAAGACTACCTTTAGTAACCAAGATTACTCTAGCTCCGACGTAGGGAATCTAGACTAATTTTGATACCTAGCTCCGACGTAGGGAATCTAGGCTTAAAGTGTAGTCCGATAAACGATAATCTGTTGAATAATCAATATTGATTTAGCTCCGACGTAGGGAATCTATATCAATCTTGATTATCCAGAGATAAATCGGTTGAACAGTATAAACGAGAAAGGGCGATGCGCCTCAATTCAAAGCCTATACTAGTTCGATAATTGACTAACTTACTGGTAAGCCGGAGATCAGAACTGATGCAGCCCGTCCACCAATGAGCTTCGTCGGTAACTACTACTAGGGTTTTTGGCGTGAAGCCGGGTTGTATTGATTGTGAGAATATTTTACAATGGACGAGGGTTCATATTTATACCTGGTCATGGAGAGTCCTGATCGGACAGACTAACTTGCGAACAAAGTAAACTAGCTTAACATAAAACGGGACTCTCAAACGCCTTCTGAAAAGGAAATAGTCCCCGTATCTGATACACTTCTTAGCCGACACGCCCTTCTTCCATCATCAGATCGAACTTCTTGTTTCGTCGGACTCCTCTTCATCTTCTGCATATCGGCTTCCTTCTCTTTCGGCCTTGACCAGTCAATGGGTTTACCAGCCTTACCTCGTCACTTCATGACTCAGCATATCTGGTGCGAAAATCTGGTGTCAACAACGGATAAGTTCCCTTTCTTCGTGGTGGCGTGTGCGATCTGCGTGTTGATAGACCGCACACGGGTTTGGGAGGAAAAGATCTCCATTGCTGCCCAGAGCTGTGCCGCCATCTTTGCCGTGGCGACCTGCACCATGACTTCGTGGCTCATGGTGGTGAGCAGATAGCTCAGCACCTGCTGGTCGAGTGCTACCCACTTCGCATATGCAGGGTTAGCCTCTTTGACGATCTTGTCGCCGATCTTCATGTCAACTTGCTTCGGCGGCGCCGCCTCCGAGCCATCGATGAAGCCCTCAAGTTAGGCACTGCGAATGGCCGGCGACACCTGGAGCTTCCAGAGACCGAGATTGTTCCTCGAGAGTTTCTCGGAGATGGGAAAGCCGAGCGGCAAGGCAATGGCTTGGCCGGCGGATGAGGAGCCAGGATTCGCCATGGTAGATGGATTTTGCGAGGCAGCTATAGGCTTTTGATACCATGAAAGGTTGAAGCGTTGTTACCCCGGTTAAGGGCCGCTGTTGCGTATTAGATAGAGTTGGGAATAACCCAACGTGGTTTACAATTCACAGTAACAAACCCTTGGCTGTGATCCTAATTACATGGTGATAACTACAACAGATACTAACAGCACAAGAGTTTGTTCACTCGCGATAAGATCAGGTACAACTCGGTTCACAGACCTCACCGCAGCTCACGCACCTCCAGGCCGCGATGCCCCCGCCTCCACGCCTTCTTCCACGTTCGCGCCGTCGTCACCGGCGGCAGCCCCGACCTACCCGTCCTCCATCTCTGTGCACCGGGAGCAACTTTCCCGCAACGGGGTCCGCGTCGTTGAGTTCCCCTGCGGCCTTGCAGCGGCGTCCGCGTCGTCGAGCTCCGCCCCGGCACATGGTCTCCGGGGCAGCTGGTTGTACCCCACGTTGAGCACCTCCAGGCTCTCCATGTCGCTGATGCTCTCGGGCAGCTCCCCACGAGCTCGTTTTGGCTGAGGTCCAGGCTTGAAAGTGGGTATTAACTAAGAATTAGTGGGTATGCAAGTGTCTTTACTGTGAGCACTATATGTGTGGCAATTCTTCATCAAAGCCACGAATTAATTGTGCAGGGATTTTTTAATCTTATCTTTGGTCGTGCGTATGCTGTGAAGTTTGATGTTCTAGTACATATATACTGAGTTAACCACGGTGATAGGCAGAGAGCTGGAAGAAAAAAATTCTGCCATCTGTATCGACCTCTTGAGCTTCTTGAGCTTGCCGATCTCCGGCGGGATGCAGGAGCTGATGCTGGTGTTGAGGAGGATGAGCTCCACCAGCGCGTCGAGGCTGAGCTACCAGCCGAACACGGCGTCGGGGAGCTGCCCGTCGAAGTTGTTGAAGCGCAGGTCGAGGTACTTGAGCGACGACAGCGAGGTGAGGAACGACGGGAACTCACCGGAGAGGAGGTTGTTGCTGATGTCGAGCTCGTAGAGGAGGCGCATGTGCTGCATGGACCCCGGCAGCGTGCCGTGGAGCGGTTGGAGTTGAGGTGGAGGAGCGCGACGTCGGCGAGGAGGCCGAGGTGGTCGGGGAGGAACCCCGCTGTAAGAGAGTAATTGGAGAAGAATGCTCAATCTTTATTCATCTCAAGAGGCATGTACATATACAGGCCGGCGGCCACAGGCAGGAACTGCCGATCCTAGAATCTAGGTACGTGGGCGCGTGGAGAACGTTACAACCGGATAAGCAACGACCGGGTCTAGCTAGCCACTGTTACAACAAGATAAACTTGGTCCTCTACACCCCCCCTCAGTCGAAGCATCGTGTTCACGAATGCACAGACTGTTCTTGAACTCCTGGAACAACGGCGATGCCAGACCCTTGGTCATGATGTCCGCGAACTGCTGACGAGAGGGAACCTGCAGCACACGAATGTGGCCAAGCTGCACTTTCTCTCTGACAAAATGAATGTCAAGCTCAACATGCTTTGTGCGCCGATGATGAACCGGGTTATCGGAGAGGTAGACAGCTGAAATGTTGTCGCAGTAGATGATCGTGGCCTTGTCGACGTGAACATGCAATTCTCGGAGGAGATTGCGTAGCCAGCAGCACTCAGCAGCCGCGTTGCCACTGCCCTGTACTCCGCTTCGGCGCTCGACCTGGAGACAGTCGTCTGCCGCTTTGACGACCAGGAGACCAAGGAATCGCCCAAGAACACGCAGTAGCCGGACGTAGATCGCCTGGTGTCCGCGCAGCCGGCCCAATCGGCGTCGGAATACACAGTAACAGCAAGAGATGGTGTTGCCGCAATGTGAATCCCATCGTCGAGAGTGCCGCGCAGATACCGCAGAATGCGCTTGAGAAGATTCCAATGAGCATCACGAGGAGAGTGCATGAACAGGCAAACTTGATTTACCGCATAGGCAATGTCAGGGCGTGTGAGCGTCAAATACTGCAGGGCGCCCGCGATGCTGCGATAGAATGTCGCATCAGGCAAGAGCTCACCATCCGTAGCAGAAACCTTTGGCTTGGTGTCGACGGGAGTGGAGACCGGTTTGCAATTGGCCATTCCTGCACGTTCGAGAATGTCCTCCGCGTACTGGGATTGTGTCAGGAAGAAGCCATTGTCATCGCGCCGAACTTGAACACCGAGGAAGAACCGGAGTGGCCCAAGGTCCTTGAGAGCAAACGAAGATTGCAGCTGCTTGATGATGCACTGAAGGAGATCATCCGAGGACGCAGTAAGAATGATGTCGTCCACATAGACAAGGAGATACGCGAGAGCAGCGCCACGACTGAAGACAAACAACGAGGAGTCCAATCCAGTGGCAGTGAACCCGATCTCACGAAGGCGCGCACCCAGACATTCGAACCAGGCGCGGGGCGCCTGCTTCAGCCCGTACAGAGACTTGACGAGTTGACACACGTAGTCTGGGTGTTCAGCATCCACAAAACCAGCCGGCTGCTGACAGAAAACACGTTCCGCCAATGAACCGTGGAGGAACGCGTTCTTGACGTCGAGTTGGTGCACCGGCCAATGGCAAGAGGCAGCAAGATGAAGAACGGTGCGGATCGAAGCAGGTTTGACGACCGGAGAGAATGTTTGGTGAAAATACACCCCGGCGCGCTGCGTGAACCCGCAGACGACCCACCGAGCTTTGCGGCGCTCCAGAGAGCCATCTGGATGCACCTTGTTCTTGAAGATCCATTTCCTAGTGATGACGTTGGCACCTAGAGGACGAGGGACCAGGGTCCAGGTCCCATTGGAGAGCAAGGCATCATGTTCTTCACGCATCGCAGTGAGCCACTCGGGATAACGCAGGGCAGCGCGAACTGATGTGGGCGGTGCAGAGGGCGCGGCGTCCGCGACGTGCGCGTATTTCGGGTTGGGCAGGTGAATGCCGTCGCGCGCCCGCGTGATCATGTGATGCTGGGGTGGAGCTGATGAGGACGGCGCAGCGGTTGAGGGAGCGGGCGATGCGGCGCAGGACTCGGGCGGCGTAACATCGTAGCGGGGGGAAGCATCGTGCGCCGGAGAAGTTGGTGCAGCAGGGACGGGCGCCGGGTGTTCGCCAGACGCGACGGGCGCCGGGTGTTCGCCCTGTGCGACTGGTGCCGCACTGGGTGGCGATGCAGCGGGTCCACGCGCGGAGCTTGAACCTGACGTAGACGAGTCCGCGTGTGGACGGGGTGAAGACGTGGCGGCGCGTGGCGTAGCGAGGCACGGTGTGCGCGGCGCACGGGGTGCGCGACGCCCGGGCGCGGTTACCACGATCGGCTGGAGCTCCCGGGGAGTGGGCGAGTGCGTCGAGGGACGAACAGCCGGAACCTGAAAGGGAAACACCGACTCGTCGAAGAAGACGTGACGGGAGATCAGTACACGACGGGACACCGGGTCATAGCACTTGTAGCCCTTTTGATCGGCAGGATAACCCAGGAAGACGCAGGCAGCTGACCGGGGCGCGAGCTTGTGTGGTGCCATCGCGGAGGTGTTGGGATAGCACAAGCAGCCGAACACCTGTAGGTGAGCATAGTCAGGTGGCACACCAAAGAGAAGCTCGTACGGAGTGTGGTGCTGGCGAGGTCGACACGGCCGCCGATTGAGAAGATAGGTGGACGTGGCCAGAGCATCAGGCCAGAAAGAAACGGGAATGGAAGCATGGAACAGGAGAGCTCGAACGCTGTCGTTGAGAGTGCGCAGCACACGTTCGGCACGCCCATTTTGCTGAGAAGTGTAAGGGCAGGTAAGTTGAAGAACAATGCCATGAGTAGCAAAGAAAGCACGTGAGGCAGAGTTATCAAATTCCTTGCCATTGTCCGTTCGCAAGCAATGGATGGGGAGATTGAACTGAGTGCGCACAAAAGCATGAAATGAAATGAGAGTAGGAAGCACATCTGATTTGTGACGCAGAGGGAACGTCCAGGTATAATGCGAGTAATCATCCAAGACAACAAGATAAAACTTGTAACCGGAATTGCTTAAGACAGGACTGGTCCATACATCACAGTGTAGAAGTTGAAAAGGAAAACTGGCAACATTATTGGACTCAGTGAATGGCAATCGCACATGTTTGCCAAGACGACAGGCATAACATGTGTGATTGTCAGACTTGGAACAAGAGTAACCAAAGGAATGTAAAATGCGATGCAAAGAGTCACGGCCAAGATGACCAAGCCTAGAGTGCCAGAGCTCGGTGTCCTGAGCCGCGAGAAGAGCTTGATGAGCGCCGTGTCCAGGTGGAGATGAACTGGTGTGAAGAGGATAGAGCTCGCCAGAGGAATCACATCGGAGCAAAGCCATCTTGGTTCGCAGATCCTTGATAGAAAAACCCCAAGGGTCAAATTCAACAGACACAAGGTTATCTCGGGTTAGAGCACGAACGGAAATCAAGTTCTTGATTAAGTGAGGAGCAATAAGAACATTGGTGAGTTGCAGAGGAGCAGCATTAGTAGAAAGAGTGGTATGGCCGGAACGAGCAGCAGAAAGGGAATGGCCATTGCCGACAAAAATTTGATGAGGAACAGTAAGGGTGAGGAGGATTGAAGAATACCGGGAGAGGAAGCCATGTGGGAACTGGCTCCGATGTCCAGGAACCACTCGCCACCTTGTGGTTGGTGCGTCGGCATGCCGTGGAGGGCGGAGAGCAGAGCAGGAGGAGCCGTGGTCGCAGATCCGGCGAAGGAGGCGTCAGGAACGGAGCCGAACGCCGCAGGTGCGCCGAATGCCGGGGAATGGCCATACCCCATGGGCGCGCCGAACGCCGTCAGCGCCTGAGGTGGAGTAGTGCCGGGACACAGGCCAAGCACACCAGGGCACGCCGGGTGGAATGGCCAGGCCTGGACGACGCCTGTCCAGGGGTTGTAGGCGGAGGACCACTGTGGCGCAGCCGGGTTGCCCGGAGCAGGAGGACGCGCCGCGTTCGACGAGGTGGAGCCGGAGGCACGGTTCTTGTCGAAGGCCTTGCGCTTTTTACGGCGATCGCCGCCACCAGAGGGCGAAGTAGGAGTGGACGGCGGGGGCTTGGACGGAGCAGAGCCGGCGCCGGAGCCGGCGGCGAGCAGGGCGGTCTGAGTCTGCAGCTTCAGCGATTGCGCGATGCGCGTTTCCTCCTTCTGAAGGAAGGAGCAGGCCTCGATGAAGGTCGGAGGCGGTTTCTGGCCGCCCAGCACCGTGATGGCCTGGCTGAATTTGGGGTTGAGCCCGCGGAGCGTGTTGACCACCAGCGCCTGATCGGTGACAGCCGCGCCGACGTCGTAGAGGGTGTCGGAGAGGTGCTTGACCTGAGCACAGTACTCCGCCACGGACATGTCGCCCTGATAGAGGTTGTGGAACTCCTGCTGGGCGATCACGGCGCGGTGAAGACTGTTGTCGAGGAAGAGGCTGGTGATTGAAGTCCAGACATCGTAGGCACAAGCGCGCGGCTTGAAGGCGTGATCCATGATGGACTTGGACACCGTGGAGTAGAGCCAAGAAACGATGCACGCATCGATCTGGAGCCATTCCGGATCATGGCGCATCAGCGCGGCGTCGAGGGTGCCGTCGACGTGGCTGGTGAGGGCGAACTTCTGGAAGGTGAGATCAAAGAAGGTTCTCCATTGCCGAAATTGGAAGAGTCCATGTCAAGGTGACCGGGACATGTCCATGAATGTTGAGGACGGCAATGGTGGAGGCCGACGGGGAGAGGGAAGCAAAGGGATTGCTGGAGAGCGTGGAGCCAGAGGAGGAGTGGTTGCCGGCCATGGCGATCAGTCGATCAGGGCAGCGGAAGAGGAAGAAGGATCGAAGAAAGCTGATACCATGTAAGAGAGTAATTGGAGAAGAATGCTCAATCTCTATTCATCTCAAGAGGCATGTACATATACAGGCCGGCGGCCACAGGCAGGAACTGCCGATCCTAGAATCTAGGTACGTGGACGCGTGGAGAACGTTACAACCGGATAAGCAACGACCGGGTCTAGCTAGCCACCGTTACAACAAGATAAACCTGGTCTTCTACACCCGCGATGCCGCCGTGGTTGAGCTCCACGACGGCGACGGTGAGGATGTGCGGGCCGTGGGCGAACACCGCTCGGGCCAAGCTCCGCCGTGGGTGAGCCCAGCGGGGGCGTGCCGCCGCGGGCGAGCGCCGTCCAGCCACGCTCCACTCCGGCCCGACGAGATGCATCTATCGCAGGCGGAGTCGAGGCAGAACGAGAGAGAAGAAGGAGAAGGTCACGCTGGTGGGGCCCACTAGGGGCAAAATGGTCTTTTCAAGTGACATAACGGTAGTTGGATGGAAAACCTAACAGAATGTCATTTTGAGAATGGAAATTAAAATTGAGGTCAAATAAGGAACGAAAAAATTTTGAGTGCCAAAAAAAGAATAACCGGTTTTAGTGGTGTCAAATAGGGAATTATCTCATGTTGATTAGGATGTAGCCTACCAACACTAGCACGTTTAGAATACAAGTGTCTCATGTGGAAATGCACATCAAAGTATATTGTTAGATCTAGCATTGTGGAGATGCAATGCTGAGTTCTATTTATGTTGATGTGACATAAGTTTTGCTTTTTCAAAAAAAAAAATCTTGGGTTGTGTTCGGAGAGAAGACCAATTTGCTTTGATTAGTCGTGGATTTATATTGCGGTATTTTGTTACCTGAATTTTATGGCAAAAAAATAATGCAGCTAATTGAACACAGGCACCAGAAATTTTTCTGGTGTGCTGTCATGTTGACTCTTTGGGAGAGGGGGCACGCTCTAGGGATGATTAGAATTTGGGTTGTAATGACAAAGCTGTATACCTAATGAAAGTTAACATGGTGTCGCATGAGAATGCTTATTTAGAAATTGCATCTTTACATTTAGTTTAGTTAACAAGGCAATCGTATGGCATCGATTTTTTTTTTCAAGTCCATTCCAGTGTATTCTTACAACCTGTTTCTGTTTCTATGTATTAACATCAGTCTTTACTCTTTAGACGCGAACCGGATGCGGCTTGCTTTTGGCGCCAGGCAAGGCGCCCGGCCGCGTGGAGGCATCGGAGCGCCTCTTGGGCCTTCGCAGTCTAAACTTTCTCGGCGTGCTCCGGGATTTTATTTCGTTCACCAGGGTGGCGCGCACATGGACAATCAAAATAGTCGGGTGCTAGACCGGCAGCATTCAAATGAGCGGTGCATCTACAATCAAAATAGTCGGGTGCTAGGCCGGCATGGGGAGGCGGCCGGATGTACTTCGTTGGGACAACAGTATCTGAACATGAACTAGAATGACATTGCCATGTCATGTTTGCTGCAGAGTCGATTGATATCAGTATACCACTACACAAACACAGCACAACAATACAGCATGCAGCAGCGGAGAGGGGGTTAGATTTTGTTCCTCCTTCATCTTATCACCACTTCTTTCTATTTTTCTTCTTTTTTTTTGTCTCTTCCCATCATCCTCTTCCATGGTTTCAGTGGAGTTTTGAGCAATGGGGGGCAGGTGCCAGGTCGGCAGCCCTCTCTTAGCTCCACCCACAAAGCATCTCCAATAGATTACCAAAACATCATGCTTATATTGTTTCGTCTTTTCTTACCAATAACTCTTTTTTGTATTTGGTAACCAGAACTGCAGCAAATTACTAAACCAACTTTAATAAATATGGTACTGAAATAAATCCCGTGAGAGAAACGTACGCTTTGATAATCACCAAATATGTTTTTGTAATGGGTCAGATAGGTAATATAGGTAATCTGCTGGATCACCTCATCGCCAAACAAATATGTTTTTTTTTTGTATTTAGAAGAGCAAATGAGCTAGTAATCTGCTCTAGCAGCATGTGCCCGTATAATCGTCAAAACGTATAATCGTCAAAAGAAGAACAGTGCAACGAGGGCACATTGGTACGAGTAGTATATAGGCGCTGTTTGGATCCACCAGTTATAAAATTTAGTACTACTGTTTATAACTTTGACCACTAATTAGGGGTATTAAATAAAGGCAGTTTACAAAACTACCTCCACAACCCCTGTGCTAATTCGCGAGACGAATCTAATGAGGCCTTTGACCACATGATCGGAGGATGGTTACTGTAGCATTACTGTAGTTAATCATGGATTAACTAGGCTCATTAGATTCGTCTCGAAAAGTTACGCTCATCCGTGAAGAGGTTTTGCAAATGGCAACGTATCAGGTGCAAACTAACCTCTCCGTGCAAACTATGCAAACCTCAATCTGGACCACATGATCTTGATCCAAGGGGGCGCGTAGAGAGAGGTGGGAGGGGGGATTTGCAAAAGTGATCTTGCTGTGATTAAGGGTGGGTGGTGATTTTGCAAATCCCCCCTCCCACCTCTCTCTACGCGCACCCTTGGATCAAGATCACGTGGTCCAGATTGAGGTTTGTATAGTTTGCACGGGGAGGTTGGTTTGCACCTGATACGTTGCCTTTGCAAATAGACTTCATTTAGTACTCCATGCAAGAAAGATTTCTTTTAACGCTAATTTTTAGCGGAGGAACCAAACAGCGCCATAGTGCCTATATACGTCCCTCGCTTCCATTAACCGCTCTTACAAATCGAAATGTGTGTTGCAGACAGCCTTCCGATTCTTATACGGATTTCAGTGCTGCGTTTCGCCCATACTGCCATTCCCATTATGTCTCTTGAAGGAAAGACAACATCGATTCTTCTTGGTCCCCTTCTTTTATCTCTTTTCTTTGATTGCCGTTCCGTCTGCTGCCTGATTGTGATTGAACCAGATCAACTAGGCACATGCGCCAGTAAGGCACTGCTGCGCTTATTACTCAGGCCCTGTTTAGATTCGCGAAATTGCACCAATTCAATCAAAAGGCAACGCAGCATTGAACTACGTGTCTCCTCTCTACTTTTTTAATTTCCAATGCATCTCCAATCATTGAATTCAATCGAATTCTCCCAATCTAAACAAGGCCTCGTTAGCAGAGGAATATAAAGCTAAGAAGGCTATCCATCGTTTCACACTGTGCTTTTTATGCTGCGACTGTCAGAACCCCAGGACATCATTTCGTTTAAAATCTTATCCACTTATATTTTAAATCAGTCATGAGTCCTGATAGCACACAACCATGTGCGAACGAAACGAAACAAAGCACTTTCGGCTATACACGTCACACAGTGTCATGGTTGTTTCATGGCAAGCGAGAGGAGTTCAGCCCGACATGTGCACGACAGCACGAGCACGTACCCGCTTCCAAATGGCAGGGTCCATCCTGAGCTTGAGCACTCGGATCGCCTGCACCTTCGTGGCCGCGTCGAAGCCGGTGGCGGCGTGGCGCTGCAGCCTGCAGGCGTCGCTGGCCACCAGCTCCGGCACGTACTCCGCCACCGTCCAGTTCCGCCCCGCGCCCGGGCTCGGTTCCTCCGCGACGCGGTCCAGGTAGAACATGATGGGCCGCCGGTGGCACGGCAGCGCGGTGGCGTTCGGCCCGGCCGCCTCCGGGCGCGTGTTCACCGTGAGCGGGCTCGCCGACCCGGACGACGCGCGGAACGTGCGCAGCGGCGTCTGCAGCTCGTGCGGCGGGACGACGGACGGGTAGAGGTGCACGTGCACCATGTAGCCCCAGGAGACGGACACGGATAGGTTGAAGCCGCCGCCGCCGCTAGAGCGCGAGCGGGTTGCAGCAGATGGACTGCTGCAGCGTGCGCGGCGGGACGCGTCGACCAGGGACCGGACCGCGTGCAGCCGCTGGAACGAGTTGGGCGAGGTCGGGCTGAGGCGGTCGAGGCGGTGCAGCGACACCAGCGGCGGCGGCGCCACCGGGTGCGCCGCGAGCAGGCCGTATACGTGTCCTTTCAGGTCCAAGCCGTCCCACGTACGCAACGAACAAAAGTGTGAGTGAATGACGCTTCCGTGCTTGTTCCCGTCTGTGCAGCGCCTTGTTTGCATTTTGTTTGTGGTCCGCAGAGGTTCATCCAGATCCAGAACAACAGCTCCATTGAACGGCGCGTCCTGCGCTTCTACCAACCGGAAAAGCAAATTCTGAACGAACTTGTGCTGTATCGATGAACACACGCGGACACGTTTGCCAGCAAAAACTGACATGAACATCGCAACCGCAGAGGTTTTGGAGCACGTCCAAAGGTTCACATTTCCTTTTCGTGAGCATGATGTGTCGTGACAAGAATCCCTCATAGCGACATGTGAGGTAACTGGCGCGAAAATTACCTGGTGGAAACCGGGCTCTCGCGTCAGCGGCACGCCGTGCTCGGCGAGGGATAGGCCTGGACGCGAAACGGGCATTGCAGAAGGTTGTGGCCGATGCTGTTCCGGAAGAATAATGTGGTGAAGTATGAGAGGGACAGCAGCATGAGTTCGTACAGAGAGCGCCGGCCTCCGGAGCCAGCTCCACCGTGTATTCTTGAGTGACGCCGGTGTCGAAGAAGACGCCTGGCACCGCGGTGGAAAAAACTCTGGTGCAGCCCGGCTGCATACCAATCGTGGTGCAGTCCTGCCCCTGATGGTCGACGCGTGGCGTGGTGCTTGAATCGACGTTGACACCCGCAGACGATCTGCGCAGGCTCGCACGCTCGGCTCGCTCAGGCTCAGAGCCGCGGCGACGAGTCTGTCGCCGATCTTGTTCGCTCCTTGGCAGCGACCATCCCGTAATTATCGTCCGGATTGTCTTCCTCTGATTTTAGATCGTGCCACGAAAGACAAGCGCCCATGGCAGAGGAACCCTAATACCAAGCGGCAAGCGCCGCTGCCGGAGCAGGGGCATGGCAACTGGCGCGATGGAGCATCTCCAACGGCGATAGATTTTTGCTGCAACCTTTTCGGACCTGCCAGATTTAGGACCGAGACTATATTGCCGTTCCTCCACCTAATGCTTATGCTTGAACAATTGTACTATTGCATACTTCGTCGTTCAATACAAGATGTCTCATCTAAAAGTCTTTCATAAAATCCTCCGTAAATGTCTTCACAAGTTAACCAAAATGTGTTGTATGCAGTGTGATCTTGTATTTTTATGGGCCGAATACTAAGGCCCTAAATGTCAAATCTGATGAGAAGTTTATGGGCTGAATACGGAGGATGCTACTTCTTCTGTTTGTGCTAAAGATCAGAAATATTTTTTCAAAAACTCGCGACAAGTATTTCATCAAAAAGAAGAAAGTTCTACAGCATACACGACCTCATACCAAAAAAAAAACAGAAAAGTACGCTGCTAAGAAACAGAAATTGATCTAAAACTAGACAGAGAATAGCTAGCCTTACTCCTGCGCACTTGCATCCAACTCGGTTTTACAGCAACTTTTTTTGGGGGTTTCTTTATACGTGTATGTGTTCTGACCTATTGGCATTACTGGTTGACAGTGGTATCAACTACTTTATGATTTGAATCCTTTGATTTCCTGGATTCGATCTACTGCAGTAACTGGATTCCCATCCCTGGATTTGACATGATCCAATGCTGGATTTTTCGTTCCAGTAGGCACACTCCACAGGTCCAACCCACGGAAACACTCGCCACTAGCAAATACAGGATCCCATGGTATCCGATCATTCAGCCCACCGGCTTGGCGCCTTGGCACGAGTACGCGTTTGCTGCTCTTGTTAACTATACGCGGGAACTGATGATAGAGATGGTTCCAATGGAAAAGGAACTTCACCATGAGATCCCAGCTCCCATGTCGAGCGAATTGTTTCTGCTTTCCCGTGCGCTCGCAGCACTCTGTTCTACGGAAACAGCAGCATCAGGCGCCGCAAGGTTATGAACGCCGTGCCAATGCCAAGGCAATTATCCTCCACGGCAGCGCCAGCCGCGGCAAAGAATGACATGTGGGCCTTGAGCTCTCGGGCCGTGCAATGTGAGGACCAATGGAGGTCACCCTTGGATGATGAGTGATTGACAACCGTTGAGTGGATTGATGTGTCTCTTGGCTCATGATGTGCAGGTGCAGGATGCGACATGGCGGCCGACGGCGCGCGGTGAAGGTCAGGCGCGAAAGGTCCATGCCGATGAACCAAGGACGGTGAAGGATGGACGAGTAGGCTTGGACCGAGGGACCCGAAGAGTCCGGCGGAGTCACGTGCGATCCGCATGGTGCATGGAAGAGCAAGAGTACACGGTGTGATGAAGACGACGTCGGTCGAGTCAAGCGGGACGGAGGCGTCAAAGGCTTGGCGGAGGCCGGACACGCGTCGACATCGAGGAGGTCGCGTGGCGGCCAAGCGGAGATGGACGGTTTGGATGGTTTGGGCCTCAAAACCACCAGGCAGGCAGGTTTGCCGGTTTGGGCCTCAAAACAGGGCGTCCGGTGCGGCCGGATGGCGGAATGGAGGGCACGTGGCGCCATCGCGAAGCTTGCGTCGAGACGAAGCGAAGTCGTGAAGGTCCCGTGTCCGTCCGATGAGTCTATGAAAAACTGGACAACTTTGCCCCTGCGGGGTATGTATCACTTAGGAGTAGTTTGGTCTTTTGGCCAAAGACTATATGTAGTGGGGGGCTGAAATTTTCAGCCATCTCTTTCTCCACCTCTTTATTTTTCTCTTAGTTTATTTTCTCTTTCAAGGCTAGAATTTGCTTAAATGAGAGAGGATTAGCTTAGAGAGTGATTACTCTAGGTTTAGTGCTCCAATCTAAAAGTGGGAGGATGAGGGAGGTTTCCTAGCCACGAATCTTGTTAAGATTTTAATCCATAATCATTCATGGTGGATTCAAGACTTGTCTCTCCCGTTTTTCCTTTTTAGCCATTTTCGGGCTATTTTTCTTGGATTTTTTTGTTCATCGGATTTGAGGCCGTTTCTTTCGACATTTCTTTGAGGGGATCACTCATAGGTACTGTGTGACCAATTTTCCCGTGATCTTTCCCCCTCAAACCCACGAAATCATCTCGGATTTAAAGTTCCCCTCTTCTTCTTCCTCTCGTGTTCTTGGCCGATTTCACGAAATTAGTGGGGAAGTCTTGATCTTTCTGAGAAGATCTTTTGGGAATAGACTCACCACGAAGTAGTGATGCTTCTGTCCAAGTTTCACGAAGATTGGATGTCGTTTGGTTGAGTTTGCTTGGTTCTTCAAATTTCTTCTGCGCCCAGGAAAAACCGGTGGTACCGGTTTTAGGCAAGTTGTTGTTTGCTCTGGTTTTCGAGTTGGAAAAGTTCTAGATCTTGTGTTTGGCCTCTGGAATTTTTGTGATGAATTTTGGAGGTCATTTGGTCTAGTTTTGGGATTTTTTTCGAGGTGCTCAGCAACTCCAGCAAATTCTGATGGCACTGGTTTTGGAAAACCGGTGGCACCGGTTTTTGGCTGGCTGAGCACAGGCAGTCTTCCGCTGTTTGCTCGTGTCGCTTGCTCGCTCGGTTTATTGGATTTTGGACTTGTTCCTAGTGTCAGTAGGCACTCAGTTGCTACGTGATCTTGGCAAGTGCTAGAATTCTCGCTCGTGGTGTGATTTGGGACATAGGCCCGTTCTCGATCGCGAGAATTTTGTGAGGCTCCCATTCACCCCCCCTCTGGTCGCCGTTTCGGTCCTTCAATTGGTATCAGAGCTGGTTAGGATCACTCCACCTTAACCGGCTCTGTGATCCAAGATGGCGACCGTTGAACGCTCTTCCTCGACTGCGCCTCCTTACTTTGATGGGACTGATTATCGATATTGGTCGATTCGCATGAGAGCCCATCTCCATAGTAAAGGAGCATCAGTCTGGGAGATCACTGTGGATACCACTTATGCTATTCCTGATGTTCGTGTTTCTCAAGCGGATAAAGACAGATTTCACGCCAACAGCAAGGCGGTCGATATCCTGCTTTCGAGTTTGAGTCGTGCTGAGTTTGATCGTGTTGATGACCTGGATGTCGCTCACCAAATCTGGACTCGCCTCAAGGAGGCTCATGAGGGGAACAGCCAGGTCAAGGCACGTCTGTTTGAGACCTACCGGCGTGAGTATGAGAATTTCTCTCATCTTCCCGGTGAGTCTACCGACTCTCTCTTTCAGCGCTTTCGAGCTATTGTGAACAAGATGAAAGCGAATGTCACCGTTCTTCCCTATACCGATCATGATAGTGCTTTGAAGCTCTTACATGCTTTGGATCGAGGTGTATGGGGAACGAAGGTTGACGCTATCATTGAGTCCACTGGCTATACAACTCTTACTCTTGTTGAACTCTTGTCTAAGTTGAAGTCTACAGAGGTTGATATATAGCTTAGATCCAAGCATGTGAACCCTACTGATCCTCATAGTATGGCTCTCATGTCAGGATCTGGACAGTCCTCTTCCTTGGCTAACGCTAACTCTTCCACCAAGTCGTTTGCCTTGTCTTCTTTGTTGACTGTTTCAGAGGAGCAGTTGACGAGCTGGAGGACGAGGAACTTGCCTTGATCACAAGGCGGTTCATGCGCTTCAACGACAACCGCAAGAACCGGCGGAAGGGCCACAACAACTGCTTCGAGTGTGGGAAGCCCGGCCACTTCATCGCCGACTGTCCGAGGAAGGACAAGTCCAAGGACGGGTACGACTACTTCAAGCACAAGTACAAGGAAGAGAACGACTACAGCAAGCACAGGCCAAGGGACAAGAAGAAGAAGAAGCACGTTGACCGCAAGAAGGCCAACGCACGAGCCTTCATCGCCTCCCTCAGCGACGTCGACTCCGACACAGAAGATCAAGCTGATTCAAACTCAAGTGAGGACGATCGCAAGGAGAAGAAGAAGGACGCCAAGAACGTCACCGGTCTCTGCTTCTACTCCGAGAAGAAGCGTGGAGGGTACTGCGTCATGGCTCTCAACGCCGATGACAAGAAGGACGACATGGACAGCGACTCCGAGTCGGAAACTGAGGTACCTCAAACCCATGAACAACTTCTTCTTGAGAATGATGAACTGAATGATTGCTTGGTAAATCAAGACAAGCTGTTGAAAAGGACCACTCGTGAACGATCCGAGCTGAAGGCCAAGCTTGAGAATGCTTTATTGGAACTAGAACTGCTTAGGGCTGCTCCTACTGTTTCTGAAGTTTTTGAATGTGATGAATGCTCAGTTTATATGGTTAGTCTAGCTTCTTTGCAATCTAACTATGCCTCTTTGATTGAGGAACTAGATTTGGCTAGGGCTGATTTAGATGAAGTTAAGACTAGACCTATGTTACTTGGTGCTTGCAAGTCTTGTCCTGCTTTGCAAAGTAAACTTGATGATGCATGTGCTAGGATTTTAGAGCTTGAAAAATCTGCAGTTTTAGCTAAGTTTAAAATTCCTGAATGCACTGTATGTTCTGCACAACTTGTTGAATTGAATGATGCCAAGTTTGCTTTGGATCTAGCTGAGGATGAGAACACCTACTTGCGTGTTATTCTGAGTTGGGTCTCAAGTAGGGAACCTCAGTTGGGTATGATGATTCAGCAGTTCAAGAGAGCTGATGGTTTTGGGGTTGGGAGTGTGCCTTATGACAAGAAGTGGAACTGGTTGTATGAGAAACTTGATGAGTGCCGAGGGGTGATTCTAAACAAGAAACCAACAGAAGCCAGCACCTCTAAGCCACCCATTCCAAGTGAGAAACAAACCAGTCCCATGAGTGAGGAAAATCCCAAGGATGGAGTGTTCATTGAGCCACCAAGACACCCACCTAAGAAAGCTATCTGGGTAGAGAAACCAAACTTCCTTCGGAACAAGCTAGACACTCTTCCAGATATTGCTAAGGAGCGCCCTCCACCAAAACCAAAAGCAAAACCCCAACCAAGAGTGAATCCACAACCCAGAGTGAACCCTCAACCAAGAGTGAATCCCAACAGAGAGTGAACCCACAGCCGAGAGCAAACCAACAGCCAAAGGAGCGTGTGAGGTTCTTCTGTGAGTTCTGTCACAGGGATGGTCACCTTGAGGAGTTCTGCTTTCGCAGGAAGAAAGCTTTGAGGCGTGAGCGTGAGTGGGGTAACCAGGACATGTACCACCCTTCCCATTGTGTACATGAGTCTAGGCCAGCTCCTTTGCCTCGTAGTGGTAGACGTGAGTTTACCAGGCATGATCCAAGGCCCCCTCTGTTTGCCTTTGGACAACATGGCCTTGGTTACTCATCTTGGAGGTTCCACGGACCTCGTTACCCTCCTTTCGGGGAACGTCCTCCTCCGATGAGACGTGAGTTTGTGGATTGTGCTTACCCTAATTTTGAGCAGATGGCTCGATACTGGTACTATACTGGTTATACTAACCCCAGTGTCGAGATATTTGCTCATCCTTACTCTTACCTTTCATACTGAACAGGTCGGAGGCCTGGAGAACACATGGCTCATCGACTCCGATTGTTCTCGTCACATAACCGGTGATCATAGATGGTTCTCCAGCCTCACCCCAGCGATGACCAAGGAGTACATCACTTTCGGGGATAACAGCAAAGGTAAGATGTTGTCGGTCGGTGCCATCAAGGTAAGCGATAACTTCATGTTGAAACAGGTAGCTCTTGTTGATTCGCTTGGTTTCAATTTGCTCTCTGTTTCGCAACTTTTTGATGATGGCTTTGAGGTGTGCTTCAAGAAAGGTGCCCATCGGATCTTAGACTCTCGAGGCGATCTTGTGTGTATGATCGTGCCCGAGGTCAAGTTTTTCGTGTTGACTTCTCTAAGTCTTTCGATCTCTCTCGTTGCCTTGTTGCCGATTCTTCTTCTTCTGAGCTCTGGAAGTGGCATAGGAGGTTGGGTCATTTGAGTTTTGACTTGCTCACTCGTCTGAGTGCTCTTGACCTTGTCCGAGGATTGCCCAAGCTCAAGTTTGAGAGGGATCTTGTTTGTTCTCCGTGTCGTCATGGCAAAATGGTTGCTGCTTCTCACCCACCTGTAAACCAGGTGATGACTGATCATTCAGGGGAGCTGTTACATATGGATACTGTTGGTCCAACTCGCGTTTGTTCAGTTGGTGGAAAGTGGTATGTCCTTGTTGTGGTTGATGATTTTTCGAGGTATTCTTGGGTTTTCTTCATGGAGTCTAAGGAGGAGGCTTTTCCTTTTATTCGAGATCAGATCTTGAGGTTGAAAAATCGGCGACCAAATGATGCCATGAGAGCGATTCACAGTGACAATGGCACGGAATTCAAGGATGCTCGTTTTGATACCTTTTGTTGTGATCATGGTCTTGAGTACCAGTTTTTTTCGCCTTATGTTCCTCCTCGGAACGGTGTTGTTGAGTGGAAGGATCAGACCCTTGTTGAGATGGCTAGGACGATGCTCGATGAGCATAGGACTCCTAGGAAGTATTGGGCCGAGGCCGTGAACACTGCTTGCTATATTGCTAACCGAATCTTCTTGCGAGCATTCATGAAGAAAACCTCATATGAGCTGATGCATCGTCGAGCCCCAAGGTGAGTCACCTAAGAGTATTTGGTTGCAGGTGCTTCATCATGAAACAAGGTAATTTGGACAAATTTGAGTCTCGATCATCCGATGGTATCTTTCTTGATTATGCTTCTCATAGTCGTGCTTATCGTGTACTTAACCTTGAAACCAACCGGATCATGGAGACATGTGAAATTAACTTCGATGAAACTATGCCTTGCACAACCCCTGTCTTTGAGCTTGCAGGTGATCATGAAATGGGGCAAAGCATCTTTGAGGAAGAGGTTGAACTTGCAGATGGTGGTGATGAAGATGAGGATGTGATCAATCATCCTCCAGCTGTTGCACCTATACCTTCCACTTCGACTACATCACTTGATGGTCCAGATCCTACTTTCACTACACCGGGCCATCAAGATGTACCACTACATGATCAAGATGAAGAAGATCAGGTTGACACAGCTGCTGTTGAGGGGGAGGCTACTTCAGAGCGTGAAGCTCCACGACATATTCAGCGTCGCCATCCACCTCAGCAGATGATTGGTAACTTACATGATCGTACCACCAGGCACGAGTCTAAGCACATTTCACACTTTGCACATTCTGCATTTGTTGCCTCTTTTGAACCCCGAGATGTTGGACACGCTCTGTCTGAACCAAACTAGGTCAATGCCATGCATGAGGAGTTAGAGAACTTTGAGCGAAATCGAGTCTGGGTGTTAGTTGAACCTCCACCAAATCGCCATCCTATAGGAACCAAATAGGTTTGAGATAGGTTCAGTTGATAAAACTCTTTTTCTCCTCAAGTAAGGCAATGACACTTTGATCGTTCAGATTTACGTGGATGATATCATCTTTGGTGGTTCTTCTCATACTCTTGTTGCCAAGTTTGCAGATACTATGAGCAGAGAATTCGAGATGTCCATGATGGGTGAGCTGACCTTCTTCCTCGGGCTGCAAATCAAGCAAAGCCGAGAAGGCACCCATGTGCACCAAAGCAAGTACACGAATGACGTGTTGAGAAGTTTGACATGGCTGATGCCAAGCCTATGTCAACCCCCATGGCGACAACGATGGCTCTGGATACGGATGAAGATGGAGAACCGTGGACCAGAAGGAGCACCGGAGCATGATCGGCTCCCTCTTGTACCTGATAGCTACGAGGCCGGGCATACACTTCGTCGTGTGTCTGTGCGCTCGTTTTCAAGCTTCACCAAGAACCTCTCATCGCCAAGCGGTGAAGAGAGTCATGAGGTACTTACACTTCACTCCTGACTTTGGTTTGTGGTACTCTGCCTCCTCGACACTCACACTCCGCGGATACTCCGATGCGGATTTTGCTGGGTGTCGGCTGGACCGCAAGTCCACATCTGGAACTTGTCAATTTCTCGGTTCTTCTTTGGTCTCTTGGTCTTCCCGCAAGCAATCCAGTGTAGCCCAATCTACCACCGAAGCCGAGTATGTTGCCGCTGCTAGCTGCTGCTCTCAACTGCTTTGGATGCTTTCCACTTTGAGAGATTTTGGTCTATCCTACTCGAGAGTTCCTCTCTTGTGCGACAGCACAAGTGCCATAAGTGTAGCCAAGAATCCAGTGCTCCATTCCGAACCAAACACATAGATGTGCGCTATCATTTCCTGAGAGATCACTACGAGAAAGGAGACATAGATCTTTGCTACATTGACACCCAGAACCAACTAGAAGACATCTTCACAAAACCTCTAGATCAAGCCACTTTTGCTCGCCTGCGTGGGGAGTTAGGAGTGTGTTTTCCTTTCTGAGTTGGTTTCTGGAGGGGGGGTCTTTCGCTTGTATCATATTGTATCATATGTTTTATGCGTTTGCGTATCATGTTTCATATCGCATATGTATGATATCTTGCACTAGATGAGCTTCTCTTATATATCCTGAGTATTTGCTTATGCTCTTAAGAACTAGAGCATAGGATTGTGGTGATTTTGCAATGTGCTGCTTATGCTCTTGATGATATTGTCATAAGAAATCTTGTGAGCTAAGCTTGTTTATAAAAATGATTCTTGAATGCTTATCACCCATGAGTAGTCTTTTGTCATGCGCTGCTCTTGCTTGAGATGCTAGGTTGCGCTAGCTTGTACTCGGGCGACTTATTCTTTGCACATGGCTTATCATTGTGCTTGCTTTGCATCATCTAGGGGGAGCATGTTTTCTGTGCTTCACTTGTGTCAAAGGACACCTCATAAACCTTCGTTTTATATGTGCTTAATAAAAAACTAAAAGTAATATAAAAATATGGAAGATAGCAAATAGTATGCATGAAAATGCTATTAATCTATGTTGCTCATTTAAAATCATCACTAGGTTACTCTACTGTTACATGTGCTTGCCATAGAAGTAGTCTCATGGTCTCAGTGAGTTTGAAAATGAGTAGGAATGTCTTGCAAGTGTTAGCAATGATCTTATGTTGAGAATGTGTCATCTTTATATGAGCTTTTGTGATCTAGTTTGACCTTGCTCGAGTTATCATGGCTAGACTTTTGCTCATGTGATGGTATCCTTTTTAAAATATTAAAATCTAAAATTCTACCTAAGCCTCCTGATTCTATTATAATATCCTCATGTCGGCTATTTGTGCTTGCTTATGATCTGCTTCTTTGTGCTCTAGTTCATTTGTAGCATTTGTAAATGCTTTGTGATATATTTGAGAAGCTTGATAGTTCTTGCACTTCATAGCATGCATTGTATTCTCTCATGTCTTCCTTGATATTTGCATTGCCAACAAGGGGGATAAGTTTATGCTGCATTTGCTCAAAAGGGGAGATGTTCCTGAGATTGCATGTATTTTGGGAGATAGGATGCATTTAATCAGGGGGAGTACATTGTTTTCATGCATATGTTCAGGGGGAGTTTGCTCTTTTGTCGGTCGCGTTGAGCTTTTACCTCTTCTTGAGGAGCCGGCGGTTGTTTGAGCTTTCGCTTGTCACATGATTGGTGTTGAGCCCTTTCTGCCTCTTCTTGAGGGATCATGTGTTTTTGTCTCTGTTGTGTCGAGCCATTGCCCTTGTCTTAGGGGACTGAGACCTCTCATCTCAAGTGATCTGTTCTTTGCCTTTGATTGGTTTTTGATCACTTGGATGAGCTCTTTCTTTTTCTTTTCTGTTCTCGTTCTGTTATTTTCTTCAAGTCATTTATGTTGGGTATTGTCAATACACACATCAAGGGGGAGATTGAGGACCAATGGTGGTCACCCTTGGATGATGAGTGATTGACAACCGTTGAGTGGATTGATGTGTCTCTTGGCTCGTGATGTGCACGTGCAGAATGCGACATGGCGGCTGACGGCGCGCGGTGAAGGTCAGGCGCGAAAGGTTCATGCCGATGAACCAAGGGCGGTGAAGGATGGACGAGTAGGCTTGGACCGAGGGACCCGAAGAGTCCGGCGGAGTCACGTGCGATCCGCATGGTGCATGGAAGAGCAAGAGTACACGGCGTGATGAAGACGGCGTCGGTCGAGTCAAGCGGGACGGAGGCGTCAAAAGCTTGGCGGAGGCCGGACACGAGTCAACATCGAGGAGGTCGCGTGGCGGCCAAGCGGAGATGGACGGTTTGGGTGGTTTGGGCCTCAAAACCACCAGGCAGGCAGGTTTGCCGGTTTGGGCCTCAAAACCGGGGGCGCGTCCGGTGCGGCCGTGTAACGTCCCGACCCCCCGGGTCTGGGCCCGATTACGCCTGGCAGCTCTCTAGAATCTCGAGAATGCCCTCACAGACCAACACATGTCTTTTCTGCGCACTTTGTCCTCACTCATGCGCACCCGGGAAAAACTTCCCGGTCGGTCACCCATCCCGAAATTGCTCCAGGGCAAGCACGTTTAACCTCAGAGTTCTTTCGGGATGAGCTCCCGGAAAAGAAGTTGCAACTTGTTAGTATGAGTATTCTATCAATCCTATTAAGCCTTGGGCCGGGATGTCACATCCTCCCCTTCTTAGAAGACCGACGTCCTCGTCGGTCAACCCCAAGCCAGGAACGTCCTCTCTTGGCCACGTCCGTGTGCCCAGTGCCAGCGCATGTGCCATGCTGTGTGACCACTCTGGGCTCACACCAGCCATGCGCACCATGCCTGCGCAACTGCGACCCCACGCGCCCGTGAAACCGCGAGAGTCGGCTCTGATACCAATTGTAACGTCCCGACCCCCCGGGTCCGGGCCCGATTACGCCTGGCAGCTCTCTAGAATCTCGAGAATGCCCTCACAGACCAACACATGTCTTTTCTGCGCACTTTGTCCTCACTCATGCGCACCCGGAAAAGACTTCCCGGTCGGTCACCCATCCCGAAATTGCTCCAGGGCAAGCACGCTTAACCTCAGAGTTCTTTTGGGATGAGCTCCCGGAAAAGAAGTTGCAACTTGTTAGTATGAGTATTCTATCAATCCTATTAAGCCTTGGGCCGGGATGTCACAGGCCGGATGGCGGAATGGAGGGCACGTGGCGCCATCGCGAAGCTTGCATCGAGACGAAGCAAAGTCTGAAGGTCCCGTGTCCGTCCGATGAGTCTATGAAAAACTGGACAACTTTGCCCCTGCGGGGTATGTATCAACTTAGAGGTAGTTTAGTTTTTTGGCCAAGAACTACATGTAGTGGGGGGCTGAAATTTTCAGCCATCTCTTTCCCCACCTCTTCATTTTTCTCTTAGTTTATTTTCTCTTTCAAGACTAGGGTTTGCTTAAATGAGAGAGGATTAGGCTTAGAGAGTGATTACTCTAGGTTTAGTGCTCCAATCTAAAAGTGGGAGGATGAGGGAGGTTTCCTAGCCACGAATCTTGTTAAGATTTTAATCCATAATCATTCATGGTGGATTCAAGGCTTGTCTCTCCCTTTTTTTCTTTTTAGCCATTTTTGGACTATTTTTCTTGGGTTTTTTTTGTTCTTCGGATTTGAGGCCGTTTCTTTCGGGATTTCTTTGAGGGGATCACTCATAGGTACCGTGTGACCAATTTTCCCGTGATCTTTCTCCCTCGAACCCACGAAATCGCCTCGGATTTGAAGTTCCCCTCTTCTTCTTCCTCTTTTGTGTTCTTGGCCGATTTCACGAAATTAGTGGGGAAGTCTTAATCTTTCTGAGAAGATCTTTTGGGAATAGACTCACCACGAAGTAGTGATGCTTCTATCCAAGTTTCACAAAGATTGGATGTCGTTTGGTTGAGTTTGCTTGGTTCTTCAAATTTCTTCTGCGCCCAGGAAAAACCGGTGGTATCGGTTTTAGGCAAGTTGTTGTTTGCTCTGATTTTTGAGTTGGAAAAGTTCTAGATCTTGTGTTTGGCCTCTGAAATTTTTGTGATGGATTTTGGAGGTCATTTAGTCTAGTTTTTCCCGAGGTGCTCAGCAGTTCCAGAAAATTCTGGTGGCACCGGTTTTGGAATTCTGGTGGCACCGGTTTTGAAATTTCAGTGGCACCAGTTTTTGGCTGGCTGAGCACAGGCAGTCTTTCGCTGTTTGCTCGTGTCGCTTGCTCGCTCGGTTTATTGGGTTCTGGACTTGTTCCTAGGGTCAGTAGGCACTCAGTTGCTACGTGATCTTGGCAAGTGCTAGAATTCTCGCTCGTGGTGTGATTTGGGACATAGGCCCGTTCTCGATCGCGAGAATTTTGTGATGCTTCCATTCACCCTCTTCTGGTCGCCGTTCCGGTCCTTCACACTGGATCATCGTGGGCGCCGTGGTGGCGGCGGTGCTTCTGGTATTGTGCGTCGTGGCTTGCTTCGTCCGGCGGAGGAGGAGGCGGCGCCGGCGCCGGCCTCAGCTACCACCACCGATCGTATACCACAAAGGTATAATATGCTCGATCTAGATGTACAAGCATCGGCTCGGCATGTCCTTGTGAATCGCAATTTGTTAACATCTCGCTTACTCGCGCGCGTACGCGTGGGGCGCGTGGCGTCTCAGATGGCCCGCCATGGCCGGTGCTTCAGGAGGCGACGCCATCGGAGTACTACTTCGCGCAGCAGCAGCGCCCGACGCCTCCACAGACCAGCGGCACGTTCTCGGACGCGGGAACCGACCGCCTGCATTCCATCGACGTCGTCACCGAGCTGCCAGCTCGCGGCTCGCACTCGTACGAGCAGCTCGCGGCCGCGACGGACGGGTTCGCTCCCGGCAACATCATCGGGCAGGGCGGCTTCAGGTGCGTGTACAGGGGCAGGCTGGACGGCGCCGAGGTGGCGACCAGGAAGCTCAAGACGGAGAGCCGGCAGGGCGACGCGAGTTCCGGGCGGAGGTCGAGATAATTGTTATAAACGAGGACGAATAAACGATGAAGAAGAATAAATTAAATCGCAGGGGACACGAGATTTAACGTGGAAAACCCTTCCAATGTGAAAGGAAAAAACCACGGGCGCCAGCCAGCAACACTTCACTATCAAGAGTCGGGTTATAACGCCGAATGGCGGCTTACAAGAAGATAATAAAATTAATCAAGGAGAAACCCTAATCGGTTATATATGCTACGTACCGCGGGGGCAAGCCCCCGCACCCCCAGGCGTTCCTAGGGCGCACGCCAGATGGGCCACTTCTGCCTCTGCTTTGCTCCGTCAGAAGTCGGTCTTTATTGTGCAATTGAATTTACAATCATCAGCCGCGTGCACCACCGGAACCTTGTCTCGCAGGTTGGCTACTGCATCTATTCCGACGAGAGGCTGCTGGTGTACGAGTTTGTCCCCAACAAGATACTCGACTCCCATTTGCAGGGTGAGTAAGCAGAGGTTATTTTGGGCTTTTTTTTTGAACGAACGACACTCGACGAGTGCGTTTCTATTGATATAGCAGAAAAAAATACAAGATTATGTCCCTGGGAGGCCATAATCAGGCAACAAAAAAGAAAACACACGAAAAAATCACCATTGGTGGGTTGGATTGGGACATCAACGCGCACCGAACTCAACTCAACTCCAGCAAAACTCGGGCCGGTCGGATTGGGGCATCGACGCAAGCCACACAACTCATCTCCACTATACAACTCTGCCGGTCGGATTGGGACATCGACACGGACCTAAACAAACACTCGCGGGCCGGTTGGATTGGGACATCAACACGGCCGAGCCACCACACACGACGACGATAACGGAGAAGAAACATCAGCAGCTTCCACCCACATTCCGCACCCTTGCAGTCATCAAAACCTCCAGCGTGATCCGACGCCGAACGAGAAACAATGAGGGTAGACACCACCACGCCAAGAAGGCCGCCGCCATGCAGGACCCTTCGCCGTCGTGCCGCTGCAGCAGTACAAACCACTCGACAGGATGAAAAACCCCGAGTCCGAGCAAACACGACGCGCGGGGGCCACGCCACATCCGCCGTCGAACTCCTCCTCTCTCGTGCGCGGGGGCCACGCCACGCCCGCCACAACGCTCCACGCTCCGGACTCGTATAAGAAGTAGCCGTCGAGATGGCGAGCAAAGCTGCCCCACCCCCAATGAACAGCAACAACAATCGAACCGCCGCCAAGGTTTGACATCAACACGTTGCTTCCCCCTCGCTTGAAGCCGCCGCCGTCCAACCAGCAGCCCAAGAATGTCGCTTGCGCCGGTTTCCACCGTTGTACCGCACCGGGAAGGTCCAGCCGTGCTGAACCGCCCGCCGCGATCCGCTGCAAGCCGAGTCGTCCCTCGTTGCCGTTGCCGCAAGCGCCGTCCACGAACGTTGTCCCGCGTCGAACTGACGGTTGCAGAGCAACGCCAGCCGCCGCGGTCCGCTGCGAGCAGCCGAACGGCAACCAAACGACGACCCTTGGCCGCCAACAAGAAGGCAGCAACCTCGACGTGAGGGGATCAACACCCTTCAGGCATGCCGAACAGCGGG
>CM014278.1:84011962-84024543 GCA_004135705.1 Alloteropsis semialata | reverse complement strand
TTATTACTGGCTGACACGGGGCAGGATGCATGTAGAGTAATGGACGGTACGGAGATCTTCTAGGGCCATGTTCGTTTGGCCGGATCAAAAAATTGATCCGGATTACCGTCGCCCGCATGAAGCTCTAAACGAAGTTTATTTGCAAAACCTTTTCACAGATGAGTGCAACTTTGCGCGACGAATCTACTGCACCTAATTAATCCATGATTTGCTACAGTAATGCTACAGTAATCATCCTCTAATCATGCGGTCAAAGGTCATTGGATTCGTCTCGCGAATTTGACAGGGGGTTGTGGAGGTAGTTTTGTAAACTGGCTTTATTTAATACCCTTAATTATTGGTCAAAGGTGCATTTAATGGGGGATCAATTTTTTGATCCCCAAACGAACACGCTCTAGGCTGCCTTGTCCTGCCTCTCAATGATGTGTGTTCTAGTAGCTCTTCGGCCACACTCGCGTCAGCGACTTTGGGGGTGTTTAATTCCGGTGAAAATTTTTGGTGAAAAATTTTGCAAGAGAATTTTACCATTTAGGAGTACTAAATATAGACTAATAATAAAACTAATTACAGATCTCACCTAGAAATCGCAATTAATCTATGATTAGTGGATGATTAGTGGATGGTTATTGTAACATCACTGTTGCAAATCATGGCCTAATTAGGCTCATTAGATTCGTCTCGCAAATTTATCTGGGGTTATGGAATGAGTTTTGTCATTAACACATGTTTACTACCCCATGCATGTAAGATTTCTTTTGGTGAAAAAGTTTGGGGAATTGAACACCTCCTTTTCTGTGCTCAGACATGTGGGGTCGGTTTCGTAAAACTCAACAGCTCGTGCTGGCCAGTCATTTCTTTTGATGGCCTGAAAAGCGGATGAATATGACTATATACTAGATGAGTCCCATCATGCAAGGAAAGAAAAACACTCTGACAACGATGAGTCAAGACACAAATCATCGGCAGGCCGAAGAACGCTGCGCGACAGGTTCGTCGCAGACCCTCGACTTTTTTGTTTTGCTATTGTGATCGCCACGGGTCTCGGCATTTCCGCCAAGAAAATCTCAGAGCATCAATACGGCAAGCTATCTTTCAGATGCATCCATGGAATCACGCGGGAGCAATCAGACTGTCTCTCCTCTCTTTCAGGTTCCGGGCTCGTGCAAGGCGCCAGGCGAAATAGTAGCATTGTTCAGGAAGCAACCCCGTTCCATCAGTCAGCGTACGCGCACGACTCACAGCCGGCATGCAGGGGCTGCCTGCCTGGCAATCTGGCATCGCCCTTGCTTGCTTTGGGACCACGACAGCCGGCTTGCCGGTGCCCGACGCGCGGCCGCTCGCCACGTAAAGCCGGCACGACGGCGACAGCCCGCAGCGCAATAACCCATCGCATCCCGGCTCCGATCGCGAGTCGGGGAGCGCAGGATCCGGCGCCGCGATCGCGCACGGAGGAGGTGTCGCGGGCGCGGGCCGGGGGATGCCGCGACGTGTTCGGCGGGCCTGGCCCGGGACCTCGCTGTCACGGGGATCGCGCTGTTGGGACCTCGGATTCGCGCACGAGATTTTTCCCTTGGGCTTTTCTTTCCCACTCTACTCCGTATCTTTCTTTCTCGCACAAACAGGCGAGGCTTTTTCCCCCCCTCCGGGATGGTCCTCGCGATGAGCTTGCACTTCAAGTTCTGCCGTTTCGCTTTCCTGGACGCGATCAGGGCGGACACACTGCGGCAACGGCTGCGTCTTGCGGTGGACTCCGGTTCAGGCTGTGTTGTCGGGGCGGCAACCGTTTCAGCTGCTTCTGTTCAACAACACTTGTCAGCAGCGTGCTAGGGCGCCAAGTGTTCGTCCCTGTATGCTGATTTCTCGCCTGCTCTTGTCCTTGGACAGCTCACGCGCAAAGGGTCTTGGGCCAGAGAATGCTTTCAAAAGTTAAAGATATCAGCCCCGTTTGGCAGAGCTCCCAGAGCTGATTCTCGGCTGAATCCAGCAGGAGCTCTGCCAAATGGTTTTTAAGAGGTAAGTGATTCTCAGCTCATTCTGTGATGTGATTCTCCCAAATGAATTAAGGGGCTGAGAGCTAAAAAAAGTAATTTCTTCTGATTCTGTGAAGTGATTCTCCACCCTGATTTTGATAGTTTTTGGTAGAGAATCACTTTCAGCCACAGAAACACTTCTCTCGAAGAATCAACTTTCATAGAGAATCAGAATCAGATGGAACTCTAACAAACTAAATCCTTAGATTGCTTTTCATAATAGGAAAGAGTTTAAGGGAAGGATCTGATGCAAGTTGTTCAAGAGATGGAGATGGTCCAGGTAAATCGCGAGTGGAACTTTGCAGCGAATTTGTTCGCATACTCTTTTATGTATTTATTTATTTGTGATCAGCTTGTGAGCAAGAATATTTTAAACACTTGGTTGTGCTTGGTTATAGAAGCTGGAGATCATTCCTTTTCCAAAAAAAAAAGGCAGGAGAAATATTCATTCTGCTGTTTGGTTGAGGGCAAGTGCCGATGAGGACATGCCATGCCTATCATGCTCCCATCTTTGACAACTTCGAATTTTATGCTCTATCCGTTCCAAATTAATATTCACATGCATAAAGAAGTTTATATTCTCACCGTTTCTGAATTACTATTCACTTTTCACATGCATCTAGAAACGCAAAGTAAATAGTATTTTAGAACCGGGAAATGATAAACTAAGGCAAGCAGCAGGACGTGTAAGAATGTCTGCTCTGGAAGTAATAAGGACCAAATATTGCAGTTTTTCTTCGGATAGAAAATAGTACTGTCAGTTGATCGCGATCAAATTAACACCAGCAGATTCCCACGACAAAGCAGATAAATCAATTCAATCTATCACCACAGCAAAATAGAGATAAATTGGCTTACAAAAACTGACAGTAGATGCAAACCAAAATGATAGAATTCCTCCACCTGTGTTCTTGATAAGCACGATCAGAAGAAACAGGACTGCAGCAATTCCAGCATTTGCCCAGCCCAAGACGAAGAGATCACGACTTTCTCTGCATCCTCGAAGGAAATGCAGCAAAATCTAGGTCCCGCCTGATTTCGACTCCGACGTGCAGCAAACCGAACATGAATCAAATTGTTCTTGACGAAAGTGCACGAGGAAAAGGTGCCAGCCCTGAACTCAACCCTGATCATCCTAGATCAATCACATTAACACTCCGACTTGCATATGGACCAATCTGAGACATCTTCGTCTTCTTTCTTTCTTTCTGTCGCATAATAGCTCCAACTCCTATTTAGCTTTATAAAAAGCTGGGTCTGGGACCTGTTGTCTAAAAAGGGCTCCAACTCCAACAAAGAATTTCTTGGATGACATGGAAGCATTAGAAAATCATATTTTCTCTGCCTTGCTATGTTTTATATTAAAAGGAAAAGCACCAATCGAACACTGGAGAACTTTGATTAATCACTAGCTGCAATGTTTGAAATAACACAAGGATTTTCTGCAGGAATATTTGAGGAGCCATGGGCTCATCCTGCCCACTTGTATTGGCCAACTAGTTGAACTTGATTGTAATGTGTGTCCTTAAGTAATAAATCTCCAGTTTACCTTAATGAAAACCGAAAACAACCTTCTCACGTTGTTCTGATAGAATTGTGCAGTGAAATATATCCAAGGGTCAATAAATCGACTCATGTTAAGATCACCTTTGCATACACATTATTAGGTTGATTCTAAGTCCCAAGCACACCACCAGCTCTTGCCGTTTTCTCAGCAGGGACGAACACAATTAGCTTCCACCTAGAAGGGCTTGGTTGGATAAAACCCATTAACAGTCATACCTCCATCCACGGAGATCGTCTGGCCAGTAATGTAAGTGGAACCAGGCATGCAAAGAAAAGCAACGAGCGCTGATATTTCTCCAGGTTCTCCAACACGTCCAAGCGGAGTTCGGCTCACAACTTGCTCCTCAAATGCCTTTTTCTCCAATAGCTGCACAAAGAAGCAAAAATCAGGTGATTAAAGGGTTTAGGTTTATAACTTAGCAAGCCAAAATTTGTTCCTTTATTAAGAGAGAATCAAGCCAAAATTTGTTACTAACTTGACACAGTAGGAGGAGGAATAGAAGGAAGATACTCACTTTTTCGGTAAGTGAAGTCGTGATGTACCATGGGGCAACAGAGTTGGCTCTTATGTTGTCTCTTGCCCATTCGCATGCTAAGTTCTTGGTTAACTGGTTAATGGCACCTGAACAAGACTTGGTTATGCATGCAAGCGCCAAAGCAAATTGCGTCCATATGTGGTTAAGAGAAAATTAAGCTGATCTAGTATTGAGCTTCAAAAGGTACCTTTCGTCATAGCATACAGAGTTCCGCTAAAAATACCTACCACTCCAGCGACTGATGATATGAAAACAATGCTGCCTGACCCAGATGATTTTAAAAGAGGATGTGCAAGTTGGCACAAGTGATATGCAGATTCCAGGTTAGTGGCCATCACAAATGAGTATTCCTCTGCAGAAAATTCAGTAGTCGGTTTCCTTATGTTTGTTCCCACATTGTTCACCTAAATGATCAAGTGAAGAAAGCCAGGATTAATCAACTGTAGGGTGCAGATAAAAATGTAGTCGAATTACCCTCAGTCTATATAGTCACCATGAAGAACTTAGATTCAACCTTAACGATTCTCGAAAAATTAACTATGTTTTGCACAGAACACAACAGAGGATCTCAACAGGGCATACCTTCCTGAAGCTGCATACCTTTTATAATGATAAAGAAGTATAGTTAACATTTTCATATAAACCTTTCATGTCATGCTGTATTGTTAAGATGCAAAATGTTGGGTTTGCTTTTGGGACCAAGTTACGCCTAAGACCATGTCCAGGACTCTGATGGACCTGAGCCAAAGACCATGGTGGTTGGTCTTCATGGGGAGTTGACTCAGCTGTATGGCGAGCTAGGCTGGTAACAAAGGAGCCTGTGAACCTCTCCAAGGTTGCGATAGATCAAAGTTATAGGAATGTTGTCTAACTTGAATACGACCAAAGTTACAGGCTATATCTAACGGCTCATTGGAATTTGGACCTACATACATTCATATGAACAAGTTCACTCAGCGCGTGTTGTTTAAAGACAAAGGGAGCCAGGGTCAAGATTATCAGCTTGCTGCAATTCAGTTCACTCAAATGCTCCATAATTGGTGTACACAGTACACAGACTGCAACACCCTAATGTTGCTATTCATGTCACTGTCTCACTGATAAATACTACCACACTGCTCTTTTGTTACTACTTGTTTTTGGCATACACTCTCTGCTATACATCTTTGTCCAATAATGAAAATACATTTTATTGAAGAATCTACTAACATCAATAACATGTGACAAATTCAAAAGTTTGTTAGATTAGATGAAACCAGTGCGAGTGGATGTGAATTAGAGGATTAGGGCCTTAGTCTTAAAGTGAGAATAGGAATTGTGGTGGGATGAAGAACACCAACATTTTCATTCTACCAAGAGATGGCTGCAGGAATTGCTCTTTACACAAGATGGGTGCCACCTCAGCTCTTCATTGTGATTTGCTTAGCACGTCGTTGCCCACCATCATACCAAAAGAGATCGGTGCCAAAAACCAAGAACAGCCAACCCTAAATCCACCAGGAACTCAGATCCCTCTCCATACATTTTTGTGTGTAACAGTAGTCAAAGTTTTAAAGGATGAGCATACACACTATAAACTCATATGTAACAGGAAAGAAATTATGCAAAATCAATGTACCACAATACCACATTAGACATCGGAACTAAGGAAGAGGAACAAACAGACTAGAGCGAGGGTTGCGTTCTGACTCACGAGGATGTCGAGCTTGCCACCGAAGCGGTCGGCAACCTCGCGGAGCAGGCGCCCCCGCTGGTCCCGCACGGAGAGGTCGCAGAC
The DNA here is from genome assembly GCA_004135705.1 of Alloteropsis semialata. Lineage (NCBI taxonomy): Eukaryota > Viridiplantae > Streptophyta > Magnoliopsida > Poales > Poaceae > Alloteropsis > Alloteropsis semialata. The sequence goes on along the minus strand of CM014278.1, from coordinate 84,018,634 downwards.
GGAGCCGTGACGCGGAATCCCCTGGCTTCCCACTCCTTGACGCGCTCACCGAGCTCCTCCTCCTTCCGGGAGCAAGTGTGCACAGCCGCCCCCAGCGCCGCCAGCTCCTCCACGACCGCACGCCTACGTGGCACGCGACCTCGAGTGAACCTCCGTGGGGACTGGGGAAGAAACAAGATGGGTGGTCGAGGGGAGCCGTACCCGATGCCGCGGGTGCCGCCGGTGACGAGGGCCGTCTTCCCGTGGAGCGCCCATCTTCCTGAGGACCCTATCGCCGTGCCCGTGGTCTCGGCCGCCGCCATCTCGCTCCTGTGCTCTCCTCGGGTGGACGACGTGGGCTCCCCGTGCTCAGTCGCTGACGTGAGAAAGCTTACAGTCCAGTCGATGTGGAATGGATTAGGCCCCGGAATGCAGGAATTTCAGAAAAACAGTTTATTTTTTTAAAAAAAACGCAAGAACAGAGAAAAATTCCCGCAATCAAACAGGCTCTAATGGGCAGGGAATTTGGGATTAAAGAACGAAACGGGATCTGAAAAAACACAGATAAAATTGAAGCACGAGGAAAATTGGGGAATTTGGTTACCCACTGACAAATTGGCCACTCGGTCACAGGCTCGCAGACGCACCCGCCGGCCACCAGCTGCCGTCACCAGGAACTCAAGCCTATGCTGCCCTCGCTCCGTCACTCTCTCACAAAAAATCAGCACCAGCCACCAGCCACCAACCAGCCAGCAGTACTTTTCTCTCACAGAAAATCAGCACCAGCGGAACCAGCCAAAGGCAGCCGAACGGGGTGTCTGTCTCAGTCTCAAGGGCAAACGAAGAGTGACCTGGCACGGCCCAATACTAAACGGTGACCCTGACCCGGCAGGCCGGAACGCATGTTTGTATTAAAAAACAAATCAACACGTTTATTTCGGCAACCACATGTTTGTTTGAACTTCAGAGGATAACATGTGGAGAATCTGTATATAACTAAGTACATTAATATTTGATGCAGATCAGAACACAAAACTATGTTCTGAATTTTTATATTTCATAAACTGTTGGCCTCTGAGATTTAGTTTATCATTTGCTATACTGATACCCTAATAGATAGCGAAAGGTTGAATCCGGTTTGAGCCCAAAAACCTGAAAAAAACGGACTTTGGTCATATTCGGCACAAGATGATTGGAAATGTTTGATAATTAAGGATTTGATTGTTAAAATAAACTTACCATGGTTATAAACTTATAGGTGAAGACGCACAATAATGTCGCGTTAAACTTTGCAATATCTGAAATTATGGGTCATAGGAAGCTTTGTCGGATAATAATACATATGTAAGCATAAGATTTTGCCACCATAAGGCACTAGAGAATGCAAGCCTTCCAATCTAACCATAATGATAGCATGATTGAATATCTTGTTCGGTAATTCAACAAACCCAAGTATATTTTTAAGTAATTTATTGCGCAACCAATAGGTGAGCAATTACATTTCCTGTGCTCACTAATTCAGTTGTAGCTAAGAGAACCTATCCAAAACCACACAACCTGAATTCAGTAGCACAAAGAATGGTTCTCGGGCCTATTTTTTTTACGAAAGGCATGGAATTTGGACTAAATCTCTTCTTCATATTGATGCTAATGGTTGATAGTGTAGCTTTCTTAGGTGTTCCTGTTTCATTTTATTTACAACAACAAGAAAGCTGAGGCCCTGTAGCCTATTTGACTTAAAATGTTGGATAGTCAGTTCTTTTGCTTCTCTTGCAACCCTATATCATTTCCATATAGGCTAGCCAAGTGCTTTAGAAAGAGAAGAGAAGCAGATGGGATGGTGAGAACCATTATCTCCATGTTCTTCCATTTCTAGAGGGCGCATGAAGGTTGGAGAATAAATCTCATTTGTATAGATGAATTCCTCGTGAATCGATAGCTTGCAATTTTGCCCCATAATACATTTTCTTATAGTCTCTTATTATTTGTATTTTGGGTATTTTAGCTATTTCCTCCTAAATTTCAATCTTGCGATTCAATATGTTTTGGTACAATCTTATTGGGGTTAATGAATCTAAGACATGCACGACATCATCTAGGGTGATCCCCTTGTAAAACCTTGCACGACCACGGTGGGTTTAGAAAATTTCCAAATGTTCAAGTTCTTATGTTCTTGGCAAAAATTCTCAAAGTCGATGGTGAAGTCTTGATCCTTCTTAGGAGATCTTTTAGACAAAGACTCATGTCGAAGTCAATTACACTAACCTACTTGTACTGTGAATCTACAATGATGTTGTATCCTTATTTCTCAAAGTACTACAAAAGTTTGTTCTAAAAGAGTAGGAATTGGCGTTCTGCCTATGGCGCCAGAAAGATATCGGGACAAGGATGGCAAGCATGCTGGCAAAGGACGTTTCCCATGAGTTTTAAAGGAGGCTCGTGCCATGTGGTGCATGTCATGCGACACGCGACTTGTCAGAAGCTAAGAGATTGTTGACTAGGGCTTGCTAGTAAGCTGAGATCGACCTAAGACCAGTATCAATGCAAGTTTCATTGCACAGCTACCTAGACTCAGAAACTAGTAACCGTGCTGATTGAGTTTCATGGGGATGAAACTCCTCTCACATCTGATGAAACCTCCTCATTCTCTCTCTTCGTCGTGTCAGCAAAAATGATGATTTGGCATACAATTTAATGCCATAAAACTCTTTATGAAACCTTCATTGAGACTGGCCTAATATAGTAGGCAGCTCTGGCAAAGATACACTATTCGGTGCAATATACTCAGTATCTTTAAATCAATTCCATGATCTTTGGCGGCTGCGTCGAATAATGGCTATGCCAACACACCTACCAGCTAGCACTTCTGCAAGGTATATAGGCTTGTTCACCTTACCGAGTTGCAATGCTGGCTTCATTCATACTCTCTCTCCTAGACAAGTTATGTTATTACTCATGTCTTTGGATTAAAGCAACATTGTAGATCAGTACGATGGTTTTCCGCTAAGCAATCTAATTACATAGATTAGAATTACCGTGGGTTGTCCAGGCCTATTAACTAGACTGAAGATAACATTATTGCAAAATTAATTTTTTTAGTCAATATTTTTACATCAGGTTTTCAAAAAGTGGCATTAATACATTTTTACAGTCGGGTCGTAAGTAAACCCGTCGTGAAAATCAACTTCATTTTGATAGACAGTTCTGCTGATAGGTCTCTGCGGTCTTGGGCTCTTGGCATGGCGTCGTCTCCTAAGTTAGGGCCGCCTCACGATTGTCTATATGTGTTTGTCTTCGACTGATTGTCAATAGTCCTTTTGCGTCAGAAGCTCCAAGTGTTCATAGGCGAGTTTGTCATGTGGAACTCTAGGGCAGTGTTCAGATTAGGGTGCAAATTTTTTGCACCCTACTTTGACCACTAATTAGAGGTATTAAATAAAGTCAGTTTATAAAACTACCTCCACAACCCCCCTGCAAATTCGCGAGACGAATCTAATCAGGCCTTTGACCGCACGATTAGAGGATGATTACTGTAGCATTACTTTAGCAAATTATGGATTAATTAGGCTCATTAGATTCGTCGCGTAAAGTTGCACTCATCTGTGGCTGAGTTTTGTAAATAGACTTCATTTAGTACTCCATGCATATGAGATTCCTTGGCGCAAATTAGGTCGAACTGGCCTCCAGGGTCTTCAAATGCCGCACGAAATGATTGGGCCCATGTGCCGATGTGCGATGCCGTGTCCTTGATTTCCTGGTACGAATCTTCCACATTTCCAGAATGTCAACTTCCAATTAGGAGGTGTTCAATTTCGTGAAAAAAATTTGGTGGAAAATTTTGCAAGAGAATCTTACCATTTAGGAGTACTAAATGTGGACTAATAATAAAACTAATTATAGATCTCGCATGAAAATCTCGAGACGAATCTAATGATGGTAATTAATCTATGATTAGTGAATATTTAGTGGATGGTTACTGTAGCATCACTGTTGCAAATCATGGCCTAATGAGGCTCATTAGATTCGTCTCGCAAAGTTACCTGGGGGTTATGGAATAGGTTTTGTCATTAACACATGTTTACTATTCCATGCATGTAAGATTCTCTTGGGAAAAATTTTGGTGAAATTTTTTTTTGGAATTAAACACCCCCTTATCTGAAACCGAGAACCTTTTGTCATTCCGCCTCTGAAATTTCTGAACACCTTTGTCAGAAACTAGAATAATTGGTCAGAAGTTGTTCTTGTCTCTTTGTTTCGACCATGTTGCTTTCAAGGTTTCCAAGTTTTATTCATATGGATAGCTGCGGTGACTATGTGACTCGCTAAACAAAAGGTCTGTTTGGCAAAGCTCTAACTTCCAGCTCTATGTAGAATCTGGTGTTTGTTTAATAAAATAAAATATCTTAAATTTTTAATTTAAATACAAAACAAGAACAAGGTGATGACTCAACAAAAGGCACTCGATCATCCTGCAGCTCTAACTCTACAGATTTCTAGAGCCAGAGATGACCAGCTCTAGCCCTATGAATTCGTAGAGTTGTACCAAACATGGCCAAAGATGATTGTAAGGTTGAAATCCGAAATGATTCTTGATAAGAGTTTTTAAATTTTAGCCTCCCATCCACGCCCCCACCCGTTTCTTCGTAACGATTTCCTGAGAGTTGGTATAGGAGGTTTCATCATACGCGCTTGCTTTTCTTACAAGCCATGTCATGCGGTACTGCCATGTCGTGCGTGCACGGGAAGTCGGGAGTTTCGTTGGTTCAAGTCAAAACGGTATTATTTTATTTTGTTTAAAAAAGGCCAAAAAGGGGCCTGGGAATTAAAGTGGTTTCGCTTGCTAGCAACTCTAACAGTTTCTTTTCCCTTTCCTTTTTTCTTCCAACAGGAGAATCCCCTTTCACAATTTAATGATATTGGAGATAGATGCTGCAGCAGATTCTCTTTCTCTTTTCCCTTTCCATTCTATCTTACATATGGAGTCCACATGTCAATGTCATAAGCATTTATTTTCCCTTTTTTTTCTCTCTTCCTCTCCTCCTCTGTGCTGTCGCTGAGGTGAAGCTTGGCCATGGCCATGGCCATCACATCCACTGCACGAGCGGCGCGAGCTTGCCGACGCGGCGGTGGGGTACTGCCAGAAAGCCGTGCTCGCCACCGACGGTGGGAATGGATGCGCCATGTTCGTCTCCCTCGGTGCCTTGCTCAGACCGCCCACCCTCTGGCGCCTGGACGAAGAGGGCGGAGGCAAGGGGTGGTCCCAGTGCACGGTGGCGGCGACCGCCGAGCAGACCGGCGACATCCTGTCTGCCATCAGCTGCGGCAACGGCTGCTTCTACCTGCTGCACGAGGACGGGTGCATGTCCAAGGTCGACGCCGGCGAGCCGCCACCGCTTCGCTTGGGAAGCTCTCGGTGGCGAGCCTGGCCGACCACCTGTCCCCACCATGCGAGACTCTCGCCGGAGCGGGCCACCTGCTGGAGTCCGACGGGGAGGTCCTCTTCATCCGGAAGCTGCGCGCCGTCAGGGAGGTCGTGAAGCCGTTCTGCGACCACACAGAGTTCGCCGACGTCGTAGGCTTCGAGATGTACAAGCTGGACGCCGACTGCTGGACCAAGCTCGCGAGGCTGGCCGGCGACAAGGCGATTTTCTTCAGCCCGGAGTCGGCGTTCACGGTGCGCGTCGGGGACGGCGGGGTGCATGGCGAACTGCGTCTACTTCGTCGGCGAGAAGCGGTGCTGCCTCGCGTGCCGCAGATATGGCGGCTGCACCTGGCAGAGCCCTGGCAGAGCCGCCCAGCTTGGCCACGGCCAGCGGCGCGCAGCCAGTCCGAGTCCACATCTGGGGCGGCGGTGCGTTGCCAGCACACGCACGGAGCAGGGCGACGGCAAGCAGCTCGCACGCGCNGCGGCAATGGCTGCTTCTACCTGCTGCACGAGGACGGGTGCATGTCCAAGGTCGACGCCGGCGAGCCGCCACCGCTTCGCTTGGAGAAGCTCTCGGTGGCGAGCCTGGCCGACCACCTGTCCCCACCGTGCGAGACTCTCGCCGGAGCGGGCCACCTGCTGGAGTCCGACGGGGAGGTCCTCTTCATCCGGAAGCTGCTCGCCGTCAGGGAGGTCGTGAAGCCGTTCTGCGACCACACAGAGTTCGCCGACGTCGTAGGCTTCGAGGTGTACAAGCTGGACGCCGACTGCTGGACCAAGCTCGCGAGGCTGGCCGGCGACAAGGCGATTTTCTTCAGCCCGGAGTCGGCGTTCGCGGTGCGCGCGTCGGGGACGGCGGGGTGCATGGCGAACTGCGTCTACTTCGTCGGCGAGAAGCGGTGCTGCCTCGCGTGCCGCAGATACGGCGGCTGCACCTGGCAGAGCCCTGGCAGAGCCGCCCAGCTTGGCCACGGCCAGCGGCGCGCAGCCAGTCCGAGTCCACATCTGGGGCGGCGGTGCGTTGCCAGCACACGCACGGAGCAGGGCGACGGCAAGCAGCTCGCACGCGCGGCGGCGCTCGTCGGGCCACTGCCTGCGCGGCGGCCAGACGTCAGGTGGCCCTTGGGGCGGCGGCGGCAAGCACTAGGCGTCCGGAGCTTGGACGGCGTCGGGCCAGCGGCGTTAATGGCGAAGCAGCGATAGGGACGAAATCGTGTGGCCCAGAGGTGTTCGTCGGCAGCAGATCGGGTGGCTGAGAAGAAAAAGGA